>CAWUFW010006808.1:0-600000 GCA_963921515.1 Calotriton arnoldi | reverse complement strand
GGTCTCTTGTCGAGCTATGATGTCATATTTAGCCCAGGTGTCTGTCAGAGTGCTATCTGTGAGTTTAGATCTTGCGCCACTCATTGAAGTGTATTCCCTGGTGTCATTTTCCATGTGTGCCATCTCTCTCAGGTCGTCCAGAAACAAAATCCATAGTTATTTACAACTGTCAAGCAGATATAATGTGGATATCCAAAATCCATTTAAATGTATCCTCTCAAAGACAACTATTTGAATTTTATGGCTTTAACATTAAACTCTCTGGCCTCACAATACTTACTTAACTCTGTAATGTTGTGTTTGTGTCTTTGTATATCACTTTCCTTAATTCTCGAGAGGGGAGATAGCACTGCCCAATGATAAAACGAGACACCACAGCAGTTGATCAAGGGGGCAAATGTGAAGGTGCATAAGAAAAACCAAACCTTAGACATTTCAGCATTGGCTGCATTGGGTCCAGCCAGAAGTGGGGAAAAACCAAGCAAAGAATCAAGCCACAGATATCACATTGTTCAGTATCGGTATTTAAGCATGAAAGTAATGAGGTTACCTACCCTGAAAGTAATGAATACATCATGTGATTTATTATTGCATACCACTTTTGTTCTACGATTTAACCTTCCACTGGCATTGAGGGGGTGTGACCAGCAAGATGGCCAACAGGACGCATCTCTAGGGAGCTCCATCTCCCCACCGCTCTATCATCAGGCATCCTGTACCGACATGCGGTGTGCCTGCCGACTTGGCTTGGGGAATGCATCTCCCTGCAGTTTGGAGAAGCTGTGGTGATTCTGAGGCGCGATAATGCCCCAGGGAGGTAATTAAACACTTACAGGGAGTTCGCAGCCTGACTGCGGCCATGCTGCTTGCATCGCTATCTGCAGTCCATATCCTGGCTTCAGGAGGAGCACTGCTGACAGTCGCTGGTCCGGACGGGCACGTAGTCGACGCAATGCGAAACTTCCACAAATCAGGTGGTAAATGAGCGGGCCTCCTGCCTGAGGGTGCAAACAACGACATAGGAAGAACTGGAGGTACTGTTCAAGTCCCGGCGGGAGACTGCTGCGTGTGCCAGAGAGGCCTGAGAGTGCTCGACCAACAGCCCCGCCCGCTCACAGTGTTTGGGCTCCAGGAGGACCACTGCTTGAGGTAAGATGGATTGGGTGGCCCACGAAGGGAAGGGGGCCCCCGGGTGCTGGGTGGCATTGGCAGCCGACTACCGTACTGGAGAGCTGTGCCTTAGGGGATGTTCCTGTTATGCGCTTGGGCTAGGCCCATGTAGCAAAGCGGCTCATTTATTACATTGTCCAATTTTTCACAATAACATTTCTGCTGTGACCTTTTGCACATATTTGTGTGCACAACAATGTTGGATTAGTTTCTCTGAAACTACTTTGTTTACTCATCTAGCTTTGCGCAACATTATCATGATGCCTCAAACATCATGTACAAGGCCCTTCTATGCAGTATGTACAAATGTCGTTCTATCTTCATCCACAGGGCAACAGGGCTATCTACATATCAATAACATTGCTAATCTATACGCACATCGCAAGGCTGCTTTCTATTATAAATAAACAGCATCCCAAAAGATCAGCAGAGGAGGCACTTCAGCTGACACCAAGGGTCCCTGCATTCTGAGACGTCACAACGCAGCAGTCTGACATCTCCGTGAGGGGATGTCCAGTTTGCGACTAAGACGGGTTCCTATCTTCTCTCCTGCCAGGTAATTGGGTTGGATTGTCAAGATACCAAATGTCGATGCCATCAGGAGCAGAAGATTAGTCCATAGTCCCCTCAACTACTACACGCATTGTGCTATATTATGTCTCATGCACCAGCAAGGGGGGAAGGGGACAATAGAGAGACTCCTCAACTCTAGTGCTTCTGTACAGTAACAGATTCTCTTCTTACTTGAATTAATCTGTCACCTCATTTTCAATTACATTACATTACATAACTTTCGTTTCACCCTGAAAGTCAGTCATGTATGTTTCCTGAACACTTCTGAGGGTTAGCTTCTCTTATTTTGGGATTTTCAATAAACGCATCTGAATAGATGATGCTGCATTGCTTTTTCTAATTCCTTATTTTATCCCAAATTGTAGTTCTATTGTAGGTGAAGAATTCGATTTATGTTGAGCAGGAGTTTATGGTTCAGTGCTGTGGGGAGCTATGGGGGCGTGGGGGTTGGTTGGTGGGGACCTATTATGGTTAAGTATTTGTTTGATGTTTTTGTATATTTGTTTAAGTTTTAGCATTTCACTCTGCATTACAAATAGCGATGGACAATCTACACGACCCCCACCTTGTACAGGGGCTAGCACTTGGGCTTACTTACAATACTTGATACTAGATGCCTCAGTCGGGACAGTTAATACAGCACCCTCTTACTGTGCTTTTATGGAATGTAAATGGGCTTGGCAATAAAGTCAAGAGAGGTCTGGTTGCCCACTAAAACTACAGCCGGACGTGGTTCTCCTACAGGAGACATACCTAAAAGGATCCCACTGTAGGTTTTTGGAAGATGAGCCTACTCCACATTGGCCCATCCTGGATTTTCCAGCGGAGCCCGCGGAGTGCAATATTGATGAAGAGAACCCTCCCTTTACCGTGTTGAAAACATGGGAAGACCCTATGGGGTTCTACGTTGGAGTGCAGGGTACCAGGGGGAGGGCTGCCATAACTATCTTAAGTGTATATGACCCGCCCCGGCTGCAAGCACATACTCTTGCTAAGGTCACAGATATAGATATTGTGGGTGGGGACTTTAATGATTGGATGGCCCCAACTTTGGATCTTTTCAGTATCCAACAACAGATGCCCCATCCGTCCGGCCTAGCACAATTTGCCTCTAGCTTGGGCCTGCAGGATTTGTGGCGTCAGCAACATCCTACCACTAGGGCATATTCTTATTTTACGGGTGCACATAAAGTGTACTCCAGATTGGATTACGTCTTTGTATCCAAGTGTTAGATAGGGGAGGTATCCCAGGCTAAATATCTGGCGAGGGGCCTCTCCGAACATTCACCTTTATTTATCTGTATGTGGAGGCTGCAAGAGAGGACAGCTACAGGATGGAAGAAAACAAAACATACCATAGAACCTTGGATTGTGTTATGGGAGTCCTTCAAAGCAGTGCTTCGAGATAGGGCCCAAAATATTGTAACTGTAAAAGGACACCGGGAAAGGGCCGAACTAGAGGCCCTGGAAGATAAGATTATACAGCTTGAGCGGTCCCCCGATTCGGCCACAGATCCCTTACGGATGAGGCAGATAGCGGCATACCAGACAGAATACAGACACCTGGTGCAAGAAAAGTCCAAACAACAAATGATGGCATCCTTACACCGTGTATACGAAACAGGTGATAAGTCTGGCCGGCTGCTCGCTTGCCTTGGACGCTGAGAAAGAGATGGGTACATGCTGTTCGCAATCAGTCAGGGGAACTTCTTGAAACTGATACCTCAATAGTGACTGAATTCACACTGTGCTATCAACAATTATATGCTGCCAGACCGCTTCACGACCCCCAGGCCATTGCCTCCTATCAGACCCCTATTGCCATGCCAGCTCTGAACAGGGAAGATCATGAGTCCCTCGAGGCAGACCTCACGTTGGACGAGGTGCAGGATGCCATAGCTAGATTACGGATGGGGAAAACGTGGGGTGCAAATGACACACCTGAGGAGTTTTACAAACGAAATTCTAACATGCTAGGGTCTCATCTCCTGAACCTGTTCAAGGAGGGGCAGGAAAAAGGGGAACTACCATTGAACCTTTGGAAAGAAACAATAGGGGTCCTCCTCAAAGAGGGCAAACCCAAAGACGGATGCAAATCGTACAACCCTTTATCCCTACTAAACATAGAGTCCAAAATACTGGCCACAATTTTAGCAACATGCCTCCTCCAGATGATTACTCCTCTGATACATTGGCACAAATCGGGATTGATGCCCAGCAGATCGACTGCCACAACTTGTGTCGAACACATATATGGCTGACCACTGTAAAGGCCTGCCTGTCGCCTCATGTATTTTTATCGCTAGACTTGGAAAAAGCATTTGATGCAGTTCACTGGCCCTTCCTGGAACAGACATTCTCTGAATTTGGCTTTGGTTCACAATTCAGGGGATGGGTAGCTCTGTTATACAGGAATCCGATAGCCACGGTCCGAGTAAATGGGATAATGACAGAGGAATTCCCCATAGAAAGATGGACCAGGCAGTAATGCCCTCTCTCCCCATTGTTATTTGCTCTCACTTTGGAAATGCTGGCCTGTATAATCAGACAACACCCAGACATACATGGCTTCCGCATATAGCCAGAAGATACGATGGAGGAAAAATTCTCTCTATGCAGATGACATGCTCCTTTATGTGACAGAATCCAATGGCACCATCGTGGTCCTTTTCGAGGCACTGGAGAAATATGGGGCCCACTCAGGATACAATATCAACTGGGCCAAATCAGTGTTGTATATACAGTACCAGTATTGCCCATTGCCACAGGATCTCTGATTGTCGGTGGAAGGTTTGATATATTTGGGGATCTTTATGATTGCCCTTAAGAAGCTTTATGCAAAGCGTTATGTTGGGAGAGTCATCAAAGATTTCCTAACGGACGTAGACAGGTGGAGGGGGCTCACACTGTTTGGCTGCGCTGCATTGTTTAAAACGATCACCTTACCTAAACTTCTATATGCACTTCTAAATACTTATGACCAAGTAGCTCCATCAGTGTTCACTAAAGTTAACGAGGGCTGTGAACGCTATAGTGGGATGGCAGCCACCCCCGAGTGTCGCTTCACACCCTGCAAAGGTCCCAGTATGGCAGAGGCTTGGCGCTCCCAGATATTGAGGGTTACTACTGGGTGTCTCAGCTAATCACCTTCAATGATTGTCTCTACTCCCCACGGGACCATGCGACATTTCATCTGGAACGGGCAGGGCTGGAGAAACGTACACTTCTCCACTATCTGTACGGGGGTAAGGGTGCCCACATTCTGGCGCTTGCAATGCAGGTTTCCCTACAGGCGTGGTACAAGGCCACCAGAACAATCAGTTGGGTGCACAAGATAACCTATGAGTCACCTCCATAGAAGGGTAAATGGTTGGGGGAGGTTTCTGGGCTACGTGGTTGTGGGACATATGGCATCGCCAAAATAGGAGATGTACGTAAGAACGGCACTCTCATGCCGTTCCCCTCAATGCAAAGGGAATACCAACTACAATCTACCCAATTTGTGAGATATGCGCAACTAATAATGCCTCCTGAGGTTGTAGAGGAGGAGGGACTTTGTGGCAGTCGGAGAGACTGGATAATGGGGATATCCGTGAATACGCCCCTCTTAAAGGGCGTATCCTAAAGGAAGCACTAGAGATGGGCGCCATATCACAGACATACAGGACCATAAACAAGAATATGCCAGACACACTGATACATCTGCTGGAAAGATGGGTACCAGATCTGGGTATGTTAGAGGCCATAGATTGGGAGGCAGCGTTGATGCACCCCAGGAAGTGGCTATTAAAGCACGTTTACACCTTATCTAGTTTAAGGTATTTCACAGGGGTTACTATGACCGCCAAAAACTATATACAATAGGTAAGGCCCCCACAGTCACATGCCTGCGATGCATAGGGGAAGTCGGCTCCTTTCTGCTCACTATCTGGGGTTGTCCCGTCATACAGACATATTGGAAAGAGATCATTTGTGAGCTTTCACATATACTGGAGGAATGGCTCCCAATCGACCACAAATACATTATATTAGGGATCCCCAATGACGTAGATCTCTTCTGAGCTAAACTGCTATTTAGCTCATTGGACTTGGGTGCGGCCAAAAGAGATATTGCAAGGTACTGGGGTGTAACGTAGACCTCCCTGCAAGAATGGCATTGTGGGATCGATCTTTATATGGTGGCGGAGAAGGTGATGTATCATAGTAGGGGGTGCCCACGTAAATTCCATAAGATCTATGGATGGCGGAGAGTGTACCTATGGATTGAATGATGTAGACGATAGCACTGACCCCTCAACAGTTCTCCGGAGGGGATGGGACCCAGGCAACTGGGGTTTAGATAGGCTGGTTCTTCACCATCGCATTTACTATGTATTCCTGTGAACTGTTTACTTTTAATTTGATACACAATTGCTCTTGTACATGGGTGATGCATAATAGCTGTAAAGGGCACATCTTGCACGGACACGGAGAGAATATTTTCTATTTGTTGTTCTATACATGAAACCAATAAAAATACATTTAAAAAAAAATACTAGTGAAGCTGAAGGTTAGAAGAGTGTAAAAATAGAATGAAGAACACAAGTGAAAGAAAACATTCCTATAAATATCGTCACAGAAGACGGGGAGGTGTTGACACCACACGAAAGGATGACACATCCGAGCTCCAGGAAGACAACATAAGGGGAGAAGGTGGATAATGTAGGAGACAGACTAGGGTGATCATAAAATACTGTTTGGGATCGGAGACCTGTAAAGAGAATACTAGGGTTAGTATATTAGAACAATTCATAAATGAGTATTAAGGTAGGTGTGAAGACTAACGTAACATCAAGTACATATCGTATATGAAGGATGTCTCAAAAAAGGGAGAACAGACCTTAACAATATTAGAGGAAAACACATTTCAAGTCTTGGTCGGTTTGGAGGTGACCATGAACTCCATTTTGTGCTCTTGAAGAAAAGCTTGCAAGAGGGCAGGGTCTTCATAATTATAAGTCTTGTTGTTATAGGTGACTTTGAACAGGCAAAGATAGAACAGACCAAAATAGGCACCAGGGGAACAAAGCGCAGGTCTCAAGGAATGAACATCTTTGCACCGGTCTTCTGTATTTTTGGCGTAATCCTGGGAGAAATACAAGTTGTTACTGGACAATAAAATCTGTTTCCTGGATCGAGCAGCTGACAATACTTTAAGCAGATTTGTGTATTCAACAAAATACAGAATAACACCTCAAGGCGTTTTGGAAGTAGATGCTGCATTAGACATGTGTCCAAGTCTGTGGGCATGTTGAATGTTTGAAGGAGAAGTCTCTGGCATCTCAAGTAATTTAGGAAGAAAGGTTTGGGAAAATTTGACAGGGTCAGGACCCCCCCTCAACCCATAAATGCATAAATTATTCCAGCGACTCCTGTTTTCTAAATCTTCAACCTGTTTTTGAAGCAAGGATATTGAAGCTGTGGGACTGCACGGACTGAGTTGGTGAGGTCTGAAATGCGCTGTTCCGCTGATACCATCCTCTCTTCTAATCTAGACCACTTGTCATCTAAATTTTGGAGTTTTGTATTGGTCTCCTCGATGCATGGGGTAGTGCCCTAATCTCTTCCAAGAGAAGATCCATAGAGACTGAAGAAGTAGGTTTTGTAGGCGAAGGAGGGTCTTTTTTCAATTGTTTATTTGAAGCTTTTCCTGCTACATGCAACGGAGTAACGCCTCCTGAGGGTGTAGAGGAGGAGGCACTTTAAGAGATCAAGGCATTTGCATTCTCCATTGCAAATTGTGCTGACTGTAGGAGAGTAGGATCTGCTTCTTATGGTTACCCCCACTTTTTGCTGATGTTTCACTGTTTTTGACTTAGGCTGACTGGGATCCTGCTATTCAGGACCCCAGTCTATCTGCTTTCTCCTCTAAATTGATTGCATGTACTTTAGGTATACTCCAGATTGGATTCTGGGGTACCCTTATCAGTCCCTAGTATATGGTACACCATGTACCCAAGGCATAGGTACCCCAGAGGCCTCCCAGGGGCTGAAGCATGTATTGTGCCACCCCTGAGAGACCATTCAAAATGACACCACAGGTCTGCTACTGCAGCCTGTGTAAGGAGGTGCATGGACCCCTTACTTAGATATAGGTTCCCTATATCTATTCTAAATCACCACACATATAAACCTATCAGTCACCCCTATGGCAGGCCTTAACAATCCTGAAGGCAGGGTGCTGGGTTTTATGTGAGAGGGTGCCCCTGCATGAGTAGGGCCCCTCTGCAGCCTTCGGAACCTATTTTCCGGGGTTGTCTGTGATGCAGCCAACCATATATATTTAAGTGCATTATAACCTTGCGGTAAATGCTAACCTTAAAACGGCTGCTTAGTAACATGTTGTGTTTGGTGTTAAACACCTTGGAATCATACCTCCCCGCCAGTAACTGGTGGGGGAGGTATGATTCCACCCTCCTAGAGGGACTTATGTGAAACACCGGTACACCCGGTACCAGCTTTCTCGACCTGGGCATCACAAAATGGATGCTGCCAGCCACAGACACGAGTCTGCCCTCCTGCTGCTGAGCCAAGCTCGAGCAAAGGAAGGCCTGACAATAGGTTTCCTGTCACAGGGAGGTGTGACCACCTCCCAGACAGGCTTTAGTGTATTGGGGCTGGGTGGGTGCACTCTTAGAGTGCCAGAAAGTCTGCACTGGGGGCACATTTGGTGTCCCCATGCATAGTCCAGCTCAAACCGGTTGCAGGAGTCATTTGCTCCTGCTCTGGCACGAAACTGGACAAAGGACATGGGTGTAGCCACCCCTCTGTCCTGCCCCTCCCCTAGGAGGGTCCCCAGAGTCAGTCCAACCCCTTCCCTGGGTATAAAGTGGGAAACCTGACTACAGGATTTTGGATTTTACCTGGAATAAACTCTGCAAGCAGGAACCAAGTACTTCGACAGTCTACACTTCGCTGGACGACAGAAGAATCTCCCTTGGAGTAAAGGAGTTACTCCCCTGCAGCAGCAGGCACCTAGACGCATCTTACCGGTTTGCATCTCCCGAGCTCCTGAGGACTCCGAAGATTTCTGCAACACAGGAGGTGGGTTCCCGAGTGTCCCTGAGGTTGATCTACTCTCTCAGCAATCCTGAGACCAGTATCCCTCTTGGGGACCGTGCAACCCGAACCCCAGTGCACCGTGTACTTTTGCAGCAGCATATGCTTTTTGGCAATCCTTGAGGCTGTGCTTTGGACTACATATAGTCCCAACACCGAGCAGCATTTCCACTGAAGATCTCCGGCCTCCACTCCACGAGTGCTCCGTGGGCTGGTGATTTGTGATTCAGCTCGAGGTCCCTTTGCGATCCCTGGTCCGTTGGCCTGTGGGTCCTGGCGAGGGTCACTTTGATTTTCCTTGGGCTTCCCTGGTTGTCCAGACGTGCCCTGACTCCCCATAGCTTGGAGAGTCTCCTGGACCTTGCTGATCCACAACGTAACCTGTTTCCTCTGCCCACATGGGTTGCCTTTGCCAAGGCTTGTTGGTGTTCAATCCGGACACTGACCCCTCAGCATTCGACATCCTTCGTGGGACAGCTCACCTCCGGACTTTGGTCATCGTCGACGTCTCCTGGTCCCCGTGGCTGCAGAGTCAAGCATCCTATCTTCACACCTGAAGCACCCGACATCGATGGACATTCGTCTATCGAGCCCCTGGACTGACGCTGGACGCTGAGGATCACGGTTCGATCCCTGGCTCCGGCGGCAGGGGTCTGCCCAGCACCATGCGACTCTGGGCAATAGCTCGCTTAATCTTCCCAACGGCCCCCAGCGCCGAGAGACCCCTTCGGGGGTGATTCGTGCGCTATACAAATACTGGACTTACTTACTTACTTACTTTCTGGTTCTTCTCACCTCGGATCCAGGCTTGGATTCCACCGGGCACTTTTCATCTTCCCGGCAGCAGCACTTCTTCATATCACGCCATTGAAAACGACGAGGGTTTCCGACACCACTTGACCCCTATGCACCCGGCTCCTCTGGGATAGGTAACACGGGTACCTCGGTACTCACAAGGGTGCTGGCCTTAGAACCTTCTATGTTCCAAAGGGTTTGCTTGAAGTCCTCTCCGAAGTGTCCTTAAACTGTCATTTTCCTACCGCGACTTTCCCATAGAGTTGTATGGAGCACGCGTCTGTGTCCCCACACTGCACCCGTCCTCCGTGGGCTCCCTGTGTCACTCCTTTGGGTGGTTCCTTGGGGTCCCAGCGATTCTACAGGCTCTAGGCCCTGTGTCTATTGAAGTCATTGTTGTTATACCATTTTTTTAGTATATGGTTCGGTCTCCCCCTGGAGCCCGCTGTGTATTGTGCTATTTACTGTCGTTCTATTGATTAAATATTGTGTGTTTTGTGCTCTAATCTCGTATAGAGATTAGTAGAGAGTGTTTAGTAATAAATACATATTTTTTTTTATATAACACTTGTGTGGTTCTCCTTTCATTTGGTCCCTCTGGAGGTTCTGATCTGGTGAAACAAGCTGCTTTACATTCCTTCAAGACTTAGCCTGAAGGCTGCTCTACATAGCTACCACTAAGATAGCTTTCATCAAGGTTATCTTTAACCTAATCACCATAAGGGTCGTTTGGACTGGTGCAAGGTGCCACTTTAATTAGTGGACAGCATATACCAGGCCAACTTCTCACACTGACCAAGAGGATGATGAAGTATAGGCGGTCTAGCGAAGCCTGATTCTACTTTAGAGCAACGTTGAGCCTTTCTCAGCCTGTTCATACAGAAATGTGCAATAACTCAGTGGTGCACCGGTGAAGGAAAGAACGGTCGCATCTGCAGTGACCAACGGACGGTGAATATAGACCTCTATTATGGTCAGAGAACAATACCAACTGATCTCTGACGGGCGTCACATTACAGGTTCAATTATGAGCTGAATGACCAGTTTAAAATGTTGTTGTAAAGTGTGACTCTTCCCTAATAAATGCAGAGAAAAATCCAGTGTCAGAATGAAACCTCCACAATGGTTATGCTAAAAGGTCAGAGTCAAGTCAAGAAGAGCTTGAAGCATCACAGCAAAAGGGTTTGAAGCCTGTTATAAAGAAGTTGCATACACAACAATATTTTTGAGAAAGATAACGCACTAAACGAAACATGAGATAAATCGTTACATAAAACAAGAAAAGGTAGTGGTGGATACACGGGTCGCACCTCAAGGTTGTCATACGTATGGGCTTACAGAGTAAATATGAAAAATAATGATTGCATCGAAAAGTAAGATCGGTGCCACTCAGGGTAAAACACCCCACTACCTAAGGTGTAGAAACCACAAGGAACAGCAGTAACTTTTGAAATAGTACATACAAAGAAACCCTGGCACTCACAGTAATTTAGATTAAATTAATGACAGTAAGCTGTCAATCTATCTCAAAGAAAGAGGAAAAGGAAAGTTCCTCGTGACACAGGAAACATGGAAAAAATATTCATCTAAACAATCATTGATTTATTTGGTAATGACAACATATCAAACTTAGTACAGAATATTTGCAAGGACTAGAACATTTCAGTCTTGTCAACACAGTCATAAAAACTCTTCAATGATGTGAATAGTAAATTGTAGGGAATTTTGACATTTGTATTTTCCAGGAAACATGGAGTCTGGTCCCCCTATATAAGCCTGGTTACACTTGTCACTATATCCCTGCAATATCTGGTGGGAGAGGCCGCCCCTCAGGGGGCTTGATTGTTTGCATGAGTATCGCTTTTGACTGCCGAATTATCTTCCAGCCAAGCACTAGTCCAGACATTTTGTGGCTGAGTATTAGGGGCCCTAGTGAGGGTAGTCAAATTGAGCTTTTCAATGTTTATGCTAGGGGGACAAAATGTGGCAGGCCCTCGAATATAATTTCTGCATTAGAGGATTGCCTAGATAAATGCCCACCATATGCAAGAATAATAGTTGCAGGCGATTTTAACTGCACTTATGAACCCCTGGCTATAGAGGAACTGATGGAAATTGAACCTCAAGATACTAGGTGGGCAGTACCTCACCTTGATCTTCCCCGATCAAAAGATGGACTCAGCAGGTGCTTCAATTGAATTCCATTACCATGGAACACGGCCTAAGAGCAACTAATGGTAGGTCACCTTCTGACAAGCAAGGGGCAAATACCTACAATAAAGTGAGCTGCCCTTCCCGGATCGATTACATTCTTCTTGATATCAGATTATGGGGGTACTTGGTTGATATGTTAGTGGGCTCAACCACAGAAAGTGATCATAATCCTTTGTGTCTAACTTTGAAATCGCTCTGGGAAGTATCATGTCATCAGCTGAATATTCAACCTCAGGTAGCTACTAGGGAGGTAGTGCAATCAAATTGCAAAAGGACCTTGAAGTGGAAAAACGTAGCACTAAATGAGGGGAAGATCGACGGCATTAGACAAGTGTTAGCATCTGGTACGGCCGAGCTCCAAGCTGCGGTACCCAGTGCACCAAGATTATTGGATGTAACTAGGGCCCACGAGCGTACATTTACCCAAATCACTGCATTCTTTTTGACCTTACCTCAGAAAGAAAAATCCTGTGATTCTTCTAAGGACCCATATTCTTGGTTCAATAAAGATTGCAAGGAAAATAGGTCAGCTCTAATTAAGGCAATCAAGGGGAAAGACAAGATACAAATAAAATCTGCAAGAAATTCCTATAAAGTGGCCCAACGTGAGGCTAAGGCATCCTGGGACGAATCAAGATGGGAGCAACTGAAAGATGCATGCTCATCCAAAGATAATAATCTCTTTTGGAAATTGGTCACCTGGGGCAGCAGGTCAGGTCCGCGCCCACCCCCGAGTCATATCACCAGTCAAGTTTGGTTTAACCATTTTGAAGGGCTTTATTCTGTTGAAGGGGATAGTCAAGAGGGGAAACCAATGGAGTATTTTGGGCACCTGAAAGAGGAGGAGTATTTTACAATCTTGGAGGTAGAAGCTGCAATCAATAAAATAATCCCCGCAAAAGCTGCAGGTCCGGATGGCCTGCCCGGGGACCTATTCTTGACCGACGGTACCGAATGGGCACGATATATTTTACTACTATCAAATGCTATAGCCGAAGGTGCTCCAGTCCCAATTTCTTGGAAATCTGCTGAAATAGTCCCTATACACAGAAAGGGAGCAAGAGATGACCCTGCTAATTACAGACCAATAAGTCTGATTGATGCTGTGCAGAAGGTCTTTGGCCGGATGCTTCTGCACAGGATCCAGACATGGTCTGAGGACGGGATATCCTCTCACAGTTCCAGGCAGGCTTTAGAACAAAGACAGGGACTATGGACCAAGTCTTTAGATTCCTTCTAATTTATTGGAAGGTTGTGGTACTAGGCAGAGGCAGTCTTTATTTAGCATTTATTGATCTGAAGACTGCCTTTGACCTAGTTCCCAGGTCCAGGCTATGGGATACGCTTGGTGAGATGGGCGTGCCCCATTTTGTTCTTAATTTACTAGTCCGGCTGCATGAGGGGCATTTTGCCCGGGTTAGGTGGGGTGAGCAGGGTCAACTTACAGAGCGCATCCCTGTCAAGAGAGGAGTAAGGCAGGGATGCGTCCTGGCTCCAACCCTCTTCTCCCTATATGTGAACGGAGTAGTGGACTTCCTTCTGGAGGAACCGGCTGACTCACCTGTTCTGGGGGGGGGAAAGATACCAACTCTGTTGTTTGCAGACGATATGCTGTTGATATCCAAGACTCCAGCTGGGCTACAGCGTCTTACTGATAGATTCCATCTTTTCTGTGAGAACCGGGGTTTGATTATAAATGCCAGTAAAACTAAATTTATGGCTTTTAACCCCCACAGGACATGTAGGAATGGCCCTTTTTTAGATGGAACTTTCCTTGAAAAGGTTGACACTTTCGATTACCTGGGTGTAAGATTCTCTGAAAAAATGTCATGGAAACCCCACCTAGGAAAGATGTTGATGGCCCACAAGCGCACAGCAGGTGCAATAGTAAAAGAACACTGCCTTTCTCATACTAGGCCCGTAGCTCCAGCCCTCCATATTTATGACACCAAGGCTGTTAGTGCTTCCCTCTATGGAGCAGAAGTCTGGGGATTCGAGAATCTTGACGAGCTCCAGAGATCGGAATATAAATTTCTAAGAGATTTAATAACAGCACCAAAATATACCCCCTTACTCCACTATTAATGGATATGGGTAGGCGATCAATAAGTGATGTAGCCAGGTTGCGTCCTCTGCTTTTTTGGGCTCGTATCAGGAGGACCCCCGAGCTTACTTCGTACGCAGAGGCGCTTTCTGAGGTAATTAGCCTCGACACTGAGGGGAAAATAGGCTGGATACGTGACACCAAGAAAATGTTAACTGCAATCGGGCTTTGTAGCTGTTGGGCGAGTCAGGAACCCCCAAGGAGAGAAGTTCTCAAACGCCTGTATTGGGAATGGGTGGACCAGCGAGAGATCAATAGACCTAACGTGGGCAAGTTGACAACTGAGTTCTACCTCCATAAATTAAGTAGACATTATGAGCTTTACCTTGATCTAATCAAAGTACCTAGAGACAGAATGCTTTATATGCATTTCAGGTTTGGCTCTCTTCCAGTGGGTGAAATGATAGCAAAGTGGTCAGTAAACAGCGGAAAACACTGCCCTAGTTGCAAAGCGCCTACGGAAAGTATTGCCCACTTACTGTTTGTCTGCCCGGCGTACAAAGCATTACGGAAAAAATGGTTGAGCCCGATTTGTAGACAACTTGGTACCCGGGAGCACCATATTGCACTCCGTATTCTCAAGTCAGATTCTAGACCCCTTTTATCCTGCTGTGTAGCAAAGTACCTGGGGAAAGCTTGGCGGATACGGTGGAAGGCGCTCGCAAGCAAGACATAGTCCTCATTGCATAGATAATAGCTAAGATTTTTAAGCCTTAATAGCACTATTGCTAAATATCACCATGCACAATCACTTTATTTATTTCCTTTTAACTTTTGATAACTAGCGTGAGAAAATGAAATGAAAAGTCTCTCTAAGTATTGCACAGTGTCTAATCAAAATGATGAATTACTGTTTGTTTTTTAATCAGATTAGAGGATGATCAAATGTATATTTTTATTGGATCTGCTTTTATTCATACATATTTTATTGGCTTTGTTATCTTTGATCTATGCTGCTTTTATGTCGAAATAAAGCTTGTGATGAATAGTAGTCCAGTCCTTGTAGTGAAAGACATGAGAAACAGCCAACGCGCATTTCGTCACCACCGTGACTTTCTCAAGGCTCGATATCGTACAAATTGTACGGAGAGGTGAGACGACTCATAAGACGTAGGTCAGATTTGTTCTGTAAATTCAGCATCAGGCCCGGTTCTAGCGGGTGGGCCAGGTCCACCTAAACATCAGCCTGGCCCACCCAAACAAGAACCATGGCCCTCGCAGTGACGTCAGGAAGGCCAACAGAAAATGGCCACTGCAATTTAAAACGTTCCTCTGAACGTTATTTTTCTCATTTTTCTAGGATTTGCGTGATTGGGCCTGGGCTTTTTCTCACAGGCACCCCCAATCACGCATCTCCTTTTAGAAAGGTGGGTTGTGTCCCCGCCCACTCGTGCAGGTACAGGGGCATGGCGAAGGGGAGAAATCCTCTTTGGCACCGGGTAATCTGTGCGTACCGTCCTGCTGCGTGGATATATCCTCCTTTTCAGCGCTGGAGAAAAGGAGTTTGTTGATCCTGATTCACCTTTCCTGGCCCCTTCAGCGGTTTATCAGATCCAGCTGTGAGGCAGAGTTTGAACGGAGCAGGTAAGACAATGTGTGGCTATTGTTCCGTTTTTTAAAATCTGCAAAGGGCCAGCTAGATACATACTTCGTGTATGCTTCGAGGATGTGTGAATATTAGTTAATATTTTAAAAGTCTGTGAGGGCCCAGCAAGACACATACTTCGTGTATGCTTCGAGGATGTGTGAATATTAGTTAATATTTTAAAAGTCTGTGAGGGCCCAGCAAGACACATACTTCGTGTATGCTTCGAGGATGTGTGAATATTAGTTAATATTTTAAAAGTCTGTGAGGGCCCAGCAAGACACATACTTTGTGTATGTCGTGTATATTTAATTTATATCGTTGTAATGACGGATGCAAGACACAACTACTAAAAAGTCCAGATAACTGGTGATTAATGATCCTGCTGGAGAGCAATATTTTGTCTGTTCGTAATTTTTAAATGCAGATAAACTGTATTTTATGTGGATAGCTCAGTGGGTTACTGCCTTTGTTACAGAGATTCTTGTGTTACTTGCAGTACAGAAGTTACAATCCTAAAATAGGACAGTGACCTATGAACTGACATCAAAGAGCTGCATACAAACCTGAATGGTATAATTAGAACTTATTTTTTTGTGTTGCAATATAGTTAAAATTTCCCCAGTCTTTCATTACTCTAATGTTGCTATAAAGAGTTTGTTTTGGCAGATATACATTCTAATCAGTAAAGCCAACCCCGCAAACACTGGGGTATGCTTTAAATCCTGTGTTTGTGCTTCTCCAGACCAAACCCTCTTAAAACATACTGCCCACCAGTATGGATGACATGTGATTCCTACACCTTGTAATCCTCATTGGCTTATGTAACATTCCCTATAGGCTGATTTACATACTTGTATGATTCATTGTCTCTGCATAATGTGTGCATGATGTAAAGTACTGTGACACCCTATACTATGAGTAGCGCTATACAACAAATGAAATCGAATATGAGAGAGGGGCTACGGAGAGATGAAGGACAATGGTGGAGGATGGCAATTAGGGAATCCGAGGAGGAGGTCAATAGAGGGCAGGGCTGGACTGGCCGTAGCGGGCACTGGGCGTTTCCCCGGTGGGCAGCTAGGGTGGGGGCCGGTTTTGGGCCCCTGGTGGGCCGTTTTTGTTACCGGGGGTCGGCAATATCGGCCCCCTGTAACAAAATCGGCCGAAGCCGGCGCTCGCAAACTGCTCGGCTGCACCCTCCCTCACCCCAGGGGGGGCCGGCCGAGCAGTTTGCCAGGGCCGGTTTCGGTTGCCAGTCCGGCCCTGATAGAGGGAGAGGCTATGGAGCGATGAGGGGCACTGTTGGAGGGTGGCAGTGAGGGAATCCAAGGAGGAGGTCATGGGGGGATGGTGGAAGATACGGAGAGATGAGGGGCACTGGTGGAGGGTGGCAGTGAGGGAATCCAAGGAGGAGGTCATGGGGGGGCTACGGAGAGATGAAGAGCACTGTTGGAGGGTGGTAGTGAGGGAGTCTGAGGAGGAGGTGATGAGGGGGAGAGGCTATGGAGCGATGAGGGGCACTGGGGGAGCGTGGCAATTAGGCAATCCGAGGAGGAGGCCATTGGGGGAGGGGCTACGGAGGGATGAGGGGCACTGGTGGAGCGTGGCAATTAGGGAATCCGAGGAGGAGGTCATGGGGGAGGGTGGAAGATACGGAGAGATGAGGGTCACTGGTGGAGGGTGGTAGTGAGGGAGTCTGAGGAGGAGGTCATGAGGGGGAGGGGCTATGGAGAGTTTGTGAGGGGCACTGTTGGAGGGTGGCAGTGAGGGCATCCGAGAAGGAGGTCATGAGGGGGAGGGGCTTTGGAGCGATGAGGGGCACTGTTGGAAGGTGGCAGTGAGGGAATCCGAGAAGGAGGTCATTGGGGGAGGAGCTACGGAGGGATGAGGGGCACCGGTGGAGGGTGGCAGTGAGGGAATCCGAGGAGGAGGTCAATAGGGGGAGAAGCTATGGAGGGATGAGGGGCACTAGTGGAGGGTGGCAATGAGGGAATCCGAGGAGGAGGTCAATAGGGGGAGAGGCTATGGAGCGATGAGGGGCACTGGTGGAGCGTGGCAAATAGGGAATCTGAGGAGGAGGTCATGGGGGAGGGTGGAAGATACGGAGAGATGAGGGGCACTGGTGGAGGGTGGCAATGAGGGAATCCGAGGAGGAGATCATGGGGGGATAGGCTATGGAGCAATGAGGGGCACTGGTGGAGGGTGGCAATGAGGGAATCCAAGGAGGAGGTCATGAGGAGGAGGGCCTTTGGAGAGAGGAGGGGAGCTGTTGGAGGGTGGTAGTGAGGGAATCTGAGGACGAGGTCATGAAGGGGAGCGGCTTTCGGAGAGATGAAGAGCACTGTTGGAGGGTGGCAGTGAGGGAATCCGAGGAGGAGGTCATGGGGGAGGGTGGGAGGTACGGAGAGATGAGGGGCACTGGTGGAGGGTGGCAGTGAGGGAGTCTGAGGAGGAGCTCATGAGGGGGAGGGGCTACGCCGAGATGGAGTGCACTGTTGGAGGGTTGTAGTAAAGGTATCTACAGAGAAAGAGGTCAGTGGTGGGGCGCCAATAAATAACTCTCCACATGCTCTGTATACAGAAGCAATCCTTTGTACCATGGTGACTATTTGCAAATAGATATGATGTAATCTATGGCTTGTAGACTACCTCCAGAAGCGACAAATTGGGCCGGTAGTGGCCCACCCGAATGCACCCTTGGCCCACCCAAATAAAAATTCCTGGAGCCGGGCCTGTTCAGCATACGAAGTTTCATAATAATGTTTCAGTCATCTTCGGTCTCCATTATCACAGATATTTAATATGGTTGTTGCCCGAATAGTTCGTGTTTAGCTATGATAAATCCCTCATTTCCTCGCCGAACTCTTTTTGAAAACAGCCGTCTCCTCCTGTCTCTGCCGTGGTTATGAGGAAATGCGGGACTTATCGTAGCGCCCCAGATGCAGTATTGACTAACCTCAGTATTACTAGGAATACTGCTTTACACAAAGCTCTAAACACAAACTATTTGGGCAACAACCCTAATAAATATCTGCGATAATGGAGACCGAAGATGACTGAAACATTATTATGAAACTTCGTATGCTGAATTTACAGAACAAATCTGACCTACGTCTAATGAGCCGTCTCACCTCTCCGTACAATTTGTACGATATCGAGCCTTGAGAAAGTCACGGTGGTGACGAAACGCGCGTTGGCTGTTTCTCATGTCTTTCACTACAAGGATGAGATAAATCGTGTCAGATAATTAAAATGATAAATATCCAGCAGTGCAACTGCTCAGTGCATTGCTGGGCGTAGGCTTAAAAACGTTCATATCTAACAATTGCTTCTTAAAAACAAGATCAAAAATAATAAAAACATGAGAAATGGATGCTAAAAACAAATCACTTAGAAGTGGTCCAAAGCTCTGTCATTCCCTGGTATTGATACCTGTAAGCTGCATTGAATAAAATAATCATATTGCATTGTTAGCAGGTGCAAAATTGCAAAGTAATGTACCATTTACTAAATTGGTAGACTCATCATTCAGCTGGTAGGGTGGGTCCGCGCTTGCACAATAAAGCAGCAAAATATCTGCTGACAGCGAGCACAATCGAGGGTGAAGGATCGCTTTTCAGTATCCTGGGGGCAGTTAAGTAATGTTAGATACCAAGGTTCAAGCTTACTGGGTGTATCGATTTGCTCCTCAAATGAAGATATTCAGGGCAAAACAACAGTATGTGCTCCTCGTTCTCGGGTGTCATCCTGCAGGCGGGGCACTTGTTGCCACCTGTGTCTCTTTTCCACCTTCAGGGAAAGGATTTTATTGGAAGACAATCGAGGCGGAAGCACACATATAGGCTCTTAGTAAATGGAGGATTAATAATATCCAGATTTAAAAAAAGGAGTGACCTTAAATTAAAAAAATGTATTGGCTAAATACCCATTGGTCTCGCACGTAACACCTCGTTTACGGACATTGGCCCAATAGCACTTCTTTGAACCTCTGGTGTCTGATTTGCTAATTGTGTTAGGATCATGCCAGAATCTTGGGAGACCAAGCTCTAAAAACCAGTTAAACATGAATTTGAACCAGGGGATTTGCATAACATTGTTTAAACCTGCTATTTCCCTAAGGGAGTCCCTATATTCCTTTAATTCCGGTGTAGTTCACAAGCGGGCCCAACACACTAGTGGTTTCAGTGATATCGGGCATGAGATTTGATTAATGCCCAGATAAAGAAAGAGCAGGGTTAAAGGGGTGCTAGTCGGGCAGGCAAGCAATGGTCTCTCGAAGGTGTTTTCTGCTGCGGCTATTTTCTGGGTATCCGCATATCCCCAAACCTCTGCGCCAAAGGTTGCAGCACTCTGGGCCTTCACGCGGTAAACTTCCAGTGTGGGAAACACCAACCGGGAGCGCGTTGTTTTGTGCAGCCGTAGAACAGCTTGAGGTCTGTGCTGGATGAGCAGTGAGCTTTAATTGAGTTCCTGACTCCTAAATAGTCTATGCTGTGAACTCTTTCAAGGGGTTCTGGCCCTACTCTCACCACACAGGTTCTAACAATTCCTGATCCAAACACCATAAACTTAGTTTTAGTTGCATTTAGTTCTAAGCCTCTGGTTTTGCAGAATTCCAGAAATTTGTTAACTAGTACCTGCAATCCCATAGGTATTTGTGAAATGAGGAGAGAGTCATAAGCAAATAATAAGATTGCCATCTTTTTGTTTAAGATAGGTGAGTCATTCTGGCAGTCTAAGAATGCTTGCACCACATCATTGATAGGGTAGGAGCAAGGACGCACCTCTGGCGTACGCCTCGTGAGATGGGAATGCGATCTGTCAATACCCCTTTACTGCCCCAACGGAGCGTAGTTTTCCAAGTGCAGTTTAACTATAAGATTGACCAGGTTCCCAAGTTCACACATTTTAAGCAAAACACTCCATAATTTCAATTTCTTTTGTTTATATGAAGCTTTTCCTGCTACATGCAACGGAATAACGCCTCCTGATGGTATAGCGGAGGAGGGACTTCAAGAGGTCAAGGCATTTGTTTTCTCCATCGCAAATTGTACTGACCAAGAGGATGATGAAGCAACAGGCGGTCTAGAGAAGCCTGATCTACTTTAGAGCGATGTTGAGCCTTCCTCAGCCTGTTCATACAGCAATGCGCAATAACTCAGTGGAGGGCCGTTGAAGGAAAGAACGGTCGCATCTGCAATGACCAACGGACGGCGAATATAGACCTGTATTATGGTCAGAGAACAATACCAACTGATCTCTGATGGGCGTCACATTACAGGTTCAATTATGAGCTGAATGACCAGTTTAGAATGGTGGTGTAAACTGTGACTCTTCCCTGATAATGCGGAGTGAGAAATCCAAAGAGGAGGCAAAAATGAGAAGCGCAGTACTACGTCAAAATGGTCACACTGGAAGGTCAGAGTTATTTCCCTACAAGTAATTCTTTGCAGTGTTTGAAATCAGTAGAATTACAGGCTACCTGGATTAAAAGTACATATATCACCAAAATGATGTGTGATGAGGTGATGTGGGAAGAAAAACTTTCTGGGAATACTTGAAAAACTTGAAAGGAGGGCACAGTTTATCAGACGTATAATGCAGGAACCAGCCCTTCACCAATGTACCATTGCCGCCGCCTCCTCTCAGGGATGAGCGCTGCAGGCAGGGGAAGCGTGTTGTCTTGAAGAAATAGAGTAACACAACCTAGAGAAATCATGAAACCGATCTCAGGATCAGTAAACGGCCGGCGGTGTGAAGGAGAATCGCCTCCGTATGATAAATATCTCCCATCGATGTGCGGAGAGCTAGCAGGGTACCGCCATCTTCGTTGGGTGCAAGCCACGCCCCCCATGACTTCCATTCCTAAAGTTGTATATCGTATATGTTACACTTTCATACCATTCAGAAGAAATCACAACAGATCCAATCCTGACTGAGACACAGTATGTATCCATCCACTGTTTAGTGAGTAGCACTAAAGTGACCTGTAAAACTGTTTTGCAATTTCTGATCTGTACTACTTTATCACCCGCGTTACCTTTTTTATTGAATAATATACACAAGTTATTTTTCTGTCTGTTATTGTACTGACTTCCCATTCCTTTTTTTTCCATTAGCTTAAAGCATTGATTAAACTGAAGTGTAACAAGCATTTACAATGCATTAGGTCTTGCATTTACACGAGTTTGAGCTGTTGGCATTGTTAAATGACAATGTTTTTTATTCATGTTTTGGTTTTTAAAACATACATAAAAGGCATTGTCATTTACAATGCTAATAGCTTAAACCCTCTCAAATGTGAGACCTATTGCATTGCAAATGCTTGTTTAAAAGGGGTGGGCGGGCGCACACATCTTCAAGTAGCCCTGCTGGGCCTAAATAAATATTGAAACTTCCTTTTGTGTTCGCTCGGATCGTTTGTGTACTGTGCTATCTGTGAAAGGGAGAGAAGGGGGCTGTGGGCAAACCGAAAAGGAAAGACAAGGGGCAAAGAGTCGGGCAGAGTGAGTCGCAACAAAGAAATTGTAAATTAAAATAAATGCTAATGACACAGACGAGAGACAGAAGCAGAGAGAGCGGATATGAAAGCTGGTGCCATGCTTAAATTTAAAGTGTGGCGCCTGTGCAGATAAAAGTTATGCGTATTGCGGCCCGTGAAGTGGGCGCCATGCTAATTTTAAAAAAACAATAAAAGCGGGCGCCTGCTTAAATATTAAGCGTGGTGCCCATGTTGATATAAAAGCGGGAGCCATGCTGAAACTTTAAGTGTGGCGCCCAGGTGGATGGGACGGGGATGAGTGTGTGTGAGCCCCGCGTGCACCATTGTTTAGTGGGTGTTAATTGATTTGGTTGAGCCGCGCATTACAAAATAAATGTGCGTCGCCATTCTGGATTGTAAAGCTGCCTCGCCTTTGGAAAAAGAAGGTAAAGAGGGTATTAGAACCGCGGTGCTTTAATGGCACGGCTGCCATTCTTGAAACAAAACCATAAGCAAAGATAAAGCGCGACTGCGCTGCTTAAAAAAAAAAAGGGTTGCAGATTGCAGGAAAGCGTGTCCTTTTTGCAGGTAGGTGAAAAGCAGTTACCTAAATAGTGCTCGGAGGCTGTAATTAAAGCCTACAGAGCAACAACACACGTAACAGGGGGTGTCCTCATGGGAGGTTACAAATGAAGACAAGGCGGTACTAAGGAGGGACTCACAAGCCTATTAACAAATCAGAAGCCAGCATTTACCAAGGACAACGACACAAGCCAATAAAAAATATGGGCGGAGAGTGGGCAGAGCTTCAAGTCCATACCTGAATACAGCATGCTTGCAGAGCAGCGCATGCCCTGCCCAGGCTTGACCTAAAAACTGAGCATTCGTTGTAGGCCAAAAGATGTGGGAGCAGAGCTGCTGATCCGTGTCAGAAGGCATGGAAAGAAAGGAAAGGGGTAGAGCTTAGGCGCTGCTTCACTCTGTCACTTCCAGAATGGTACAGAGTCAGAGTGGAGTCGCATTGCGCCACCCAGTGGCACACAGGAGCATTGCTGAGAAATTTTCTGGATCCAGTCTTGTGCCTGGGGAGTATCTAAGGCAAGGAATCTCCGTTTAGCAGTATCTATCAAAAATCTTGGTTACTGTGTATTGCTAAGTCGATATTTCATGTGCCGTACAACTTATGCATAGAGTGGTATCTGGGAAAAAACCAGAGGAACCAGCCCTTGTCTACGGTCTCTTCAAGAATACTTCTGCTGGGGTGATTCCTGAAGAAGACAAGAGAGGCCTAGACTAGATTGTGCAGAACATAGTGAATCCCTGCATACCTGACAAGCTACAGCAGACCCCATAAAGATCACCCACCTCGTTCTGCATTGTCAGGACACTATAAGCCTCATTACAAGGTCTGTTGTGCGAAATGGTAACTCTGTTCCCTGATGTTACTAGTACCAGAGAGTGGAGAGCAGTGGCTGAATTAAAAAGTATTAAAAGTGGCCCCTTAGGGCCCCCTTACAAATGAAGAAGTACTTGGAAGCAGTCATTCTGTGTCTGATTCCACTAGCAATTCCTCATTTCCACCTAGGGGGAAAAAACATGTAATTCTAGTGGAACCTGAAGTAACTAAGTGGGGAATCCTCTTCTTCCAATCAACAACCTGATGCATTACGAGTATTGTAGTCTTGGTTTGCTTCCACTGGACTAACCACCCAATAATTAATTGTGGTATAAAATCTCAGAACTGGTAACATGGTATCCATTGGCATGTGCCAACACTACACGTGGAAAATGGACTCCAAAAGACTTTGCAGGCTTGGAAGCTGGACCTATTCACCATCCTTTAAGGCACTTTGAAACAAGCTGGTGCAAGATACTGAGAAAAGCAAAAATCCAGGTAAAGAGATTGGCATGGACAAGAGCAGCTGTGATGTAGTTAAAGAAGGAAATCAGGGGTGCATAAGGGCAGGTCCTGGGGTGTATATGTTAGTTAGAATATATGGGGCTAAATGCTTATTATTGGCATGCACTGTGCTTAATATCCCAGTATGGGGAGCATAAGGTAAGATTGTAACAGCTCAGTGAGCAGGACATATTTTGCAACCTTTAGGTATCACGTTACATTCCAATAAAATAGCTCAGGGGGTTTAGTGTTTGACAAACAGATCTGTGTGGAAGTTTAAACAGAGTCGCCGTCTGAACAGCTAGTTCACCTTCTACCAAGATGTCTGTGTAAAATGCAGGTTAGGTGTTCTTTTCTGGAAGACAGCATGGGAAGTTAACACAACGCTAACAGATATCTGTTTGTAATTTGTAGGTAACACGTTTGCATGGCAGTAAAATAACTACAGAGTTAATGTGTCCAGTGCAGAGAAGTGGGTCAAACAAGCAGATCACATGTTTCTATCACAGTGAGCTGAAGTTGGTGATGTGTTTTCGGACAGATCTCATTGACCTGCAAGTGACAATTTGTAATCCCAGTAGGACAGCTGGAGTGCAGACGATGCGCACAGGGACTGGGTGTCTGCTACCTTAATCCGACTGTAATATTCAGGTCACAAGTTCCAATTCAATAAAGCAGCTTGATGGTTTACTTAGCTGAGATCTGTGTGTACATCGAAGGTCAAATGTTTGAATACGTGCAGACCAGTTTAGCCTTTCATCATTTCAAGGTCGATAAAATAGGTGCATTTGGATGTAATTACAATAACACTACTTCTAAAACTGGCATTGGCTACCAGGGACCCCTTGGTATTTAAAATCAACACCATTTATAACAAACACATACACATTCATTCTTGAACCCCTAAAAAAATGAAATATTCAAGAAGCCTGGGTAAATTTTTGCAATTCACTCCACCCTTATCAAAAACACGAATCCTGTGGAATGCTGAAATGTATATTTACATTTGAATGTAAAGCTTCAAGAAGTGGAGCACAAAAAAAGGAAACCACTTTTCAGGGTCAAAAGCAAGACATCACTGTTTTAACAGCTCAAACGCACCCCTTTACCAACACTTGACTGAGCAGTCAGCCACTCTCTCCTCTGTCCTAATGCTTGTAACCACTGTCTTTGTTTTCCTTGCCCTGCTGGATGTGGAGACACACACATCTGACACAGGATCCGAAAATGCATCTACCAACCCGTGGGCGGGCATTGGCAGAAGTCTGCACATGTACCTTCGGGTGCCCGAGGATGGTGAAAATCCAGGCTCCACCTTCGGGGGCCCTAGGATGGTGCAAATCCAGGTGCAAATCCAGGCTCCACCTTCGGGTGCCCTAGGATGGTGAAAATCCAGGTTCCACCTTCATATGCCCTAGGATGGTGAAAATCCAGGCTCCACCTTCGGGTGCCCTAGGATGGTGCAAATCCAGGCTCCACCTTTGGGTGCCCTAGGATGGTGAAAATCCAGGCCCCACCTTCGGGGGCCCTAGGATGGTGCAAATCCAGGTGCAAAACCAGGCTCCACCTTCGGGTGCCCTGGGATGGTGAAAATCCAGGCTCCACCTTCATATGCCCTAGGATGGTGAAAATCCAGGCTCCACCTTCGGGTGCCCTAGGATGGTGAAAATCCAGGCTACATCTTCGGGTGCTCTAGGATGGTGCAAATCCAGGCTCCACCTTCGGGTGCCCTAGGATGGTGCAAATCCAGGCTCCACCTTCGGGTGCCCTAGGATGGTGCAAATCCAGGCTCCACGTGCACCATTTAGCTCCACCGGCCAGAGAGCACATCTTTTGCCCGTGTTGATATCGGTCCAGCTTGTCCTAGTGCCGGCCTTACCCTGACAGCTGATCTCTTGCCCCAGGGAGGGCTGCAAACGAGACCGGCTCCTCAGGAGTTAGTGTCGCCAGACATGCACTCAGTTGGCGTTGCGACATCCCCTCGTCCTCGCAACCTCAGTCGCAATACTGCACGTGAAGAAACTCGAATAAAGCTGAAGACGGGAAGGTTTCAGAAGAGGCCTGAAACACCCAATATTTATAATTTCACTGAAAAACCGTCCCGTCACAAGTTGGCAAACTCCAATGAGCATTCAATGTATGTTTAAGTTAAGGAGGCATACTTAAAACAACGAAGGCTCGGCAAGGAAGAGGTCCACCTATCCAGCGGTTCCTGCTACGCTCAGAGGATAGGCCAAAGATGGAAGTGGTACGGCTGCCTTATTACGTAATAAACATGCAGGCGACAAGGAAAAGGAGCAAAAGCCCTTGCATATCCTAATGTGAAATAAAGTGTAATATTAGCAAGAAGTCTTAAGTCAAAGTTAACGTATTGCGGGCAATAGATATAAACGAGTGCAACCTTTCACAAGCTTATAAGTAATCCCAGGAGCCAGACGGGGTAGTCCACTGGCCCAGTGGGTCCCATTACAATCACAGAATAAGCAACCAACACGGGACCCCTGCTCATTAATAGTCGAGTAGCCATGCCATCGTATGTCCAGCACATAATGTCCTATAATAGAATTACATTTGATATTAGCACGGAGTCTAAGTATTGGCTAAAGCATGATTAGCACTCCTTGTGGGCGGAGTCCACATTAAAGGCTTCCTTCCATCTAGCAATAGACTGACCGGTGAGGTCGACAGTCAGCCGTCATGGACAATAAAAGTCCAAACAGCATGTGTTGGCAATTACGGGGTTAAATACGGACAGGCGTATATGGTTGCAGTAAATTAACCAAACAGATGGCTTTTCCTCAGTACCCATTGGATTCTGGGACATGAAGGCAAACATTATTCTGAAAGCCTCATCGAAACAAACAACAGCTCATATGGAGACCATGTATCACCATGACAGGTTAAAACACAGAAACGCACTGTCTAATAGAGCGCGATAAAGCAGGCATCGCTGTCGAGCTTTTATGTCTGTGGAACAGCTGAGAGAGAGGTTCGGACTTTGTTTAGCAAAGGCTTCCAATGTTTTTAAGCTTGACAAGACAAATTAAACAATTCACAAAACACGGTATATTCCGCAGTTTTAGAACTGCATATTATCTAGTTTAGTGCCATCGATGCCTTCTGTTTTTACAGTCTAAGTGCAACAAACGTGGAGAGCTGGGTGGATAAATCCGAGATGAGCAGCCAGCGTCAGTGTGAGTCAAGCCCACATCCTTCTTTTCGGCTGAGTCACACGACTCACATGAAAGGCAGGGCTGCATGGCCGGACACTGACAGACATAGTAAAGCAGGGGAAAGGATCGTTTTGTGAAAACACTAACGAGCATGATGGCACCAGATGCGCATACGTGACAGATAGGGCCACTTACTTCTCGTCAGTGCAAACAGCCCAGTTCCGCAGGACTGTGATTTCCGGTCCTCACAGTTCCTGCTGCCACATAGAGCACAACTTGCGTTGAGCTGCGTGGTCACATCATGCCAGGCGCGCAACAGCCATTGGGCTCACCGGGCTTCAGCCCCCACCCCCCCGGCCTGTGTGTCAGCCCAGGCTGAGACAGCTTCGCGGGCTGACGACCGTCTAATTGCAGCCGCACCCGAGTACTTCACAGGTCTTTTCACCCCTTCTTAGAGTCACTCTGCCTATGGCTGGATGAATTAGCCCCCCGAAATCTTTTTCAGCCCCCCCCCCCCCCCCGAAATCTTTTTCACTTTGGTCAGCTTCTAAATGAAATGTTTGTCACCAAGCGATCACAGCATGCGAGCCTACGTTGTCGGAGGGAAGCTGGTGAAAGGTCAAATGCTGGATTTTACTTGCGTACTAATTGGTGCATAAATGCTAACTTTACAGAGCTACAATGGGGAAGGAGAAATACAGTTGTGGCTTCCTCCTCTCCAGACATACTCGCACCCTCACCCCCCCGCCTCAGCTCGGCTAGGCACAGTTCACCCCAACGCACAATATGGAGACCGGTAAAACGAGGGGCCCTCCGGTGATGTCAGTCAAAAGGGAAATCACTGTTGCCCGCGAGGCAGCACGCACCGAGCCAGCCTCAGTCAGAAACCTGGCGTCCCACTATTGGGCTCAACGTCAGACGCAGATAACTCTACAGCCCCATTACCAACAGCACTGTTCCATGTGGTGCAAAAGGGTCACCTTCCGTTTACGAGGATATATCAACAAAAAAGCGTCAACCTAAAATCCACAGTAAATTCTTCTACCTCAAGGATCGAGCAGCGGCAACTTTTACTTCTAATTCAAATATCCCTGGACTATCATCCCACTGTCATTAATCAAGTTGCTTCATACGGTCTTTCACAAGGCCATCCAGACAGGCCAGCTGCTCAGCATGCCAAACCCAACACTACAACGCATGAGGTTGCGGCACACTACAACCCTGTCGCGACCTCACCCCGCCTGCCAGCACTAACGCCAATGCCAAAGAGGAGAAGGGTGCAATCACCTCCATTCGAGCCCCAGGAACGGGGCGATACACCAGTGAACCCTGATAAACACTGCGCAAGTAGAGAGTGAG
The DNA here is from genome assembly GCA_963921515.1 of Calotriton arnoldi. Taxonomy (NCBI): domain Eukaryota; kingdom Metazoa; phylum Chordata; class Amphibia; order Caudata; family Salamandridae; genus Calotriton; species Calotriton arnoldi. Next base: position 571,545 of record CAWUFW010006808.1, on the reverse strand, counting down.
AAACTCACGGCCTCATTTATGAGTAATTGGCGTAGGGCAGCGCCACAAGTCTTCTTGCTGCACTGCCCTACTCCAATGTGAAAGGGCAGGAATACACCATATTTATGAAATATGGTGCATTTCTGTCCTTTCCCCCTGCGCTGATGCACAATTTGCTGCCTAGTTCGAATGTAGCCACCATTGCACCATGGTGCAAGGTTGCCTCCATTGCAGAAAGGATTGTTTTTGTGCAGGAAGGGGCAACTTCCTGCACAAAAACAGTCCAGAGTTCGGGTTTCCTCTTTCTATGTGGCTGCAGATTGCAGGACATATGGAAGGAGGAAAAACAAGGAAAAATACAAATATTTCTCCTCGTTATGCCTGCTCTGGGGAGACATAAGATTTTGGTGCTGCCCCAGGTTTACGTTGTAAGAAACTGGCTCTATATATACTGCACAAAAGAGAGGTACAGTGTGTATAGAGTCCAAGAGTCCCCAAAGGTAGGCAGAGTTTAAAGTTAGATAGAACCTTACTCTCTAAAGTGGTAGCTTGGTCGAGCAGTAAGGCAGTATCAGAGGACAGTGTTAAGCATTTGATGTACACACTCAGTCAGCAAATGAATCCACACACTCAAGAACTGAACTCTAGGCCAATTGTTGTTGTATAAAAAATATACTGTTGTTTTATTTTTCTAGAACCAAGCAAGCCTGGCACAGGTAAGCATATAAATACTTTGCAGTAATATGATACTTTGTTTGTAATACAGTTCGAAATGCAGTAGAAATTATACTGGTTTTGGTTTACAGATAATGTAGCAGATTGCAACACTTAGCAGGTATAGTACATTAGAATGAATGGACTTTTTCAATAATTGCAAGTAAGTAACTTTTACGATACTTTTTCTAACTCAGTGCTGGATGCTTAGATTCAGCACTGGGACATTTCCTGAAAACAGTTGAGAAAATGCGTTTTGGTTATTGTTTCGATTTTTAAGGAATATTTCAAGTTTTCAAAACTCCACACAGTCGTTTTTTCGAGAGAAAATTGTCAATGTTATTCTATGGAAGAAAAACAGGTTATCAGTTTGCAGGTAAGTAAACGACTGTGGGAGTTAAGGTTCTGGGGTTAGACTCAGGGGTCCCCCAGGGTCAGTGATGCACTGAGATTGCACCCTCAGCGGCACTAGGGAGGCCGGGTGCAGAGTGTTGAGGCCCAACGTTATCCTATGGAGGATAGGGGGCTTCCAGTTGGTGGCTGCTGGCTAGCAGGCCACACGGCTGTGGGAGCAAAGCTCCTAGGGTTTAGCTCAGGGCAAGTTGGGGACCAAAGTAGCACCAAAGGTGCACCCTCAGCGGCACTAGGGCGGCCGGGTGCAGGGTGCTGTTTTGAGGTCGGGTGCCCTGTTGTTTCCAATGGAGAACCTCCGGGACAAAGAAACGCTGCAGGCTCGGGGACGAGGATCTTCTGGGTGCGACCACCACTTCGAGGGGTAAGTTGGGATGTCGTGGGTTGGTTAGGCACCGTTGGTTTGGGCACACAAGGCCGTGGGGCGTCGGGTGCAGGGGTGCCTTGGGACGTTGGATTTTCTTACCCGCTCTGGTCGCGGTAGGGGGGGTCCTCTGGATTGAGGCTGCAGGCGTCGTCAGGAGGCTTGAGGCAGGTCAGGGGTCGCTGGATCTTTGGTCAGGATCGCCGGGGGGAGCTCCTCGTGGTGTTGGTTCACTCTAGCTCGGGCCGGGGTCTGCGGGTGCAGAGTGTGCTGGATTCGCGGTCTCTGGCTGGCACCAGAAGCTGCAGTTTAAACACGTCCGGTGTTCTCGGGAGATAGAGTCCTTGAAGTGAAGGCAGGCAGGTCCTCCGGGGTTTGTGAGGTTGCTGGCTGCAGGACACGCCGGGATTTCGCAGAAGCAGGTTCGAGGGGAGACAGGCCTGTAGGGCTGGGGCGAAGTCAGTGGGCGTCGTCCTCTTGTTAGCTCTGCACGGCTCTTCGGTCCTTCTTCTTATCTTCTTTTCTTGTGGTTTCTAATCTGAGGAAGCAAGGTTCAGGGTGCCCCCTAAATACTAGATTTAGGGGCGTTACAGGTAGGTAAAGGGCAGGGACCAATGGGTCCCTTCCCTGGGGTGGGTACACCTCCTATTCTGCCACTCTCCTGTGGGAGGGGGGCAGGAGCCTGTCCCTGGTTGGCTGGGTCCCACCATCCTCAAGATGGCGGCCACTCGAGGTTGTGCTTCACCTCGCATCCCCCACCTGAGGGGTGGAGTTGGCAGAGGTGGGAACACCTCCCTTTCTCACTTGCTTTTCCCGCCGGTTCTCCCGCCCAAAGTGGGGGGTGAAACCGGTGGGGACCAGTTGCTGAAAGCAGCAAATGGTCTGGAGAGGCTCTCAAAGGCGGCAGGCCTTTGAAGTCTCTCCTTCGTGAACCCTGCCCATCCTGGGGGAGGAGGCTTGGCACCTCGTCCCAGATGTGCATTGTTTCAGGACCCCGAGAGCGGCAGGCTCTCGACCCAGGGGTCCAGAAACATGTCTGGCGGTGGTAGCCTAAGCAGCCACTCATTCAGGTCACTAGAAGTTGGTCGAATTTCAAGGGGCATTTCTAAGATGCCATCTGGTGTGCATTTTACATTAAATCCCACACTGGCATCAGTGTGGGTTTAATGTGCTGAGAAGTTTGATACCAAACTTCCCAGTCTTCAGTGGAGCCATCATGGTGCTGTGGAGTTCTTAATGACAAACTCCCAGCACCATATACTCTTAATGGCAACACTGCACTTACAGTGCCCAGGAATGGACTTGGGCCCTGTAGGGGTACAGGGCTCATGCACCTGTACCCTCACCACTGGCATAGAGCACCCAGCTAGAGGGGTGACTGATGTATGCCAGGGCAGTGGTTTGTGTGCATGGCACACGGATGTGTGCCATGTCGACTCTTCATTTTGTTCTGCACCAAGACACACAGCCTGCAAAGGCAGTGTGTGAGTGTCAGGGTACAGGACCTCTAAGGGTGGCACAATAAGTGCTGCAGCCCTTAGGGGCCTTCTCTGGTCACAGTGCCCTGGGTACCTGTGGTACCATTTACCAGGGGCTGACATGTGTCCAGAGATGCCAATTGGGTTTAGGCTTCAATGCAGTTTTAGGGAAGGAACATAGGCCCTGGGTACCTGATTAGCAGGAGCCCAGGGCACACTCAGTCAAAGTACATCAGCAATTCAGCAAAAAGTGGGGGCATACCATGCAAGAAAGAGGGCACTTTCTCACACAACCCCCCCGCCCCAAATGAAAGATGATGAGACTAACCCTGCCCTAGAGAGTCTTCATTGTCTAAGTGGAAGAACCTGAAAAGTCCATCTGCATTGGCATGGGCAGTCCCAGGTCTGTGTTCCACTTCAAAGTCCAATCCCTGTAGGGAGATGGACCACCTCAACAATTTAGGATTTTCCCCTTTCATTTGCATTAGCCATCTGAGAGGTCTGTGATCAGTTTGAACTAGCAAGTGAGTACCAAACAAGTATGGTCTCAACTTCTTCAGGGACCAAACCACAGCAAAGGCCTCCCTCTCAATGGCACTCCAACGCTGCTCCCTGGGGAGAAGCCTTCTGCTTATAAAAGCAACAGGTTGGTCTTGGCCTTCATCATTGGTCTGGGATAGGACCGCTGCTATCCCTAGCTCAGAGGCATCAGTCTGCACTATGAAATGCTTGGCATAATCTGGAGCCTTCAGAATTGGTCCTGAGCACATTGCTTCTTTCAGGGTGTCAAAAGCCTTTTGGCAACTAACTGTCCAGTTAACCTTTTTGGGCATCTTCTTGGAGGTGAGTTCTGTGAGGGGAGTCACAATGGACCCATATCCCTTCACAAACCTCCTGTAGTACCCAGTCAAGCCAAGGAATGCCCTGACTTGGGTCTGGGTTGTTGGAGCTGCCCAGTCCAGGATGGCCTGGATCTTGGGCTGTAAGGGCTGTACCTGGCTTCCACCAACAAGGTGGCCCAAGTACACCACAGTGCCCTGCCCTATCTGGCATTTGGATGCCTTGATAGTTAGACCTGCAGTTTGCAGGGCTTTTAAAACCTTCCCAAGGTGGATCAGGTGATCCTGCCAGGTGGAACTAAAGACAGCAATATCATCAAGATAAGCTGCACTAAAGGACTCCAACCCAGCAAGGACTTGATTCACCAACCTTTGGAAGGTGGCAGGGGCATTCTTTAAACCAAAGGGCATAACAGTGAACTGATAGTGCCCATCAGGTGTGGAGAATGCTGTTTTCTCTTTTGCTCCTGGGGCCATGCCAATCTGCCAGTACCCTGCAGTTAAGTCAAAGGTACTTAAGAATTTGGCTGCACCCAATTTATCTATCAATTCATCTGCTCTTGGGATAGGGTGAGCATCTGTCTTGGTGACAGAGTTGAGCCCTCTGTATTCCACACAAAACCTCATCTCTCTTTTTCCACCCTGTGGGTGAGGTTTGGGGACCAGAACCACTGGGCTAGCCCAGGGGCTCTCAGAGGGTTCAATAACCCCTAACTCCAGCATCTTGCTGACTTCAGCTCTGATGCTTTCCTTGACTTGGTCTGACTGGCGATAGATCTTGTTTTTGACAGGTGAACTGTCACCAGTGTCCACATCATGGGTACATGAGTTTGTCAGACCAGGGGACAAAGAAAAGAGCTTAGCATACTGTTGCAAGACTTGCTTGCAATCAGTCTGCTGTTGGGCAGAGAGGGTGTCTGAAAAGACAACTCTATCCACTGACCCATCTTTTGGGCTGTGTGAGAGGAGGTCAGGGAGAGGTTCATTCTCTGTCTCCTGATCCTCATCAGTCACCATCAGCATGGTGATGTCAGCCCTGTCATGGTAAAGCTTTAGGCGGTTCACATGGATAACCCTTTTGGGTGTCCTGCTTGTGCCCAGGTCAACTAAGTAGGTGACCTCACTCTTTTTCTCTAGGATAGAGTAAGGGCCACTCCATCTGTCCTGGAGTGCCCTTGGTGCCACTGGCTCCAAAACCCACACCTGTTGCCCAGGTTGAAATTCAACCAGTGCAGATTTTTGGTCATACCAGTGCTTCTGAAGATCCTGGCTGGCCTCAAGATTCTTGGATGCCTTTTCCATGTACTCAGCCATTCTGGACTTTAGGCCAAGCACATAGTCCACAATATCTTGTTTGGGTTCTTGGAGAGGCCTCTCCCAGCCCTCCTTTATAAGACAGAGCGGTCCCCTTACAGGATGGCCAAACAGAAGTTTAAAGGGTGAGAAACCTACTCCCTTCTGTGGCACTTCTCTGTAAGCGAAAAGCAGACATGGTAAGAGGACATCCCATCTCCTTTTGAGTTTCTCAGGGAGTCCCATAATCATGCCTTTCAATGTCTTGTTGAATCTCTCAACAAGGCGGCCATTGGTTTGTGGGTGATAGGGTGTAGTAAACACGTGTTTGAGGTAAGCAGACATGAAGTTGGAACCTCTGTCTGAAACCACCTCCTTAGGAAACCCTACCCTGGTGAAGACACCAATGAGGGCCTTGGCTACTGCAGGAGCTATAGTAGTCCTAAGTGGAATTGCTTCAGGGTACCTAGTGGCATGATCCACTACCACTAGTATGAATTTGTTCCCTGAGGCTGTGGGAGGTTCAAGTGGACACACTATGTCCACACCTACCTTTTCAAAGGGAACCCCCACCACAGGCAGTGGTATCAGGGGGGCCTTTCGGTGTCCACCTGTCTTGCCACTGGCCTGACAGGTAACACAGGAGCTTACAAACTCCTTCACCTTTTGGTGCATCTGGGGCCAGTAAAAGTGGCTAACTAGCCTTTCCCAAGTCTTGGTTTGGCCCAGATGTCCAGCTAGGGGGATGTCATGAGCTAAAGTTAGGAGGAACTCCCTGTACTTCTGTGGCACTACCACTCTCCTGGTGGCTCCAGAATTGGGGTCTCTTGCCTCAGTGTACAGTAATCCCTCTTCCCAATAATCTCTGTGGGTACCACTGACATCTCCCTTTGCTTCTGAAACAGCTTGCTGCCTCAGGCTTTCAAGAGTGGGACAATCTTGCTACCCCTGGCACAGCTCTTCCCTAGAGGGTGCCCCTGGGCCTAAGAGTTCAACCTGGTAAGGGTCAAGCTCCATGGGCTCAGTTCCCTCTGGGGTGTCAAAGTCCTCTCCCTGAGGAGAGGGGTCCTGATCCTATTGCTGAACAGAAGCTGGTTCCCCAGTCTTCTTACCTTTTCTTCTGGTAGGTTGGGCCATTCTTTCATGCTCCAACACTATTTTTTCACCCTGCCTTCTGCTCTGTGCTCTTGTTTTTACACACACCAATTCAGGGATATCCAGCATTGCTGCATGGGTTTTTAGTTCAACCTCAGCCCAGGCTGAGGTTTCCAGGTCATTGCCAAGCAGACATGCAGCTGGTAACTTTTGAGAGACCACTACCTGTTTCAGGCCAGTAACTCCCCCCCCCCAGCCTAATGTCACCATAGCCATTGGATGATTAGTGGTAACACTGTCAGCATTGGTGACGGGGTAAGTACGCCCAATCAAATATTGCTCATGGGAAACCAGTGTGTCTCTCACCATAGTGACACTGGCACCTGTATCCCTCAGAGCCTCTATCCTAGTTCCATTTATCCAAGGGTATTGTAAGTATTTCTTTAAGTTGGGTGGCCACACAGCTACAGTGGCGAACTCAACTTCCCCCTCTGAAACTAGAACTGCTTCAGTGTGCAACCTGATTTGCTCTGGGCACTCTGTTGATCCCATCTGTAGACTTGCCACCCCAGGAGTAGCTGTAACTGTAGGACTAGGGGCCTTCTTGCTAGGGCAAGTCTTGTCTCCAGTTAAGTGTCCCAACTTCTTACAGTTGTTACACCAGGCCTTTGCAGGATCAAAGTTATTCCCCCTATAGGGCTGTGGAGTATAGGGAGTAGTTTGGGACCCACCCCCCTGTGCAGGTTTTTGGGGCCCTTTGCAATACTCAGACTTTTTATCTTGGGGATTTTCACCACCTTTCCCCTGGGGAGGTTTTGTAACCCCTTTCTTTTGGTCACCCCCAGTGGTTGTCCTAGTCACCCTAGTCTTGACCCAGTGGTCTGCCTTCTTTCCCAATTCTTGGGGAGAAATTAGACCTAGGTCTACCAAATGCTGATGTAACTTTTCATTTGTGCAATTACTTAAAATATGTTCCTTCATAAACAAATTGTAAAGTCCAGTAAAGTCATGCACATTGTGTCCAGTTAAACAACCATCTAGAGTCTTTACTGAGTAGTCTACAAAATCAATCCAGGACTGGTTCTGGGTTTTGTGAGCCCCCTGAATCTAATTCTGTACTCCTCAGTGGTGAGTCCAAATCCCTCAATCAGAGTTCTCTTCATGAGGTCATAGGACCCTGCATCTGGCCCAGAGAGGGTCAGAAGCCAGTCTCTGCAGTTACCAGAGAACAGTTCCCACAGGAGTGCCCCACAGAGAGGTTTCTTCACCTTTTTCATTTCACAAGCCCTCTCAAAGGCTGTGAACCATTTAGTGATATCATCACCCTCCTCAAATTTAGGGACAATCCCTTTGGGGATTTTAGGATCAGAGGATTCCTCCCTGTCCTTGTTTTTTGAATTGCTGTCACCATTGATGGGTGCTAAACCCATCTCCTTTCTTTCTTTTTCTAGAGCCAGGAGTCTGGACTCTAGATCCAATCTTTTGGCCAGCCTTGCTAAAAGGCTGTCCTCCTCATTGAGGCTGCCCTCAATGTCCTCACTGGAGCCTGTACCACCTGTGTGGCTTCTAGGACCCCAGGGGTTGATTCTTGGAGTTAAGGGTATGTGGACCCTTTCCTCCCTAGGGATTATTGGGGGTGGGTTACCAGCCCTATCATCCTCCTCCCTTTCCTCCTCTGATTGGTCATCACCATTCTCAGAGGGGTGGGCCTGTGCATACTCAGCAAGGAGCTCCTGGAGCCCTTGTTTGGTTGGATGCTGGCCCATTGGTATATTTTTAATTCTACATAAGGACCTTATCTCCTTGAAAGACAAGTGAAGATAAGGGGTGAGGTTGAGCTCCACAACCCTGTCCTGTACGTCATCTTGGTTATCTTCACTAATAGTTGGGTTCTGTTTTTGAGACATTCTTACAAAAAGTTCTAATCCCTCTACCCTTGACTATAGTGACTTTTTATTTTCTAAAATTCTAAAGGGACTTAAGCAAGGCCCTAACAAGACTTTTAGTATTTTGGAAAAAAATGCCAATTTGAAAAATCAGAATTCTAAAGTCAATTTAAGAGTTCTGTCGTGTGATCAGGTGGTAACCAAGTAGTCCAAGAAATGCAAGTTGTGTATCCCACCGCTGATCCACCAATGTAAGAAACTGGCTCTATATATACTGCACCAAAGAGAGGTACAGTGTGTATAGAGTCCAAGAATCCCCAAAGGTAGGCAGAGGTTAAAGTTAGATAGAACCTTACTCTCTAAAGTGGTAGCTTGGTCGAGCAGTAAGGCAGTATCAGAGGACAGTGTTAAGCATTTGATGTACACACTCAGTCAGCAAATGAATTCACACACTCAAGAACTGAACTCTAGGCCAATTGTTGTTGTATAAAAAATATACTGTTGTTTTATTTTTCTAGAACCAAGCAAGCCTGGCACAGGTAAGCATATAAATACTTTGCAGTAATATGATACTTTGTTTGTAATACAGTTTGAAATGCAGTAGAAATTATACTGGTTTTGATTTACAGATAATGTAGCAGATTGCAACACTTAGCAGGTATAGTACATTAGAATGAATGGACTTTTTCAATAATTGCAAGTAAGTAACTGTAGGAAGGTGGAATCTGACTACATGGTTGCCCCCATTTTTTTTCCTGGTGTTTTGTTGGGTTTTGACTTAGTTTGGCTGGGAACCTGCTATTCAGGTCCCCAGCCTATCTGCTTTCTCTTTAAACGACTTGGAGTGCACTCTGGGTGCACTAGTGATTGGATACTGTGGTACCTTATGAGTCCCTAGTATATGGTACCTTAGGTACCAAGGGCATAGGTACTTCACAGGCCTACCAGGGGCTGAAGCATGTATTATGCCACCCCTGGGAAGCAGACTAAATCTGACACCACAGGCCTGCTACTGCAGGCTGAGTGAGGAAGTGCTAGCACCCCTCACTGAGATATAGGTCCCCTATATCTCTCCTGCACACACATTGAGACTTATCAGTCACCCCTAAGGCAGGCCCTATCAATCCTGAGGGCAGGGTGCTTAGTTCCTATGTGGGAGGGTGCCTCTGCCTGAGCAGGGCCCCTCTGCAGCTCTCGGAGTCTATTCTCTGGGGCTGTTTGTGAATGCAGTCAAACCATATACTCTTAAGTGCATTATATCCTCGCGGTAAATGCTAACTTTGGAATGGCTGCATCAAAACATGTTGTGTTTGGTGTCAAACACTTTGGAATCATACCCCCACACCAGTAACTGGTGTGGGAGTATGATCCCACCCTTCTAGTGGGATAGACATGTACCTACTGTGGAAACGCGGTAGAATCCTAAAGAGCCCTGGCAACACAAAATGTATGCCACCAGTCACAGACACTGGGCTGCCCTCCTGCTGATGACTGACACTCGCAGTGGAGGAAGCCCAACAATAGATATCCTGTCCCAAGGGGGTGTGACCATCCCCCAGACAGGGTTTAGTGTATTGGGGCTGGGTGGGTGCACTCCTAGAGTGCTTTGAAGTCCTGCACTGGGGGAGCAGAAGACTCCTCTGTGCATATGCCAGTTCAAACCGGCTCAGGGGCTACCTGCCCCTGCTCTGGCGCGAAACTGGACAAAGGGAAGTGGGTGTAGCCACCCACTCCCCTGACCCTCCCATAGGTGGGGTCATAGAGGTAGTCCCTCCCTTCTCCTTAGTATAAGAGGGGGAACCTGTGCATTGCACCCCAGATACCCCTGGACGACGCTCTACAAGAAGAATCCCGGACCTTCGACGTTCCACTACCTTTAGAAGACTGAAGAATCTCCCTTGGAGTCAAGGAGTGACTCCCCTGCTTGGCAGGCACCAAAAACGACAACGACGGTCGCAAACTACGCCGCTCCCGCCGGAGCCCGAAGTCCCTGCAGCCCAGGAAGAGGATTTCCTGACTTCTCCAAGGCCATCGTGAGTCCCCACCGAAGCTGAGGCAAGTGGATCCCACGAGCAACGAGGAACCGCAGACCCTGGGTACCGTGCACTATTGTCGAGTGCAACCCCTTCACGACGTTCTACGAACTTGTGCTTTGGACCACGTGTGGTCCCAGCCTCTAACAGAGATCCCTCCCAAAATCAGAGGCCTACACCGTCCCGAGTGACCGTGGGCCCCTGTTGAGTGCATCCGCAAGAGGCGTCTTCACGATCCCTTGCCAGCCAGCTTGTGGGTCCCCAGAAGACTTTCCAAAAGAAACCAAAGGGCTCCCCTGGTTGCTCCAGGCCTGCCCTGACCTACCCTCGCTGGGTAAGTTCCTCAGACCTTGCTGGTCTGCACCATTGACTTTTTCTTTCCACCACGAGACTTGCTGCTACCAAGGCTTGTTGGCTCCAATCGGGTCGGCGACACCGCAGTCAGCTGCAGACTTCGTGGAACACGCTGAAGCCAGCTTCTGGCCGTCCTCGACGCCTCCTGGACCTCGTGGTCGAAGAGTCAAGACACCAGTGAACGACCTGAATCTGTCGACGACGGTGGGCATTCATCTTCCTTGCCCCGGGTCACTGCCAAGTGCCCTTGAACATTGTCCCCTCTGCTTTCAGGTCTTCCTCCTTCTGAATCCAGGCTTGGATTCCAACGGACACTTCTTCTGTTGCCGCAAGCAGCAAGTCTTCATTGGCTCCCATTGAAAACGACGCCGCGACCCGACACCAAAGGACACCTATGCACCCGGCTCCCCTGGGTAAGGTAACTTTAGCATTACGGTGCTCCTGTGGGTGTGGGCCCTAGAACTACTTACCCTGTAAGTGCCTTGCTTGTAGCTACCCTAGAAGTGCCCTAAAACTCTTATTTTCTAAGTGCGACAATTGCGCTGACTCGTACAGGGTTCGCGTCTGTGTTAGACACATCGCGTCCATCTCCCTTGTAACTCTATCTGTAACCGTGTCCTTCGACTCGTACTGAGTCCGATCGGTGGGTTCACCTCGAACACATAAGGGGCCTGTAACATTGAACTCTCAATTGCGCTGACTCGTACAAGGTTCGCGTCTGTGTTAGACACAGCGCGTCCATCCCCCTTGCAACTCTATCTGTAACCGCGTCCTTCGACTCGTACAAGGACCGATCGGTGTGTTCGCCTCGAACACGCAAGGGACCTTTAACATTGAAATCTCAATCGCGTCTGTTCTCATAGACTCGCACAGGACTCGCACCGGTGCCAGGACACCGCGTCCGTCCCCTGTGGGTCTCCTACAACTACCTGGAGTGGTTCTTGGGGGTCCCTCGATTCTAGATGCCCTAGACCTAGGTCTAGCCAAACTAAGATTGTGATATTTGATTGTGCTAACTTATTCTGATAACATTTGATTTGTACATATGTTCCTGACTTCTAATCTCATAAAGAGATTAGTAGAGAGTTGTTTATTAATAAATACATATATATTTGATATATATACCTGGTGGTGTCTTTTCATTTGGTGCTTCAAGAGATTGTGTGGTAAAACAAGCTGCTTTACATTCCTTCAAGACTTAGCCTGAAGGCTGCTCTCCACAGCTACCACTAGGATAGCTTTCTATAAAGGTTGTCTTAAACCTACCAACCATAAGAGTCGAATTGTTCTGGCGCAAGGTGTCCACTTTAATTAGTGAACAGCATATACCAGGCCAACTTCTCACATTGGTGGCAGCGTGTGGGATTTCAGCTTGCTATTGTTTTACCAGAAAAATCTCTATTTGAATTACTAACTGAAAACCACTATAGGTACTCAAGGTACATATAAAGTCAAGCTTAGTATCAATAAGTTCTACTGAACTTAGAGCTGTGTGCAAAAGGGATAGCACACCCTTTCTACAGCTCAAGCTAGTATCAGTAGGCCACAAACTAGTGTAGGTAGTACAACACTGCACAACACTAGAATGTCCTCAAGGGATGGACCCAGTGGATCCACCCAGCTTCAGTATAAGGACATGACTTTCGTTGACTTGAAAGCCATGTGTGCTGAGAGGCACCTGAAGATAGGACAGAGTCCCTCCACACTACACTTGATAGATCTGCTAACAGCAGATGACCTTAGATTAGCTCTAGGAGCTAAGGGGTCTGGATCAGTGGGTGGGTCAGTTATAGTGTCTGGGTCAGATGATGAACATCAGGATGACCAGGACTCTGTGATTGTAGGGCCAGGCCCAAAGGGGTCTGAACAAGACAGAGGAATTCTCCCTAAGAGAACTGACATAGTGGAAGACAGGCACAGGTCCCTTTCCAGGGAATCTGAGCACTCCTTTCACTCTGGCAGAGAAACTGTCTACCAGAGGAACTCCTACTTCCCAAGAAGAGAGACCTCCTCTGAAAGGATGTACAAACTGCTGCAGTATGAGCAAGCAAGATTTGCCCTCAAAACCAAGCAGTTGGCATTAGACAAAGAAGCCTTTGAGTTCCAGAGAGCTTCTAGAAGAGAGGGGTTAGAACCCCCTGGTGGCAGCAACAGTGTCCCTAGAGGCAGAGAATATATTCCAGACCATAGGAACCTGAGCAAGGTTGTTCCTCCCTACCAGAGTGGGGATGATATCCACAAGTGGATAACTGCTATGGAAAGGGCCTGTAGAGTCCAACAGGTCCCCCAAAGGCAGTGGGCAGCAATCTTGTGGCTCTCCTTTTCAGATAAAGGTAGAGACAAGCTCCTCACTGTTAGAGAAGAGGATGCTGATGACTATGAAGTCCTGAAGAGTGCACTGATAGATGGGTTTGGCTTAACCACTGAGCAGTACAGGTTGAAGTTCAGAGACACCCAGAAGGCACAGACTCAGGACTGGACTGACTTTGTAGATTGTGCAACCAAGGCTCTGGAGGGTTGGCTGATTGGCAGTAGGGTTACTGATCTCATAGGATTGTACAATTTGATCATGAGTGAGAAGATCCTTAATAATTGTCAAAACCAGCTTTTGCACCAGTACCTGGTGGACTCTGATCTGACCTCTCCCCAAGAATTGGGAAAGAAGGCAGACAAATGGGTCAGAACCAGGGTGAGGCCTAAGAATCAGGGTGGTGACCAGAAGAAACATTCTACCAAGTCCCAAGAGAAAGGTGGGGATAAATCTAAGGATAAGTCCACTACAGGGCCCCAAAAGTCCTCTTCTGGGGGTGGGTCCCAAACTCCTTCCTCTCCTGAAAAGAAGCCATATTGCCATGTCTGTAAAAAGCCTGGACACTGGAAAACTGATCCCAGTTGCCCCAGGATTGGCAATAAAGAAACTGTTCCTCCAGCTATTACTACCACCCCTCCTGGTACTACCAGTAGTAATCCTCCAGTTGGGAGTAGTGCACCCAAAAAGTTAGGTGCTTTTGCAAGGGGAACAGAGGTGGGCCCTAGTTTAGACAGGTCCCCCTCAACAGACTCCTCAGACTCTGATGGTGGTATAGGATTTGCCACCTTTACCATGGGTCCCATTGCATTGGGCAGGTACAGACTGGAGCCAGTGATTAATGGTCAGAAGGCTGTGGCATTCAGGGACACAGGGGCTAGTGTCACCATGGTGGCAGGGAAACTAGTCCCCCCTCACCAGCTTCTACCTGAGTTTAAATACCAGGTGACCAACATTGATGGTGTCAGGACAGATCACCCCATGGCCATAGTCAATCTCAGCTGGGAGGGGGTCACAAGCCCAAAAAGAGTGGCAGTGTCCCCCAACTTGCCTGTAGATTGCCTGATGGGCAATGATCTGGAAATTTCAGCCTGGGCTGAAGTTGAACACCAAACCCATCTGAAGATGCTAGGCGTCCCTGAAAAAGCTAGTGGGGCTGTGATGGCCACAGCCCCAGCCCAGGGAAATGCTGGAGAGATGGAGCCTAGAAGAATGGCCCACTCTCCCCCAACAGAGAGCACAGGGGTTGAAGAAAAGTCTCCTTCCCCCCAGACAGCAGGTACGGGTCAGCCTCCTCAGGGAACTGATCCTACCCCTAGTGAAGGAACTGCCCCAGAGGTAGTCAGGCCTGGCCTGGCCCCACCCCTGATGGCAGAGGACCCTTCCAAGGTGGTACCCAGCCTGGAGCAGGTAACCTGTCCCTCTCTACCCTGCCTCCGTCAGCCCAGGGCTGCAGAGGTCAGGGAGGTCAGTGGACCCCACAGGGCCCCCTGTCCAGAGGAACCCCCCCATCAGCAGATTAGGGGCACCCAGTCTAGTAGCCCTAGCCAGGTGAAAATTCCTCCACACACTGAGGGAGCCCCCATACCTTTGTGTAGGGACCTTCCCCAGAAGGACTCTGTTAGGCAAGGGCAAACCTGGAACCCAAAGGTTCCAAACCTGCCATGTCCCTCCAGTGTTCCACCCAAAGGGACCCAACCCCCAGCTGTAGGCAGCCAAAGGTTGACCCTTAGAGCAAAGTGCAGCTCAGTCATGGAAAGACAGGCATACATGGTGACCAGTGATCTGAGGAAACTGAGACCAACTTCCCTAGGGTCTCACTTCCCTGCTCAGACACCTCATCAGCCTTGTCCTTTACCAAAACACCCCACAGGTAGTAATTCCCCATGGTGGAGACCCTCTCATACCCTTAGGGTGAGGGATAACTTAGTGGACCATAAGACAGGGGGTAACCATGCTAGTGCAGGTACTTCCTTATATGGCCACTCAGTAAATACAGGCTCACCTGGACAAGGTTAGCCTCATCTCCTTTCGTTTGGGGGGGGGGGGGTTATGTAGGAAGGTGGAATCTGACTACATGGTTGCCCCCATTTTTTTTCATGGTGTTTTGTTGGGTTTTGACTTAGTTTGGCTGGGAACCTGCTATTCAGGTCCCCAGCCTATCTGCTTTCTCTTTAAACGACTTGGAGTGCACTCTAGGTGCACTAGTGATTGGATACTGTGGTACCTTATGAGTCCCTAGTATATGGTACCTTAGGTACCAAGGGCATAGGTACTTCACAGGCCTACCAGGGGCTGAAGCATGTATTATGCCACCCCTGGGAAGCAGACTAAATCTGACACCACAGGCCTGCTACTGCAGGCTGGGTGAGGAAGTGCTAGCACCCCTCACTGAGATATAGGTCCCCTATATCTCTCCTGCACACACATTGAGACTTATCAGTCACCCCTAAGGCAGGCCCTATCAATCCTGAGGGCAGGGTGCTTAGTTCCTATGTGGGAGGGTGCCTCTGCCTGAGCAGGGCCCCTCTGCAGCTCTCAGAGTCTATTCTCTGGGGCTGTTTGTGAATGCAGTCAAACCATATACTCTTAAGTGCATTATATCCTCGCGGTAAATGCTAACTTTGGAATGGCTGCATCAAAACATGTTGTGTTTGGTGTCAAACACTTTGGAATCATACCCCCACACCAGTAACTGGTGTGAGAGTATGATCCCACCCTTCTAGTGGGATAGACATGTACCTACTGTGGAAACGCGGTAGAATCCTAAAGAGCCCTGGCATCACAAAATGGATGCCACCAGTCACAGACACTGGGCTGCCCTCCTGCTGATGACCGACACTCGCAGTGGAGGAAGCCCAACAATAGATATCCTGTCCCAAGGGGTGTGACCACCTCCCAGACAGGGTTTAGTGTATTGGGGCTGGGTGGGTGCACTCCTAGAGTGCTTTGAAGTCCTGCACTGGGGGAGCAGAAGGCTCCTCTGTGCATATGCCAGTTCAAACCGGCTTAGGGGCTACCTGCCCCTGCTCTGGCGCGAAACTGGACAAAGGGAAGTGGGTGTAGCCACCCACTCCCCTGACCCTCCCATAGGTGGGGTCATAGAGCTAGTCCCTCCCTTCCTCTTTAGTATAAGAGGGGGAACCTGTGCATTGCACCCCAGATACCCCTGGACGACGCTCTACAAGAAGAATCCCGGACCTTCGATGTTCCACTACCTTTGTAAGACTGAAGAATCTCCCTTGGAGTCAAGGAGTGACTCCCCTGCTTGGCAGGCACCAAAAACGACAACGACGGTCGCAAACTACGCCGCTCCCGCCGGAGCCCGAAGTCCCTGCAGCCCAGGAAGAGGATTTCCTGACTTCTCCAAGGCCATCGTGAGTCCCCAGCGAAGCTGAGGCAAGTGGACCCCACGAGCAATGAGGAACCGCAGACCCTGGGTACCGTGCACTATTGTCGAGTGCAACCCCTTCACGACGTTCTACGAACTTGTGCTTTGGACCACGTGTGGTCCCAGCCTCTAGCAGAGATCCCTCCCAAAATCAGAGGCCTACACCGTCCCGAGTGACCGTGGGCCCCTGTTGAGTGCATCCGCCCGAGGCGTCTTCGCGATCCCTTGACAGCCGGCTTGTGGGTCCCCAGAAGACTTTCCAAAAGAAACTAAAGGTCTCCCCTGGTTGCTCCAGGCCTGCCCTGACCTACCCTCGCTGGGTAAGTTCCTCAGACCTTGCTGGTCTGCACCATTGACTTTTTCTTTCCACCACAAGACTTGCTGCTACCAAGGCTTGTTGGCTCCAATCGGGTCGCCGATACCGCAGTCAGCTGCAGACTTCGTGGGACACGCTGAATCCAGCTTCTGGCCGTCCTCGACGCCTCCTGGACCTCGTGGTCGAAGAGTCAAGACACCAGTGAACGACCTGAATCTGTCGACGACAGTGGGCATTCATCTTCCTTGCCCCGGGTCACTGCCAAGTGCCCTTGAACATTGTCCCCTCTGCTTTCAGGTCTTCCTCCTTCTGAATCCAGGCTTGGATTCCAACGGACACTTCTTCTGTCGCCGCAAGCAGCAAGTCTTCATTGGCTCCCATTGAAAACGACGCCGCGACCCGACACCAAAGGACACCTATGCACCCGGCTCCCCTGGGTGAGGTAACTTTAGCATTACGGTGCTCCTGGGTGAGGGCCCTAGAACTACTTACCCTGTAAGTGCCTTGCTTGTAGCTACCCAAGAAGTGCCCTAAAACTCTTATTTTCTAAGTGCGACAATTGCGCTGACTCGTACAGTGTTCGCGTCTGTGTTAGACACATCGCGTCCATCTCCCTTGTAACTCTATCTGTAACCGTGTCCTTCGACTCGTACTGAGTCCGATCGGTGGGTTCACCTCGAACACACAAGGGGCCTGTAACATTGAACTCTCAATTGCGCTGACTCGTACAAGGTTCGCGTCTGTGTTAGACACAGCGCGTCCATCCACCTTGCAACTCTATCTGTAACCGCGTCCTTCGACTCGTACAAGGACCGATCGGTGTGTTCGCCTCGAACACGCAAGGGACCTTTAACATTGAAATCTCAATCGCGTCTGTTTGCATAGACTCGCACAGGACTCGCACCGGCTCCAGGACACCGCGTCCGTCCCCTGTGGGTCTCCTACAACTACCTGGGGTGGTTCTTGGGGGTCCCTCGATTCTAGATGCCCTAGACCTAGGTCTAGCCAAACTAAGATTGTGATATTTGATTGTGCTAACTTATTCTGATAACATTTGATTTGTACATATGTTCCTGACTTCTAATCTCATAAAGAGATTAGTAGAGAGTTGTTTATTAATAAATACATATATATTTGATATATATACCTGTGTGGTGTCTTTTCATTTGGTGATTCAAGAGATTGTGTGGTAAAACTAGCTGCTTTACATTCCTCCAAGACTTAGCCTGAAGGCTGCTCTCCACAGCTACCACTAGGATAGCTTTCTATAAAGGTTGTCTTAAACCTACCAACCAAAAGAGTCGAATTGTTCTGGTGCAAGGTGTCCACTTTAATTAGTGAACAGCATATACCAGGCCAACTTCTCACAGTAACTTTTACGATACTTTTTCTAACTCAGTGCTGGATGACTAGATTCAGCACTGGGACATTTCCTGAAAACAGTTGAGAACATGCGTTTTGGTTATTGTTTCGATTTTTAAGGAATATTTCAAGTTTTCAAAACTCCACACAGTCGTTTTTTCGAGAGAAAATTGTCAATGTTATTCTATGGAAGAAAAACAGGTTATCGGTTTGCAGGTAAGTAAACGACTGTGGGAGTTAAGGTTCTGGGGTTAGACTCAGGGGTCCCCCAGGGTCAGTGATGCACAGAGATTGCACCTTCAGCGGCACTAGGGCGGCCGGGTGCAGAGTGTTGAGGCCCAACGTTATCCTATGGAGGATAGGGGGCTTCCGGTTGGTGGCTGCTGGCTAGCAGGCCACACGGCTGTGGGAGCAAAGCTCCTAGGGTTTAGCTCAGGGCAAGTTGGGGACCAAAGTAGCACCAAAGGTGCACCCTCAGCGGCACTAGGGCGGCCGGGTGCAGGGTGCTGTTTTGAGGTCGGGTGCCCTGTTGTTTCCAATGGAGAACCTCCGGGACAAAGAAACGCTGCAGGCTCGGGGACGAGGATCTTCTGGTTGGGCCATTCTTTCAGGCTCCAACACTATTTTTTCACCCTGCCTTCTGCTCTGTGCTCTTGTTTTTACACACACCAATTCAGGGATATCCAGCATTGCTGCATGGGTTTTTAGTTCAACCTCAGCCCAGGCTGAGGTTTCCAGGTTATTGCCAAGCAGACATGCAGCTGGTAGCTTTGGAGAGACCACTACCTGTTTCAGGCCAGTAACCCCCCCCCCCCAGTCTAATATCACCATAGCCATTGCATGATTAGTGGTAACACTGTCAGCATTGGTGACTGGGTAAGTACGCCCAATCAAATATTGCTCAGGGGAAACCAGTGTGTCTCTCACCATAGTGACAGTGGCACCTGTATCCCTCAGAGCCTCTATCCTAGTTCCATTTATCCAAGGGTATTGTAAGTATTTCTTTAAGTTGGGTGGCCACACAGCTACAGTGGCAAACTCAACTTCCCCCTCTGAAACTAGAACTGCTTCAGTGTGCAACCTGATTTGCTCTGGGCACTCTGTTGATCCCATCTGTAGACTTGCCACCCCAGGAGTAGCTGTAACTGTAGGACTAGGGGCCTTCTTGCTAGGGCAAGCCTTGTCTCCAGTTAAGTGTCCCAACTTCTTACAGTTGTTACACCAGGCCTTTGCAGGATCAAAGTTATTCCCCCTATAGGGCTGTGGAGTATAGGGAGTAGTTTGGGACCCACCCCCCTGTGCAGGTTTTTGGGGCCCTTTGCAATACTCAGACTTTTTATCTTGGGGATTCTCACCACCTTTCCCCTGGGGAGGTTTTGTAACCCCTTTCTTTTGGTCACCCCCAGTGGTTGTCCTAGTCACCCTAGTCTTGACCCAGTGGTCTGCCTTCTTTCCCAATTCTTGGGGAGAAATTAGACCTAGGTCTACCAAATGCTGATGTAACTTTTCATTCGTGCAATTACTTAAAATATGTTCCTTCATAAACAAATTGTAAAGTCCAGTAAAGTCATGCACATTGTGTCCAGTTAACCAACCATCTAGTGTCTTTACTGAGTAGTCTACAAAATCAATCCAGGACTGGTTCTGGGTTTTGTGAGCCCCCTGAATCTAATTCTGTACTCCTCAGTGGTGAGTCCAAATCCCTCAATCAGAGTTCTCTTCATGAGGTCATAGGACCCTACATCTGGCCCAGAGAGGGTCAGAAGCCTGCCTCTGCAGTTACCAGAGAACAGTTCCCACAGGAGTGCCCCCCAGAGAGGTTTCTTCACCTTTTTCATTTCACAAGCCCTCTCAAAGGCTGTGAACCATTTAGTGATATCATCACCCTCCTCATATTTAGGGACAATCCCTTTGGGGATTTTAGGATCAGAGGATTCCTCCCTGTCCTTATTTTTTGGATTGCTGTCACCATTGATGGGTGCTAAACCCATCTCCTTTCTTTCTTTTTCTAGAGCCAGGAGTCTGGACTCTAGATCCAATCTTTTGGCCAGCCTTGCTAAAAGGCTGTCCACCTCATTGAGGCTGCCCTCAATGTCCTCACTGGAGCCTGTACCACCTGTGTGGCTTCTAGGACCCCAGGGGTTGATTCTTGGAGTTAAGGGTATGTGGACCCTTTCCTCCATAGGGATTATTGGGGGTGGGTTACCAGCCCTATCATCCTCCTCCCTTTCCTCCTCTGATTGGTCATCACCATTCTCAGAGGGGTGGGCCTGTGCATACTCAGCCAGGAGCTCCTGGAGCCCTTGTTTGGTTGGATGCTGGGCCATTGGTATATTTTTAATTCTACATAAGGACCTTATCTCCTTGAAAGACAAGTGAAGATAAGGGGTGAGGTTGAGCTCCACAACCCTGTCCTGTATGTCATCTTGGTTATCTTCACTAATAGCTGGGTTCTGTTTTTGAGACATTCTTACAAAAAGTTCTAACCCCTCTACCCTTGACTATAGTGACTTTTTATTTTCTAAAATTCTAAAGGGACTTAAGCAAGGCCCTAACAAGACTTTTAGTATTTTGGAAAAAATGCCAATTTGAAAAATCAGAATTCTAAAGTCAATTTAAGAGTTCTGTCGTGTGATCAGGTGGTAACCAAGTAGTCCAAGAAATGCAAGTTGTGTATCCCACCGCTGATCCACCAATGTAAGAAACTGGCTCTATATATACTGCACCAAAGAGAGGTACAGTGTGTATAGAGTCCAAGAGTCCCCAAAGGTAGGCAGAGTTTAAAGTTAGATAGAACCTTACTCTCTAAAGTGGTAGCTTGGTCGAGCAGTAAGGCAGTATCAGAGGACAGTGTTAAGCATTTGATGTACACACTCAGTCAGCAAATTAATTCACACACTCAAGAACTGAACTCTAGGCCAATTGTTGTTGTATAAAAAAATATACTGTCGTTTTATTTTTCTAGAACCAAGCAAGCCTGGCACAGGTAAGCATATAAATACTTTGCAGTAATATGATACTTTGTTTGTAATACAGTTCGAAATGCAGTAGAAATTATACTGGTTTTGGTTTACAGATAATGTAGCAGATTGCAACACTTAGCAGGTATAGTACATTAGAATGAATGGACTTTTTCAATAATTGCAAGTAAGTAACTTTTACGATACTTTTTCTAACTCAGTGCTGGATGCTTAGATTCAGCACTGGGACATTTCCTGAAAACAGTTGAGAAAATGCGTTTTGGTTATTGTTTCGATTTTTAAGGAATATTTCAAGTTTTCAAAACTCCACACAGTCGTTTTTTCGAGAGAAAATTGTCAATGTTATTCTATGGAAGAAAAACAGGTTATCGGTTTGCAGGTAAGTAAACGACTGTGGGAGTTAAGGTTCTGGGGTTAGACTCAGGGGTCCCCCAGGGTCAGTGATGCACTGAGATTGCACCCTCAGCGGCACTAGGGAGGCCGGGTGAAGAGTGTTGAGGCCCAACGTTATCCTATGGAGGATAGGGGGCTTCCAGTTGGTGGCTGCTGGCTAGCAGGCCACACGGCTGTGGGAGCAAAGCTCCTAGGGTTTAGCTCAGGGCAAGTTGGGGACCAAAGTAGCACCAAAGGTGCACCCTCAGCGGCACTAGGGCAGCCGGGTGCAGGGTGCTGTTTTGTGGTCGGGTGCCCTGTTGTTTCCAATGGCGAACCTCCGGGACAAAGAAACGCTGCAGGCTCGGGGACGAGGATCTTCTGGGTGCAACCACCACTTCGAGGGGTAGGTTGGGATGTCGTGGGTTAGTTAGGCACTGTTGGTTTGGGCACACAACGCCGTGGGGCGTCGGGTGCAGGGGTGCCTTGGGACGTCGGATTTTCTTACCCGCTCTGGTCGCGGTAGGGGGGTCCTCTGGATTGAGGCTGCAGGCGTCGTCAGGAGGCTTGAGGCAGGTCAGGGGTCGCCGGATCTTGGGTCAGGATCACCGGGGGGACCTCCTCGTGGTGTTGGTTCACTCTAGCTCGGGCCGGGGTCGGTGGGTGCAGAGTATGCTGGATTCGCGGTCTCTGGCTGGCACCAGAAGCTGCAGTTTAAACAAGTCCGGTGTTCTCGGGAGATAGAGTCCTTGAAGTGAAGGTAGGCAGGTCCTCCGGGATTTGTGAGGTTGCTGGCTGCAGGACATGCCGGGAATTCGCAGAAGCAGGTTCGAGGGGAGACAGGCCTGTAGGGCTGGGGCCAAGTCAGTGGGCGTCGTCCTCTTGTTAGCTCTGCACGGCTCTTCGGTCCTTCTTCTTATCTTCTTTTCTTGTGGTTTCTAATCTGAGGAAGCAAGGTTCAGGGTGCCCCCTAAATACTAAATTTTGGGGCGTTACAGGTAGGTAAAGGGCAGGGACCAATGGGTCCCTTCCCTGGGGTGGGTACACCCCCTATTCTGCCACTCTCCTGTGGGAGGGGGCAGGAGCCTGTCCCTGGTTGGCTGGGTCCCATCATCCTCAAGATGGCGGGGACTCGAGGTTGTGCTTCACCTCACCTCCCCCACCTGAGGGGTAGAGTTGGCAGAGGTGGGCACACCTCCCTTCCTCACTTGTTTTTCCCGCCGGTTCTCCCGCCTAAAGTGGGGGGTGAAACCGGTGGGGACCAGTTGCTGAAATCAGCAAATGGTCTGGAGAGGTTCACAAAGGCGGCAGCCATTTGAAGTCTCTCCTTCGTGAACCCTGCCCATCCTGGGGGAGGAGGCTTGGCACCTCGTCCCAGGATGTGCATTGTTTCAGAACCCCGAGAGCGGCAGGCTCTCGACCCAGGGGTCCAGAAACCTGTCTGGTGGTGGCAGCCTAAGCAGCCACTCAGTCAGGTCACTAGAAGTTGGTCGAATTTCAGGGGGCATCTCTAAGATGCCCTCTGGTGTGCATTTTACATTAAATCCCACACTGGCATCAGTGTGGGTTTAATGTGCTGAGAAGTTTAATACCAAACTTCCCAGTCTTCAGTGGAGCCATCATGGTGCTGTGGAGTTCGTAATGACAAACTCCCAGCACCATATACTCTTAATGGCAACACTACACTTACAGTGCCCAGGAATGGACTTGGGCCTTGTAGGGGTACAGGGCTCATGCACCTGTACCCTGACCACTGGCATAGAGCACCCAGCTAGAGGGGTGACTGATGTATGCCAGGGCAGTGGTTTGTTGGCATGGCACACAGGGATGTGTGCCATGTCGACTCTTCGTTTTGTTCTGCACCAAGACACACAGCCTGCAAAGGCAGTGTGTGAGTGTCAGGGTACAGGACCTCCAAGTGTGGCACAATAAGTGCTGCAGCCCTTAGGGGCCTTCTCTGGTCACAGTGCCCTGGGTACCTGTGGTACCATTTACCAGGGGCTGACATGTGGCCAGAGATGCCAATTGGGTTTAGGCTTCAATGCAGTTTTAGGGAAGGAACATAGGCCCTGGGTACCTGGTTAGCAGGGGCCCAGGGCACACTCAGTCAAAGTACATCAGCAATTCAGCAAAAAGTGGGGGCATACCATGCAAGGAAGAGGGCACTTTCTCACATACGTGAATAAATAAATCTGGGACAGCCTCAAAGTCCATGGGTGTCGCATGGGAAAACCCACCACAAAACCAATGGAACGCCTCTTTTATACAGAGTAAGTCAAGGTGGCAACTTGCGCTGCTTTGTCTTACTCCATATCGATGAGGCCATTCAATGCCACGTAGAGTGGTCTTCGCGTCACCTCATAGATATGATTGAAAGGCTTGCACCGCCAGAGTGACAAAAAAAGTGACGCTCCCACAGGCGCAAGCCTCTCATAAATAAACCCCTCTATCTGTATTCACCTTCTATGCGCAAGAACACCTATGTGCAGCCAAGATCGACGCTGTACCGAATCTATCTGAAAGTAAGGACGGCGGAGACCTCTCTCTTCTAATTGAAGCAATGGGAACAAAGGGAATCGACCCTGCACTCATTCTCCACCCCCATAATCCCGCCACCACTGGCCCAGGGGTCAACCTTTTGCTACGAAACAGGCTCTCAGCTTCATAACAGCGTCAAAGCAATAGGCAAGCAACCTTATCTTGAGAAACACATCACACCGATGCACACTAACTGTGCTTATCCAGGCAGGCCCATCAATCTGCAAACTCAGGAGGCGAAACCTCTACAAAACCCGTCTTCACTCACCTCAACTGAATGGGAAGCCATGATAGCTATGTATGGCGACAATCAGCTGAACTACTCAAACTCCACCCTAGCAGAACCCCACGAACCCAATCACCTCAGCTCGACCGCAAAGCAAAACTACTCAGCAGACGTGTGGGCAATCTAGCTAAGAACATTGCAATTAACAGCAGACACCCTCAACCTCCAATCCATCAACAGGGATCCTCAGATTAAGTTATTGAACACCCTGGCAGTCTTTACCTCAGGGACTGATACAAAGATTGACAGTCCCAATAGCCTCATAATCAAAGCTCAAAAAGCAGCTGAAGTCATGGAGCCGGCAGGCCCTGCACCTGCCCCCAATCATAGACAAACTGGAGACAATCCTTGCAATTCTGGGTGGCTTCCTCTGAGACCTCAAGCAGGCCACGAAGCTGGTAACCACGGCATATGACCGCACACTTTATGCCTCCAAGCGCCTCAGGCTCCTTCAACGCCTGAAGGGACAACACCTCCTGCAGCGACAACCGTGGAAGCACCACCACATCACCTGCCCACAGATGGGTCCATCTGTGGAACCAGCTACAACTCCCTTGGCATGAGCCAACAGTCACAGTCTGTCTCGGACAAATGTCTGGATGCCCAGGGAGGAAGAATCGGCGCAAAGTACGAAGACACAGGGACAAAGCGGGCACGAGGAACAGCATCTACCCCTTCTTCAGCAATCCTAGCAGCAACCCAAACTCACACAACAGAAGTGTACCACAGGAACAAGAAACTAAAACAGGCTTCGCCGACCAATTGGCACCTCAAGTTGCTAATTTGGACACTGCTGCTTCTCACAAACTCACTATTACAGAAGGGGAGTGAATAGGAGACTGCAGTGAGCGCTGTCAGGCAGCAACCCAAGCAGACAGTCAACACCTCAGATGGGCGCACATGTGAAAACAGGGCAAAAAGACTGCCCGGCCCAGGCCACCAAGCCAACAGCAACTCCTTATCAAATGGATACCCCTACAACAGGCCGTGTCACGAACAAGGATGCACCCCTCTAGCGCTAACATCGGCTACTGACCAGGCGTCAATATTGCACAACATCAAACTGACACAGGGCTTAAACAACCCCGGTCAACTCAGAACCCCAGGACACCATCAAAGTAGATCCTATAACTATGGTAACCAGGTTCACAAATCCATCAGCAATTAGGGCACAGCCTCCCAGAATTGAGGCTCAACAGCCTCGCACCACTGAAAACAAGCATTGGCATAGCCAATAGGTCTCGCCTTTGGGACCTTATAAGTTTAGCCATGCAGCAGATTATCCCCTATTAGCATGCCCACACACTTAACATTTTCGAATAATCGAACACTTTTTATTTAAAGTCGATATGAAATGAGCCAAGATGCGTTGGAGATGAATGGGCGTTTCTAAGCACTAGTAAACAGTAATCATCAGCTTAGCACCTTGAACTCTGGAAGGAGGGCTGTCTTCAAGGCACCATTGAGAAAGACACTACAGGTGTTCCACGCAGCTCTTTCACTGCCGTGAGACACCACAGATTGGGAAGGGACAGCAGAGAACACACGCTGACGGGCGAGGAGGTTTATCAAGACACTAACAGCATGAGGGCGGCCAAGAGTTGTAACCTGAGGTGCCACACTCTGCCAGGCACCGCCCTTACGGAAGCCATGAGCAGCGCATTCCTGACATGGGTGAGTTCACTACAGCTCGGCTTGTGAAGCGCTGCGTGACTATAGCACGCCTGAGGCCATAGAGCGCGAAGAGCTGCCCGGGACTCGGAAACACGTCGATTGTGCGTTTACATTGGCAGCCGTGCATTTGCACTTCTATGGTGTGGGTGAAATATGTACACATAAAAGCAAACACCGTCTTCCATAGCAGAGCCCAGCCGTGTTGCCAGGTGCAACTGCAGGGCCAACTCAATCCTTTACCCTTCCGAAGTCAACAAAGAGTACCAGCGGGTGGAATGGCTGCAGTATATTGTTTTAGCAACAAGACACAGCTCGCTCTGAGGCATGCGTTATATGAGGGGTGACTGTAACCGTGGGCAGCATGTCCAAGACACCTCGGCCTGGAAGGTCTGTGTGTGGCTAGCGCCAATTAGTACATGAGCCTCGCAAGGCACTATTGGGTGGCACACACCTGAACACAGACTGATGAGCAGACATATAGCGCTTTAATGTGGAGATGCCGACCCTGGCCACACACATCTTCAGCGAGGGTCTGAGAAAACACCACACACACCTCAATGTGGTCTTGCCCTGACGTGCCAGGAGTGTAGCGCAAAAGGGAAAGCATGCGAGAAGACACAAAAGCGAAAATACCATACGCCAGTGACAACAAGTGTTATCACATTCATTACACGGGCCCCAGGGGTGGAGGAGGCAGGGGAGGCATGCAGATTAAAACTTGAAATAAAAACGGCTGTTTGTAACAGCTGAGTGATAACGAAAGCAACAACAAAGCCATGCAAGAGACTTCATTTTAGGAAAGGGTCATCTGTTAGCCCGCGAGTGGTGCGCGCGCGCTGTAAGGAATGTAAGGAATGCAGCTGCCACCCTGCGCGCCGCTGCTCGCTCCCGCAAGCAAAACGCTGTGGGAGTGAACCTTTGCTAAAGAGGTGGGACATACGCCCGCCTTTAGCCATTTGCAGCCTACGAAAACTAAATGACACAGGCAACAACCAAACTAATGCGTGGGGGGGAGTCAGACCCACACGGAGAAGTTTGGAGTGCTCACAAGAAGCCTCCCATGGAGCAGCGCATGCGTGCTGCGCTAGGCTCGACCTAAAAACATCACTGACTCTAGGATCATATCTCCCGGTGCAACAAGCAGCCACGTAGTCCTAATGTAACCTGACTGTAGGAAGGTGGAATCTGACTGCATGGTTACCCCCACTTTTTTCCTGGTGTTTTGCTGGTTTTCGACTTAGTTTGACTGGGATCCTGCTAATCAGGACCCCAGTCTATCTGCTTTCTCCCTAAATTGATTGCATGCACTTTAGGTACACTCCAGATTGGATTCTGTGGTACCGTTATGAGTCCCTAGTATATGGTATACTATGTACCTAGGGCATAGGTACCCCAGAGGCCTCTCAGGGGCTGCAGCATATATTATGCCACCCCTGGGAGACCATTCAAAATGACACAACAGGTCTGCTACAGCAGCCTGTGTAAGGTGGTGTATGCACCCCTTACTTAGATATAGGTTCCCTATATCTATCCATATCACTGCACATATAAACCTATCAGTCACCCCTATGGCAGGCCTTAACAATCCTGAAGGCAGGGTGCTGGGTTTTATGTGAGAGGGTGCCCATGCATGAGCAGAGCCCCTCCGCAGCCCTCGGAACCTATTCTCCGGGGTTGTTTGTGATGCAGCCAACCATATACTCTTAAGTGCATTATAACCTCGCGGTAAATGATAACTTTAAAACGGCTGCATGGAAACATGTCGTGTTTGGTGTCAAACACCTTGGAATCATACCTCCCCACCAGTAACTGGCGGGGGAGGTATGATTCTACCCTTCTAGAGGGAGAAATATGACAACACTGGTACACCCGGTACCAGCTTCACAGAACCCAGGCATCACAAAATGGATGCTGCCAGCCACAGACACGAGTCTGCCCTCCTGCTGCTGGACGAAACTCCGGCAGGGGACGGCTGGACAATAGGTTTCCTGTCACAGGGAGGTGTGACCACCTCCCAGACAGGCTTTAGTGTATTGGGGCTGGGTGGGTGCACTCCAAGAGTGCTTTGATGTCTGCACTGGGGGCACATTTGGTGTCCCTGTGCATAGTCCAGCTCAAACCGGTTGCAGGGGCTATCAGCCCCTGCTCTGGCGCAAAACTGGACAAAGGACATGGGTGTAGCCACCCCTCTGTCCTGACCCTCCCATAAGTGGGTCCCCAGAGTTTGTCCAACCCCTTTCTTGGGTATAAAGTAGGAACCCCTGACTACAGGACTTTAGATTTACCTGGACTAAACTCAGCTACAGAAACCAAGTACTTTGACGATCTACACTTCGCTGGATGACTGAAGAATCTCCCTTGGAGTAAAGGAGTTACTCCCCTGCAAGGCAGGCACCTGAAATGCATCTGACCGGTTTGCATCTATGCCGCTCCTGAAGGTCTCCGAAGATTTTGCAACACAGGAGGTGGGTTCCCAAGCTTTCCCGAGGCCGACCAGTGCTCTCAGAAAACCTGAGACCCGTAGCCCTCGTGGGGACCGTGGAACCGGAACCCCTGGACGACGTGCACATTTGCAGCAGCCTATGCTTTTTGGCAATCCCTGAGGCTGTGCTTTGGGCTACTTGTAGTCCAAGCCCCGAGCAGTGTTTCCACTGAAGATTACTGGCCTACACTCCACGAGTGTTCCGTGGGCTGGTATTGTGTGATTCCTCTCGAGGTCCCTTCGCGATCCCTGGTCCGTCGACCTGTGGGTCCCTGAGAAGGCAACTCTAACTTTAAGTGGGCTTACCTGGTTGCTCCAGACGTGCCCTGACTCTCCATCGCTTGTGGAGTCCCCTGGACCTTGCTGGTCCCCACCGAAGCATCTTTTCTCTGACCGCATGGGTTGCTGCCAAGGCTTGTTGGTGTTCGACCCGACACTGACCCCCCAGCACTCGACATCCTTCTTGGGACAGCTCACCTCCGGACTTTGGTCGTCCTCGACGTCTCCTGGTCCCCGTGGCTGTAGAGTCAAGCTTCACCTCTTCGCACCTGAAACACCAGACGTCGGTGGGCATTCGTCTATCGTGCCCCTGGTCACTGGCTAGTGACCCAGACTCTGTCCCCTCTGCTTTCAGGTTCTTCTCAGCTCTGATCCAGGCTTGGATCACACCGGACACTTTTCCTCTTCACGGCAGCAGCACTTTGCAGCACATCGCCATTGAAAACTACGACGATTCCCGACACCATTTGACACCTATGCACCCGGCTTCCCTGGGTGAGGTAACACGAGTACTCCGGTGCTCACATGGGTGCTGGCCTTAGAACCTTCTAAGTCTGAAAGGGTTTGCTCAAAGTCCTCTCCTAAGTGTCCTTAATCTTTAAAATTCCAACCGCGAATTTCCCATAGAGTTGTACGGAGCTCGCCGCTGTGTTCTCACACTGCACGCGTCCCCGTGGGTCCCCTGTGTCACTGCCTTGGGTGGTTCCTTGGGGTCCCAGCGATACTACGTGCTCTAGGCACTGTGTCTAGTCAAGTCGGGGTTGTTATACCACTTTCTTAATATATGGTTCGGTCTCCCCCTGGAGCCCGCTGTGTATTGTGCTATTTACAGTCGTTCTAGTGCTTTAATATTGTGTATCTTGTTCTCTAATCTCATAAAGAGGTTAGTAGAGAGTGTTTAGTAATAAATACATATATTTTATATATACCTTGTGTGGTTCTCCTTTCATTTGGTCATTCAAGAGGTTATAATCTGGTAAATCAAGCTGCTTTACATTCCTTCGAGACTTAGCCTGAAGGCTGCTCTCCTTACCTACCACTAGGATAGCTTTCAATAAAGGTTGCCTTTAACCTTATCATCAATAAGGGTCATTTGGACTGGTGCAAGGTGCCCACTATAACTAGTGGACAGCATATACCAGGCCAACTTCTCACATTGGTGTGCAGCGGTTGGGATTCAAGCTTGCTATTGTTTTACCAGATAATCTCATTGAGTGACTAACTGAAAACCACTAAAGGTACTTGAGATACATATAAATCAAGTCTAGAATAAAGTAAGTTCTACTGAACTTAGTTGGGTAAGTCAAGGGCCTAGCACACCCTTTCTCCAACTCAAGAGAGTTTAGTAGCTCCCACTAGGTTAGGTATGTGCCTACACCACACAACTCTAGTATGTCTTCTAGACCTGAAGTCAGTGACTCCTTGCCAACTAAGTATGACCATCTCTCATTCCAAGAATTGAGAAACATGTGTACATCTAGGAAACTGAAGACAGGGAGACATGCCAGCACTCAACGCCTCAGAGGCTTTGCTTTTAGATGATCTCAGAAAGACCCCAGGGTCTGATGAGGCAGGCAAGTTGGGTGGGACAGCAGAAGAGGAAAGGCCAGGGAGTGAAAACTTCTATGACCTGGACTCTGATGCTGGCCAGGAGGATCCAGAGGATCCTAACCTGGACAATCCAATTCTTCCTGAAAATGAGGAGGAAGGGCCCATTGGGCCTCTTTTTACCCCACCTGGAAGGGTTAACAGTTTACCAAGAAGATCTAGATCTCCTTCTCAGGAGTCTACTCATTCTGGTACTTCTGTAGGGACCTCTGTTTCTCATAGGACCTCTGCTTCTAAGAAAAGGGAGTCCTCTTATGATAAGAAGTGCCAACTGCTTGACTTTGAGAGAGCTAAGCTCAGAATCAAGAGAGAGCAATTGGCCTTAGACAGGGAATCCCTGGAGCTCCAGAGAGCTTCACAAAGGTTGGGGGTAGAGCCCCATGGTGGCAGCAACAGTGTCCCTAGAGGTAGAGAACATACTCATGACCATAGGAACCTGAACAAGATTGTCCCTCCCTACCAGAGGGGGGATGACATCCACAAATGGATAACTGCACTGGAGAGGGCCTGTAAAGTACAGAGGGTCCCTCAGGAGCAGTGGGCAGCAATCTTGTGGCTCTCCTTTGCAGACAAAGGTAGAGACAAGCTCCTCACTGTTAGAGAAGAGGATGCTGATAATTACAAAGTCTTGAAGAGTGCTCTGATTGATGGGTTTGGCTTAACCACTGAACAATACAGGATTAAGTTCAGAGATACCCAAAAGGCACAGACTCAAGACTGGGTTGACTTTGTAGATTGTGCTACTAAGGCTCTGGAAGGTTGGATACATGGCCGCAAGGTGCATGACTTTTTAGGATTGTACAATTTGATTATGAGGGGGCAGATCCTTAATAATTGTCAAAACCAGCTTTTACACCAGTACCTGGTGGACTCTGATCTGACCTCTCCCCAAGAATTGGGAAAGAAAGCAGACAAATGGGTCAGAACCAGAGTAAAGCCAAAGAATCAGGGTGGTGACCAGAAGAAAGATTCTCCCAAAGACCCAAGTGAAAGGTGGGGATAAATCAAAAGATAAATCCACTACAGGACCCCAAAAGTCCTCTTCTAGGAGTGGGTTCCAAACTCCTTCCTCCCCTGAAAAGAAACCTTATTGCCATGTGTGTAAAAAGCCTGGCCACTGGAAAAATGATCCAGTTGCCCTAGGGTTGGCAATAATGAAAATGTTCCTCCTAGCAATACTACCACTCCTCCTGGTACTACAAGTAATAATCCCCCAGGTGGTAGTAGTGCACCCAAAAAATTAGGTGCGTTCACATGGGGAACTGAGGTGGACCATCATTTAGAAAGGTCCCCCTCACAGGCCTCCTCAGTCTGTGATGGTGGCATGGGATTTGCCACTTTTACTGTCAGTCCTAGTTCTTGGGGCAAGTACAGACAGGAGCCACTAATCAATGGTCAGAAAGCTTTGGCATTTAGGGACACAGGGGCTAAGCTAGTCCCCCCTCAACAGCTTTTACCTGAGTTCAAGTACCAGGTGACCAACATTGATGGTATCAGGACAGATCATCCCATGGCCATAGTCAATCTCAGCTGGGGAGGGGTCACTGGCCCAAAGAGAGTGGCAGTGTCCCCTAACTTGCCTGTAGATTACCTGTTGGGCAATGATCTGGAAATTTCACCCTGGGTTGGAGTTGAATACCAGGCCCATTTAAGAAAGTTGGGCCTCCCTGAGAGAGTTGGTGGGGCTGTAATGGCCACAGCCCAACCCCAGGGAAAGGTTAGAGTGATGGAGCCTGAAAGAATGGCCCACTCTCCTCCACAAGAGAGCACAAGGGTTGAAGAAAAGTCTTCTTCCCCCCAGACTATAGGTAAGGGTCAGCCTCCTCAGGGAACTGATCCTGCCCCTAGTGAAGGAACTGCCCCAGAGGTGGTCAGGCCTAGCCTGGCAACACCCCTGATGGCAGGGGACCCTTCCAAGGTGGTACCCAGTCTGGAGCAGGTAACCTGCCCCTCTCTACCCTACCTCAATCAGCCCAGGGCTGCAGAGGTCAGGGAGGTCAGTGGCCCCCTAAGGGCCCACTGTCCAGAGGAACCCCCCCATTAACAGATTAGGGGAACCCAGTCTAGTAGCCCTAGCCAGGTGAAAATTCCTCAATACACTGAGGGATCCCTCTTAACATTGAATAGGGACCACCCCCAGATGGACTCTGCTGGGCAAAGGCAAACCTGGGACCAAGTGGTTCCAAACCTACCATGTCCCTCCAGTGTGCCAACCAAAGGGACCCAACCCCCAGCTGTAGGCAGTCAGAGGTTGACCCTTAGGGCCAGATATAACTCAGTCATGGAAAGTAAGGCCTCTGTGGTGGCCAGTGATCTGAGGAAGCTGAGACCAACTTTATTAGGGCCTCACTTCTCTACTCAGACACCCCACCAGCCTTTTACTTTGCCAAAACACCCTACAGGTAGAAATCCCAACTTTTGGAGACCATCCCATACCCTTGGGGGTAGGGACTGCTTAGTGGACCATAAGACAGGGGGTATCCATGGTAGTGCTGGATCTTCCTTATATGGCCACTTAGTCAATAAAGGCTCAACTGGACAAGGTTAGCCTTATCTCCTTTCGTTTGGGGGGGGGGGGGTTATGTAGGAAGGTGGAATCTGACTGCATGGTTACCCCCACTTTATTCCTGGTGTTTTGCTGGTTTTTGACTTAGTTTGACTGGGATCCTGTTAATCAGCACCCCTGTCTATCTGCTTTCTCCCTAAATTGATTGCATGTACTTTAGGTACACTCAAGATTGGATTCTGGGATACCCTTATGAGTCCCTAGTATATGGTACCCAGGGCATACGTACCCCAGAGGCCTCTCAGGGGCTGCAGCATGTATTATGCCACCCCTGGGAGACCATTCAAAATGACACAACAGGTCTGCTACAGCAGCCTGTGTAAGGTGGTGTATGCACCCCTTACTTAGATATAGGTTCCCTATATCTATCCATATCACTGCACATATAAACCTATCAGTCACCCCTATGGCAGGCCTTAACAATCTTGAAGGCAGGGTGCTGGGTTTTATGTGAGAGGGTGCCCATGCATGAGCAGAGCCCCTCTGCAGCCTTCGGAACCTATTCTCTGGGGTTGTTTGTGATGCAGCCAACCATATACTCTTAAGTGCATTATAACCTCGCGGTAAATGCTAACTTTAAAACCGCTGCATGGAAACATGTCGTGTTTGGTGTCAAACACCTTGGAATCATACCTCCCCACCAGTAACTGGCGGGGGAGGTATGATTCCACCCTACTAGAGGGAGAAATATGACAACACCGGCACACCAGGTACCAGCTTCGCAGAACCCGGGCATCACAAAATGGATGCTGCCAGCCACAGACACGAGTCTGCCCTCCTGCTGCTGGACGAAACTCCGACAGGGGACGGCTGGACAATAGGTTTCCTGTCACAGGGAGGTGTGACCACCTTCCAGACAGGCTTTAGTGTATTGGGGCTGGGTGGGTGCACTCCAAGAGTGCTTTGATGTCTGCACTGGGGGCACATTTGGTGTCCCTGTGCATAGTCCAGCTCAAACCAGTTGCAGGGGCTATCAGCTCCTGCTCTGGTGCGAAACCGGACAAAGAACATGGGTGTAGCCACCCCTCTGTCCTGACCCTCCCATAGGTGGGTCCCCAGAGTTTGTCCCACCCCTTCCTTGGGTATAAAGTAGGAACCCCTGACTACAGGAATTTAGATATTACCTGGACTAAACTCTGCTACAGAAACCAAGTACTTCGACGATCTACACTACGCTGGATGACTGAAGAATCTCCCTTGGAGTAAAGGAGTCACTCCCCTGCAAGGCAGGCACCTGAAACGCATCTGACTGGTTTGCATCTATGCAGCTCCTGAAGGACTCCGAAGATTTTGCAACACAGGAGGTGGGTTCCCAAGCTTCCCCGAGGCTGACCAGTGCTCTCAGCAAACCTGAGACCCGTAGCCCTCGTGGGGACCGTGGAGCCGGAACCCCTGGACGCCGTGCACATTTGCAGCAGCATATGCTTTTTGGCAATCCCTGAGGCTGTGCTTTGGGCTACTTGTAGTCCAAACCCCCAGCAGTGTTTCCACCGAAGATTACTGGCCTACACTCCACGAGTGTTCCGTGGGCTGGTATTGTGTGATTCCTCTCGAGGTCCCTTCGCGATCCCTGGTCCGTCGACCTGTGGGTCCCTGAGAAGGCATCTCTAACTTTAAGTGGGCTTACCTGGTTGCTCCAGACATGCCCTGACTCTCCGTTGCTTGGGGAGTCCCCTGGACCTTGCTGGTCCCCACTGAAGCATCTTTTCTCTGACCGCGTGGGTTGCAGTTGCCAAGGTTTGTTGGTGTTCGACCTGGATACTGACCCCCCAGCACTCGACATCCTTTGTGGGACAGCTCACCTCCGGACTTTGGTCGTCTTCGACGTCTCCTGGTCCCCGTGGCTGCAGAGTCAAGCTTCACCTCTTCACACCTGAAACACCCGACGTCGGTGGGCATTCGTCTATCGTGCCCCTGTTCACTGGCTAGTGACCCAGACTCTGTCCCCTCTGCTTTCAGGTTCTTTTCAGCTCCGATCCAGGCTTAGATCACACAGGACACTTTTCCTCTTCACGGCAACAGCACTTTGCAGCACATCGCCATTGAAAACGACGACGATTCCCGACACCATTTGACACCTATGCACCCGGCTTCCCTGGGTGAGGTAACACGAGTACTCCGGTGCTCACATGGGTGCTGGCCTTAGAACCTTCTAAGTCTGAAAGGGTTGCTCAAAGTCCTCTCCTAAGTGTCCTTAATCTTTAAAATTCCAACCGCGACTTTCCCATAGAGTTGTACGGAGCTCGCGGCTGTGTTCTCACACTGCACGCGTCCCCCGTGGGTCCCCTGTGTCACTACCTTGGGTGGTTCCTTGGGGTCCCAGCGATTCTACGTGCTCTAGGCACTGTGTCTAGTCAAGTCGGGGTTGTTATACCACTTTCTTAATATATGATTCGGTCTCCCCCTGGAGCCCGCTGTGTATTGTGCTATTTACTGTCGTTCTAGTGCTTTAATATTGTGTATCTTGTTCTCTAATCTCATAAAGAGGTTAGTAGAGAGTGTTTAGTAATAAATACATATATTTTATATATACCTTGTGTGGTTCTCCTTTCATTTGGTCATTCAAGAGGTTATAATCTGGTAAACCAAGCTGCTTTACATTCCTTCGAGACTTAGCCTGAAGGCTGCTCTCCATAGCTACCACTAGGATAGCTTTCAATAAAGGTTGTCTTAAACCTATTCATCAATATGGTCGTTTTGACTGGTGCAAGGTGCCCACTATAACTAGTGGACAGCATATACCAGGCCAACTTCTCACACTGACTATCAATCAAAGGGGCATTTCGACCTTTTCATTCATGGAAACATCCTTCGTTTATTTTGCCAAATCCCAGAAGCAGTGAATCCGACCATGGCTAATGTTGTCTCGGTTGAATTCCTCTCTCCTACACCAGGACGAACTAACGAGACCACCAAGGTGACCCTCTGCAGCTGCTGATCGGGTACTAGGGGTCACTGCAACATTTAACAAGCATTTGCAATGCAATCGGTCTCGCCTTTGGGACGTTATATGTATTTAGCTATGCAGCACATTAGCCTGGGTGCTGAAACATCTACTGTTCTTTAACATGGAGGGAAAGTAAGCACCAAACTGCGTGAAACACCAGGTATGGGAACACATGGAGAGAAATATTGCCTTTCAGTGGGAAACGGTATAGTCCAAAGCTCTTTTTTTAATATAAAATCAGGGCCTTTGGTGGTCATATCACTGAAAATACAAGATTTGAAAAAAATATTATTGTCTACGGGTGCTCGTGGAAGACCATTTCTATAGACTGGAATCTAGAGAATGCTAAAGTAATTCTGGTATTTTACTGACCTCTGCTGGTCATTTTCTATCAAGAAAGTTAAATAGAGGCAGTTGCCAGAAAAATAAAAAAAAGAAAGTTCCTCAGCAGAAAAGAATTCTGGTATTTTACTGACCTCTGCTGGTCGTTTTCTATCAAGACAGCTAAATAGAGGCAGTTAAACAGAAAAAAAGTCCCTACGTGGAAGCAGACAAGTCATAGGGCTGAGCTCCAGAGCCCACAAAGTACATATACATATAAGTATACAGGGCTTTAAGTGGGGGAAAAAAACCTGGGGGTGCTCTAAAAGGGGCTTGGCAAACCTCGTAAAGGGGTGTGGCCTATCCAAGTAGGGGCGTGGTCTAAATCAAGAGGCTCCTTTCAATTTCCATGAGCCTTTAACAAGATACCAGCCCCACTGTGTGTAAAGGCTTTGTTTTGATGAGGACCATCAGGTGTTTTGCAACCTCCCTGGGAAACGGGTGGCAGGCCCAGAACCCTTAGTTAGAATTTGTGGAGGAGTGCTGGTTCAAGTAGTGCTGTCCTCTATGACCACCAAGTCTCCTGGCCCCACCCACTAAGACACCCCTCAATTGCGGCTAAGTCAGTGACTGGCTCAAAGCATTGCCTCCTTTAAGGTCTTGCCTCCTCTCACACTGTGAAAATATTTTGGCAGGTCTAAGTTAAGGTAGAGTAAACCAAGAATAGAAGCAATGCTTTTGTGGCCATGTATCCTTTGCTTTGATCTGTTTCTTGAATCTTCAGAGAGAGAGAGACATTATTAATGTTATTTTAGACCCGGTGGTAAAGTAAGTGCTTCTCAGTGATCCTGTCTCTTTCACAGCTCCCTCTTTGTGCTAGAAGAAGACTGTCAATAAAGCTATTACTTTTAGTAAATTATATAAAAGTCAATTTATTTTGGATGAGTTAGTTTGCTTTCTTATCTGACCTCCCTTTCCTACGCTTTTACGTAGAATTGTACCCTTCTTTGAAAACTATGAGCTTGCTTTGACCCTTCTGCACAGGAAGATCAGCATCACCCCCTCTTCCGACCCTCCTCCGTCCCCTGGGCCCAGTGAATTTGCAAAGGTCCGATAAAAGACCGCATACCAAAGGGCATTGTAGCAAATCATTATGTTTTTTTTCTAACACTGAACCTCTTCATTTGCCAAGTTTATATTTGGCTTTTTCCTCCACCTCATCAGTTTTTTTCTTAGGTGAACAATAAAAACGAAGCAGATGAAGAGCGCAAAAAAATTGAAGATCTGGTGAATGAGGAAAAACTAGAGTGAACTTATTTGACTGATTACCAAATCGATCAGCTTTTAATTAGGGCGTCAGCCTCTGCCTCTCAAGGCTCCTGGTTAGAGTGTTTGATTACAGCAGTCATTGGAAGAACCTGCTTGCAGAAAGAGGATGGAGAAATGCAAGTGTCAGTTTAGGGAATCCTTGCCCCAACTTCACACTAAGGGATAATAATCAGCTGCCAAACACTTTCCAATTTAGTACGCAATTAGTCTACATGAAGGTAAAAAATAACAATGATATTTACATGTAAAGTGAGCATTAAGTGATACAAGCAGTTTTGGTGTACCTTGGCGACGATATTGCTCCTGCGCTGCAAAGAAGAGAAGGGAAATCGTGAGAGAAAATGGCTTTCTTTAAAGGATTTCCCTTCCTCCTACTACGCTCACCTGGCATGAGGTCATGCCGTCACCTCCACTACTCAGAAGTGAGCAAAATGAGCATGCGCATATCGATGTGCATGCTTTCACTGCAGTCCAGAAAAAAACAGACTATCTGTGCGAGGCCCGAAAACAGAGCCCGATAGAAGCCCGTTTCGAGGCCCCCTTAAAAAACTGCTGGTGCTCAGCACCGGACAGACCCGGCCCACTTAAAGCCCTGTAAGTATATAATAAGTATATACTAAAGTATATACAAGAGGTCTCGAATGCTCGAACTAACAAGGATGGGATTTCAGTGAGGAAGCCGCACATGAGGGACACGAGCACTCACACAGTGTGCTAATTGAAAAAGTATTTCTGATAATGTAAACATTGGATGGATACTAGCCTGTCAATCAAAAGGATGGGAAAGAAGCTATACTTCTGGGAGAGACAAACACAAAAAGAGAAATGATTGCATCAAATAAGAAGCAACCAAATGAGATTGACATAAAACCGAACCAAAGAAAAGCAACGTGGTGGCCAAGTCCGCCATACCTTTTGGTATTGTTTTCAACTACAGAAAGTTAAAAGCTGTCTGTACAAGAGACCGAAAACGTTAGATAGTCCTCACTTTTCAGAACCTTGACCGGGGCCCTCCAGCAGCATATCTTTGAGACATCAGTACACATCTTCTTTAACCACAAAAGTGCACCCAGCCTACCACCCCATATTCATCGCCTGTCTCTCCTGCAGCTTTTCCTAGCGAAAGTCTGTGTTTTTCGCAAAATTCTGTCCCCTCTTTCTATTTTATCTCTCTCTGCTTCCAGTATTTTTATTCTGTATTTCTCTCTTCTAGTTTTCTACTCCTCTCAGCTTTCCTTCCTATGTGTGTCTGCTGGTCTTCCTTGTCGCTCATTATTGCGGGTCCCTTCTCTTGCCCTGGCACCGGCGTCCCTCTGAAATCCGTCCACAGCAGAGGCGGGCGCACTGTGAGCAAATCGCCAGTGTTGTGATAGTCCAGCGGTATAGGAAATTGAGAAGTAATGTGGCACGGTGGCGTGCTGGGCTCCCAAGTGATGCGACGCCACTGTTCCATGGGCTTTTCAGAGACCCCGGACTTCAAAGAATTAATTGTTCGTATTTTTTAAAACACCATTCATCTCTGTTCAGTAAAATGGCACAGTTAAATTCATAATCGGGATCGAGGTGGGGACTTCGTCGATTTTTGGTAAATACGTGTGTGTTGTATTTTACCTCTTGTTTGTGTGTGTTAGTAAACAGAGCTGTGTGATGGAAGTTTACGTTTTCAGTGCTGAAATGTGTTTGCAAAGGACGCTCAGGCATATTCTTAGCAGAGATGGAATCTGGGTCATCTGTAGTAAATTGCTGAAAGCCATGTTGTCTTTGTGAATTTCATATCACATAACGGCGCAGTGCCCTCTGCTGGAAATCGATAGAAGTAAACAGAAACTGTCACTGCTGAAGCGACTACTGGAAGGACACACGAGAATATTAATTTTGTTTTTATACACAGAGGTGCCAAACCATCTGTGGATTAATATGTTAACTTCGCATGATAAAATAATAAGTCTCACTCCTACAGTGCATCGTGAAGAGAAAAGTAAGAGTAACATATTGTATCACTAGCTCGCTGCCATGGACAAATATCTTAGCAGAATGGTTACCAACAATATTGCATTAGTTGATAGAGGACATAACAAGCACTAACGAGTGGCGGCGGGGACGGCGGAAAGTAACCTTCCCTCATCCCCGTCTGTACAGGCTAAGGCTCCTGCCTGCCCTCCGTAAAGCGCACCGCAGAACGCGCATTTGTATTACAGCCACCATGCTGCTACTGCTAATATTGACCCTGTTACAGCCGCGCTTCTGCTTCCGGGTAACGTTTGTATTGCGCATGTATGCTGGACATTGTAGAGAGCCACCCGGGCCCTCTACTACATTGTTGCAACCTTCACGCATCCCCACACCCCTTGGGGCGGGCTCTCCCCGAGGGGATAAATAAACGGTCGGAGACCGCTCGGGGTCTTCCGGCCATGAGAACTAAAGCACCTGTGTCGTGCATTTAATTAGCGCTGCTGCGGCCTAGATACCCAGGCCCCGCCGCGCTACATTGGCGACGAGGCCGGTCGCACCTCACGAGTGCCCGCCTACCTGCCTGGTCCACGCTGGGAGCTCGCGGAGCCCACCCGCACCGCTCCACGCCGACCGGAGCTCGCTGCTTGCCGGAGCCCCAGCTGCCCGCGACCTCCACAGGCGCTTCCCTGCGCTGCTGCCTCCGCCCATCGAGTTGCGCCCGCCCACGCGTCTCCCTGTCAAGTGGGAGCGTGTTCAGCTGGCGGCGCTGGTGGCGGTGATCGACAAGTCGGGGTAAGTGCCCGCCGCACGAGTGCGGAGTCAGCGTGCGCCTCGCTGCGGCCGGGCGCCCCTGTCTGCACGCCTTGGAGCACGGCCCGGGGACACGCCTGTTCTCCCCTCGTCTGCCTCAGCGCTACCGCGCGAAGAGGAGAAAAGGAAAAAAAAAAAACAATTGTCTCCAGTGCTACACGCGGCCCTCCCCTGCCTGCCACTCGTGTGCTGAAGCCCCGGATTTAGGCGGCAAGATTTGACTGCCTGCGCATCAGGGGCAAGGACTTTTCCCCACCTCAGGCTGGAAGGCTCACCGGTGTTACCTCACAGTGGAGAGGGGGACATCAGACGTGCAAACACACGAGGCAGACAGAAGCTTGGCACCAGTCTCGCATCCCTCCACGCACGTAGAGCCCCTGAGCGGCCCGCACCGCGAGGCCACGCGCTGACGCGCACGCCCAGGTGCGGAGTATCAGTGCACAGGCCACACCCCTGCGCCTACGCACCGTCGCAAGGCCACCATGACCACCCAACCGGCGGCTGGAGCTGCTGCACAGCATGATGGGGGCGCCGATCCACCTCCCCCAAGACACAGCCACACGATGATCGCACCGCTGCCTCCCTTCAGTGAAACCTCAGACCCTGCCACTGCCGCGCCAAGATGGAAGAAGTGGGTCGGGCGGCTCAACCACTACTTCAAGGGGACACGGGAGACCGATGGCACAGTGAAGCGGTCTCTCCTCATCTACTATGGGGGCGGAGAAATTTATGACCTCTTCGAGACGCTCCCCAACACGGGAGATGACGACGACTACGAGGCTGCGGTTGCCGCGCTCAACAGGCACTTTGATCCTCAGCTCAACCCTGACTTTGAGAAATTCAAGTTCAAGAGGGCGTGGCAGATGGACTCGGAGTCTGTCGATATGTTCTATGCACGGCTACGCCGACTGGCGAGCACGTGCCCGTTCACCGAACAGCGGGAGGAAATACGGGACCAAATTATCCTGGGTTGCCGCTCCAAACTCCTGCGGAAGCTGATCCTTCGTCAACCAGTGATTTCGCTGGACGAGATCCTGGTTCTGGCCCGCTCTCACGAGCTGTCGGACGTCAGAGCAGAGGAGATGGAAGCCGCCTTACACACCCCGGTTGCCGCCTCACAGGCGCCCAGACACCCGCCGATCAAGGAGGAAAAGGTGGACGCAATCCAGAGACGCCCCACCGCGCCTCGCCAGGCACCCAGACCGCCGCCAGGTGGACCATGTGGATACTGCGGCGAGGATCACCCCATGACGGCTGTCTGCGGGGCGAAGGGGAAGACGTGCTCCCGCTGCGGCAAGTTAAACCACTATGCCAAAGTGTGCCGAGGTGTGCGATTCAGACAACCATCGTCAAGACCCAGAAGCACGCCCCAGCGGATTCGCCAGCTCTCTCTGGACGACCTGCCGCCAATACAGGAAGACCAACTACAGGAACGCCGCCCAGTGTATGAGGATGAGGACGAGGAGGTGTTCGTGGTATCGTACGTCAGCAGGACAGGCACTCGTCGAAGGCCACCTCCCATGTGCTCTGACTCCGTCGAAGGCACTGATGTACAAGCCCTCATTGACACTGGTGCATCTGTCAATGTGATGGACTCAGAACAGTATGACCGCCTGTCACCGCGACCCCCACTTGCACCGTCCACAGCCTGAATCTACACGTATGGAGGAACTGACCCGCTTCCTCTCTGTGGCGTCATCCAGACCACCGTCGCCAGCGGAAGCTACTTCACCAAGGCGAGGTTCCACATCACTGAGGGCAGAAAGGGAACTCTACTCAGCTGCCACACGGCCGAGGACCTAGGACTTGTCTTCTTCGCCAACCAGATCCATGACTCCCACGCGGAAGCAATGCTGAAGGAGTTCCGGATCTCTTCAAAGGACTGGGGAAGCTCAAGGGCAAGAGGTTCAAGCTCCATATTGACCCTTCGGTACGACCTGTGGCCCTCAGGCACCGGCGGGTGCCCTTCAACCTACGCCCGCAAGTGGAGGAGAAGCTGAGGAAGCTCGAAGAGTTAGATGTAATCGAGAAGGTCTCTGACCCCACTCCGTGGGTGTCCCCGCTGGTCGTGGCGCCCAAACCCAAACAACCCGGAGCCATTCGGCTCTGCGTCGACATGAGGCTGCCAAATACCGCTGTGAAGAGAGAACGTCACATCACCCCCACAATGGACGACATCGTGGCGGACCTCAACGGGGCGAAGTGGTTCTCCAAGCTAGACCTGAACACCGGCTACCATCAGCTGGAGCTGGAGCCCGAGAGTAGGTATATCACCACCTTCTCGATGCATGTTGGCCTCCGAAGGTACAAGAGGCTCAGCTTCGGAGTATCATCAGCCGCCGAGGTCTTCCAAAATGCCATCCGGGAAGCACTGTCGGGGCTGCAAGGGGTGATCAACCTCAGTGATGATATACTGGTGTTCTCAAACACGCTAGAGGAACACCACTCTCACCTCCGAGCCACTCTGAAGAGGCTGACAGACTGCGGGCTGACTCTGCACAAATCCAAGTGTTCGTTTTATCAGGAGAGTGTCGACTTCTTTGGATACACGTCCACCCGAGAAGGGCTCCTGGTGGACCCGAAAAAGGCCGAAGCCATCCGAGCGGCCAGCACGCCATGGAATCCTACCGAAGTGAGGAGTTTCCTCGGCATGTCCACGTACTATGGGCGCTTCATCCCCAATCTTGCAGCCATGTCAGAGCCACTACGGGTCCTTACACGCCACGATCACAAGTGGGAGTGGACG
The DNA here is from genome assembly GCA_963921515.1 of Calotriton arnoldi. Classification (NCBI taxonomy): domain Eukaryota; kingdom Metazoa; phylum Chordata; class Amphibia; order Caudata; family Salamandridae; genus Calotriton; species Calotriton arnoldi. The sequence continues at coordinate 528,830 of CAWUFW010006808.1, read as the reverse complement.
CCAGCGGCCAATAAAGCGTTCCAAGACATCAAGGCGGGGTTGTTGGACAAGACAGTAATGGCCTACTTCCACCCGAGGAGACGAACGGAACTGGTCGTCGACGCCAGCCCGGTGGGCCTAGGAGCAGTCCTCCTTCAAGAACATGGCCCGGAAGTGTGGAAGCCGGTCGCATACGCCAGTAAAGCTCTCACGGACACCGAGACCAGATACGCCCAAATCGAGAGGGAGGCGTTGGCTATCCAATGGGCGTGCCAACACTTCCACCTGTATCTGTGCGGTCAGGAGTTCCAAGTCGTAACTGATCACAAACCGCTGTTCCGCTGTTTGCAGGCTCATCCCGGCTGGCGCCCCCGAGGATCGAACGATGGGCAGTGCAGTTGCAGGCATACAACTTCAAAGTGATCTATCGTCCAGGGGCCCACAACCCTGCCGACTATCTGTCTCGTCACCCGGAGTCCACAATGCCATCGGACCCATCGGTGGACGCCTGCAACACCGAAGCTTTCGTTAACATGGTGTCACAAGGGGTGTGTCCCACAGCCATGACCCTAGAAGAGATTGGCCGGGCCACCCAGGAAGACCACACTCTCTCACGAGTGAGAGGAGCACTGGAGAACAAAGGATGGGCCCATTTCATGGATGGAGCCCGCGTCCTAAGGCCGGAGGTCAGCCATGCCCGCCAACAACTATGGCAGGTCCGTAACGAACTCAGTGTGGGGGAAGACGGAGTCATCTTGAGAGGGCACCTGATCGTGGTCCCGGAGAGTTTGCAGAAGCGGATCCTCACCCTGGCCCACGTCGGCCATCAGGGAATGGCGAAGACCAAGGCCAGGTTGCGAGACAAGGTCTGGTTCCCGGCGATGGACTCCATGGTGGAGGAGATGGTCCGACAGTGCCACGCATGTACGATCACCGGAGGAGACCCAGCGCCGGCACCCGTGATCACGGAGGAACCAAGCAAGACTCCCTGGACACACCTCAGCCTGGACTTTGGGAGCTTCCCAGATGGACGTCACATGCTGGTCATGGTTGACTCGTTCTCGAAGTTCCCCATTGTCGAGGTGGTGTCGTCGACAGCTTTTCCCCAGGTGAAGAGGGTCCTGGACAGAACCTTCGCAATGATGGGACTACCGGAAGAGGTCAAGTCCGACAACAGACCCCCGTTCCAGGGCCGAGAGTTTCAGGACTACCTTGAGAGCCAGGCGATTCGACATCGGAAGATCACCCCGCTATGGCCCCATTCAAACGGGGAAGTAGAACGCCTGATGAGGACACTGAACCGCGCATTGTGCATCGCAGTCGATAGTGGAGAAGACGCTGAAGTAGCTCTCGACCAATTTCTTGGTGCGTACCGACAGACCCCTCATAGCACCACCAAGTGTGCTCCGGCCCATCTACTGTTCAAACGGGCTCCCCGAGATAGTATCCCATCAGACCCGACGTGGGTACCCGTGGAGCGGGATGATGGCGCCGTCCAAGCAAGGAGGGAGACAACGAATCGAAAGGCCAGCGAAGCCCGGAGAGCACAAGAACCTCAGCTAAGAGTGGGAGACCGGGTGGTGATCAAAGACCGACACCCCGGGTGGAAGTTCCGGACACCATACGAGCCAGAAGTATGGGTCGTGGTAGGTGTTCAAGGGACCATGGTCACTGCTCACAAGGGACAGCAATCCGTAACGAGGAATGTGTCCAGTTTCAAGAAGACCACTGAGAGGGTGCTGGATCAAGAAGCGTCTGGCGATCAAGACTCTTTTCCAAGTTTCTCCCCTCCTTCCTCACCCAGCACGGGGAGTACCCCACCAGAGGTACCCCGGCAAGTCAGCCAGGACTGGGCTGATCCTACACGACCGTCAGGTCAGGACCCCGCTGCCGAATCGTCTGGGGGTGTCCCGTCCAGCGTGTCGGCTGGTTACAGGGTGCGGAGCCAGAGGTATGGTCTCCGGCCGAATCCGGCGACAAGTCAGCAACTGCCAGACTTTGTATATACTTCTCCATGAACTGGGAGGACTTGATGGTCCAGAGCCGAAAGAAAGGAGGGATGTAGAGAGCCACCCGGGCCCTCTACTACATTGTTGCAACCTTCACGCATCCCCACACCCCTTGGGGCGGGCTCGCCCCGAGGGGATAAATAAATGGCCGGAGACCGCTCGGGGTCTTCCGGCCATGAGAACTAAAGCACCTGTGTCGTGCATTTAATTAGCGCTGCAGCGGCCTAGATACCCAGGCCCCGCCGTGCTACAGACAGGTCAGGCAAAATAGAGTGCGAATTGAGTCAGCCAATCCCAGGGAAAAAAAGCATTTATAAATGCAATAGGACTCGTATTTACACGAGCCCTATTGCATTTTAAACAAAAGTGCGGGAGTCGAATAAGGCACGAACGGGAGGGGGGGGATTGGTGAAGGGGGTGAAAAGTGACGGACTGCGGGAGGGGGCGGGGGGGGGGGAACACAAGGAAAAAATAGCATTACAGTAAAGGGGCTGATAGCCTCGGAAGTCTACAAATGACAACATGGCCGTGGAGAGGAGGGACTAACAATGGGAAAACCAATGAGAACACTGCATTTATGATGTAACCCAATCAAAAAGTTGGGCGGAGAGTGGGCGGAGCTTAAATGAAGCTTCCCCGGTATACTGTATACAGCATGCCTCGCAGAGCGATGGCAGCGTGTTGCGCTGCAACACTATATGCGAGACCTAATGAAACTGCAAAGTTTCATTTTTTCTTTATAAACGCATCCCGTTTTCCTTTAAGGAAAACAGGCTGCATTTAAAAGAAAAAGATTGCTTTATTAAAAAGCGATCACAGACATGGTGGACTGCTGACCTCAGCAGGCCACCATCCCTCTGATGGCTGCAATTCCTAATGGGTAGCAAACTACGACCTACCTCATTAATATCCATGAGGTAGGTCTATTTGTGACCCAGTAGGAATCGCTAATGAAGAGTTTCATACATTAGGAATACCGAGTTCCTAATTGCAATTTGGAGAGAATCACATTTAGGAAATCGGTTTTCCTAATGTTTGTGCATCTGGCCCTTGGTTCTGATCTAATAAGAACAGTCCAGCTCAAACAGCTGTGGGCAGATCCTCTCTAGATAGGAACACAAGCAATCCCCTCACCCCATTCGACCCCATCCGTGAGGTGTGGCTAGAGTCCATTAGCCCATCGAGCATGGTACCAACATCTGGCCATACCCGTCACACTTAGAGCATCACAGTGAAACACAAAAAGTGATGGCTGGACTGCTTGCAAATGTGTCAGCCACTGACTTTGCTTAGATCACTGTTATTCTGGAAGGTAGAAAGGATGTGTTTCCACGCAAGACACAATCATTAATTTAGGTGAATAATATTTTAAATAGGATCAGCTGAATGTCTAGTTCTCGTTCTTCAGAAACCTATGTAAACACTATAGCATTGGGATCACTTTTGTATGAATATTTGTTAAAATGGCAAAACAATAATGCCACAAAATGTGCTGCATAATTTGCCTTTAAATACACCAACTCACAAGGCATTCAAGATGATGCATCCACATATAAGCTGTTCAGTACTATTCACTGTACTGGATGCACCTCACAAATCACATCGCACTCCAGCCTGTAATGGAACCTTCGAAAACACTTAGAAAGTCACCTCCGGACTACTGAAAACGCTATAGTGCCAAATGTCAGATAGTGTACTATACAAATGACAACTAACAATAATTACACATAATTCGGATTTCCTTTGCTGCATAATTCAGTCAAACCTGACATGTAATTTGATTGTCCCTTATTACGTAATTACAGTGGCCCTGAGGATAGATCAAGAAGCAACAGGATAAATCACATATCATTGCGACTTGTGACTCTTGCATACCTGCCAACTCACTTGGTGCCACCATGTGACACACGCAGGGACGGCTTTAGCGCTAGGTGCGAGAATCATTTTTGGCGCCTCCACACCACATGACCGCCTCCTCGGATTCGCTCACTACGACCGGGCATAAGTGCGCCTCATCTCTCCAATCATACATTTTTGCTAAACACAGCGCCCAACCTTGAGGTCGGCGCCCCTTCCACAGGTCAGCGCCTAGTGCAGCCGCACCAGTGGCACTGCCCTAAAGCCGGCCCTGGACACACGATATTGGATCCCATCACACGGTCTCCCGGTGAGGAGCCGATATCACACAGTGGCAGGGAAAACGACCTGAAATCACTGTAAATAGGGGTTTTCCAGCTCGTTTTCAGAGGCTTTGAACGGCCGATGTCCATTGAGGGGTGTGAAAACACCCCAGGACATCGGCACCAGCCTCAGCAAGCTTTTTTTTATTGTGGGAGGAGGGAGCTTGGGGGTGGGGTGGGGATTCAAGAGTTCCTCGGATGTACTTCTTGGGATGAGGCCCCACCCCCTCCTCACATGGTGAGATTGCTCTTCAAGTTGGCAGGTATGCTCTTGCACAGTGTACACTGCGAACTGAGCCACCCCTAGGTGTCTGGGTGAACTCAAGTTGTGGGTGAGTGCTTGTGACGGGGCACCAGTGAGAGCTCTGGAGTGGAGGCTGGAGGCAGTATGAGTTTCTTGCACTGTCTGATCCACAATTTGTGAAACACAGGATGTTGGTTTGCATGACTTAAGCCACACCCTTGATTCCTTGTTGCACTTTGGCTACGCCCTTTTTGGAGATTAACCCCCCACACATACTTTTTTCATCTCAATTACAGTACTGTTTGTGTCTCAGGTTGTTGGAGGCGGTACTCTGGATGGGGAGTGACCATAGGCTGATAAGGATCCCAATCATTTTATGAGAGGACCCACAAGCCCTGGCCACAGTCAGCGTACGAATGGATTCACTTTAGAGCTGTTGTGCAACAAGTGTGAATTCACAGTGTAATACGGGTGAGTTCACTACAGGGGGCTGGGCAGTAATTTGTGCAGTAACAGTGCAATATGCGTAAGCCCACTACAGAGGCGTAGAGCAGTAGCTCATGTTATTACGGTGTAATGTGTGTGAGCTTACTACAGAGGGGTAGGGCAGTAACTCATGGGATGATGGTGTAATGTGTGTGAGTTCACTAAATGGGGTAGGCAGAAACTCATGGAAAGACGGTATAATGTGGGTGAGTTCACTACAGAGGGGGAGGGCAGTAACTCATGGGATGACAATATAATGTGTGTGAGTTCACTACAGAGGGGTAGGGCAGTAACTCATGGGATGACAGTGTAATGTGTGTGAGTTCACTACAGATGGATTGGGCTTGTGCAATAGGAGTGAATCCCCTTTAGAGAAGCTGGGCGTATTTTGGTGACTGCCCTCCAAAGGGTTGTGCAGTAGTTTGTGCGGCCACAGTGCACAGGAGTGAATTGTGAGCAGGGGGTCGTAAGTGAACATTACACCCAGTCGCCTAGAAGCTTACATGTAAGTGTTCATGAAAAGATGGATTTTTGGGAGCTTCCTGCACAAAAGGATGTCTTCCAGGCACCGAAAAACATCTTATTTCATTCAGGTGGATGACGTTTGCTTTGCAGTTGTATCTAATTCAAATAACAAGCACAGGATAGCTCAGTGTGTTAATTACAATAATCATGTGCCTTAAAGAATTTGTAATGCACCCCAGTGCTCCAGTACAGAGAACTTTTGCTCAACTTTTTGTCCAAGTCTCTCTGTGCCATGAAATGCGGGTACAGCTTCCTTCCCACAGTGCCAAGGCCCCTGCCAAAGCTCTGTCCCTAGATATATCGAGGAGGCACAGTGATTGCTTCTGACACTTGTACTACTTCAGTGGTTAATTTGTAAAAAAAAGAAGTAAGTGCTGGGCTCTCAACAGGAGGCAGCTAGGACCATGCCCATTTCTCCTGTTAGCGCCGCCTAAAACAGAACCAACTACTAACAATGAAAATGGGGAAAGGATGTGGCGTAATGGCCAGAGCTGCTGACTTCAGCACTGGGGAACCAGGTTGATTCCTCAACATCCTGTGATTCTGGGCAAATCGCTTAATCTCCCTGTAAACGAATGTGTCCTTAACTGGTGCTCATGAAAAGCGCCAGTGTTGATGATTAAGTGCTGGTGCAGCACCAGAAACCACAGGCTCAAATTAAGCACTGTACTTCCTCCCACTCGACAAAAACATTGAATAACAGCCCAAGACCCATTTGTTCTTTTCAGTTAGACACTAACATCTCAGGCAGTACTTATTGTCAAAACATAAAAGTAAAAAACACAACACATAGGGACACTCATTTACAAATTTGTACAAAAACATTTAGACCCCAATACATAGTCAGCTAGACATCGAATCACCTACCAACCAGTGCCTCCCGTGCAGCAAAACATTTTAGTGAACTCATGGTATGGATCCTCAACTGGTACCCCTGGCACTCATAACCGTTCCGGGCCCGAAACAGGTGCCCACTTACAGAAGCGGCCTCATGTATTAAAAAACTTGTGACAAACTCTCACCACGGGGCAAAAGAGGTCCGCTCTTAAGCAAAAGTAGGCTCCATCCACTTATACTCAAGGCAGATATCCCCAGAGCAATTCCCCTGGGGTACCCACAGCATCTGATAGAGAGATGGGTTGGCAACCGAGTCATAACTTGGTCCCCTGGTGCAGACTGCATCCTCCATCATCCAAAGGGCCACCACCATGTCAGCAGCCACCAGGAATGGAAGGCCGATATGGCCCGTGGAAGCGACTAACCCGTCACCCAAGTAAATGTTTAACAAGCATTTGCAATGCAATAGGTCTAGCATTTACGAGAGTTTGAACTATTGGCATTGGAAATGACAATGCCTTTTATTTATGTGTTTTTAGGTCTCGCATAGGCAGCGCATGCGCTGCCTCTCTGAGGCATCAAGTAATCAGTATTACTAGTGAAACTCCACCCATTGAGTTTCTCTTTGTTTTGCCTCTTGCCATTGGTGTAATCTGGCATTGCTCTTCTTATCTCGCTCGTTGTTGGCTAGTGGTCCGATACATCACTTCCGTTTTCTTCCGTTTCTGGAGGAAGCAGCATCGACCAACTACAGTTAACTTACGCTGCAGGGCGGTATCTTTTAATGTAGGGACTACTTCGTTTTTTTTTTCCATGGCGCATGGTTCGCGCCCCTCGCTCCTTGTTTATTATACCAGCAGCACGCCTTATGTTTCACTTTTTTGTGTTACCCAGAACGCATACCACCTTTATGAATAACACGGGCGCACACTTTTAACAATGCGCCCGTGGCTCGCAGCCCGTCACCCCCATCCCACCCCCGGGTGCCGTGCTTAATGTGTCACCTCGGCCCGCCTCCTCGTCCGCCTGTCCGTAGGTAGACATACCTATCGGGAGACTCACGGCCTCGGCAGCTGCTGCGATGGCGGACGCGGGATGAGACACAGGCAGGAGAGGAATAAAACCGTGCAGCCCTGGGCCGGGCAGCTCAGAGAGGGAGAGCGCTGCCGGCTCCTGCGACACCACTGCCAGGCTTGTTTTTATTTACTTAGCCTTTGTTGCAACTCTATGACACTTTCTCTAATCTCGCCGGACAGTCCTATTTGAGCTGATCAGCGGAATCCCGCAAGGTTAAAGATAAATAGTATTTGGCGAACACACTTCCCTGCTCATGCCCCCACCCACCCCCGTTGTTCTTTCGCACCGTGGGCTTCTCTGTGACCCGCGCGCGCCATGACGCTGTGTTTCCGTGTTGCCCTCTCTCGTCCCCTGTGTGGTTGTAGTAGGAGTATGACCAATGCGTGAAGAGTTGGTGAATTGTGTTAGGTCCTAAGTTAAGCTGGTTCTGTCGTGGTGAACGCGGCACTGCACATGTGTTTGTTGCTATGCAGTGGGCATGTGAGAGAGCTCGAGTGTGCTTTTTTTTTCTTTTCAGCAGCACAGCTCTTGCCAGCTTCCCCGCCGGGCCTCCCTTCCCTATCCTATCTCGTCTCTCCAGCCCGCAGCTAGTCATCTGCACCGAGGACTCCGGTATGTGAAGTGCCTCCCTTTGCTTGTTTGTAGTTGTTAACTGAAAGCCTATGGGAGCTGCTCGGGAGCCAGCCTCATGTTTCATGGAAGTCGTAAGTGGGTTCACTGTTGGGGCTGCAGGCTGCTGTGCTTCATACGGCTCATCTCTGTCGGAGAGCTCATTTTTATTATATTCTACAGCAATTCATAACAAACAAGTTTAAATAATTATAATAATGACCAATATAAACTAGCAAGTGTCTATGCATGTATTTTGACAGTCAAAAAACGTCATAAAAGACAGTAGCTTATATCAACACTGTGCCCACCGGGCTTCATCTTTTACCATGGCGGCCGCACTTATTTTTTCAGCAGCACAGCTCTTACCAGCTTTCTCGCCGAGCCTGCCTTCCCTATCTCATCTCATCTCTCCGGCCCACAGCTGGTCATGGGCACCGAGGACTCCGGTATATGAAGCCTGTCCCTTTCATGTGAGTTTGATTCAGTCTATTCTTTTTTTCTGTTGGCTGAAAGCCTACAGAAGCTGCTCACCAGCCAGCCTCGTGTTTCATAGAAGGCTTTCTGATCCCAAACTGGATTATTTTATCATAACAAGGGAGGTAAGATGTTTGGTTCCAATAATGTGCATGGCGCTATGGCAACTCTGTTTTATACGTGTGCTGTGTCTGGGGCATCTTCCACATCTCAGCTGCACGGTGCTGTGTAAAAAAACACACCCCTGTGTTGCACAAACAGGACAAAAGTCAGCAGCGCCGTAGAAGACACATCACTGATGTTATCTGCCACACTTGCGTTAAAGCTGCAGTTTCATAGAGACATTAAGCATTGCGCCTACGATACTGCATTCAACGGAAAACAATTCTGGAACAACATCCTTTAGTAGGGTGCAGTACCTTATGTGGCTTAATAGAGGTCCCTGTAGAACTCCGGAGGGACACCTAGTAACAGTCTATGGTACTGCACCGTTTAATTGCTTCATCCATTTTCTTTTATTCCTTATGCTACTGTGCCCTCTTTGTTTTAAAGCACTACTCGTACCACCTGTACTTTCCACTGCTTTCTCTCGATCCTCTTTCCTTCATATATCTTTAGATAGGTCAAATGATCACTCCACTACAAACAAACAAAACATGACTAACAAACATTGTCATTTGCTACACCAATGGCTCAAACTTTCACAAATGCGAGACCGATTGCATTGCAAATGCTTGTTTTAAAAAGGCGTTGTCATTTATAATGCCAATGGCTTGAACTCTCACAAATGCGAGACCTATTGCATTGCAAGTGCGTTAGGAGAGAGCGTGTCCTGCCTTTTCCTGCCTGCAAGAGCAGGCAGGACAAAGCTATTTGAGAAAATAGAGCTTGTAGGCTGTAATTAAAGATTACCCAGCAACAACACACGTAACAGGGGGTGTCCTCATGGGAGGTTACAAAATGGGATAAGGTGGTCTTAAGGAGGGACTACTAAGCCTACTGACCAATGAAAAGCCACAGTTTACATTTGACAATGAGACAAGCCGATGAAAAATATGGGCGGAGCTTCACGTCCATACCTGAATACAGCATGCCTTGCAGAGCAGCGCATGCGCTGCCCAGGCTCAACCTAAAAAATGACTAAAAAGCACCACATGTGACCCACAGTGGTAGCCCCTTTCCAAGGCTTCACTGGTCACCATTTATCTGATGAATGTTGTAGTGATGTGTTTAGCTGCACTAATGAGATGAAACCTCTGCTCAGACAATGATAGTGTTGGCTAAAATTGCACGATATTGAAATAATGCGGCCACAGATTGTTGTTACGCTGCATAATTTGCCTCATCTCGCTGTATAATTTATTCAAACCTGTGGCATGAATTGGTCCCCCGATTCATAGCTGCCAAGGTTTTCAGATTGCTATGTGTGACATTTTCATAATTTCAGGATAATTATGAGTGACATTTCAACGACTATGAGTGACACTTTCTTGCGAGCAAAAAGTCAAGCAATGAAGACGAGGGAAACGTATAAATATCAGAAATTAGACCTATTTGAGCAATGAGAAACTCTAAGAAGATCTTAAAACTGCTGCAAACGCCTGCGTGGGTGACTCATAATTATAATGAAATTATCAAAATGTCACACATAAGCTTGGCTGCTATGAAAGAGGCCGGGCATCACTTCACATGACATAGCATTGAAGACCGTGCCCATTCTCCTGTTCTTGACACCGAGTCTTCTTTACTTACATAGGAAGTATGTTTTTTATTCTATTGGTATTTAATTGTTTCTCTTGTACAATGCTGACCATATAATAAACTTGTGAATTTTGGATGGCACAATGTATTGACGGATAAGGATAAAAAGGCGGAAAAAAATGTAAATTAGGCAAAAATAAAAGATAAGGAGCATGGTGAAACAAGGAGAATAAAACAAATCCCTTTTACCGGGTGGTGTTTGTTGTACATGACGAGGTCACTTGGAGTGAGGTGAACAGAGTCAGTAGGGCTGCCACTGCAGGGGCAACCTTATTCATAAGCGAATGCTGTAAGCAGGAATGTAAGGCTTGTGAAGTAACTACTAATACCAGTCTCAGAGGTCACCACTAGAAAACAATAAAAAGAAGACATCTAGAAAGCAGGTCACATGGCTCCGCTAAGAATTAACAGCAAAAAGAGCAAGGACTTGTGTTTAGACTGCAGAACCACAGGACTATACAACAGGATGTGAGAGGCCCTAACACAGAGCTCAGCTGCCTCGGGCCTATACCATAAATTATTAGTCAGCTGACTCGCCGACTCTGGCCGCCGCAGTCAGTAGTGGCATTAAAGCATGATTTCTGGGCAAGCCTCAGGAGAGGCTGTGAGACACACACAGCGATCACAGCCAGGCAGGCTGTATCTCACACCAGTAAAGTGAGCAGCCACAGTGTGATGGTCCGGCGCACCGAAGCTACACAGTTAACTTATTTGCACGAGTTAATGAACTAAGAGATCAGCACCTACTCTGCTATAGCAAACAAACTGTTTATGTCATTTTAAAAACAGACTTACTGCATATATAGTTTGCCGTTGGTTTCAGAACAAGCTTCCACGGCTCACCCTTCAGCGGAGCCTTTCATCTTCTCTCCCACGCAGTCAAGACAGTCCGCCTAGGTACCTGCTGTCGGATCTCTCTGGAAAGTCCACTGTCTGAACAGATATCAACTTTTCCAGTTAGATACTGTCAGAGCTTATGACGTTTCGCTGGTTAATGCGAGAGAATATCTTCCCAACAGGTTTATTTCTAGCATTCTGTTATTGCGGACCGCAAACCAGCGAGCCCGGAGCCGCGCCTTCCTCAATACTTCCCGCTTCCTGTCAGCAGGAAGTGACGTCCCCTGCGGCGCAATTAGCAACAACCTGTCTGGTCATTAGACACTACCTTGAATCATGACTGCAGGCTGCCATTCAGCCACGCTATGGGGAATCTGAACTGAATCCATGGTACGTCTGGCTTTGTAGTTCAGTTGTTACTTTCTGTGTGAGACTGCCAGCACTGCCGTAGCTCCCAGTGCCAGAGCCAACACCTACGGGAGCACAGCTCGTGCAGTGCACGCCACGGGCTGTGCTCTGCCTCTGCATTGGCCCTATCAGTGAACGCTGAGTCGACACAACACAGATATGCGTGACAATGCATTTCAGTGCGGTAATGCGGATTACCACACTTAAATGCGTTAGTCTCACCCCCGATGCGTGGTACTTGGCAGGACTGTACTTAGCAGGACTGCCGATTGTGTGTAATGCCGGTGACCCCGATTATGAATTATTACATGTGAAGAAGTGAGAAAAGCAGTGAGTTTTCAGCCTTTCAAACATTAAGTAAAACAGCAAATGCAGGAATAAATTGTTCCATAATTATTTTCCAGATGCCAATACAGTTCTTAAACAAATATTATAACAAAGAGACGCAGAATTTCCACGTTAAAAATAAAACAGAGGATTTGATAGAAATCCATATTTAGGTGACCGCTCCTGGCACTTACAGAATCTGAGAACAAAACCAAATCGCTGGTATTTTAGCTGAGAAAGGAGGGAAACCCCGAGTCAAAGCACAGGCAGCAGAGGAGTCAGTTCTCTGCTCTGTGACTTGAACATGAACCCGGAAGTCCCAGCGCACACAGAGAGGGGCAGACGCACAGACACACCCACTTCACAAAGAGAGAAACTGAAACTTACCTTTACTTCCTGCATTTCTGCATCATGGCGGCAGCAGCTCAGCTCAGGGACCTCCAGGAAGAGGCCACTTGTTCCATCTGTCTGGAATATTTTTCTGATCCAGTGACTATTGATTGTGGACACAACTTCTGCCGCTCCTGCATCACTCAGAGCTGGGAGGGAAGAGATGAAAACTCCCCCTGTCCACAGTGCAGGGAAATATCTTCTGGGAAAAACCTCAGACACAACAGGCAACTGGGGAACATGGTGGAAATTGCAAAACAGCTTCATCTGCCCCCCGTGAAGCCCCCGGAGGAGAATCTGTGTGAGAAACATAACCAGGCACAGCTGCTGTTCTGTGCAGAGGATCAGACCATGATGTGCTGGGTCTGCCGGGAGTCCAAGGAGCATAAAAGTCACTCAGCAAGTCCCATAGAGGAGGCTGCAGAGGAGTACAAGGTACGTCCGTTTGCCTTGAGGGATCTGAGAGTCACTCTTTGAGCCCCATTGAAGACCCTGCAGAGGAGCACACTGTGTGTGTGGGTGTTCTGGAACTACAAGTAAAGATTACAGGGTACGTCTGTGGGCGTTCAGGGATCACTGAGTCGCTTGGAGAGCCGCACCATGGGGCAGTCGAAGAGTACAAGCTTTGTGTGTGAGTGTTCAGACATCACAAGTCACCCTTTTTATAAGGTGGCCAGATGGCTCCATGTCACTGGGACACCACTTTTCCATTCCTGGATTTAGCTTTTACATATCATTTTTATCTGGTGTGTTGAAGCAATAGGGTCCATTAAAATGAACCAAGAGTACAACTCCCAGTATGCACTGATATGTTAAATCAAAAGCCCAGAAATGTTGTGTCCCCATGGCATGGAGTCATCTGGTCCCCCTACCTGTGTATGCCATTGAGGAGGCTGCAGAAGAGAACAGGGGTTGTCTGTGGGTGTTCGGGGAATCACAAGGCACACCGAGAGTCCATAGAGGAGGCTGCTGAAGAGCTCTAGGTATGTGTGTGGATGTTTATGGATCATAGTGCACCCGTGGGCCCCGAAGAGAGGTCTGTGGAAGGAGTGTATGTGTGTGATCACGATTCGCAAGCGACAGTTCAACAGAGGAAGAAGCTGCAGAGGAGCACATGGTATGTGTGTGGGTGTTCAAGATTCACACGTCAATGCACATGTGAACTCTTTAAGAGGATACAATGTATATTTTGGGCTGTGGCATACACGATCACGTGGTGATGGTATGCAGCAGATGAGAGGCAGTAATGCAGGGTGTAACACACAGGCTCACATGGGCACAGACTCAGCAGAAGTGCAGAAGAAGAGCTGCAGCAATGCATTGTGAAGCGCACAGGGTCACAAGGGCATCAGTGCAGATGACTCCTCAGCAATGCAGGGTTCATCAGACACAAAGGGGAGTGCAGGGTCCAGGCGCTAGACTTACATCATCATTGGGCACATAGTGAGGATCTCCTGTAGCTTTGCATGAAGCTCGCTGGCTTTGGGGCCCCCTCACAGGATGAATGACTGTCGGGCTGGGCTGCGATCACAGGCTCCTGGTCTTATGAAGCTCAGAGTCTTCGACCTCCTCATCTCAAGTTGCTGAGCACTGAACTGGGCTCTTGGTGATCGGGACAAGTCCTCTCCTCGTAGGCAGTCCACCTCCGGGGTCCTTCCTCAGCAGCAACAGAGTTCCTTCCTCGGTCCTGGGGGTCCAGCGCCTCCTGTACAAGGGAGACGGCCATCATTCCCATCTCCGGTCTTCAGCCTTGTTTTTAGTGCTGTGCAGAGCTCCTTAAAGTTAAAAGGGGACAGTTTATATCCTGTCCTAGGATAGTTCGCTCCAATTCAACTGTCCTGCCAGAGTCATAATTACCCCCAGACGTTTGGAGGGAACCAGTGAATATGATAGTGAACAACACACAATCCCTCCTTCCATTAGGATAGATATTCAACACAAATGTTGTACTTGGCCTTAAAAACATTCAAATGGAGGGCGGGGGCAGTGGGGGGTGTGAGGAGCAGGGAGTGGTGGGGAGGCTACAAAGAGAAGGGGGGCTGTAGGCACTGACTACAACCAAGACTGATTCACTCTACAACAGAAAGTGTTTCACACACTCCGAGGCCCCCATCACCGCACATGGGAACCTCACCTCACATGTCCACAAGCACTGCACCCTAGAGACCTGGGCCTGAAGGGATCTGAACCTGACAGCACTGTGAGGGCCTGCTAATTGTAATACAGCGCTATACAGATCTGTGTCACAACATGTATGCTACACGTCATACAGTTAGATGGAGCCCAGATCTGACAAACTACACAGTCAGAAGGTAGTATCAGTCACTCTCCAATCTGAGTTTGAGGCGACGTCTACCCCACTACTGTACTCGTCTGCCACAAACCTTGAGTAGTGTCATGAACTGCTCATGGGAGGGGAATCCACTCGGGTTATTAGTAGGACCTCTCTGGGTGGGCCTCAATCTTGTACTCTGCTGGAGAGCAACACGCCGGATGTAAGGCTCTTGTCAGGGGACTCCGGGCCAGGATAGTAAAACGGAAGCAGTTTGTCACATGGACACTGCGCCAAAACCTTTGACCCTACTGTTTACGCTCTCAATCTGACTGCTGCCATCCTGCCATACTCCATGCTTGGGGTCGGTGCCTGCTTTCCTGGCTGGAGACTCTGCATCAGCGTGCTGCCTGCTCTCCTGGTCTGGCTGCCTGTTCCTTGTTGCAGACTCTGCATCAGCGTGCTGCCTGCTCTCTCACTAATCCTGCCTGTTCCCAGCTGCAGCCCTGTATGAGGTTGGTGCCTGATCTCTGCTGCAGACCCCGTAAGGCTGGTGTCTTCTCTCTCGTTCTGGCAGGTTGCATGTCACAGACCCTTTATGAGTGTGTTGCCTGTTTTCTGTTTCAGACCCCGTAAGGCCGGTGTCTGATTCCTGCTTCAGACCTTGTAAAGGGCTGTAACTGCTCTGTTGCAGACTCTCTGCGGACAAATGCCTGACTCCTGTCATAGACCCCAAGTGCGAACATAAAGACAGTACTCATAAAAGCCTTTTGTGAATTCCCAAGGTCGTAGACATTTGGTCCAAGTTTAGACCAAACGTCTAAGTTTTCCTTTGTGAATCGAGCCCAGTGTCTTTATCAAGTAGCAGTAAGTGCCAGTGATGAAGCTAGTTTGTGTGGAACAGGATTTCAGGTCCTTCTAGGCAAGAACAGGAATAAAGAAGTGACACTGTTGTCTGTGATAATTGGGGCTGGTGCTTACAATCCTGATATGTGCGACCGGTACTTACAATCTGGATATGTTTGGGTGGTACTCCCAATATGAATGGTACTTACATTCTGCGCACATGTGGCAGATACTGTTGTGACTCTGTTTTGTAAGTAAGACCGCACTCTACAGATCTACACTTATTTCTTGCGCTCTCATCCCTGCAGGTAAAACTTCAAGAGTGGCTGCGTCTTCTGAAGAAAGAGGAGAAATATACTCTGGAGTCCAAAGTCAAGGAAGAGGAACAATATAAAACCATGAGGGTGAGTGGCTGCACTGAGTGCTGTGTCTCTGTGTGTCTGTGTATGTCTGTGCCCATGTCTTTGTGTGGACACACAGAGGCTGATGAGTGACCCTACAGACTGGGTCATGGTCACCACCAGATAAATATACTGACCGGAGTCACTACGCTTGGACTTTAGGGCTGAAATCGGCCAAGGGCTCGTCCTAAAATAAGTAAAAACAAGAATTACTTTTCTGACCTTAAGATAGTACTTATATAAACTTACATGGTGTGTGTTAGTGTATGTGAGCATAGGTGTGGCATCTGGCTGTGAGTATGTACCAGTGTGTGTGTGTGTGTGTGTGTGTGTGTGTGCGCGCACATTTGCACGTGCATGCATGTTCATGCTTAGGTGTACATGTCTAAGTTTGTGTTCATGTATGAATGGTCCTGGAGTTATTCATTGGAGTGCATGCATGTCTGTGCATGTCTATCTTTGTGTGTTTTGTGGGCATGGATGAGTGTTTCTGTGTTTCTGTGTATGCATGTATATATTTTGAGCCATAGAGTATTCAGAGGCATGTGCTCATATGTGTACATGTGTGTTTGAGGGTTGTGTATGCTTTAGTCTGGATGTACTGGCTGTGGGTTTGTACTTGCCTGTCTAGAAATGTGCATATTGCAAAGTCTGGTGGTATTTGTGAGTGTGATTCTGTGAGCTTGTGTTCATAGGTCTGGAGTTATACATCTGGGAAATTACGTAGGCATCTCTGTGTATATACGGGTGTGCCTATGTGAGAGTGTGAATTTGCGGGGTTTGTGTATACACGGTTTGGAGGTATTCATCTGTGAATTTGTACAATTGTCTATGGATATGTGTGTGATTGCGCACATTAATGTGTGCATTTGTATGAGTCTATGCCTGTGTGAGTTTTTTATGCATGGGTCTGTAGTTTGGTAGTAATGCGCTCTGCGTTTAATTGATGATAATTTCTGCATGAAACTACACTTATCTGATCACAGCACTTACCCTCAGGAGTCTGCCGTTCTGGCACATGGTGGTGATAATTCTAAGGACAAAAAAACATAATACTTGGTTCTAAAACTCTAAAGAGTTAAGTACACACAAACTTACTAAGGTTCTATATATTATTGTATTTTATTTTTGACCTTTTTTGACTAGAAGAGATATACAATTGGAAATTGTACATAGAAGTTCGTTTTACCTTTGATTCCTTTTTCTATTTTTCTAGTCTGTAGTTTGAGCCTTCTATTGTCCCCCGAACAGAAAGCTATGAGGTAAACTTAACTCTCACACATGTATATAGGGTCTATGGTGTTCTAGATTCATGTTGCCACATAAACCTTTACTCTATTCTTATTTCCTTAGATTGTATGATCCTTCATTTTATGCAGTCATTTGCCTACTTAACGGAAGAGGGAATTTACTCAGGTATTCTTACACCAGTAATACGCAATATAGGCACAAAGCTGTATAGAAGCTATTGTTATAGCAGATTCACTGATTCCCACTTTTCTTTTCTATTTTACTCAGAAGGCATATAGAATATATATGGGTAACACAAACTTCTCTTCACTCACTCCGTAGGACCTGTGTTCTTTCTCTTCCCATTCCTTCTTCCCCCAGGTGCTTTTCCCTCCGCTCTGGGAGACTGTCTGTTATGCACACAGCACTCCATTCCTTGGTCCAGATGACACTCAGAGGAGGCAGCAAAGATGCTGGCGTCAAGCAGGAGTGTCCAAAACAGGGGCACAATGAAGTGTGAAATCTCTGTACCTGGCTGTCTTCAGCCTTCCTGAATCAGCAATGAGGGACACACAAAAGGGCAGGTCCTGCTTAAATAATTCCTGTCCTAACAACAGAAACTGCTGTCCCAACCGTCACTATTACCATCTACTAAATGGCAGTGCGCAGGAAGAACTAATCAGCAGCGCTTTGCTAACAAGGACTAAAACTTCAATTCCAAGGGTCGCCCTGTCTCCGTTCTCATTCACTTTAGTGTCCGGATCTCCACCCTTAAGCCACAGGAATGCAGCCCATACACTTTTGTCTGGAAGCTGTATCTACCGTCCATCTTGTGCCATGGTAAACCAGTGGGATATAAAATGGATGCCGCTGGCCCCAATAGTCAGGCTCTCTCTATACACAGATTCCTATTATCACACATGTGCTACACATCCACATGTGCTACACATCCACTGTACCTACATGCACTGGGAATGCACACGGAAGGTTAGTGCAAGGGTCTGGGGCTCACCCCAAAGCAGTAGAGTAGACTGCACTCTCATTGGACACACGAAAGAGGTCTGGTCATAACTAATGATCCACAAAACTTGGTACGCTGCAACCACACATTAGGTGACTAACTCAGGACATGGGAAGTAGCGTCATCTCGGTTATGAGTGCACGCTTGGCGTGCTTCTCCAGATCACCGAACATGTTCTGAAACTCGCATTACCAAGGATAGGCCTAGAATTCTGCGCACGCTTTATATTAGCAGAATTACTCAGCCACACAAAAGGCATACAACCCTCTACCTTCAAACCAGTGACTCTGCAGTTGAGCACAACCCTCTACAGGTATACTAGTGGCACATCACAGAAGAACAATCCTCTACCTGTATACTAGTGACACTGCACAAGTGCACAACCCCCTATCTTTGTACTAGTGATACATACAGGAACTCAACCCTCTACCTGTATAATAGTGACAGCACAGAAGCACATCCCTCAACCTGTATACTAGTGGCACACCACAGGAGCGCAACCCTCTACCTTTATACTAGAAGCAGAGCACAGGAGCATAACCCTTTACCTGTATACTAGTGACACAGCACAGGAGCAGCACAAGAGCACAACCCTCTACCTGTATACTAGTGACACAGCACAGAAGCACAAACCTCTACGAGCACAAACCTGTACCTGTATACTAGTTACACATACAGGAGCTCAACCCTCTACCTGTATATTAGTGACACAGCACAAGTGCACAACCCTCTACCTGTATACTAGTGACACAGCACAGGAACATAAACCTCTACCTGTATACTAGTGACACATATTGGAGCACCAACCACTACCTGTATACTAGTGACACATATAGGAGCACAACATTCTGCCTGTATATTATTGACACAGCACAGGAGCACAAACCTCTACCTTTATACTAGTGACACATACAGGAGCACAACCCTCTACCTGTATACTAGTGGAACAGCAGAGGAGCACAACACTCTACCTGTATATTAGTGACACAGCATAGGACCACACTACTCTACCCGTATAGTAGTGACACAGCAGAGGAGCAAAACCCTCTACCTATATACTAGTCACAGCAAGGGAGAACAACCTTCTTTCTCTATACTAGTGACACAGCACAAACCTCCACCTGTATACTAGTGACATATACAGGAGCACAACCCTCCTACCTGTATACTGGTGACACATCACAGTAGCACAATGCTCAACCTGTAAACTAGTGGCACAGCACACGAGAATAACCTCCTTTCTCTATGCTAGTGACATAGCAATGAAGCATGATACTCTACCTGTATACTAGTGACATATACAGGTACACAACACTCTGCCTGTATACTAGTGGCATACCATAGGAGCAAAACCCTCTACCTGTATAGTATTGACACATCACAGGAGCATGACACAGCATAAGAGCACAATCCTTTACCTGTTTACTAGTGATACATCACAGGAGCAGAAGCCTCTCTCTACCTGTATACTAGTGACCCATCACAGGAGCACAACCCACCACTTGTATACTAGTTGCACAGCACTGGAGCACACACCTCTACCTCTATTCTATGAAACATCACAGGAGCACAACCATCTGCCTGTATATTAGTGACACATCACAGGAGCATGTCACAGGACATGAGCACAACTGTATACTAGTGGCACATACAGGAGCATAACCCTCTACCTGTATACTAGTGACACAACACAGAAGCACAAACCTCTACGAGCACAAGCCTCTACTTGTATACTAGTTACACATACAGGAGCACAACACTCTACCTGTATACTAGTGACACATGTGAGACACAACCCTCTACCTGTATACTATTAATGCAGAACAGGAGCACAACCCTCGACCTGTATACTAGTGTCACAGCACAGAAGCACAACCTTCTAACTGTATACTAGTGGCACACAACAGGAGAAAAATCCCGCTTCATGTATACTAATGACACACCACAGGAGCACAAACCTTTATTATCTGTATACTAGCGACACATTACAGGAGCTCAAGCATCTACCTGTTTACTAGTGACACCACAGTTGCACAACCCTCTACCTGCATACTAATGACACATAGGCAGTGCTTAATTTGAGCCCGTGCTTTCCGGTGCTCAGCACCAGCACTTCATTTTCAGCACCGGCACTTATGACAGTCTGCACATGGTGGCACTGTCAGTCGAATTTAGAAATAAGGACAACAGCTGTTTATTAATTCAATGCACAATAATAAATGACTAATACCTACCACCCAGACCATTTTACAGCTTTGCGGGCCTGGAATTGTCACACTTTTAAGAGTGTGATGTTCAGTAGTGTGTTGGTGCTGTCACTAGCAGCACTGGCAGACACAACTGGTGGTGCAAGCTGCAGTGGCCTCCTCACACTTATTTTTTTTTACAAATTAAGCACTGCATAGGGGAGCACAACCCTTCACTTGGATACTATTGACACATCACAGGAGCACAACCCTCTACCTGTATACTAGTGACAGCACAGGAGCACAACCCTCTACTTGTATACTAGTGACACATCACAGGAGCACAACCCTCTACCTGTATACTAGTGACACAAAAGAGGAGCACAACCCTCTTCCTGTATACTACTGACACATCACAGGAGCACAGCCCTCCACCTGTATACTAGTGACACATCACAGGAGCACAACCCTCTACTTGTCTATTAGTGACACATCACAGGAGCACAACCCTCCACCTGTATACTAGTGGCACAGCAGAGGAGCACAACCCTCTACCTGCATACTAATGACAAATCACAGGACCAGAACCCTCCATCTGAATGCTAGTGAAACATCACAGGAGTGTAAACCTCCAATTGTAAACTAGTGAAACATCACCACAGGAGCTGCTTCTGTGCTGTGTCACTAGTATAGAGGTAGGAGGTTGTTCTCTTGTGCTGTCACTAGTATACAGTTATAGGGTTGTTCTCCTATGATGACACTTTTGTATACTGGCAGAGGGATCTCTTCCTCTGCTGTGTCACTACTATATGGATAGAGGAGTGTGCCCCTGTGCTGTGTCACTAATATACAGGTAGAGGGTTGCAATCCTGTGCTGTGCCACTAGTATACAGGTGAAAGGTTGTGTTCTTGTGCTGTGCCACTAGTCTACAGGTGGAGGGCTGTGCTCCTGGTATGTGTCAATAGTATACAGCTAGAGGGTTGTGTTGCTTTGGTGTGTCACTAGAATACGAGTAGAGGGTTGTGCTATTGTGCTGCATCACTAGTATACAGGTAGAGGGTTGTGCTCTTGTGCCGTGTCACTAGTATACAAGTAGAGGGTTGTGCTATTGTGCTTCATCACTAGTATACAGGTAGAGGGTTTTGGCACAGCACAGGAGCACAACCCTCTACCTTTAACAAGTGGCACAACACAGAAACACTTGCTAAAAGTAGAGGGTTCTCCTCCTGTGCTGTACCACTAGTATACAAGTAGAGGGTTATGTATTTCTTTTCTTTTTTTAATTTATTTGAAAGGTTTTATAAAGCACAAACATGACCCGAAAGGGTATCTGAGCGCTGTACATAAAGTATGTAAGATGAACAAGTAAAGGTAGTACATTAATACATGTAGGTAGTCAGGGGAGCAGTAACACGATAAAGAACAAATCGGGCAAAATTAAGTAACAAAACATTACAAAAGCATCATTGAGCGTTAGAAAAAGCAATGATAACTCAGTGACTTCAGGACTATCTTTACATTAACTGGTCAGGAGCAAGCCTTTGACTTCTTTTTTTAATGTGGCAGTCGAGGGGTTGGTTATAAGTTCTTTTCTTGTTGAATTTTTGAGGTTCAGCAGTAGGTTGTGAGAGCTTCTAAGGGTTTGATTCAAGCCGGATAGTTCAAGATTTTTTGCCGGGTAAACTGGAGTGTTGTAATGAAGTGCTTTGTGTGTTAAGCAGGCTATGTTGAGATGGATCCTTGCTTCGAAGGGAGCCAATTGAGTTGAATTAGGTCTGGTGTGATGTGCTCACGTTTTCTTGAGCCTGTGATGAATCTGCCAGCAAAGTTCAAAGTAGCCTTTAAAGGGGCCAGTCTAGATTTAGGAAGAGCAACTAGCGTCGCAATCCTGTAGTCTAAAGGGGAGATAACTAGGGTTTGGACTGCAGCTTCATGTCGTCAGGAGGTATGAAGTGTTTGATCTTCCTTAACGTGTTGAGTTGGTGATTAGCTCCTCTAGTTGTTGCGCTGATGTGGTCTTGCATATTCAGGTGTTTGTCCAGAGTTATGCCTAATGATCTAGCGGAGTCCACAACATGTGGAGGGCAACTGAGGGCCGTTAGTTGTTTGAGCCAGTCCTAGATGGGTGTAGGATGATTGTGTGGGGACATCAGGAGGAATTCGGTTTTCATAGTGTTTAACATAAGGTGATCAATCAATCAATCAGAGTATTGTAGAGCGCACTACTCACCCGTTAGAGTCTCAAGACGCTTGTGGGTTAATCAGTGTTGAGTTTTTCACAAGGGCTGAGTTAAGAGTTTTGATGTCATCGGGTATTGAAATGTTCATGTACAGTTGAGTATCATCCGCGTACACGTGGTAGTGTATGTTCGAGAGGTTCAGAATTTCGGTGAGAGGTTCCATGGACAGGTTGCAGAGCATGGGTGATGGGGTTGATCCTTGAGGCACTCCTATTGAGACCAGGGTACTGTTAGAAAGGGAGTGGTGGACTTTGATTCTCTGAGTTCTATTATGCAGGAACGATGCAAACCAATTTACGACTTGGCCTGATAACTCCATCCTTTTTTCAAGAAGATCAATCAAGGTGTCATGTTTGACCGTGTCGAACGCCGTGGAAAGATCAAGGAGTATAAGAAGACAACTTTCATTATGGTCCAGTAGTCTCAATGCGTCATCCACGATGTGTGTCAGAGCAGTTTCAGTACTGTGTCCAGATCTGAAGCCTGATTGATATTGGTTGAGGAGTTGGATTTGTTCGATGTGATTACATAGTTGTGTGTGTACACATTTCTCAAGACGTTTGGCTAAAGTCGTGATGTTGGAAATAGGTCTGAAGTTGTTAGTGTCCATTAAATATGTATTTGGCTTTTTTGGGATAAGGGTGACTTGACCCATCTTGAGGCAATTGGGGATCAAACCTTGCAGGAAAGATTCCTGCTGTGTCACTAGTAAGCAGGTAGATCGCTGTTCTCCTTTGGTGTGCCACTAGTATACAGGTAGAGGGTTGTGCACCGATAATGTGTTGCGCTTCTGTTGTGTGACACTAGTATATTGGTAGAGGGTTGTGTCCTGCATGTGTCACTGATATACAGGTAGAGGGTTGTGCTCCTGTTCTGTGTCACTAATATACTAATAGGGGGTTGTTCTCTTTTGCTGTGTCACTAGTATCAAGTACAGGGTTCTTCTCCTGCGCTGTCACTAGTATACAAGTAGATGGTTCTTCTCCTGCGCTGTCACTAGTATCAAGTACAGGGTTCTTCTCCTGCGCTGTCACTAGTATACAAGTAGAGGGTTCTTCTCCTGCGCTGACACTAGTATGCAAGTAGAGGGTTCTTCTCCTGCGCTGTCACTAGTATACAAGTAGAGGGTTCTTCTCCTGCGCTTTCACTAGTATACAAGTAGAGGGTTCGTCTCCTGTGCTGTCGCTAGTATACAAGTAGAGGGTTCTTCTTCTGCGCTGTCATTAGTATACAAGTAGAGAGTTCTTCTTCTGCGCTGTCACTAGTATACAAGTAGAGGGTTCTTCTCCTGCACTGTCGCTAGTATACAAGTAGAGAGTTCTTCTCCTGCGCTGTCGCTAGTATACAAGTAGAGAGTTCTTCTCCTGCGCTGTCGCTAGTATACAAGTAGAGGGTTCTTCTCCTGCGCGGTCGCTAGTATACAAGTAGAGAGTTCTTCTCCTGCGCTGTCGCTAGTATGCAAGTAGAGGGTTCTTCTCCTGCGCTGTCGCTAGTATACAAGTAGAGGGTTCTTCTCCTGCGCTGTCGCTAGTGTACAAGTAGAGAGTTCTTCTCCTGCGCTGTCGCTAGTATGCAAGTAGAGGGTTCTTCTGCTGCGCTGTCGCTAGTGTACAAGTAGAGGGTTCTTCTCCTGCGCTGTCGCTAGTGTACAAGTAGAGAGTTCTTCTCCTGCACTGTCACTAGTATACAAGTAGAGGGTTCTTCTCCTGCGCTGTCACTAGTATACAAGTAGAGAGTTCTTCTCCTGCGCTGTCACTAGTGTACAAGTAGAGGGTTCTTCTCCTGCGCTGTCACTAGTATACAAGTAGAGGGTTCTTCTCCTGCGCTGTCACTAGTGTACAAGTAGAGGGTTCTTCTCCTGCGCTGTCGCTAGTATACAAGTAGAGGGTTCTTCTCCTGCGCTGTCGCTAGTATGCAAGTAGAGGGTTCTTCTCCTGCGCTGTCGCTAGTATACAAGTAGAGGGTTCTTCTCCTGCGCTGTCGCTAGTATGCAAGTAGAGGGTTCTTCTCCTGCGCTGTCGCTAGTATACAAGTAGAGGGTTCTTCTCCTGCGCTGTCGCTAGTATGCAAGTAGAGGGTTCTTCTCCTGCGCTGTCGCTAGCATACAAGTAGAGAGTTCTTCTCCTGCGCTGTCACTAGTATACAAGTAGAGGGTTCTTCTCCTGCGCTGTCGCTAGCATACAAGTAGAGGGTTCTTCTCCTGCGCTGTCACTAGTATACAAGTAGAGGGGTCTTCTCCTGCGCTGTCGCTAGCATACAAGTAGAGGGTTCTTCTCCTGCGCTGTCACTAGTATACAAGTAGAGGGAGAAGAACCCTGCGCTGTCAGTAGTATACAAGTAGAGGGTCTTCTCCTGCGCTGTCACTAGTATACAAGTAGAGGGTTCTTCTCCTGCGCTGTCACTAGTATACAAGTAGAGGGTCTTCTCCTGCGCTGTCGCTAGTATACAAGTAGAGGGTTCTTCTTCTGCGCTGTCACTAGTATACAAGTAGAGGGTTCTTCTCCTGCGCTGTCGCTAGTATACAAGTAGAGGGTCTTCTCCTGCGCTGTCGCTAGTATACAAGTAGAGGGTTCTTCTCCTGTGCTGTCGCTAGTATACAAGTAGAGGGTCTTCTCCTGCGCTGTCGCTAGTATACAAGTAGAGGGTTCTTCTCCTGTGCTGTCGCTAGTATACAAGTAGAGGGTTCTTCTCCTGCGCTGTCGCTAGCATACAAGTAGAGGGTTCTTCTCCTGCACTGTCACTATACAAGTAGAGAGTTCTTCTCCTGCGCTGTCACTAGCATACAAGTAGAGGGTTCTTCTCCTGCGCTGTCACTAGCATACAAGTAGAGAGTTCTTCTCCTGCGCTTTCACTAGTATACAAGTAGAGGGTTCTTCTCCTGCGCTGTCACTAGCATACAAGTAGAGGGTTCTTCTCCTGCGCTGTCACTAGCATACAAGTAGAGGGTTCTTCTCCTGCGCTGTCACTAGTATACAAGTAGAGGGTTCTTCTCCTGCGCTGTCACTAGTATACAAGTAGAGGGTTCTTCTCCTGCGCTGTCACTAGTATACAAGTAGAGGGTTCTTCTCATGCGCTGTCACTAGCATACAAGTAGAGGGTCTTCTCCTGCGCTGTCACTAGTATACAAGTAGAGAGTTCTTCTCCTGTGCTGTCACTAGTATACAGGTGAAGGTTGATCTCCTGCTCTGTAACTACTACACGAGTAGAGCAGGTGTTCCAAACCTGGGGTACCTGCACTCTAGGGGATGCGAGATGGCATTTCAGGTGGTGCGACAAAGAGGGAAAGTATGTACTGTATGCATTATAGGAATCCAGCGAGAATAGGCGCAGGGGGTGCAAACATTAATCCAACATTCCCTCCTGATGTAGAGGGTTGTTCTCTCCTGTGATGTGCCACTAGTATACCCATAGAGGGTTGTGCTCCTGTGCAGTGTCACTTATTTACAGGTGAGGGTAGAGGGTTATGCTCCTGTGCAGTGTTACTAGTTTACAGATAGAGGGCTGCGCTCCTGTATGTGTCACAAGTAAACAGGTGGGGGGGTTGTGCTTCTATGGTGTGTCACTAGTATACAGGTAGAGGGTTGTGCACCTGGGTTGTTTCACTAGTATACAGGTAGAAGGTTGAGCTCCTGTGATGTCACCAATATGCAGATGGAGGGTTGCTCTCCTGTGCTGTGTCACTAGTATAAAGGTGGAGGGTTGCTCTCCTGTGCTGTGTCACTAGTATGCAGGTAGAGGGTTGCAGTTCTGTAATGTGTCACTAGTATGCAAGTGGAGGGTTGTGCTCCTGTGCTGTGTCACTATCACACAGGTAGCACGTTGTATTCCTGTGATGTGCCAATAGTATACAGGTAGAGGGCTGTGCTGCTGTGCTGTTTCACTAGGTTACAGGTTGGTTGTTGTGCTGCTGTGCTGTGTCAATACTGTACAGGTAGAGGGTTGTGCTCCTGTGGTGTGCCACTAGTATATAGACAGTGACATCACAGAAGCGCTACGCTCTAACTGTATACTAGTGACACCGCTCAGGAGCACAACTGTCTACCTTAATACAAGTGAAACATCACAGGAGCACAACCCTCCGTTTATACTAGTGGCACAACACAGGAGCAGCACAAGAGCACAACCATATACCTGTATACTAGTGACACATACAGGAGCTCAATCCTCAACCTATATATTTGTGACACAGCACAGGAGCACAACCCTCTAACTATATACTAGTGGCAGCACATAAGAACAACCATCTGCCTCTCTACTAGTGACAGCGCAGAAGCACGATCCCCTACCTGTATAGTAGTGACGTCTATAGGAGCACAACCTTCCACCTGTATACTAGTGACACATACAGGAGCACAACCTGCTTCCTGTATACTAGTGACACAGCATAGGAGCCCAACCCTCTACCTGTATACTAGTGACACAGCATAGGAGCACAACCCTCTACCTGTTTAGTATTGACACATCTCAGGATCACAACCCTCTACCTGTATACGAGTGACACAGCACAGGAGCAGAATTCTCTACCGGGAATGAGGACTCTACAGAATCTCTGAGTCCAGTCCTTCTTGGTGATGGCAGAGGGACACACCTCTCTCCACTGCTGAAACCCTCCTATTCCTGCTGGAGTGAGACACACTTCACCTGATAACACACAGGCTCCTGCTCTAGGCCACAATGTGGCATACCTCCCCTGATAACTCACAGGCTCCTGCTCTAGGCCACAATGTGGCATACCTCACCTGATAACGCACAGGCTCCTAAGTTACAGTGGTACATACCTCACCTGATAACACACATGATCCTACAATAAACTACGTGTGACATACCTCACCTGGTAACACACAGGCTCCTGCTCTAAGCTAAATTATGACATACCTCACCTGATAACACACAGGCTCCTGCTCAGTGTGATGTACCTCACCTGATAACGCACAGGCTCCTAATCTACAGTGTGGCATACCTCACCTGATAACACATATGATCCTACAATAAACTACAGTGTGACATACCTCACCTGATAACACACAGGCTCCTGCTCTAGGCCACAATGTGGCATACCTCACCTGATAACGCACAGGCTCCTAATCTACAGTGTGGCATACCTCACCTGATAACACACATGATCCTACAATAAACTACGTGTGACATACCTCACCTGGTAACACACAGGCTCCTGCTCTAAGCTACATTATGACATACCTCACCTGATAACACACAGGCTCCTGCTCTAAGTCACAGTGTGACATAACACGTGATAACACACAGGCTCCTGCCTTAAGCCACAGTGTGTTTTACCTCACCTGATTAAACACAGACTCCTGCTCTAAGCCACAATGTGACATATTACCTGATAACACACAGGGTCCTAAGCTACAGTGTAACACACCTCACATGATAACACACAGGCTCCTGCTCTAAGCTACAGTGTAACACACCTCACATGATAACACACAAGCTCCTTCCCTAAGCTACAGTGTGACATGCCTCCCCTGATAACACACAGACTCCTGCTCTAAGCTACAGTGTGACATACCTCACCTGATAACACACAGGGTCCTGCTTCAAGCTAGAGTGTGACATACCTCACCTGATAACACACAGTGTCCTGCTCTAAGCTACAGTGTGACACACCTCACCTGATAACTCACAGCCTCCTATCTTAGGATAGGACAAGATATCTAACCAACCTCTTCACCCAACTTCTATAGGAATTTGAATTTGTGAATTACCTGCAGAAACCGGTACAGTTACAATGATTTATCTGGTAATTCTCCATTCAATAACAGAATACACATAAGCTTTATGATTTTAAACATGAAATTACCACATCATTGATTCCCCCTCACTCTGAATGAGGGCCATAGTAGGACACGCCCTCAGCGTCTCCTTCTGGGCGAACACATCCAGTGCTCTGTCAACACAGGGGCAGCCGGCACACTACATATATCCTCTCTTCCACCCCAAGTGCTTCAACTTCCTGCCCTCCCATTTATATTCTTGTAGTATCCTCAGGTCATGTCATTCTGTTCCCTCTACCTAGCTGCTCAGCCAGTGTGAGTGTTCCGGTCAGAATGTCAGTGTGAGTGGAATGCTTGGGTGCCTGGGTGTGTGAGAGACAGTTGAGAAGATGGGCTGAGCAGCTAGGAGGCTGCTCCTGGTGGGGCCTGTTCCAGCTTACAGCTACTACTGAATAAACTACATCAACTACAACTCGGCTACGTCTACTTTGTATGCTGTACACGTGGGGCCAGCCCACTACATATTTATGGCGACGATTTGGAGCTAAGAACCCATCGCGTTTACAGATGAAGAGCAACAAGTTTAAAGAAACTCAAGCAGCCAGTTGGATGCCAACTAAAGACATGGAGCACAGCAGGACTACGTTTAAAGACAAAAAGCGAAAAGAAACAAGAAACAAAAGTAAAAGAAACTGGTCAAGGACGCCTGAAAGCCCCACCAGTGTCACCAACACCGGACAGCCCCAGCCCAGGCGTGCTGTGCCTTGATCTGAGCGTCTACTACATCTAAGTATAAGTTATGAGGACTGCCTACATCTTGCAGATGATCCCACACTACAAGAAGCGACTACAGGGCATCAATATGTCAAGTGAACTGTGGCTCCCTAGCTGTCCTACTGCACTGTGCATTTGTGTGCTTCACCTGGCAAGCGTTTTTGACTACATGCTGATGACATTTCGAAGGAAGTACAGTGCTTTTTGCTGCCTGCTGTCTTTCCCTCTGTTGATGAAGGGAAGAGCGTCTGGGGAGCTGCTACTGGAAGAGGTGTCTCTGGTGAGAAGAGCTACATGGCCCCAGAGCCCTGCGTGGATGTATCAATGGCAAGCCAAGTTGATCTACAGGCGTGAGGTGTCCCTGTGTTATGTCATTCAAGCGGCGCTGGAAAGTGGAGTTTGGAGCCGTTTGTGGGTTCCCACCAACCGGCGGACTGTTGCGGATTACTGAAGTGTCTCCAGCTGGGGAGGTGCAATCAGTATGGGGAAGAACAACTGAAGAGGTGTTTTTATACTGTCTTCATTCGTTTTTGTGAACTGGCTGCAGGACTAAAAGTGCGATATTTGGCGCCCCTGAGGTAATTTCAAATTGCTTTTACCTAACATTTTACCTCTGCGCCAGGAAACAAACGGTTGGAAATCGTTAGCTTACCTGATTTCGACCGCCGTTTCAAGTACCAGCGCGAGCCTGGTCTTCTCCTCGCGCAGTATACCTGCAGCTTTCACTTTGTTATGCACGGACGTGCTGGGAGCCACCCGGCTCTTCTTCGTGCTGTGTGCCGCCATGTTTTACTCACTTTTCATTCTGCAACCATAAATCGATCTTCTTTGCCTTCTGGGACGCATTTGGGACGTGTAGCGGAGCCTCTTCACCAGCTGCGTTAATCCGATGCTCAGTTTTCGTAGGATTTTTAATTTCGTCTTGCTGGCTCGGAGTAAAGGTTAATTCAACAATGCCATCTAGTGGCTATTCGGCGCAAATGCTCCTAAACAAAGAAATGGAAGGATCACTCGTTGGTGTCTTCGTGAAGTTTGCCTCATCTCCAGAGAAGTGATCGTGAGGCAAGGCATGACACCTAAGTGGATCCAAGAATGATTTTTTTTTATTGTGGTTGCAAGGTTTCTGTCCAGGTTCTATTTCCAGTGACATTTGTAGTAGTATTTAGCTTACAGTGATGATTTGTATGTTTTGACTCAAGTTGCAGTGTTACAAATGTAAAGTACCTCGTTTGACAAGTCATATGCTCTGTCTCATACCAAAACAAGTCATGTATTATGATAGAAATGTCACAGTTGGTTGGTTGCATTTTTCAGATGTAGTATCCCTGTTTAAGGGATGGGAGTGGGTCTTAGTCCCACATCTCTTTACCACGTTTATGGTAACTGTGTAAAGGAGTATTTTTTATTTTTATTTTAACTTTTGGGTGGTTCCATGTTCCTTACAGGAGGGATGGTTTTGAATATTAGGCACTTCATTACATTTATGCTCATATACGAATGAATTTATTTATGTTATGGTAATCCTGCTGACCACTTTTTAGAATTCGTGTAGATATTTTTTTTTCCTGCCTTGGGATGGGAGTGGGTTCTCAGCCCCATGTCCCCTTGTTTCAGATATTTTATCCTTGCCTAGGGATGGGAGTGGGTTTTAGTCCCATGACCCCACGTTCACAGTTACTTACATTTGGGAGGGGTTTCAGCCCCACTTCCTGGTCATTAGTCTCCTCACCTTTGTGGTGGGGTTATGGGGTGTTTTCCCATTTACGCAGTTATATGGGGTTATTGTCCCATCTATGTTAGTAGTAATGGGTGTTAGTCCTATTTACTTAGTTTAAAGGGTGTGTTAGTCCCACCTTTGTTATTTTGGTGTTGGGTGTCAGTCCCTTCACTTCCTTCTACGTTTTCATGTGTGTGGGTTGTCCTCTTGTGATGCCACACTGTGCTGCATCTGTATTCCCATGCTGCACAAGTCCTTGGGGGTTAGTCCCATGTGATGTAATCGGTATATTTGGGGTGTCAGTCCCACTCATCGTTTTTTTTCACTGGGGTTTTAGTCCCACAGTGTCCCTCACACGAGGGGTGGCGTATGGTGTTTTCGCCACAGTCTCCTCACGTGAGGTGTACTTCCTTGGGTGTTGTTCCACCCATTGTATTCTAGTCTGGGTTAAGTTACCCTTTCTCCTGTCATGTGTATTTTGCTCACTTGTTGTATGTGAGCTCTTCTTGGTCTTCTTACATTTTTCTTTGTTCACTGTTAAAGGAGGAGGATGGTGTTAGTGTGTGTTTTTATCCTTTCATCCTTGGTTCCTCCTTTTTGCTTGTCTGGTTTCCCTCTCGTGATGTCATTCTTTGCATCCCTGGGTTTACGGACTATTTACATCTCTTGTACATTTCTGTGTATAGTTGTTTTCAATTTAGTTTGGTTCTTTTATTGTTCAGTATAAAAGGGATAGGATATGTAGTATCCTCAGGTCATGTCATTCTGTTCCCTGTACCTAGCTGCTCAGCCAGTTTGAGTGTTCCGGTCAGAATGTCAGTGTGAGTGGAATGCTTGGGTGCCTGGGTGTGTGAGAGACAGTTGAGAAGATGGGCTGAGCAGCTAGGAGGCTGCTCCTGGTGGGGCCTGTTCCAGCTTACAGCTACTACTGAATAAACTACATCAACTACAACTCGGCTACGTCTACTTTGTATGCTGTACACGTGGGGCCAGCCCACTACAATTCTCTTATGTCCGTGACATTGACTCACGATTGATTTCAGCCAGTCTCGCCACTCAGCCTGTCTCTCGGTCTTTGACTGTCTCTGCCTACGGGTGGTTTTCTTCCTTGGATTGAGCTTCTCTGCAGCTTCACACATTCTGACCTCTCCACAGTTTGTGCGGTGTCTGAGGAAAGGGGGAGGGCAGGAGTGGGAGAAGGACAGAAGACGGTAAAAGGGAAGGTAGTAAGAGATTGCAGTTCAGAAATTGGGAGAAGCACTCTAGTGTGCTGATTTTTTAAAGAAGCTATCAACCCGTCCACCCTCCCCTGGAACTCCCACTCTAGGGACGGCTTGTAGGAAGCTTTTTAATATCTAAACAGCTTTTGTTTTTTTGTTTATGACAGGACAAGTTAAGAACTGAGAAGAAGAAAATTGAATCTCAGTTTGAAAAACTGCAGCAGCTCCTGAAAGAAAATGAGCAAACACTGCACAGAAGACTGGAGGAGATGGAGAAGAAAATCACCATGGTAGAAAATGCAAATATCACCAGACTGTTCAATCAAATCACCTCTCTCAATGCCCTGATAACGGCAATAGAAAAGAAGTGTGAGGCGCCAGCGTGGTACCTCCTGAAGGTGAGATATCAATCAATCAACTTGGATTTGTAGAGCACGGCTAATCATCCTTGAGGGTATCCAGGTGCTGGGTTCTTGCTGGGATCAGTTGAAAAGCCAGTTCTCAAGTCATTTTCTGAATTCAGGGAGAGAGGATGATGTTCGGAGGTGCATGGGGAGGTCGTTTCAGGACTTTGCAGTGAGGTATGAGAAGGAACTTCCTCCACTGTTGCTTCGGCGGATGCAGAGAGTGTGAGCGAGGGTGAGGGAAATGAAGGGCAGGTGTCTGGAGGGTTGGTGGAAGTTCAGGCGTTGGTTGATGTATGCTGGTCCTTGGTTGTGGATGGCCTTGTAGGCGTCGGTCAACATCTTGAATTGGCATCTTTTCTGGATGGAGAGCCAGTGGAGGTTCCTGAGGTGGGGGGTGATGTGGTTCCTCCCGGGGAGGTCCAAGATAAGTCTGGCAGCTGAGTTTTGCATTGTCTGGAGTCTCTTCAGGAGGTGGGTGGTGAGTCCTGCGTAGAGCGCGTTGCCGTAGTTCAGCTAGCTGGTGACCAGGACTTGAGTGACGGCTTTCCTGGTGTTGACTTGGAGCCATCTGAACATCTTTCGGAGCATGTGAAGGGTGAGGAATCAGGCAGAGGAGACTGCTTTGATCTGGCGTTTCATGGTGAGTTCGCTGTCCAGTATGATCCTGATGTTGCAGACTTGGTCTGTCGTTGTGGGTCTGAGTTCAGAGGGCCATCAGGTGTGGTTCCACGCAAAGGAGCTGTTCCCAAAAATTAGCACTTCTGTCTTGTCCGTGTTGAGCTTCATGCAGCTGCTCTTCATCCAGTCGGCGATGCTCGTGATGCAGTTTTGGAAGTTGGTCCTGGTGGGGGAGGAGTCTTCTGTGAGTCAGAGGATGAGCTGGGTGTCGTTTGCATCGGATATGATGTGGAGGCCATGAGTTCTGACGATGTCGGCCAATATATGTGTTAAACAGTGTGGGCTGATTGATCTGCCTTGAGGGATGCTGCAGATGATGCTCTTGGGTTCCGAAGTGAAGGGTGATTGGTGGATCTTTTGGGCTCGTCCTGTGAGGAAGGATTTGATCCATTAGAGTCTTTTGATGTGGATGTGGTATGATACGGTGTTGAACGCTGCTTAGAGGACGAGTAGAATCAGGGCTCCTGTCTCCCCTCAGTTGAGGATGGACTTGACGTCATCAGTGGCAGCGATCAGGGCAGTCTCGGTGCTGTGGTTGCGGTGGAATCTGGTTTGGGAGGTGTCCAGTGTATTGTTGCTCTCCTGGTGTTCGGTGAGTTGGGGATTGATCGCCTTCTCGAGGATTTTGGCTGTGTTGGGGAGCAGAGCGATGGGGCGGTAGTTCTTGAGTTCTCTGGGGTCGGCGGAGGGTTTCTTGAGGACGGGTCTGACCTCTGCATGTTTCCATTGATCGGGAGAGGTGGCTGTGGTGATGAATGCTTTGAGAATGGAGGTGAGTTCGCAGCTGATTTCCTTGCTCTCGAGGTTGAAGAGGTGGTGGGGTCAAGGGTCCGTGGATGCTCCTGAGTAGATGGAGTTCATGATGGCTGTGGTGCTCTGTGTGGTGAGCAGTTTCCATACCGTGAGCGGATGGTTGTGTCTGGCGTCAGTTGTCATGAGGAGGCTGTATAGGTCGGTGGGTTGGGGTTCGAAGTTGCTGTAGATGGTGGATATCTTGTTGTGGAAGTAGTCAGCCAGGGTGTTGCGGAGTTCCTTGGAAGGGGAGATGGTGTTCTCAGTGGCCGAAGGGCAAGAGCGCTCTCTGGCGATATTAAAGAGTTCCTTGCTGTGGTTGAAACTGGCTTCAATGGAGTCCATGAGGGCGCATCTTTTCTTGTCCTTTAGGCGTTGATGGTATTTGTTGAGGGCTGACGTGAAGGTGACTTGGTCTGTAGGATCTTTGCTGATGCGCCAATGTCTTTCTAGGTATTTGCAGTCCTGTTTCATGGTCCTGAGTTCTGGTGTATACCAGCTGGCTTGTTTGGTGGATCTCCTGGTCTTGTCAGGCTTGATATAGGGGCGACTCTGTCCGAGCAGTTGGAGATACTGTTTGGTAAATAAAGCAGAAGAAGGGAGTGAAATATTCATATTTTGTGTTCAGCATTAAATGTATGAGTGGGACACACATTATCTCCTGGCTGGGTCAATGCACAGTGACCGCATGTACTCTGAGAGCCGCAAACAATATACAGAGATGGATAGTTTACATTGTCCTACTTGATGGTGAAAGCTCCATTCAAAATACAAATAGTGGAATATACAGTGACCTCTTACAGTATTATATACAAGTTAATGCAACACACCAAGCAATTCCAGTGACAGAAATTAACATATGGAGACCAAGGAGCAAAATGTGAAAAAAGCAGAGCCAACATCTTAGAGAATTTGGGGGGAAAAAATCCTCCCTTTCTAAGAAGTTTGAAAATATTTCTGTTCTAAAGCAGTTACTTTTCTCCTGATGCAGGTGGCTGCTTACGTTTGCGTACACCGATCTCTTCTTAGGGGGAACAGCTATATAAGTAGACATTTGGAATAGGTAATGGCAAGCTCACTCTGTTTGTTTTTTTCACCCGAGATAAAGATAGAGATTGTTAAAGAAAACTCT
Source organism: Calotriton arnoldi (assembly GCA_963921515.1). NCBI lineage: Eukaryota > Metazoa > Chordata > Amphibia > Caudata > Salamandridae > Calotriton > Calotriton arnoldi. The sequence goes on along the minus strand of CAWUFW010006808.1, from coordinate 494,029 downwards.
TTAATATGAAGAAGAGTGACAATTTTATATTAGAGGTAACCCTTGGTTATATTACAGAGTGTGCGACATGCATGTCTGCAAATTGCTGCCCGGCAGCAAAAGAAGTTTGATTTATAACTGGATTTTCGTGAAACCGTGAACGGCAAATCGAATTCCTCACCAGTATGCCTTAGGGTGGGATTAGCGGTATAAACCTCCTTATTGTGGTCATACGCTGTCACTTTTACAGTGATGCTCTGCTCAAATAGGTTGATTAGTTTACAGCCAAGAAGCTTCCTGAGAAATAGCTCCTTGTAAAGGGCACTAGATGAGGGTGACAGAGAACATCCCTCCGAGGGCGACAGAGAGCATCCCTCCAAGGGTAAAGAGAGCACCTCTCCGAGAGCGACAGGGAGAATCACTCTCTGGTTCCACAAACAGTTCTAAAACAGTCTAAGTTCAAGTAGTTTATATGACCATAACCTGTCAATGTTGGTACATACATGTAATTTACCAGTTAGTCTAAACACATGCTCAAATGCCATGTCTGCTTTTAGAAAAATGATAGATAATAAGCCTTTGTTTCCCCGGGTGACTAATTTAGGACTCAAGCCCACCACCAATGTAGCTAAAAGCTTGTCATATAGTTTTGTGCCAGTGTTGAGACATGAAATGGGACCAGTAAGACCCACAGTCCAAGGGAGGCTCATCCTTCTTACGAGAGAGGACCACTCTTATCTCATGCTAGAATGGTGGACCCTGACCCATTGATATGACCTCGTGACTCATTTTAGGATGCTCTCCCGTGATCTTTGATGTAGCCTCTCCTGTAATTACAGGAAGATGACTCCTGACCTGCTGATGAACCTCTTGTGTCAGTCGAGGATGATGGCCCATGACCTGTTGATGAACCTCAAACTGTCCTAATTGATTGGGTTATCTGATGATAGTGGTCCTGTGCTTGCTACTACCCACTAAGTCAGTAACTCTACTGTCTATCAATAGACAATATACAGATGTGGGGAGCAGTACCCTCAAAGATCGTACAATTTCAGAGAAACATGTAAATAACAAACAATATTTTTTTATATATAAAAATTCAATGTTTACTTGAAAGATATTTTTCTTTGACACATTCTGAATCATATCGAACCTAAAACACCATTTACATCATTGATGGTCATGAATTACTATTGTAGTCTTATGTTCAGCTCTTCCTAAAAGCTCTGATGTCGCACAGTATTATATCACAAATGCTGGTCCTCTGAGAGTGGTCATCAAGGTGTAGTCATTTGCTGTGAATCAATATAGCCACTACAGCGCACACAGGTTTCACGGTTGTAAACATTGAACTGAAAGTGCTTCACAATTAGTTCTTTAATAGTTTATATTCTCTGTTAGTTATTCTCTATTTCTAATGAGGACCCTTTCTATTCGCCAGCTGTGAACCTGGTGTCACCTTCTAAACAGTGCGTTTGAGTCCTTATACTGATATGAACTTGTAATTTAGCCATGCGGCATGCGGGTCATAGACGACTTGTCATAAAGAGTACAGTACTCCAAATCCTTTACTCTTGCCTGGTTCTTCTTTAAAGTTTTATAGAGGGTCTCCCATCTCAGCCTCTTCACTCCAACAGCTCACCCCATTCTGGGATGAATTAATCCAGTAATTGGCAGGAGCTTCACACAAGCAGATCCTTTAAAAGTCCATAACTGCACAAGAGGCAGTCACAGTTCTTTGTTCTTCCTGGGCAGCTGTGATCTCATTTCCTAGATTGCTTGCACTTACATGCACTCTTCTAGTACCCCTTCTGCCAGTACCTCCTCCTCCTTTAGGGCACTCTTCCAGTACCCCTTTTGCTTGTACTTCCTCCTCCTGGGCACACTTCCAGTACCTCTTCTGCTCGTACCTCCTCCTCCTGGGCACACTTCCAGTACCTCTTCTGCTCATACCTCCTCCTCCTGAGCACACTTTCAGTACCTCTTCTGCTCGTACCTCCTCCTCCTGAGCACACTTCCAGTACCTCTTCTGCTCGTACCTCCTCCTGGGCACACTTCCAGTACCTCTTCTGCTCATACCTCTTCCTGAGCACACTTCCAGTACCCCTTCTGCTCGTACCTCCTCCTGGGCACACTTCCAGTACCTCTTCTGCTCATACCTCCTCCTAGGCACACTTCCAGTACCTCTTCTGCTCGTACCTCCTCCTGGGCACACTTCTAATACCTCTTCTGCTTGTGTCTCCTCCTGGCACACTTCCATTACCTCTTCTGCTCAAACCTCCTCCTGAGCACACTTCCAGTACCTCTTCTGCTCGCACCTTCTCCTCCTGGGCACACTTCCAGTACCTCTTCTGCTCGTACCTCCTCCTCCTGGGCACACTTCCAGTACCTCTTCTGCTCATACCTCCTCCTGGCAAAGTTCTAGTACCTCTTCTGCTCATACCTCCTCCTGGCCACACTTCCAGTACCTCTTCTGCTCGTACCTCCTCCTGGGCACACTTCCAGTACCTCTTCTGCTAAGTGAGTTGGCCTCTTCCACCAAGGTACATCCAGCTCCTTCAGCAGGGTTAGGACCCAACCCCCTTGCACCGCTCCTTACTCAGCAGTCAGAAGGAACGATGACTTCACAAGGCAGGCTTCTCACATGGGAGTTGTAATTCAACAACCGCCTCTCTCCAGCAGACAGCTCCTCTATTCTATAGCAGCCTACAGCTCTCCTTGCAGGGGTCCTTTCCAGGTTGCCCTCACCTGTAAGGAAGCCGGCAATCAGGGGTCCTGGCTCTGGAACTGATATATTCATCTCCATCAGTGCTTTGTGGGTCTTGACACTGGTCAAAGAGACTCCTGGCACAGTGACCTGGGTTTCTCACTAATATTTGTCCTCGTTTTTTTAGATGTAGATGAATATTCAAGAGCCCCTTCTCTGGAACTGGTCATGTGACATTGTGCCAGGGGTAGCGGAAGTGACATCACACACTCTTTGACCTTAATGACCACACAGGAAGTGATATCATATGACCTTTGACCCTAAATGTCTCCAGGAAGTTGTGTCACATGACCTTAACTCTGAAGACATTACAATATTTGACATCAGTGAAGTTCTGTGTTAACTGCATGGTTAGTATTAGACAACACAGACCAATGGCCATTTTAGAAACCATCTATATTAGGGTTGTAACCTGATCTTTGAAAGTTGTGGGAAGTAATACTTGCCCTGAATATTGCAGTGAGCCAGATTTCCTATTGTGTACCGGGTGTGGAGGTGGAGGGGTAGGGGGGGGGGGAGTTGGGGAGGCGTTCTTAGACTACACTATGACAAGTGACCCAATTTACAACTGTCTTCATGCACCAATCACATTAAGCCGCAGAAAAAGCTTTGCGAATCGAGACATTAAATGTTTCTGGATTTTCTCCCACATAATTCTAGAAAGTAATTTAATAAAAAATTAGCCAACATACGACCACAGGATGCTTGCTTAATATTTTAAAATAATTACCATCCTGAAGTCCTACTGTAATGAACCAACATAAGGCCATGGGACACTCGCTTATTATTCTAACATTTTCCCATCCTGAAGTCCTGCTGTAATGACCCAACATAAGGCTAGGAACACTTGCTTATTATTCTAAAATGTTACCATCCTTAAGTCGTACTGTATTACCGTTGTAGCGTCGCTTGGCCTTCTTCGATCGTCTCCGAGGTGGCATGGTTACACTTAAATGATGAAGTCTACATTTTACCTCTTGGTGGCAGTCCTCAATCAGAAAATGTATATTTTTGTGGCTCACTCATCTGGCTTCCCCTTGTGATTTTATCTTTCACTGCTCCTTAGTTTACCTCTCTACACCCTTTAATTTTATGGCCCGTTTTTATGATGTTTTTTACCATATTCTAAATGTCTGCTTGTGTTTCTCTTTTGTCTGTTTACCAGGTTAATTTACTGTCTTATTAAACATATTAAGAAAACAATCCTGTAAAATTGTTTATTATAATAACCGCTACTTCCATGCAGCGCTCCTCACCCTCGTCTTTGCTACTCCCTGGGCTGGGCATGATGAGGCGGGAACAGTAGAGCGACTGAAGGAAAGGCAGCAAGGGATAGAAAATGACCAATCACTGCATGACTTCATAATAAAGCCATAATCTGATTGGCCATGTTCTTCTGTAAAGCCAAACCTCCCACCCCAATGCTGCCTCCATGACTAGGCCTACTCCTCGCCTCTTGAGCCAATCCAGACGCTGATCCACAGCATAAAGCAGCATCAGGATTGGCTGGAGTAGTCTAAGTCAGCGATCCTTAAGAGACTAGGGAGGCTGCGGCTGTGATCCCCGGCTCACTAACGTTGTGTTGGAAGGAGAGGCCTTTTGTGCGCCTTTCGGGTTGGTTGTGGGAAGACACCCGTCCAACCCGACATGCACACTTACAGTCTTCAGATCCAGACGATCTTCCGGTGCTGTCTATAATGATCCCACGCCCACTCATAAATTAAAAGTCTGCTGCCTACAATGTACCCCCGGTCCGCGGCTGAAAAAAAAGCACCCCGGCCGTAAACCTTCTAAATGCATTTTAGGGGCCAAAGGGCAACAAATACAGGGGGGCGATGCCCTGACACCCTCATAGAGAAACCACCGCTGGGTGAAATTACACCTAGTACATCGGGACTGGAATTTTGTGATTGTTGCCCCCCCCCTCCCCCACCCTCCCCTCCTGTCTCATGGTTTTCCTCCCTTATGCCAAGAAGCATCTCCAATGAGCTAGTGCCAGCATTTTACCATAGGTGCCCCCTATGCCAAAGAATTGCCTCAAGTGTGCCAGTGTTACTTAGTTGGTTTCCATTATGCCACGAATTACCTCCAGCATGCCAGAAGCAGTAGTTTTCACAGGTGGCTGTCATGCTAACAATTGCCTCCAGTATGCCAGCGGTAGAATTGTTCCATGGGCCCCTCTCTAAGCCACGAATTACCTTCAGTATGTAAGGGCCAATGGCAGATTAGCAAGCATAACATCACATTCTCACTCGCACTCATTCTCAATCACACTCCATCATTAAATCTCACTTGCACTCATTTATTCTCACTCACTCTATCTCACTCATTCTTACTCTGACTCCAACACACTTACTCATACTCACTTGCTCTAACTCCATCATTTTCACACACACTCACTCACTCATTCTCTCTCCTTCATTTACACACACTCACACTCAGATTCCCTCTCTTACTCACTCATGCTTTTTCAGTCATGTGCACTCACTCTTATTGTCGCTCATTCTGACTCACTCATACTCACTGACACTCAATCTCACTTATTCTCACTCACTACCTTTTAGTGGCTCTCACTCACTACCTCTCACTGACGCTCACTTTTACTCACACACTCTGATGCTCCCACATACAGACATACACTCACAAACACACTCTCTTTCACACAGACATACATTCATCCACCAGCACGCACACTACGGACATTTAAAACAAGTTTTTACTTAAGACATCTGCCACTGAAGTTCTCGTTCTAGATCCTGGTGCCTCATTTTTTTTATTACACTAATAGTGAATAATAAGCTATTATTCACTATTAGTGTAATAAAGAATTGGCAGGAAACAAAGGTGGTGCACGACTAAGGGCGGGCAGCCTCTGTCTTCTTGGTACTCATTTTGCTACCTCTGAGGCCACGGGTCACACAAGCAGTGCCAGGGGTCTGAAGGGGCAGGCCAGGAGTTGCAGCTGCAACCCCTGGCAATCCCTAAATGATGCCCATGCATGTGACCCTGTTGAGAACGTCATACAATGTGTCGAGTGACTCCATTCAGAATATCAGAATGTGTTGTGTTTTGTGACTCCATTCAGAATGACACTGTGCTATTTCATTACCATTTCGAATATCATTCTCTGCTATGTCATGTGACCTCATTCAGAATATCACATTCTGTACTTAGTCATGCAATACTACAGAATGTGCTGTGTCATGTGCCCCAGTCACTGTTTTCTAGCCATAGATAGTTAGAAGTGTTTCACTCCTAAAAATACTGCCATAACTTTAACATCTCCTTTTGAAACTGATGTCTCTGTGATTGTTTCTCTGTTTTGCAGGATGTCAGGAGCACCCTAAGCAGGTAAGGCTGGTTTATTATTCTCCTCTCAGTGTGCAAGAAGCAGATCTCGCTGCTGCTGTGTGTAAATACCACCACTGAGCTCACACAAACTGCTAGCAAACTTTCAGATCCTCATAAAATCACTTTGCATCCTCAAAATAAACCTTAAGTCCTCAGAAAATACCTTTGATTTCCCCTAAAAACGTAAATCCTTGGAAAACTCCCTTGTGTCATCAGGAAACTCTCTCTTAAATTTTCATGAATCCCTGCGAGTTTTCAGCACACTCCTATGAGTCCTGAAATAACTGCTACATAAATGAGCTGCTGTCCTCACAAAACATATTCGTATCTTTAAAACTAAAATCCTAAGAAAAGTACTCTGAACATGCAAGCACATCTTGGAAAAGTCCCTTCAGGTTTTCCTCAATTCAGAGTTGTGTAAAATCTCATTTAAAATGTCCTAACTAGGATGCCAGTCTTCAAAACATCCCTTCAGTGCTTCCCAACATCACTGAAATGTCATTAAAGCCATATTCACGCCCCATTCATTAGTAAATTCCCTCCAATAAGAAGAGGTCTCGTCCAGATCTCTTAAACCTCATTGTAATCCTCAGATCTGCTCCTAGTCCTAAGAAATCTCTCTCCAGTCTGCAGTGACCTCCCTCTAGTCCGTAGCATCCTCTTGAGTCTTTAGAAGCCTCATTTCAATCCTCAAACCTCTGCCCAGATCACTGATCACTCATTCCAGGCAACAAATCCTTCTTCAAGACCTCAGAGACTTCCTTGTGTGTCTTCTAAAGCCTCATTTCAGTCCTTTTTTTTCTTCTTCAAGGTCTTTATGTATCATTTTTGGTAACAACACAGATTCAAACAATAAACATCACTGGCTCGGCGTCATGTCTTTTATCATTGAAAACAGGGGGTGCAGTTCGGAGGCATCGCATTTCTGAAAAAAGATGAAGAGACATTTCTTTACAACTACTGCACCATGGTCACACCGCTGGCGGGGTGTCTGATCCCACATGTCTCAGTTCCTGTGGGGGAGGGGCTGACTCCAGCCCTGTCAGCCCACCTTCCCTCATCTACAGAGACTGCTCCCCACATCTCAGTTTCCTGTGGAGTGTCTCCATTCCTGAGGGGTCCTTCCACGGTCCTCATGGCCTGGAGGTGACATACACATATGTGCTGCTTGTTTACTGGCTAGTCTTGTTAGCTCATTATTAACAGAGCTTAATAAGGCATCCTACTTGTCAAATAGGTATTCTGTTGTGAAGCTAACGATACAATATCCTCAAAGCCTGAACAGATACACGACCTCGGGATCACTCAACGAAATAATTCAAGATGGAGGTGGACCACATAAAATAACTGCACTTGGTTTCAACACTGATTGCAGAACTGAATTTAATCACAAGGAAAATGTGGAGCACCAAGGCTGAATGAGCGCAGGACCAAAGGCTGTTGTGACCCAAAAAGGTGCAGGGTAAGGAAGATCCAGAGGCGTGTGAGAGAAAAAAACTGTGTCCTGCTGCCAACATTCATCTGTGAGCAAGATTTAAAATATAGAATAGGTGTGACTCCTAGAGATTTGAACAGTGAAGCGAGATTCCTGAGCGCAGGTGCAACTCCCCCATGGCCCACTATCCTCCTGTGGAACGAAACAGCTGTGGGATGCTGAGGCCCCTGTATTACTTGCAACGAGGCAGTGGATTTTTCTCGCAGCTTGCACAACACTTCTGAGCGACACACGGCTCTGGAGAGACGTCCAGTGATGTTGTGTCACATTGTGGCACTGAAAGGTACTCACTGTGTGGCTCACACGCTAAGAAATAATTTTGCAGACGTTAAGCAGTTTTTATTTTATCGATGATGTCACCCCGGACTGAACCAGTGGGCCCAGATCCAAGGGTGACGAGTGCCATCTGAAGTGGCCTGAACCAGGGTTCTGCACATGCACATTAGCACCGTCAGTGTTATTTTCCTCTTAAAACGTTCACAACAACGACACCAGTTCAGCGTAGGCTGGCTCTAGTTTCAACAACGGCACCAGTCCAGCGTAGGCTGGCTCTAGTTTCAACAACGGCACCAGTCCAGCGTAGGCTGGCTCTAGTTTCAACAGCGACACCAGTCCAGCGTAGGCTGACTCTAGTTTCAACAACGGCACCAGTCCAGCGTAGGCTGGCTCTAGTTTCAACAGCGACACCAGTCCAGCGTAGGAAGGCTCTAGTTTCAACAACGGCACCAGTCCAGCGTGGGCTGGCTCTAGTTTCAACAGCGACACCAGTCCAGCGTAGGCTGGCTCTAGTTTCAACAACGGCACCCGACCAGCGTGGGCTGGCTCTAGTTTCAGACAGTCTCATGCTCATGGTCTTTGTAGTGCTGAGAGGGGGTGGGATTCACCCGGAAATGGAAATGACCAGATAACATCTGAGAGGCACCCACCTTACTGTTCAGGTCCATTTCACTCACCTCTCCTCTGTCCTCAGCTCTCTCAGGAGCCTGAACACTGTCGGTCGGGGACTCTCTGGCCGTGACACAGGATTCAGGTGATTCCTTCCTGGAGCACAGACCTTTGAAGAGCTTTGAAATCTGCAAAAGAAAGACACGTTTATTGTCACCTCCCCTAGTCCTCATTTCGCCATCGCCACAGTCCCTGACTCGCATCATATTGTTCACATTCAGATCAGAGTGCCTGGCCCTATGTCTTCAACGGGCTTCGTTTTTGTCCTAGATTCTCCTAGCCATGATGGCATCATCATCTGCTGGGGTTGGTGTCCACCTTGGATGGTGAGGAATGATGTCCGCCACCGTTCTCTCCATGTGCAGTTGGCTTGGAGCTTGTTCCGTCATGGTGTGAGGCATCAGCAAGTAAACCCGCAAGAATGAGTAGATGGCTCGATTAATGTTCTGATGTTCTGCCAGTGCAATTTGTGTTTTTGTCGCGAGGGTTCGCATAACCCTGTCGGCCTCTTTCTTTGTCCGGGCATCGAGGTGTCACTTTTATATTTTTTCATGTGAAACTGGGTCGGGTAATCAGCCATTTCTTGTCCCTGAAATGATGGCCCATTGTCTTTTCTTAATTCACAAGAGATGCTGAGGGCTGCCAATTATTTTTTGAAGCTTTGGTCTCCCTTTCTCTGCTGACGTGGACCTCTCTCTTGGACCTCTGGGTATTTTGAGTAATTGTTCAGAATCATCAGTACCACCAGTCAAGGAAATTCCTAAAATCAGCACTCCCTCAGACACAAGTAGCATTCAGGGTGTCTTCAGTGATAATGGGCAGCGAGGACTCATGCCTGCTCGATGCTTGCCAGAGTGAGCATTCTTGCCCTGTGTTCTCCAAAAAGGTCATCCAAATGCAGGAACCATACCTCTGTGCAGTCTATTTATCAATTTCATACCTTTGAAGGTTCACATGGACCAGTTGTACTCTTGCATCGCCAATGCTTGCAGGATCACAATGTGATGGCCTTGAAGGAGGCAGCCCTCTGATGATGAGATCAGGTAATTCCTGACATTATATAATGATGCTAATATGTGACAAGAGTGGTTGTGAGGTTGTCAGTCACTTTTTTATTCTCTTGTCTGGATGGCTTGGATGGCTAGCATTACCCTTTGCCAGGGGGTGTCGCTCCACCCTCCCCCACCCCCCCCAATATAATCCCTGGTGGTCTAGAGGGCTTTCTGCTGCCAACTGTGGGAAGATTGGAGGAAAACACCTCCTATCTGCCACTTACGAGTGGGTAGGGACTTGGCTCAATGCCTCGGAGGGCAGCCCCCACCCATTTTGCCAAGAGATGAGAACCTTGCAAACTAGGACAAGCACGTAGATCACTTTTGTTTTTTCTCCTAATCAGCACACTAGAACTAGGCAAAGGTAGCCATACTTTTTTGGTATTTTACCCTGGGTACAGGGTACAACTCGTCCCTGGGTGTCAGTAAGGGATCGCTTGTACTCCTGGGCGTAGTTTAGAGGATACGCTTAGTCCCCGGGTGTCAGTAGGGGATAGCTTGCACCGCTGGCCGTGGTGGCAAGGTATTTCGCATAGGCTCTCTGGGTGTGGTATAAATCCAACATCTCAAACTCGATTTCTTTTGTTTTAAAAACACTTATTAATATCCAACATGGATATTACCTAAAAGAAGTGAGGTGTGTTCCTTTTTTTTTCTCTCCGCTTGGATCACTGGGCGTCAGGAATGATACGCACTCCTTGGGTGTAATTTAGAATGTAGTTCGGCAGTTAGAGAAAATTTCGGACCTGGGTGAATCGGGTATTGCTTGTGTCTTGCCCTGGAGGGCCAATAGTTATCAGGTTTTTCAAGTCAAATCAGTCTTTATTTCGATCCTTCTGATCATAAAAGACACAGATAATATTGACAATACAGCATTGTGACTGAAAAATTTGAGTAAGTTAAGTACAATATTATGATGCAGCAGCTAAGTTAAAAAGCTGTCGATGTGAAAATATATAGTGCATTTTTAGACAATAAACATAAAAAGAAATTTAAAAACCGGTCATATAAAACGTTAAAAAAGTTATTAAAAATTGATAAAAACAGTAAAGCACATCAGTCTAGCTTCTCATCTTTTGCTACTGTTTAAATACAAACTTCCGTTTCATCATAAAACTAAGACATTCTATAAAAAAGGACATAATCCTAGTAACTATGTAAACAGATCCCAATAAGCGTTATACATTATATTCTCAGGCAATAATCACTGTGCTTTATATACAGGGTTATCATTGGTTATGTCTTGCTTCTTCAGGTTATTAGCTCGGATGCCCCACATCCAGCTCAGAAATTTGGCCATGGCTATAGCTATGTGCTCTTGCGTATTGGTCTTCAATATTCGAAGAGCTGTAGCACTTGATCTAGTACCCATATTAGAGCAAATTGGCTTAAGCCATTTATCTCTGGGAGACTTGTACGCTGGACAAACAAATAATATATGGGGAATTGATTCAACCTGCTCTTGACAGGATACACATTTATTGTCCAATGTGCTGTGCCATTTTTGTGTAAACGATTTGACCGGGAGTGTGCCTACCCTGAATTGATGGTACAGCTTTCTGTCATGGGGTTTAGATATGAAATCCCAGTAATCCTCGAACTGGGTATCCTGTTTATGCTCCAGGAAAATGCCTGACAAAGAGGAATTCTTATGAGATGTCAGACAATTTACTCTGGCCATATTCCAATAAGCTTCCTTGAAATCTTTTTTAGAGGGAAAGGAACTACCTACTGGATCCTCCCACAAGTGGCTAAGCCCCATATTCGCCAGTGTGCACTCTATATTTTGTAACCAGGGGATCTTACATGATAAGTCGGCTTCTCTAACATCTTTTTGCGCATTTGCGTAAGTTGACAGCTCTGGCGTGGACCAGAGCCTTCTCCAGAATGCAATGGGCCTATATCGAGCTATCTCCTCAAATGTACAGCAACCCAGGTCTAGGTAGAGGGGTTTAAGTGGGGTAGATTGCGGGAGACCAGTGAGGGTTCTCAAAAATTTGTTCTGGGCTATAGTTAGAGATGTCACATTATCGAAACCCCAGAGCTCTGCACCATATAAAATTGAGGCCCTGACCTTGGTGTTATATATCTTTAGTGCAGGGCCTACCGGCTTTGTTTGGGAAAGCCTTTGTTCTTTTGATAGCGCTCCTGCAAGTTGTGCATGCTTAAGGGCCATTAGGTCGATCTGGGGTTTCCAATTTAGCTTCCTGCCCAGAGTACATTGTTCATGAAGACTCTCCCTTTGATCGCTTTGTATTTGTGGAGGACCATGAATTTGGTTTTTTCCACATTAACCACCAACTCATGGTCAACACAAAAATCCTCGAATCTGTTCAATGCACGCTGCAACCGTTTTTGAGTTTTTGATATAATGAGGGTGTTGTCAGCGAACATAAGTAAGGGTACCTTCATACCAGCAAGTGAGAGAGCGTCTGAGGGGTAAGTAAAAAAATAGTTAACAACCCTATTTATAAATAACGAAAATAGGGTTGGAGCCAAGACGCACCCTTGGCGAACCCCTTTAGATACTAAAAACCTGTCCGTAACGTTTCCCTGTGAGCCCCAGCGTACCTGTGCAAAATTTGACTCATGCAACTTGACTACCAGGGAAAGTAGTTCTAATGGCATCCCTAAATCTTTTAGTGCCTCCCCATAACTTATTGCGGGGAACCAAGTCGAATGCGGATTTAAGATCAATAAACGCCGCATAAATGGTTCCTCCTGCAATAAGTACGACTCGCCAATAGATTAATATAAACCTAAAAACCTGGTCTATAGTACTAAGTTGTGGGCGGAAGCCAGCCTGTAAAGGTGATAAAATATCGTTATCTAAAATCCAGGTTTGGATTCTGCTCAGCACTAGCCTGGCCATGATCTTTGTATGGAGTCTATTAAGCTAATTGGCCTGTAATTGCTGGGGCTAGAGCCGTCCCCCTTTTTATAGATTGGGAGTATTTCAGCACCGCGCCAGGATTCTGGGATGGGAGCTCCACTGGCTATCGCATTAACAAGTATGTGAATGTACGTAAGCCAATTGTCTTTGTCATATAGGAACAAATCTGCCGGGATGCTATGGGGCCCGGGGGCTCTTCTTTTTGGTATCGCATTCAGGGCAGATTCAACCTCACCCCTGTCAAAAAACACAACAGTATCTGGCTTAGGTATTTGTAGCTGATCTATGCTGACACTTGTGATGGCAAATTGTGCCTGAAAGTGGGAAACCCACTGGTCGGGGGCTACGTGATTAAGGGGGGTTTGTCTGATTTCACCACTACCCCATTTCACTATCTGCCAGAATTTCTGCATGTTTTTTTCTTTACTCGCTTGCAGGAGATCTTGCCATTGTTGTTCGTCCGACTCCTTTTTAGCTTTATATTGGGTTCTTTTATATATTTTCCGCTCATATTTAATATCGTCCATTATTTTGGATTTTATGGCTTGGGACAGTCGCTTGTAAGCTTCTCTACAAGCCTTGTTATACCAGTTTGCTGACTTGGGAGTATCACTATGGTTAGGTTTATGGGTCTTGATGAAAAAAGATTTAAGCTTAGCAAACATTTCATCGTGTACATGCGTAATGATGGCATTTATGTCATCCTGAGTGTCTAAATTTGTAAGGGCCATTAATGTGCACTCCCCACTGCCTTCATCTGCTCTAATGAGGTGTCATTTTCGATCAACGTGGCCCATTTGACCCTTCTCAAGTCATTTGATAGAATAACATCTGCAGTCACCCTCTCAATTATCTGGGGCTGTGTGTGTAAACCCTGCATCTGTAATGATAACAACAGTGGGTTGTGGTCACTTTCGCTTCTCTCTTGGACCAACATGTCGATAAGGGAAGACCACAACTCCAGGTTAATAAAAAAGTAATCAATACGGCTGCTTCTTAGCCCATTACAATAAGTGTAAGAACCCTTTCTATCTGAGTGTGTCCTCCCATTTGCTGCCCTGATACCCCTCTCCAGACACAGGCTTTTTAATTGAAGAGCAGCCTCTGTCCATTTCCTTATCGGGGGTAAGGTTAGGGATGGGATACTCCACTGGGAGTCCTCTTCATCACTAAGGCTGCCGTCCTCATGATCAAGGGGCTCAAATGAGCAGTTGAAATCACCTTCAATCACCATATTACTTCTGCCCCTATTCTTGTCTATAAAGCTGTCAAGTAGGGAAACTGTATTAGATAATTTACCACCCACCATCCCTCTTGCATATACATTAATTACTAATACATCAGGGGGATGCTTCGGGCGTAAGAGTATAGCCAAGATGTCAGTCGATACTTCCTCAACCCTATAGCCAGAATGTTGCCTGATCCATAAGGTAAGCCCTCCTGAGGGTCTACCTTTTTGACCACCAAGGGCCGGTTTTGAGAAATTCGGATACCCTGGGCGGTAGATTTGGTTCAATGACCAGGTTTCTTGAAAAGCCCATATATCATGGTCCTCTATAAATGCTGACCAGTCTGCTGACACTATTTTCGATTGCAGTCCCGCTATGTTCCAGGAGGCAAAAGCCAACCTTGACTTTGCGGGATCAGGGGTAATAAGACTAGTTTCTACTTGAGTACAGTTTTCCTGAGCACTTGACAACTCTCCTTGGCTTTGAATGACGGGAGGAGTGATAAAGCTGACATTTGGATTTTCTAAGGGCCTAGCCACCCCAGCCACTGACCCTGGCCCCTCTGTGCCAATACTAAAATAAGCCCTGGTATGACCGATAGTTTCACCCCCTTGGGTCGTTTCGTCATTATACTGTATTCGTACCTGTGTGCCTTAAACATCAATCTACCTTTTCTAGGGTAGAACCCTCATTGCAGATTCGGGATACTTTGTTACAGCTATTGCTGGTATTCGGTGCTGGGGGGTTATATTTAATCCTGATGTTAGATGTGGTCAGGTGGGATGTCCTTATGTCAAATGCCACTAAATTGTCTGCTAAGTCTACTGAATTCAGTGTAAGACACACATAATGTGTACTAGGGCCATTTGATACAAATCTTTTAGCAGAAAGTATGTCTTCTCTTATTTCTGATCTACACTTCCTCACGTGTCGTAACCATTGAATACTTTTATTGATCAGGGATTGTTCATCTTCCCTTATTAGACATGGGGATGTTTTTGGAATGTTAGTCAAGAAAATTTGGCATTTGGAGGAGCTGGTCAATAATTTATCTTGGGTTCTATTGACCCCTTGCGGAAAAGGGCCTGGATTCCTTGGGAAATTGGAGAATGGTCTTGCTAAGTCTCCATGCCCCTTAATCTGCTGCCGAAAGCTATTCTGCTTATCTTGGCTCATATGAGCGTGAGAATACAATCTACCCTGAATTGACTGAGATCTTTCATTATAAATTGGTTGGGGAACTGCCGAAGAAACAGCTGGAACATCATTTATTCTGCCCATACTGCCGGTGTGGGGAACACTGTCAGTTAAGTGCCTAGGCGTAGATGATCTAGCAATATCTTGGGAAGTGTTTTGAAATGACAATTTCATGGTGTCAGTTAACTTGTCAATCAAAACCTTCAGAGAGCTAACAAGCTCCATAAACATACTGGTCTGTGCCCTTAGGCTCGCTATCTGATGTGTAAACTGACCCGTGCACAAACACTTACATGGCCCTGGGGAAACTACAGCATGCGTGTCTCCTGCTGTTCCTATGCTGTCTGTTTGCTGTGAAGGTGCAGTATCCTCGACTATGCTCATCAAGGGGGCACATCTATTACTACACTCTATTACACACTCCAAATTGGTTACTTTGTCTAAATTGACACACAAAGATGTGGATGGAATCGGCTCTGTTAGTGGTTCGTCCACTGAAGCGGACGGTGGGGGTTCTTTCTGGATTGATCTTTTGAACATATCAGGGATAGATTTGACAACCTGGGGGGATAGGGGATACTTAATGGGGGGTGCATCAAATGTACTGCTATCAGTGCCCACGGGGATTGTTAGAATCTCTTGAGCGTTGGGTGTTTGATCGACCTTTTGGTCTTCTTTCCCTTCCCCACTACTCCTCCCCCTAAGGCTTCCACAGCCTTCCTTTTGCCCATACTGAACGATAATAATATCGGCTACACAATGGCTAAGAGTAATACAATCAATGTGCAGTAGTGCAATTAGTAGACCAACCAAACACAGCCTTCAAAACTAACTGGACACCCAGAGGCCTGATAGCACGCAAAATATTGCTTAGATTGTTCTGCTTTCAGTCAGTTAAATCCTCTGGGCTGGTTGCTATCACCCGTATGATAGAATTGTCTGCTAAAAATGGAAGGCCAGATAACAATAGAAAGGTAACAGTACCTTATAGGTGTCCCAGTCCTGAGGCCGTTGTTAAGGGGGTGGCCCTGCCCTGCCTCTTCCTGGCAATGACGGGCAAGGACGGGCCCGTCCGGGCACCGCCCGTGCGCGTCCCGCGCCGCGGGGGGGACAGGCAGCTCTTTAAGCGCGATGTCAGCACTAGCGCCTCCCCCTCACTTGCGGCACCTGCAGCGGGAGCGATGAACGCTGGGACTGGTAGTTCCCTGCGGTGGTAATGAGCGTCTGGAAGTGCTGGCGGCGCTAGCGTGGATGGACCCTAGGACTCCTGTCCCACCAGGGCACGACGAGGTGAAGGCTGTGACCCCAGCCAGCAGGAATGCGACAACAAAGGCTGAGCAAGTTTTTTCATGTTTCTCCATTTGAATTGTTGCTAATTTTTGTCCACCGAGCCGGTAGTGACAGACTATCAGGCTCACCCAGCTCTGCGTACTGCGCAGAGCATCCCCTCTCCTTGGGCTATAAGCACTGGGAGAGGGCTCCTTTTTTTTGGACAAAATAACTATATTTTAGTCTCTATTAGATTCTTTTCCATTTTCTATACGTTTATTGATGTTGTGGTGCTGTTGAAATTTTGCAAATCATGCTGCATGTTTAAATGTTGTGTCTCGTTAATGAGTCTATGCTTTTAAGTGATAATAACCGTTTGCTCATCTCAGAAGTTCATGATTACTAGTTTTCTGCTGCAAAACAATCCGCATTGCCCTGAACTAACAATTTCACTTTTGTTACAGGTTGTTATTGCTTCATTGCATTATTATCTTTGTTTCTATGTTAACCAATTTTTTGTTGATTCATCAGGTTGTTTTTGAGCTCATACCCAGTAGATTGTGTTAATACCACCCCTGTGTACACAGTTCTCCCAAAAATGAGTAGAATTGGTAATTAGTTTTAAAGCAAATCTCAAGATAACCAAAAGTTAAACAAACCTTTAATACAGACAAATTCCCCAATTCTTCAAGGAGACTCTGTTAGACCACATGCGAGAGAAGTTCTCCAACCAGCCTTGGAGACTAGAAAGACACTGCAGTGAGTAGCACGCCTATACTAAGACACACATATTTCCCTGGCCTAAGGGGGGGGCAAGTTCGACACAGTACTATAGAATGTACCAAAAGTTTCATTCAGACCAGACACACGGGTCAAGAGAGAGAACAGCAAATGACCCTGTTAAGGATGTGGGCCGACAGAGGGAATGCCCCAGCACACACCATACATGGCCACAGAGCTAGCAGCAGCGAAGAGGAAGGCTGTAGCTGCTCTGAATCCGACAGTGAGGGAGAAAGCCTAGAATGGGGCCTGCCCAGCCAGGGAGCAGATAAGCAGTGCTCACCAAAGATCACCGAGGCACATAGGAACATGCTGAACTCCCTGGCAGCCCCGGACAGCCTTGACGAGGGCCACGTGGTCACAATGCTCATCAGCAAAACACCGTACCACTTCCTGGTGGACACCGTGGAGGCTAGATCCTGCCTATGGGAAGGAGCAGCCCCTCTATCAAAGGCCACTGCCACAATACAGGGGATTTCGGGATCCATGGTCAAAGTCCCTCTCGCTGAACCCCTCGAGCTGGAAATAGGAGGAAGTAAGATCAGGGAGCAATTGTTGTATAATACGATCAATATATTAGGACGGGACCTACTGTCCAAATTGAGAATGTCCATCCAGTTCACTGGTAACAGAACTATAGCCTGCTTCTCCCCTGAACTCTCTCCCCTAGAATGCGGACCAACAACATCTTCCCACTCCTCGGGGATTCTAGCCAGAGCAACCCTGAACCATTGAACCTTCCTCAGAGGAGCAGTCTGGTGTTATACGGAAGATCTCTTAAAATTGTACAGCCTAGCACGACAGTGGACCGGCCGGGCACACCATTGCAGAAGCATGTAGGGAACGCAAGGAATCTGGGATCACAGCACGCACAGGACCATCACATCTCCTGAGGCTAGGTGGGAGGCTGGCTGCACCCCTGGGAGGGAAGATAGTCTGATGAGGGAGCAGATTGGCCTCCACCGGTGCATGAAAGAGGGCCAGGGTGCGCTGCAGTTCAAAAGGACCCCACTCTCCAACGTCTTTCAGGCCTCCTCCAAATGGAGGCCCATCTGTAGTTCCAAAACTGGGCAAAAAGCTCCGGTAGTGGAAACCAGACCTTTCAGGCGTCTTGGGTTGGGGGGTTTGAAAAGAACACTACAGCTCCAAGGGTCTCACACTGCTCCAGCACCGAGTCAGTAGATAAATCAACCAGCGAGCGGCCATCTCAGTTCGCTTACTCACCATGCAATTTTCCCCCAGCTGCACGCCTGACTCCCCTCTGGGGCAGAGCGTTCGGCTTTGTCCTCCTCTTCCCCAAAATGCCTCCAAAACCTTCTGAGGTCGACCCATTGAATCACACCTCGCCCAAAGTGATAGATCTGGAACATCCAGGGGAGAGGGGAGCAGTGGGAGGCAGAGGGTTTCCACAGTTGACCATCTTGGCCTGCGTCCGTGGTATGGGGATGGGTACGCCAACCATGTCTAGCTGGTCAAAATGACATTCACATGGCCCCATGAGGCAGCATCCAAAGAAGTGGACATCCCGATCCCAGCCATGGCCAAGCCACCGTGTCCACAGAACAGCATCCCAGCGATCGAACCTCAAAACCTGTAGAAAGAACCCAGTCTGCAGGCCCTAATCCATTGGAAAGTCCCACCAAGTTCGCTTACGCCACCTCTGTCATCCCGGATACCTAGATTCCCAACGGCACCCTGGCCTCTCGCCGAGAAAACACTGCAGACAAACATATTCCCAGCCATTTTTTCCACTGCAGTTCCCCAACAAGGGGTCCACACCTGACCTTCCAACCATCTCCAGTTTCCTTTGTTAGAAGGGACAACGCTCAAGTTCTGGGAAACAGTCCAATGGGAACCACACAATAGATGGCAACGCTCAAGATCTGGGAAACAGTCCAATGAAAACCACACAATAGAGCCCCAGCGTTCTCGACCCTTTATTTATTTGAAAAGTTTTATAGCACGCAAACATGACCCAAAAAGGGTATCAGAGCGCTGTACATCAGAAAAAAAGGATACGATTAGTCACTAAGGAAGTAAACATCCTAAACATTTGTAGTGAACCAACCCCAATACAATAAGAGCGAAAACAAACATGAGGAACATGTAGCTAAAACATAAGTTGCATCACGAAAATGTCTCAAACAATGGAGATAGCCATGTTTTCTCTAGGGTATAACAAGATTAATTATATTGACTTCGGGAACACAGAAAGACCGTCACTCACGCCCTGGTCACCAGCAGACTCGACTATGGCAACGCACCCTGCGCCGGAATAAACAAAAACCTCACCCGCAAGCTACAAAACATCCAGAACGCCTCCGCAAGACTGGTCCTCAACCTGCCAAGACACTGCCACATCTCCCAGCACCTGCGCACACTCCACTGGCTCGAGTCATCTTCAAGATGCTCACCCACGCACACAAAGCCCTCCACGACACCGGACCAGCATACCTGAACTGCTGACTCAAATTCCACGCACCCCAAAGGACACTACGATCAGCCCAGCTCTCCTACGAAGTGGTCCCACGCACCAGAAAGACCAAATCGGGAGGCCGCTCCTTCTCCTTCCTCGCGGCCAAAGCCTGGAACGCCCTTCCGCTCCACCTCAGACAGACAACATCGCTCCCCATCTTCGCAAGAAACCTCAAAACCTGGCTTTTCGACAGACCCCCTCCTTGATGGACTGGAACCTGCACCCCCTCCACCCACAGCGCCTTGAGACCCTTACGGGTGAGTAGTCGCGCTTAACAAACACCTGATTGATTGATTGACTTCAGGATGATTGTTGCAGCTGGTTATTCAAGAGAAGTTCTTTGACTTGGATTTTGAATGAGGAGGTCAAAGGGTTCGAACGGATATCAGGTGGAAGAGCATTCCAAATTCTTTGGGCCAGACCCGAGAAGGCACGTTTGTATGTTATTTTCTTTTTTAATTTGTGCGGTTTCAGCAGGAGAGTGCTGGAGCTTCTTAGGGACTGAGACATGCCAGAGAGTTCGAGCTTATTTGCCAAGTAAGAGGGAGTATTATGGTGGAGTGCTTTGTGCGTCAGGCAAGCAATCTTGAACCTAATCCAATCATCGAGCGATAGCCAGTTGAGCTGAATTAAGTCAGGTGTGATGTGATCATGTTTACGAGAGCCCGTGTCAAGAGACCCTTCAAGAAGAAGGGTCCAATCAGAAAAACCTTGTTCCACGACACGTGCAAGACCCAAGGGTCACGCACGTGTCAACGGAAACGTAACCCTAAATATTAGACATCCGGCTCTCCTCACAATTGCACACAGCCCTGATAGGTCAAAAGGACACTTTAGCAACTGGTAAAACATAATACTCTGAATAGAATAGCTTGCCGGGAAAATACTGCTTCTGCTGTAGCAAGTAGAGGGGTAGAAACCCATAATACGAACCACATTAAAATAAATGTGAAAATCCCCAGTCGTCCCCACAATTCTAAACGCTCATTGAAATTAGTTTAAAAACATTAAAACTTCACCAATACCATTAAAAAGTTTAGCACCTCTGTCCAATACCCGATAGGAAAACTCGCTCCCCAGTAAAACCATATGAAGGTTCATTTTACCGATGAAACAGTAATGTTCCAATAAATTGCCCAACCGTAGTGTTTTTTCCAGTTAACTTACGACCCACAGCTCTTACCCCACAGGTCCGCGATCGAACGGTAAGTGCACCAATGTTGCTGCAACCCGCCATTTCTCTAATCCGGGCTCTGAAAAGACTTTCAAAAGACTAGTTGCTCAAGGTCTTCTGAATTCAATTTTCCTTTGTGACTTCGTTTTCAAGAGACATTCTGTTCAAGGCATGTGTGCTGTAGATACACATGCTTTGCATACTCCTGCCATCTAGAGTTGGATCCGGATGTTTGCAAGTTGTTTTTCTTCAAAGAAGTCTTTTCCAGTCACAAGGCAAAGTGACTCCTCCTTTCGGTGATAATGCGCATGGGCCTCGACTCCATTGTTAAATTGTTTTTTTCCGCCACCGGGTTCGGACGTGTATTGTAGCGCTCCGATTCGAAACCATCAATCGGGATCCCTTTAGTTCGCAATTTACTCTACCCTCGTCGGTATGGTTTTCAAAACATTCTGCGTGTCGAAGAACTTCTGAAAACTTTCATTATCCATAGAAAACTCTAACCCCGGCCTCCGGGCCTAGCTCGTCTCCTGGTTCCACTAGAAGATCCTGCATCGAGTCTTCCACCGATGGAGCAGACGCCATTCCAATTCTGTCCTAGGTGACATTCCAAATACCAGCGCACCATATTTTCTCAACAGTTATACCAGTGTGAAAGGTGGACCGCACCTCTGCAGGATTTTATGTCTTTAGCCATCCAACCCCTTCGTAGCAGAGCCCTTCTATCCTCTAGAAGGGTGGGGCACAGGCACAATACGTGTGTTATGTCCTCTTTATGTTGGTTACAGAGCCGACGCATTTCCTGTGTATTACCCCTTTTCCATATTGGAAGATGACCGGTGAAGGGGATAACCCCCATTCTCAGCTTCATGAACTGTAACTTAGTCCTTTCTTTGTAGGAGTTATTTAGGTAGCACTGAGGTGTCAGTTGTTTATAAGTGCATAAGGTCATCCAGTCATGGTTCCGTGCAGAGAGACTGGCCCTGTCTTCAGTTGAAGAGAGCCATTTCATGCTGATTTTTGCTAACCTTTTGAATTCCTGTTGGCTAGTGTGTAGGTCCCAAGAGGGTGCCAAGCTAAGTGTGCTAGGGGCTTGGGTCAGATAGTGGTGTCCCACCGACCTTTGGTTTGTGTCTAAATGAATCCATAAGTGGTGAGCCAATGTGTCTTCTTTGGAGACCCTAAGCTTGTGGCAGCTTATAACGAAGGCCACCATGCGAGCCAGCGCCTGTCTGCAGATTCCAAATTCCAGTCTTATTTGCGCTGGAGATGTGTGGGATGGGAGCTGAAAAACCATTCTATAACTTTTTGTGAGTATTTTGTCCAGTGTCCCGCTCTCCCGCCCTTTCAGAGCCTCACACCCATATGATATTGTTGGAAGAACCTTCGACTGGGCTACCTTGAGAATCGGTGCAAAGGTGGGGCCATTTCGTTTTTGTATGCAGATCTGAGAGCAAACGACAGTGCGGTGCCTTTCTTTTTTAATTCCGTCAACTGGCTTGCATATCTGCCATTATCATTGAAAAGGACACCAAAATACTTGTGGCAGTTGGTGGCATCTATTTTCTCCTGGTGCAGAGACCATGTTGGCTTTGTAGACCTAGGTGTACGGACCGCAAGGATCTTGGTTTTCTTTTTGTTTATCAGCAGGCCATTCCTATCTGAGTATGTGGCGATTGCGTCCAGAAATCGTTGCAAGCCAATCTTGGTATTACTGATAAGGACGAGATCATCTGCGTAAAGTAGGTTTGAGAGGCGGAGGCCGCCCAATTTGGGTGGGTGTGAGTTTACAAAATTAAGGACCGAGGACAGGTTGGACAGAAATAAATTAAAAACGTGGGCACAAAAACACAACCTTGCATTAGGCCTTGTGTGGTGGTTATAGGCTGTGACAGGCGCGATCCATCCCCGATTTTTATTCTGACCCAGGTGTCCTGGTGCAGGAGCTGCAGAGCCCCGAGCAAGGTGTCAGGAATATTGAGGAGGACGAGTTTCTGCCATAGCTTCCCTCTGTCGACTCTGTCGAATGCGGATTTATAGTCTATGAACCCCAAGTATACGGGACTGGTGTTGGATTCGGCCTGGTCGATCAGGAGAGAGAGTGCAATGAGATTCACTGTTGTCCGAGTGTGTCTTATAAATCCAGTTTGGTTTGGTGGTACGATTTTGTTTGTCTCGGCCCATGATCGTAAAGAGTCCAGCAGCACGCCTGCTAAATACAGCTGTGTAGTAATCTGCTCTGATTAAGTAATGCACCTTCCTTGCCTTTGTTCCCTGCCTGATGCTCTTACAGTATGATGTCATTTGGAATGTGAGGAATGTTTGTACTGATGGGAGAGCAGTTGGAGAAGATGGGCTGAGTAGCCAGGAGGCTGCTCCTGGTGGGGCTTATATTAAGACTTACATTGGAACTTACTAAGATGTAACTTGAAGAATAAACTACAACTATAAGAGCTGTCTACGAGACCTCATTTATTTCTACATTGGCGACGATTTAAAAGGAGAAGAACTTACGCGTGGAGAAAAGAAGAATATTTGGCAGCTACTGAAACTGGAGCTGAAGGTACTAATATTACTAAAGACATTGAACTATTTAAGCTATCTGGCACCCGCCCCAACAGTGACCCTGACAACGGTCGCCCTAAATAATTCTAGGTACCAGATCCACTTGTGTATGAGACTGTAGAGTGTAGGGGCGAAGGTCATGCCCCGGTGTTGAATGCTGACAAGGCTCCGGCTTGCCCTGATGAGAAGTGGCTGCACATGGTAGAAAATAATCGAGGGCACATTTTGATCACGGAACTTGGGAGTTGCGCAATGGTTTGAAGGAAAATGAATTGCTTGTTAATATTACGTGGAGTGAGTTATGACAGTTATCATTCAAATGTCTCTCGAGCCAACATAAAGGACACATACTTGTCGCGCGCGGCTTACCGAACTTGAGAACCTCCATGCTGTCCAAGCTTCGTGTTATGGAGAGGTGCATGCTGTTGCTGCAAGCCACCCGGCGCGCTGTCACGACGCATTTCGCCATCTTTGGATTGTAGTCTACGGGCCTTTGCACAGTCTATTGTAACTGTGCAGTGTTTGCCAACCACGACTGGTGTCTCCATGGTATTGAAACAGAATTGCAAGAAGGCCCCAGTTTGTTGTCTTGTCTCTGTGCTCTGTAGCCATCAAAGTTAATTTTGTGAGTCAAGTTCTGGTGATAAAGATGATTTTAATGTGAGGGTTGCCATGAGCGTCGCTGCCTGAAGATCGTCACAGGTACTGTCATTTACACTAATTGAAAACTACATATTACCGAGAATGTCGCTTTGGAAAACTTAGAACTAGTGCAACATCGCCATCTTCTGGCTATTGAGCGCAATTGCACCAAGAAATGGAATTAACTAGTTCACTCTGAGAGAAAGGAGAATTCAAAACTGGAACAGTAATGAAATATTGCTATAAGGAGTTAGAGTGTGGGTCAAAGGAAATGAGAAACCCAGAACTGTACTGTGTGAGATGATTGTTAAGTATTAAGTCACTCACTCGTTTGTTGTGGTGCATGTGATGACTGCTAAGTCACTCAGTGACACTGCATTGAATTTGGTGATATATGCCAATGTTATGGACATCTGCTTTTGATTTGCAACGTGTCATATTCTAAATTGATACTCGATGTGTATTTTCATTTTACAGTATTATTATAGGGAGGTGGATTCCCCCCTTTACAATTATTTGGGAGGTTACTGCGAGTGTGTGGTTTATAGGGAGGTGGATTCCCCCTTTATAATCATTTGGGAGGTTACTGCGGGTGTGTGGTTTATAGGGAGGTGGATTCCCCCTTTACAATGATTTGGGAGGTTACTGCATGTGTGTGGTTTATAGGGAGGTGGATTCCCTCTTGACAATGATTTGGGAGGTTACTGCGTGTGTGTGGTTTATAGGGAGGTGGATTCCCCCTTTACAATGATTTGGGAGGTTACTGCGTGTGTGTGGTTTATAGGGAGGTGGATTCCCCCTTTACAATCATTTGGGAGGTTACTGTGTGTGTGTGGTTTATAGGGAGGTGGATTCCCCCTTTACAATGATTTGGGAGGTTACTGCGTGTGTGTGGTTTATAGGGAGGTGGATTCCCCCTTTACAATCATTTGGGAGGTTACTGTGTGTGTGTGGTTTATAGGGAGGTGGATTCCCCCTTTACAATGATTTGGGAGGTTACTGTGTGTGTGTGGTTTATAGGGAGGTGGATTCCCTCTTGACAATGATTTGGGAGGTTACTGCGTGTGTGTGGTTTATAGGGAGGTGGATTCCCCCTTTACAATGATTTGGGAGGTTACTGTGTGTGTGTGGTTTATAGGGAGGTGGATTTTCCCTTTACTAGGATTTATAGGGTAATGTTAAAGTCTGATTTATATTTTATGTCACAGGGAAGTGTTTTTCTTTATTACAGTGTTTTATACAATTTCTGGTACTGCATGGTGTGCAATATGTGAACAGAATATTATTGCAGGAGTGTGAGTCCCTGTTCTTGCAAAAGTGTGCGGTAGGGGTAAGTGTACGGTATAGCACAGTGCGTGCAGTAGAGAGCATGTGATATTCCCTGGTCCTGCTATTTGTTTATATTTACTATTTTATTTTACAGTTTATTCTTGCTTATTATTACTGCATTACTATTATTACAATTTACATTATTGTTATTATTATTACTCATAAGGAGAGTTTCCTCTCATTTTGGTAATGTATTATATTAGATTTATTTTTGGAATGTTTATCTTCTCTTCCAGTAGCATAAACATAAAAAGTGTATACTGTTTAATTTTGTTTAATCGTTATAAAGGGGAAGATGTGTAGTAATCTGCTCTGATTAAGTAATGCACCTTCCTTGCCTATGTTCCCTGCCTGATGCTCTTACAGTATGATGTCATTTGGAATGTGAGGAATGTTTGTACTGATGGGAGAGCAGTTGGAGAAGATGGGCTGAGTAGCCAGGAGGCTGCTCCTGGTGGGGCTTATATTAAGACTTACATTGGAACTTACTAAGATGTAACTTGAAGAATAAACTACAACTATAAGAGCTGTCTACGAGACTTCATTTATTTCTACAAGCAGCTACTACTTTCAAGTCCTGGTTAAATTGGATATTTTATCTGAGAGGGGCCGACAACATTTCCCTCCAAAACTCCCCCTGGAAACCTCAATCTAGACCGTTTTGGAAAACAGTAGACAACTATTTCACCCACGCTAAACCCCAGTGACCTACTTATTGAGACAATCTACAACGACACTAGTCACCACCTGTTTGCAACTTTTTCAGATTGATATTGTCTTATTCTATCCCTAAATATGTCATGCCTTCTGTTATAGCTTCCTTTTAATTTCACTTTAGTTGCCTGTGTCGATGTGATATGTTATATTGTATTTTGCTATGGCTTGTTATTCAGGAACTAATGTGAATCAAGACCATACTTTGTTTGCTTTGCTTTTTCATCATTTCTCATAAGACACCAGGTTTGTTAATACAAATGTATAGTACACTCTACCTGTTGACCCCACATGCGCTTTGTACTACTGTATCATGCAAACTTTTGTTTGTCTGCTTTTTTGTTATATATTTTTTTAAAAATTTGTTTATTAAGAGCTTGCACATACAGTACACATGCTCCATTCGGGAGCCTCAATATCCAGAAAGCAAGTATCAACACAAGCAATTTTTCAAGCAACTGGAGATTTCAGCAATACAAACTGAATTGAACAGGAGCTCGAAGAGCTAACAGCCCGCCCCACCCAACCCCCCCATCCTCCCCCCGGCACTTACAAGGATATAGCATAATGTAATCGAAGTATCGTGGGTAACGAAATGCGTATATGCATCAATTTCAAAAACAAAAAGAGAGAGACAAGAGAAAGTCACGTTCTACAGTTTCCAAGGCAATAGACCCCAATATAAAAAAAAAAAATCAACAGAAAATCACAGGTCAGGTTGACTCAATAGGTACGTTGTCAGCGGGGCCCAGAAGTCTTTGGGCCGGAATGACTCAGGCAGGTCCTCAGCGTAAGTCTCCAATTGTTCCCTACAGTAGGTCAAGTCCCGGATCCACCTGCGCACCGTAGGGAGCGTCTTGGCGCCCCAGCACTGCGCCACCGCTCGCTTGGCCATCAGTGTAGCTACCGCAACCAGCCGCCGGTTGCCCGGTTTTAATGATTTCACATCACCCAGCAGGCACACTTCCGGTGCACACCGCACACGCTCAAGCACCACAGCTGTCAGCACATTCACCACTTTGGTCCAAAAGGCTGCCACCCCTGCACACTGCCAAGCGAGATGTAGGAAATCGGCATCCACTTGCCCACACCGAACACAACAGGATGTTTCACGCAAGCCAAATTTCCATAATTGCACAGGAGTATAATACACTTGGTGCAAGAATTTAAAATGAATTATGCGTAAATTGCAGTTGGCAGTAAGGCGTCCAGTTAGTGTCGTAGGGATTCTGCACACACAGAGCTATGCACAGGATAATAGGACCTCGGAATATAGTGGTGAGCCAACCATAGACCTTAGCGCCTAAAACCCCAACCCAACTAGCTCCCATCCGTAACAATGTACCAATAATTGGACAACCCAGAACACGGTATCTCTCTCTCAGGACTCGCAGAGGCAAGAACACTCTTTCGTCACTCACTCATACCTGTCCACAATGTGCGTAAGAAGAGACACTGTATAGGTTAAAATGTTTATTTCAACTTACGTGCTCTAAGGTACAGTACACGTGTCAGTACTATTAGCATAATGCATAGCAATAATATAATCAGCATAGTTACAACTCCATAGAATACAAACGGGGAAAGCATCTCATAAAGCAGTGGATATATGTCTAAATAACATTGCCACCCTCCCCGTGCTGAAAGCTAGTTTATTATAAAAAGAGAAGACCTCTGGGCTTTGGCTAGCGAACCCCCATACCTCAGTCTCTAGATACAGAACTACATCAGCAGACAAACACAGCTCTTCTCCCTGGAAAGGATTTCTCCAAGTGTGTCCAGTGTGGGCAAACTGCAATATTAAAAGCACCCAAATTTCCCCATGGCAGCTGTACATAGTGTTATGTCTAGGTGCGAGGGACTGGCCAAATCAGCAAGAACAAGAAGACGCTGTTATTCGACCTTGTACATGTTGTGCAGTCTGAGACCAAATCGAACAGGAGAAAAGGTGAAAGACAGAAAATGCAGACAGCGCTAAAATAACTTGGCAAGAGCAGAGGTCGATAGAACAGCAGCTCAGAGCAACGTGTGCAAAGAAAGGCAGCATGGCAGCCAGGCCTAAGAACACATAGCAGGGCAGGCCAGGAGGCCACAAACCACAAGACACCCTCCCCTGGACAGTCCATCGGCCAAGATAAAGGACGAAGACAGAGTTCAAAAAGGACCGAGCAGAACAGGAACGACTGTCGGGGTCGACGTCGACGTTAAAAAAAAAACGTGTCTGAGAGAGAAAAAAAGAAAATGTTCAACAAGCGCAACAGCGCGCAGAGAGCGAAGGCTGCGTCAATCCACAATGGTGTAAGTGCAGAAAAACGCCACACCTTCCAAGAGGACATCATTGGAAACGTCAGAAAACATAGATGCCATCCAGTCCAAAAGATCAAAGGAGCAGGAATGTTCCTCGGAGGAGGGAGCATCCAAAAGCAATGCGGGACAGCTTGCGTGAAATTCAATATAACTTTGTTGTAGGAGACTCTGAGCAGCCGCACAGATATCCCATTGTGCCAAAATCCCCAGTGCAGCCGCACACGTCATACAGCCAGCAACGGAACAGTCCTGTTCATGGGCCTCTAAGGGACCCACCAACTGAACAAAATCCGGAACAGACAACGACGAATTGGAGAGGCAATAATCCATGGTCCAGGTGAAAGGACAGCGGATGCAAGACATCACAGGTTGCACGCAAGTGAAATACGCAAAGCGAAAAGAAAGAGTATATGACACACTCAGTGTCGCCAATGGCAGAACGCCGAAACCAGCCAGGAGTCGGAGCAGCTGGAGGCGATCGGGATCGAGAAGGGCCCATCGGAGAGCAGCCATTGCGCAGAAAACAAACCAACAGCAGGACACCAGCCGCCAAGGCAAGGATCAATGGGAAGCCACCAAAGACGCTGGAAAAAATAGAATGAATGAAGGCCGGTATCACACCAAAAATAGTTTGGAAGGTGGATACCAGGCCGGACCCCACAACCTTAAAAAAGTGTACCAGACCCTCAGTGTTTGATGCGTTAAAAATACGATGAATTAACTCCCCGAAATGCTGGGGGAGGTTAGTGTTCAAAAGGGCCTATATTTCACTGTGGGTACTCGCCATCTGGAGAATGAATGTCTCCCGGGCGGACGAGAGCATAACCTCCTCGTTCAATAATAGTGCCTTTATTCTGCTCAGCTTATTGAAATCTGCCTCCATGGTAGGAATGGAAGGCCAAATAGAGTTATCAACGATGTCATGAGGGGGAGGAAAAAGTACATTCTTGCAGCAGACAACCCTGTGCGAGACCGTGACAATATACGGAATGCCGGCCAGCAGGCCACAACAGTTTTCGTTATTCAAAAGCAAATAGCTACCATTAGTAAGCAAAGTAAAGGTAGGAGAAATAGCAGGAGCGGGAATACCCTTCAACACACAAGCAAGATTCGGAGCGGAAACGCTGCAAGCCCCGTGCAGCTTAACATGTTTACAAATAAGCGAATGACCCACAGTGGAATCGCAAGACTCCCCCGTGAGAAAAACTTCCTTGCCGTCTCTAAGGCATTTATACATGAAAGGCAAGGACCAGAGTTCATGCAGGAAAGTACTACCCAAGGGCTGGTAACGGCCCACAGGATAATGTTTCATGCAAGAGTCAAATTCAAACAAGGAAAAAGGTAAAGCGATAACCCCATGAACTAGCCACACAGCAGAATCAAGTTCCGCTACAGAGAATGGTAAAGGATCCACCTTCTCGATATGTAACAGAGTGTAGGTTGCATCTTTCATGGACATGAACTGCTGTTTTTCAGTTAAATTAAATGGCATAAATAATGCAGTGGTGTTTAAAAAATGCCAAGGAACTTTACCTAACTTAAGGGTCTGCAAAGTCCATGCAAACTGCATAACTGAACGTAACTGAGTTTGACCATGA
Organism: Calotriton arnoldi; assembly: GCA_963921515.1. Lineage (NCBI taxonomy): Eukaryota > Metazoa > Chordata > Amphibia > Caudata > Salamandridae > Calotriton > Calotriton arnoldi. The sequence continues at coordinate 464,267 of CAWUFW010006808.1, read as the reverse complement.
TACAATACAGAAACATCATCTTGTACAATATCAACAACAGAGGACACAATATTATCTAACGTGTAAATGCGGGAAGACAGGGTATTAATACTATTGTCAACAACAGCAAGCACCTTTTCCAAATTTGCTTGGTCTATTTCCCGAAGGCGGGAGGCAGCCTCCATTTGCGACAGCTTCCAGAGTTCATTATAAGTTTCATAAATGAATCGCTTCGGTCGAGGACCACGAGGGCCCAAAACAAAGTCGGACAGATCAATATTGCCTGAGAGGAGGGACAAATGTTGTTTAACAGAGTCTAGGGACGAATGTTGCAGCCATTGTTTACATAATTTCCCAACAGAACATGTGGTGACAGTACGGGTGTCAGAAAACCTGGGATCAGGCCTGTCCTGTTTGTAGCCAGGAACTGAGCCGTGAAAACGCAGTTGGCATGCATTAGATGATATGGGCCACACTAACCAGGGGGACTGAACCAGTGCAGACACATTAAACGAATCGCTCTGAAACAGAGCCTGCAAAGTCGAAAGGGACATATTAAAACACAGGCTATCATTTGGAAAGCTCGACAAGGATGCAATGGAGGGCGCGTTTAATTGTTTAGTGGTAGCCAAACCCCAACATGTAGTCTGATAGATGGAAGTGTTCAGAAACATAATTTGAGCCGTGATAAGGCAAGCACGGTGCAAGGCCTCGGTGCCCTGCACCTGCCAAAGCTTTGAGCCCCAGATTGATTTTAAATCCACAGTGTCCTTCCAGTACTCATAACCACCCACAGCTAAGGCACTCAAAAAGGAACCCGAATAAAGTAATTTGGTGTGGGTCAACATGATTTTCTGAGTAGATGGTGCATTCAGTTTAAAATAATGGGACCCAGGGTTTGATCGATTAAAATCAGTGAAATAGGTGTATTTATTTCTAAGAGTCTGGGAGCTACCTGGTAAGGGGTTTGGGCAATGTTCCCATTGGGTGTAGGCAACAGAGCTACGTAGAGTACTCGGTTTATGGAGAAAATGGTTACCCCAATGCTGGTAGCAATACAAATCGGCATAATTCGCAGAATTCATATACAGATCCTCAGCATTAAAGGAAGCATAATATTTTAAATCATCAAACAATGCTTCAACGGCATGCACATCCCAATCATCAGAATGAATGTTACTTTTTACCACATCACCCATTGAAACACGAAGGACATTTGGTACATTAATAATTTCTGTCGGACCATGGATTTGAAAGTTTACCGCATCCCATACGATGCCATCAGCCACTGGAAACGCTGAAATGTTCACAAAGGTATGGTCACGCTTCATGATGTGAGACGAGGAATGTGGAGCCAAAGTTCCAGCAACACTGTTCACAGCAGAGCGTTCAGGTAAATAGTGACCGTTGATGAGTAGAAAAAACACTGTGACAAAGCCAATGGACATGAACAAAAAAATCAAGAAAAGCACCAACCAGAGGTATGTCCAGGGTGGGACCAAAAAATTGTCTCTAAACCAGGACACAAAAAGACTGAACTTGGACGGGGCATTTGAAGAGGTGGAATCCGAGTCAAAGGAATAACGTGTCGGGCTCAGTGGTGTAGTTGGTTGGTGTGCCACCGACTCTGTGGCGGGATAGGTGTACGCATCCTCGTCGATGCAGGGGGAAACAGGGGGTTCGAATATAGTGTCAGGCAAATCAACCATCTCAAGTGTAACCTCAGTGATCGTTCGTGCAGATGGCCCACGAGCACAAGGCCGGTAAATGGCAGGACAAGAGACCGCTGGTGTTACACTATTCAGTATCGGCCAGATGTTGTAGCTTGACATTTTCCACTGAGATGTATCTGTTCTCCTTGCGACCAGGAAGCGGCGGTAAGATGACTGTACGTGTTCCCTTCAAGCCCAGGACTGGAACCGGTGCACGATAAGAGGGGCCAAATTCTTTTTTGTTTTCCACCTTCTCTCGAACCAGGTCACCAATCTTCGGAAGCCAGCCGGCAACCGGAATCTGCAGAGCAGGGTCTGTGGCTGAAGGTAAATGTGCAATTGCAAGTTTGTCTCGGGCTTCTTGTAAGTCCTGTAACATAGTAGAATGGTTATCTACATCAAACTTGGCGGAGTGCGCCGCCATGTCTAGACCATCAAGGTCAGGCACAAACATTCGTATGCCAAAGAGCATTTCGTAAGGGGTCCGCCCACCCAGAGGTCTTCTAGGGAGATTATTAAGTGCACGCTGCACGGTATACAAGTGGGCCAGCCAGTTCCTGCCAGTACCTATAACTCTAGCTGTCAAGGATTGCTTTAAGTCACGGTTCATTCGTTCAACGATAGAGTTGCCCTCAGGCCTATACGGAGACGAAAATTTCACCCGCACCCCCAATGAACCCATTGCTTCCTTGTAAGCCTTAGAGGCAAACGCTGGACCTTGGTCAGAATGGAAGGTGCCGCATGCGAAAATTCCCACAAAGACACGCAAATCCCTGATGACATTTTGAGCGTCAGCACTACGTTGTGGCCAGACCCAGATGAACCGTGTGCACGAGTCCACTGCCACTAAGATATATTTATAGGCAGTGTCTGAAGAAAATGGACCGCAGTGATCCAAGTAAACACACCCAAAGGGTCTGTTGGAAATGCAGAGCGAGGTCTGTGGTGGTCGTGTAACCGTGGAAGGCTTAATCTGTTGACAAACGTCACAAGAAAGCACATAAGAACGGGTGTCTTTATATAAACCACACCACCAGTAACGCTGCTGCAAGATGGAAACCGTTGCTGCCACACCAGCATGAGCCGAAGCCATACCTTCATGTGCAGCAGTTATCAAGGCACGTCTGCGGTCCGCGTTGGGGATCAGCCGATCACCAACGTTTGGAATTGTTACATAAGGAGCCTGTTCGGGACCTAATTGGTAAGAATATTTGGAAGGAAAACCCCTAGGGTAATTAGCTCCTTCCTTTGTTGCAGCAATGGCTGCCAAGATATCGGTGTCTATTTTAGACATGGATCTAGTAACTGCTGCTACTGAACACGTGACTACTGCTGACCTGGCAGCGTCATCTGCCAGGCTGTTACCAACAGCGTGTGCGCCCACCCGCTGATGGCCTAGGGTGTGAACCACCTGTGTGAGTGGCAGACGTTGTTGTAAATCTGCCACCCGAACCCAAAGCATTTTATGCTTGATTGTGCTGCCTTTAGCGTCTCTATAGTCGTTTTGCGACCAAAAGAACAGATTGTCATTGTAAGATTGAACACAGTAGTATGAATCGCATACAATAAGAGTGGTCACATCAGGATTTACGAACTCAAGCGCAAGCACCAATGCGCGCAATTCTGCCAATTGTGCAGTACTGTCCCCGAGTGCCTGAGTGTGCACTACAGTGGATTTGAACTTACCGTTCACAAACGTACCTGCAACAATGGCACATGCAGCCGAATAAGCATGCTTGGACCCCGTGGCCGGTTGTGCCGAACCATCGGTGTAGATCACACATTCGTAATCCTCAAGCGGCAGTAAAGACAGAGGAGGAGGATGAACGAATTCATACTGAAGAAACTCCTGAGTCTGAAGGGAAGAATCGAAAATGAAAGAGACATCCGGAGATGTCAGAGATGTTGCCCATTGTATCCAACGGGGGTGCAAAGCTTTAGAGTTCGGTACACTCGCCTTTGTCACTGCCTCTAGGGCAGGATAGGGTGTTACCACCAGGATTCGCTTTCCCTGTGCCAGTGCGCGCTCCTTTAGGATCGCCATTTGTACTGCTGTTAAAACTTTCTCCACAGATGAAAAGCGCAGTTCTGCAGAAGTGTACAGATGTGACTTGTATGCGATGGGCACTGTGTCACCTTCGTTAAAGGTTAAGTACGTGAAACCCACTGCCCCTGGAATGATTCTAATCACCAGGTTTGTGCGGTTATCACGAGTCAAAAGATATTTAGACTCAAGAAGGTCTGTCTGCAAAGACTGCAGAATGGAGGTATGCTCTGGCAGCCAGCAAGACCTCGAAAAGGTAGGTTGTATCAAAGCATACAAGGGCTTGATACGCTGGGCGTATTCGGGAATGTAAGTACGCCCGAAGTTCAGAAAACCCAGCAAAGACTGAAGCTTCTTCAGAGTAGAAGGAGGGCACAGAAGTGCACATTTTTCTAGGAAGTGGGGGGCTAAGCCCTTACCTTCATTGTTGAGCTCGTAGCCCAAGAACAAAACGGTAAATTCAGCTATATGAGACTTTGCAAAGTTAAATTTGTAACATTGCACCGCAAATTCAAGAATAATGCGGTCGACTCGGGACAGATGCGGGAATAATTCGTCGTCCGTCAGATAAATGTCATCAACGTACGAACATGCATCTGGATCAATGCCGTCTAACAAAGAGACAACACGGGCGGCGAATACGCCTGGACTATTCTTGTAGCCCATAGGTAAACGCCGAAATTGGAATAATTTACCACCGGAAGTAAAAGCGCTCCATTGACCACTCACCGGGGCTAAGTTGTGCGTGTAGAATCCATTTGAGAGGTCAAGTGTCGTTTTATATTTTTTACGAACAAGACTGTCTACTAGCGCAGAACTGTGTGTATTTTGCACCGCAAAGGTCCGACAATGAGAGTTCAAATGCCGGTAATCCAAAACTAAGCGGTACGATCCATCGGGTTTAGAAACCGCGAAAAGGGGATTTTTCATAGGTGATACGCAGGTTTCGATTACTCCCTGATATTCCAACTGAGTCAGAATTTCGGAAACGGGGCCTTTGGCCTCACGTTTTATGGGATATTGGGGTTGTGGCTGCGGTAGTGACCGTAAAGGTATTTCATGGGGGGGAGATTCCTCATCCCAACCCACGTGATTGCGGTATAACGCAGGAGCCAGGGACACTGCCCATTCGGCTGCCAGAGCCTCCGCTTTGTCCTTTGGGACATGTCGAGATAAGCTCGGAAGGATTACCTCCTCCCCTTTACGTGCAGCAAGTACGAATGGGGGTGGCCAATCCACCTCCGCTAACAAAATGTCGTAAGACGAGGTTAGATTTTCCCAAAAAATCCCTTTTATTATACGCTGTATATCACCTTCGATTTGAATGACAATATTATAAAGTCGGTCAGGGGGTGCCACTCTGGTGTCAGCTGTCTCGACAGCAACGAATGTTTCAGTCGCTGTTACCTCCATATGAGGACGGAGCGCCTCCCGCACTATGGTAACTTCCGCGGCGCTGTCTAGGAGGGTTACTGCCCACGTCCAATTCAGGAGCCTCGTTCTCACCGTCTGTGGCATATTTCGCTGTTACAGCGGCAACTTTCTTCTTCTGAAATTGCGGTCGAGAACGTTGAAAGTCGTCTGCTTTCCCTCAATCTTGTTGTCGAGGTTGGTCTCGTCCCTGGGGCGCCTCGCGGCCCCTTCCTCTATCTTGCCGTTCTCCTCCACCGGCCTGTGAAGACGTCTGGGCCTGCGAAGAACGAGGAGAACGCGTGTCAGGGATCTGAAACCTATCCGGTGATTTAATTCTCGCCCTATCGCGTAAATCATAAGTGCGTTCAGAAGAAACTGAAACTGGGGAAGCTCCTCTCGACCCCGGCTTCTTTTGTTGCTTACCCTGTTTTTTCAGCCTCCAGCTCTTTTTAGTGAAGACTGGTCTCTCATCTGTCTCAGATTGAGTTTTTGATTGTGTTTGTTGTTGCGATTGAGTTTGCTGTTTTACAAAAGGCTTGTTGCCCAGGCTATTTCTACCAATTGTTTTGTAAGCCTGAGTAATAATTTTCGGTAATTCGCGAGGCTTGTCCAACTCTGGGACTAAAGCCAAAGCATTCGCTACTTGAAAGTTCAGTGCATCGCCCTTGACATTCGCAAGGATCAGCTCAGCTACTACATTAAACACTCCCACCAGTCTCATCCCTAATTCCACAGCCGCTTCAGGGCCATGTTCATCCTGTACTTTTTTAATTACCGAGGGGAGCACTGTCATGGAAGGCGTACCAAAACACTTAGAATATACTGCTGCGAATACCTTACCCCAGTTGTCGCAGGCGGTCAACTCGGGAATCAAGTCTTTTGGCAAACTAATCGTAAGAATGCGGTGTTTATCCACCGGGGTTGTGTGTGGAAAAACTGCCTCCAACTGATCAAATTTTTCTGCAAGCCAATAAGGAAAATCATCTTTATTCTGTGGACGTTTGCCCATCACTGAGTTCACCATGACAGGACTTATGGTCACTCCGCTTGCAGCAGCTGGTTCGCCGGCAACTCCAGGAGCGGCTCCATGGAGACTGCCTGTAACATATCGCACCAAGGCTCGATGCACATGCACCAAAGCCGCATACATAGTGCGTAGTTCCGCGACCGGTATAGTCATATAACGCGGATGTGGGGTGTACCCGGCCAAAACAGGCCAAGTGGCCCCCTCTATAGATAAGGGGCCTAAACGAACCGTGGTAGTCGGTTGTGGGAGGGCGCCATTAAACCAAACACGGTGCTGCCAAGCCGTGAGCGGTACTTCAAGAGTAGTATAAGGTCGATAGACAGCAGGAATATCAGTTGGTTCATATTCATGGAACAGATTATCGTTCGCATCCACTGCTGGATAAGTGATCCAAGAGTAAAACACCTCAAAGTGGTAAGCCGGGTCGGCTTGAACCACAAAGACTAGGTCGACTCCTGCATCTGGCACTCCATACACTCGTAAGTGATCCCGGAGTGCAGTGCGGCTATGCGCCGCTATATCTATACCCGCCATTACTAACGGGATATTTCGACAACCTAACAGTAGGCAGCACAAATAGGGTTCTAATTTAAGAAACCTTTTTTAAAAACTTCAAGCTTGAAAGAACCTACAAAAACTTCAATATAGGAGGTATCGCCGTCACACACGCTTCCGGAAGCGTATGTGAGGGGATTGTGGACAAGCACAAGCACTACTCATGCGTCTCGCAGATAAGCTGCCCCACACGTTGGTCGCGCCATGTCGTAGGGATTCTGCACACACAGAGCTATGCACAGGATAATAGGACCTCGGAATATAGTGGTGAGCCAACCATAGACCTTAGCGCCTAAAACCCCAACCCAACTAGCTTAGCGTCCCATCCGTAACAATGTACCAATAATTGGACAACCCAGAACACGGTATCTCTCTCTCAGGACTCGCAGAGGCAAGAACACTCTTTCGTCACTCACTCATACCTGTCCACAATGTGCGTAAGAAGAGACACTGTATAGGTTAAAATGTTTATTTCAACTTACGTGCTCTAAGGTACAGTACACGTGTCAGTACTATTAGCATAATGCATAGCAATAATATAATCAGCATAGTTACAACTCCTTAGAATACAAACGGGGAAAGCATCTCATAAAGCAGTGGATATATGTCTAAATAACATTGCCACCCTCCCCGTGCTGAAAGCTAGTTTATTATAAAAGAGAAGACCTCTGGGCTTTGGCTAGCGAACCCCCATACCTCAGTCTCTAGATACAGAACTACATCAGCAGACAAACACAGCTCTTCTCCCTGGAAAGGATTTCTCCAAGTGTCTCCAGTGTGGGCAAACTGCAATATTAAAAGCACCCAAATTTCCCCATGGCAGCTGTACATAGTGTTATGTCTAGGTGCGAGGGACTGGCCAAATCAGCAAGAACAAGAAGACGCTGTTATTCGACCTTGTACATGTTGTGCAGTCTGAGACCAAATCGAACAGGAGAAAAGGTGAAAGACAGAAAATGCAGACAGCGCTAAAATAACTTGGCAAGAGCAGAGGTCGATAGAACAGCAGCTCAGAGCAACGTGTGCAAAGAAAGGCAGCATGGCAGCCAGGCCTAAGAACACATAGCAGGGCAGGCCAGGAGGCCACAAACCACAAGACATTAGCTTACAGCAAAATTGCCAATGGTCTATTGGCAGGGTATAGGCCAATGCAGTATTCCATTTGAGATAAGAGGGGTGCTGTGATGCGGCATACAATTTAGTGATCAATCCCTTGCGTTCCTCGCCAGCGAGCACCGCCTGCAGTGCCCGCAGAGGTCGTGGTTCAGCGGGGTAATCGGGATAGATCGCCCTGACAGCTTGTCGCACCCTGACATACGTAAAACTTAACATCAGATCCTGGGCTCGACCAGCCTGCACATCAGGCAATGACCGGAAAGACCCCTGTTTATACAGATCTCCCAGTTTCAGCACGCCGGCAGACCTCAGAGTGTGCAGGGCCAAGCTTTCCTGTGCCGCAGAGATGCCCGGATGAGCCGCAAGTGGTAGCTGTGGGGCTTAAAGGTATGTCAGCCGTGCCCTCTTTGCGAGAGCCTGCCTGGCCCATGACGTACATAGTACTGGATTAATCTCCGCTCTGGGACCCCCGCCGCCGCCCTTAAGCACTGCTGCAACTAGTGGCAAAGGGAGGATAGCATCAGCTTCTACCGCTGTGTGAGGCAGAAACCTTTGGGGAAAGAACCAGTAGTGCGCAAAATGCGCCTGAGCGCATAAATATTAGAGGCTCATATCTGGAGCTTCGAAGCCACCCCATTCAAAAGGTTGTGCAAGTGTATCCCAGCTGCAACAGGGTTTCTTACCCCCCCAGACGAAGGATAGCAAAGCCGACTGCAGCGCCTTAAAGATAGAGATATTCAGACGAATGGGAATATTTACAAAGAGAGCAGCTTGGGCAAAATAGTCATTTTCGTCACTGCAATGCGATCGGCAAGCGATAATGGCAGCCGGGCCCAGAGCTCAGCTTTGTCTATTAATTCCGAAATAGTGCGGCCATAGTTCATGGAAACAACTAGCGCAGGGTCTCTGTGTAACCAAACACCTAGGTATTTAACCGGGTCCCGCGTCCAAGCCAGTGGGAAATCCAGCTCGAATTCACAAGTGCCTATCGTCAGGGGGAACACTGTGGACTTGGCCCAATTGATCCCTAGTCCCGAGAAGCCCTCGAATCTGACATATTCACGGAGTATCTCATGCAAGTAGGTGGCAGGCTCGCAGACATACAACAGCATATCATCCGCATATAGTGAGACAATAAGCGGACGCTGCCGAAAACGCAAAGCAGCCGCTGCATGGAGCTGACACAGCTTGCACGCAAGAGGCTCCAAGGCTAGAGCAAAGAGCATTGGTGATAGAGGACAGCCCTGCCTGGTACCTCTACGAATGGAGAAGGTAGAGGACACCCACCCATTGACACGGACCCTAGCCACCTGCTCATTATAAAGTACTCTGATCCATTGAAGGAAAAAAGGAGGGAAGCCCATTCTAGTAAGGACAGTGAACATATACACCCATTGAAGGGAATCGAAAACCTTCGCTGCATCGAGCAACACAGCTACCGCCTGGAAGTCGGAATCGAAGTAATGAAGGGTGGCGAATAGCGTGCGTAGGTTGTGTGTGGTAGAACGCGCAGGGACAAAGCCTGACTGGTCCGGGAGCACCAGTAGGGGAACCAGCGGCTGTATCCGGAGAGCAATCATTTTAGCTAAGATCTTGGCGTCAATATTGATAATGGAGAGGGGCCTGTATGAGTCACAGCGGTTGGACGCCTTGTCAGGCTTCAATAGCATAACCAGGAGAGCCTCCCGAAGAGTGGGTGGGAGGCGAACGGTATCCTACGCCTCTGCGTAGACCGCCAGCAGTCGAGGGGCCAAAGCATCGGCAAAGAGCTTATAAAACTCACTGGGGAGCCCATCGAGACCCGCAAATTTGCATGTGGGGAGAGACATAATGGCGAGCTTCACGTCCTCCACATCGAAGGGTTGCGTGATATATTCCCTATGGCCAGGAGACAGCCATCCCAGAGCAACGTCGTCAAGGTAAGAATGCAAGTCATCCTGCCGTACCTCAGTTTTGTTGTCATAAAGGGCGGCATAGAAATTAAGTATAGTCTCGCTAATATCTGTAGTAGTATACTGCGCCTCCCCTGTCTCACTAAGTATTTCCGTGATATGCTCCTGACTACGTGGTGCAGTCAGCTTCCGAGCGAGTGAGCGGCTAGGCCTGCCCCCCTCACCATAGTAGCGGGCTTTGCTGCGCCTGGACGTATGGAGCAACTCCTGATCAACTGTATTGTTGTGGTCAGTGACCAGCTCCCGAATTGCGGATAGCGTCGCCGGGGAAGGGTCCGCATCGTAGGCGCGCTCCAAAGTGGAAATCTCACCAGCTAGTTTGTTAATCCTACGACGTAGGTCTCTCAGGACGCCCGCCTGCGCACCCATGCAAACCCCCCTAATGGTTACTTTAAAAGCCTCCCAGAGGACCCCAGCGCTGTCAACGGAACCCTCGTTTTTCCTGAAAAAATTATGGATGGCTTCCCCAATCGTATGCCTGAAGACTGAGTCAGTTAAGGAAGACGGTTGCAGCCTCCAAGTAAACGGAGGCCTTGCACATGCAGGGACCTGCACCTCTAGGAGTACTGGGGAGTGATCCGAGAGTGTCCGGGCCATGTGACGGATTTCAGTCGTCCAAGTACACACAGCTTCAGTAGCTAACCAAAAATCCAATTGAGACCAAGTCCCATGTACGGAAGAGATGAACGTGCTCTCACGCGCATCAGGATGTCTCAGTCGCCACACATCGCTCAAGCATCCCGCATCCATCAATCCCAATAGCATCTCGGAAGCCTGTCTAGGTCTTGACACCCCACTGCCCTTACGATCAAGCAAGGCATCCAAACAAACATTAAAATCACCGCCCCATATAATCTCCACCTCAGGAAAGCCTGTGATACGGCGCCACACATCGGAGAAAAAGGCCGGATCATCCACGTTCGGTCCGTACACATTCACCAGCAACACGTCAGCACCACCCAGCCGCCCATGCACCAGGACCAGCCGGCCCAAACCATCTGTTTCGGTACGGCTAACTGAGAAGGGAACCCCACGTTTGACAAAAATCATCGCCCCTCGTGCATAGCTAGAGTAAGAGGAGGCTACACGCACCCCTGCCCATCGACCCCCTACATTCTTCTCGGACAGTGTTGTGTTTCCTGTAAGTAGGCGATCTGCACGTCAAGCCTGTCAAGGTAAGTAAAGACAGAGCGAATCTTTTTGGGAGTATTCAAACCTCGTACATTCCAACTGAGAAACCTTACTTTACCACTCATGGGGGCCTGCACCAAGCGAGAAACCTGACGATTGGATTTGAAGAAGACACATATTCAAACATACAAATGGAGCAGAGCTATACCACACCCATAGACTGTAAGTGTCAAAACCCCCCACCAGACCCCGGTCCCCCCAACCCCCCTCCCACTTCAGCGTCCCCAACTCGCCAAAGCCATCCCAACCCATTGTTACCCATCCCCAACTTAGAACAGAGAGAGTAAAATATACATGGGGTTCACCCATTGGGGGGCGTCAGAGAACTACTAGCCTCCTAACAAGTAGGAGGTGGCTGAGCCTAAGAGCAACTGTGCCTGATCCAGAAGCATACCATACAATTCGACAGGCAGAGAGGCAAGTATGCATAAAACAGAGAATCAAAGAACGTCCACCTGCATAAAGAAAAGAGAGGTCATACATTGCATAAAAAGCATATCGCTGCTACTGAGATATGGAGAGGGTTGCCCAATCATGAATGTAATACAGCAAGGAACACAAAACCACCCCCATGGAATTACTGGTCCTCAGTCTCAGATAGCGTGTGAGATTCATGGCGCCGTCTCTTCAAGTGTTTGGCATGGTCCAGCGCCGCCCTGGGATTGATGAAAATCTTGTGTTCCCCGTCCGAGCCTATTTTCAAACGGGCGGGATAGAGCATAGCGTAAGGGACCCCTTCGGATTGCAGAAACTTTTTTACAGCCCCAAACTCTCGTCGCGCCGCCTGCACTGCAACTGTAAAGTCAGGGAAAAAGGAGAGTGTGTTCCCCTGGTGGTCAATTGTTCCCTTATCTCTGGCCATACGCAAAATGGCGTCGCGGTCCCTGTAGTTGAGTACTCTTGCAATGACAGGACGCGGTGGGGCACCCGGGACTAGGCGAGCTGCGAGGGAGCGGTGGGCCCGCTCGATAATAAACATAGGGGAAAGTTGTTCAGTGCCAAAGATGTCCGTAATCAAAGTTTCAATAAACGTCTCCATTTTACCCACATTCGTGGACTCTGGCAGCCCCGTAATTCAAATGTTGTTCCGTCTGGAACGAGCCTCCAAATCCTCGTTCTTAGACTGAATAAGAGCAAGAACCTTTTCCATATTCAAGGCCCACAACGTCGCTCAAGCCATCCTCTGCAGCGGAAACTCTCTGCTCAACCTCCCCCATACGAGCATTTTGTTTTTCGAACTGGGACGACATGTGATCAAGACGCTGGTTTACAGATGCCATTGAACCCTCTATGGATTGAAGGCTACGCTGCATGGCAAGCAGTGTAGTTTCGAGGGTAGAAGTTCCACCATCCTGGGCATCAGCTTCAGAGTCCGACGCTGCCTTCTGTGAAGACTTGGAGGACTTGCGCGCTTCAAACGTGAGGCGGGGTTGGGACTTGTCAGTGCGACCCATATTAGCCACAGGAGGAATCAGTGTAATGTGTAAAAAGGGGATGCAAGGGCCCTCGAGCGTAAGACCCCTACACCGAAGAGCAGGAGCGCGTATTGAGGAGGTACTAAATGTCCCGTCTGGTTACATGAACCCACCGTCCCCCGCCACAGGAGAGGACCGAAGGTGAGCACAATCCGCACATAAAGGCACGGCAGGAGCAGAAGCGCGACACCAGGACAAACCGGGGCCCCACGGCTCCAGCCAGCAAGGGGCACAGTGTTCTAATGGCAGCCAGCAATGTCACAGGGAGTCCACAGGGGCATTCAGTCAATTAGGCCAGACAGAATAGTGCGCATGGAAAAGAGCGGGTAACAAGAAGCAGGGGCCAGGCCGCAAGGAAGAGGATGGTCAGGAGGGCCGCAGAGGAGCCTCAGTCGGAGCAGCAGGCAACCCGCGGCGTGCAGAGAGTAACACCGCCCATGGGGAAGCAGAGGGACGCACACCAGCACACCGATGAGAGCTTCACCAATGGGGAGAAGTGAGTAAACTGCAGCACTCGCCGTAGCACCGGCTGCCTATGATCCGCCGATGATCCAGCCCCAAGCAGCAGGCAGAGGTCAGGTAGGCAGGACCTCACCAGATGAGCAGTCAGCGCAACCTCGGCGGAGGTCCGCGGGCCCACAGAATCGAGCAGCCAGCCAGACCGGCGGCACCACCACGACCACCTGCGCACCCCAGCACCCGGCAGCAGCGCTCAGGCCGCAGAACGCGCCAGGCCCGCACCCGCCTCCACCAGCACAGGCCCAGCGCAGATCGCGCCCCACTCACTGCCGCCAGCACCAGGGGCACAAGGTCCGTCCTCCGCCGCCGTCCGCTCGGGAGAATCCGGTCAGTCAGGGCCGCACGCCGCCATGTGTCGACAGGGCTCTCCTCCTCCTGAAGCCCAAGGCAGCGTCCACCGGGCCAGCAAACGCCAGGGAGCCGCCGTCAGCGCCTGCAGTGTCGCTAGCACCGAGCGTGCCGCCGCCGACACAGCGGAGGGTCGAAGAGGCCGCCGCACTCAAGGGCCTCGCGGGCGCCGCCATGATGTAGCCGGATGGCTGCAGGTGATAATGGCCAGGAAACCGCAACAGCGGGCTGTGAGGGCGACACAGGCTCACCAGCCGATGCAGGGGGGGTTCAGCAACAGGAATCACCCCGTCTTGCCTCTAGATGGCTAGTATTCCAGGCGGATATTTGGCGGATTAGGGCTCAGCCGGGCAGAGCCTCACACGGGTGCGGCCATCTTGCCGTGTGCCCTCTAGCGCCCCCGCTTTTTTGTTATATAAACTATTAAAGTCTTTGAAATCAAGATTAACAGCACCAATCTAGGCACACACCACACCGTCCATAGCGGTCATCAAGTCCAACACATACCCTGTGTACATGAGGAATTCTAGCGTTTGGTTCAGTGTAGCTGTGGGTGAGGTGAGAGAGGTCTGCACATGCGTTGCAAGAACGTAGAAGTAGAGCTTACAAAATTATACACATTTTAGGTTCCGGACGGGCTCGAAAGCACCCCGGCTAGGAAGAGTGTGCACAAAAGTATAAGGGAACATAGCTTAGGAAGCCTTTGTAGAATGTCGGATCGTCTTCAGGAGAGATGTCTCTTGTCTGGGTCGGTCTTTTGTTGTTCGTTGTCAGTGATCTGGTGTCGGGTGGCTGATGTCTGTGCATGGTTTCTGATGTTTGTTATCTGGGCACCCAGGGGTGTTTTTGTCTAGGTGCGGTGCAGGAGGATTATGTTACTTACCCTGTAAGCATCTGTTCTTGGCATGTAGAGCTGTAGACTCACATGCTTTGCATACTCCTGCCATCTAGTGTTGGGTCCTGATGTTTGCAAGTTATTTTTCTTCGAAGAAGTATTTTCAAGTCACAAGGCAAAGTTACTCCTCCTTTCGGTGATAATGCGCAATGGCATCGACTCCATTGTTAGATTGTTTACTCGCAAGAGGGTGAGAATGGAGTAAGTGAATGTAGTATTTCGATGTCCATGCGTATGTAATAAGAATAATCAGAACAATAAGAACTGCAACAACCATAGGTGTCCGGGGAGGAGGGAGGGCGCATGTGAATCTACAGCTCTACATGCCAAGAACAGCTGCTTACTGGGTAAGTAGCGTAATCTGTTCGAGGCATGTGTGCTGTAGATACACATGCTTTGCACAGACTGTATAGCAGTACTTCTCCCAAAGCGGTGGCTAACCAGTGGGTGTTGCAGTTGTTTGAAAAAGTGTTTTTAGCACTGCTTGTCCTACATTAGCTTGTTGGCGTGCTAATACATCCACAAAATAATGTTTGGTAAATGTGTGTGGTGTGGACCATGTAGCTACCTTACATATGTCAGCTATGGGAACGTTACCTAAAAAGGCCATTGATACTCCTATTTTGTGAGTAGAATGTGCTCTAGGAGGTACAGTTAAAGTTCTTTTAGCTTTAGCATAATAAGGTTGAATACATTTTACAATCTATCTTGAAATATCGGTTTTTGAGATAGGTTTACCTTTATGAGGGAGAGCAAAAGCAACGAAAAGTTGTTTTGTTTTGCGAAAATCTTTTTTCCTATCAATGTAGTATAATAATGCTCTTTTGACATCTAGTGTGTGTAGAGCTCTTTCCGCTACTGAATCAGGTTGAGGAAAGAACACAGGTAACTCAACTGATTGGTTAATATGAAAAGCAGAGACAACCTTTGGTAGAAATTTTGGATTTGTACGAAGAACTATCCTACCTTTATGAAGTTGAAAGAAGTTGTTCTTCTAAGATTAATGCCTGAAATTCACTAACCCGTCTTACTGAAGTGATCGCTATTAAGAAGGCAACCTTCCATGAAAGAAATTGTAATGAACAATTATGTAATGGTTCAAAAGTTGGGCCCATAAGTCTTGTAAGAACAATGTTAAGGTTCCAGACAGGTGGAGGTGGTACCCTGGGTGGTATTATTCTTTTAAGGCCTTCCATTAAGGCTTTGATCACAGGAACTTTGAATAGAGATAAATGTTGCCTGTTTTGAAGATATGCAGCTACTGCTGCAAGGTGTAGTCGAATAGATGTGTAGGCTAAACCTGCGCGTTGTAGATGCAACAGATAACAAATAATATTTTGTATAGATGCATTTAGCGGATCAATTGAGTTATTATTGCAATATACGACAAATCCTTTCCACTTTGCTGCATAACATGCTCTAGTGATAGGTCTCCTTGCTTCTTTAAGAATTGTCATACAATCAGGTGGGAGGTTTAGATAACCAAACTCTATGACTTCAGGGGCCAAATCAGAAGGTTGAGGTCTTTGGGGTTTGGGTGTCTGATTTTTCCACGGTTCTGTGTTGATGTTATGTGAAGCTTCTGATGTGGAACCACTGATAATTCCAAGAGTGTTGTGAACCATGGTTGACGAGCCCATGTGGGAGCGATGAGAAACAGTGTGAGAGATGTCTGCCTGAGTTTCCGAACTAGAAATGGAAAGAGAGGGAGAGGCGGAAAAGCGTAAGCAAATATCCCTGACCAGTTCATCCATAGGGCATTGCCTTTGGATAGAGGGTGTGGGAACCTAGAGGCGAAGTCTGGGCATTTTGAGTTGTGTGCTGGGGTAAAGAGGTCTATTTGTGGAAATCCCCATTTTTCAAAGTACGGAAGGAGAACTTGTGGGTGAGGTTCCCACTCGTGTATTTATTGCTTCTTTCTGCTGAGGAGATCAGCAAAAATGTTGTCTGTGCCTGGAAGGTGCTCTGCTAGTAGATGGATTTTATGATAAATTGCTCAACGCCAAATGGTCTGAGAGAGGCGTGACAGTTGTAGAGTGTGCCCCCCCTGTTTTTGTTTATAGTACATTTTTGTTATATTGTCCATCCGGATTAAGACACTTTCTTTACCAGGTGAGGTAGAAATGCTTTCAATGCTAGTTGAACTGCTTGCAGCTCTAGGTAGTTGATATGATTGTTCTTTTGTTTGGAGTTCCAAAGACCCTGAACTGTCAACTGTTGTAAGTGTGCCCCCCACCCTGTGAGAGATGCGTCTGTTGTGAGGACGACTTGTGGAATAGGGTCAATGAACGGCCGCCCTTTTGACAAAGCCTCTCTGCCCTCTGATCTGTGGCTGGTGGACCAGATGCAGGTCCTGACCAGATGGTCGGCCCTAGTTGTAAAAACTCCACCAACCTAAAAGTACTTTGTCTACCAAATTTAGAGATAACCAACAGCCCAGCGTCATCTCCTTACACTGAAGGTGGCCCCGTGCAATGTACTAAAAGTTTGCTGGATGTCCAGCGTTTGTTTTGATGGCTGTTCAGCAAAATGTTTGCATTTTTTGTTTTTCAGAAACAAACTCCCAAAGTGTTTCTAAAAAACAAAGAACTAACATTTGTTCTCTAGGGTTTGGGGGATCATTATTTTTTTTTCTAGTCCCTCACCACAAAATACTTCCTGGCAGTGACCTGCCCACCCTAAATAGGGCTGATGGTGTAATTTCCTTCTTCCGCCGGCCCCAACTATGTGAGGCTGTCACAGGAAGTGTTCCATCAATGCAGCCAAAGGGGGCTCTGTCAAAGGAATGCATGAGGTCCTCCCATCTCTGAATGAAACACAAATGAAATATCAAAGGCCGTTAACTATACCAGTGGCATCAATCAGTGGAAACTCGACTTAGCCATAGATAAAGTGTGCATCAAACTCATGTCTCCTCAGCCAAGGGATCTTGGGAAAAAATACTTTGCACATAAAGAGGAATACAGCGGCTGAAGCTGAATTTTGAAGATTTTCTGGAATAAAATGGAAAATAATGCACAAGCACAACATTTAAACAAGCCCCTTAAGTAATGCAACCAGGTGCAGTCTAGTTATGCCACTTGCACAATACCTATATTAAGCATTATTATTACAATAACACAATCACTTTCCACAATATGACCATTTGAATAATCTTTGATTGCCACTTATATACTTATGGGCCTTGAATATATCCTTTGCATGGCAGACATCAGTGAGTGTGTTTGGTCCAACCCTGTGTATATATGCACCACTAGTGTCTCAAATTTAATAGTGAAAAACATGTCAACAAACATAAGTTCTTCATGTCTTTTGTGTTGACATCCACAGCCTCCTAAGATCATCCAGCACTGCAAGGAGAACAGTTCTCGTGTTTCTGTTTGGGCGAAATGTGTCAACTAAGGCGGTGTTAGATTCTAGAAAAGTGCAGAATTGTAGTGCCACATCGGACTCACTAATTTTGGCAGCTGCCACTAAATGAGACGCAGAACGAAACTTAAAAATATTAAGAAGAATTAGCCCAGGTTTTTCAAAAAAGAGGGAGACCAGTTCCTATTTTTCATTCCAGCTTTGCTTCAGACTCACTGTTGCACTTCCATAAGCACTACAGACATCAGGTGCAGCACTTAAGATTGTTTGACTCATCAGTGAATGAAAGAGAGGGTGGGATTGAACTAGGGAGAGGGTACAGATTTGGAGCTTGGTCTTTTATTAGAAACAGGGATTCATCAATTGAGAAATGATGTGATCTGAGAGCAGTAGGACACAGAACATGCCTCTGGATCATTCAATTGAGGTTTTATATGGAAAGAGACTTGGGGGGTAAGGGCCAGTCCAGAGAAGGACAGATTCCTGTAAAATCTGCTTGATGTTTGTAGACATCCTGTGATCTCACGAGTCCTGACTCTGTTGTACCCCACTTGTAGTCTCACACCCTTGTCTCTGTTGTACCCCACTTGTAGTCTCACACCCTTGTCTCTGTTGTACCCTCCTCTAGCCCTTGAGGCCTGGCTATGCTCTCCCCTCCTGTGGTGTTGTAAGCCCTGACTGTGGTCTCACTGGTCTCGCTCCATCGTATTCCTCCTGTTGTCTCTTGAGACCTGGCTCTGCTGTCCTTTCCTGTGATCTCAAGTCCTGTCTTGGTTATACTCCCCTGTAGCTCTCACACTATTGTAGCTGCAACAAATTGGGTTATTAGTTGATGGGGTGAGAACCCCACTCAAGCAACAACCACAATCCTTGTCAGGGTGAACCACAAAAGTCACTGAATTAATCAGTGCTTAACCCTCTGGTAGCTCGGCACAAAAGCATTCAGGCTCAACTTATAGGCAATGTGTAGAGTATTAATGCAGCACACAAACAGTAATAAAGTGAGAACACAACACTAATAAAATCCCAAAGCAATTAAAAAAATAAATAAAATGATACTAAAACAACATAAATCCAATAAATAGAACTGAAGTTACCAATCATTAAAGTTGTTAGTAGAAATAGTGCTCGAAAGACAAAACGCCAATTTCAGTTATCTGTTCATGAGGGACTGGGGGAAAGTTAGAAGTTCAGGCCAACGGCAATGGAGTGAGGATTGGACACAGGGACCAAGGTAGTCCCACTAGAAAGTTACTTTCTCAAGTCCTCGCAACGAGCGCTGTTCATGTTGGCAGGGGCCTCTCATTGGTGGTCGTCGTGATTGTTCGTTGTCGTAGCGAAAATCAAGTCCCGCTGGAGCTGTGCGTTGGCAGTCCATTCGCAGCTCAAAGAAATGACTTTGCAGCCAAGACGAGCCCAAAACATCTGTTTCTTCACCTTTTCTGCAGGAGGTGCTTCCACTGATGCCAGCCAACGGTCCAGGACCTGAGGTCACCTGTTGTGGATCAGGACTCGCTTCAGAGGCCAACAGCAGGCTCAGGCAGGGCCAGGCAGGTCAAGTTGGTTCTGGTCAGCAGGGCAATTGCAGGGAGGTCTCTGGAAGCTTGTGGTTTCAGTGTCTCTCACACAGGAGGTCAGCCGACTACCCCTTGGAGTCACTCTGGGTAGCCTGTGATCCAGACAAGCAGGTCTGGTTCTTCTTCTTCAGACAGCAATGCAGTCCTTCCAGCAGCAGGGCAGTCCTTCCAGCAGCAGGGCAGTCCTTCTTCTGAATATTCCACACGACCAGGAGTGTTCTGATGATATGTTTTGAAGGTCCCATTTTCATACTGGTGCCAGCCCCAAAACTGGTTCTGGTTGGTTCTTCCCCCATCCCCTGGTCTTGTCTACAAACTGCCCAGGGTGACAAAGGCAAGGCCAGGCCTGATGTCAGGTTTCTTCCTATATAAGGCATAGAAACAATAACACTCCTCCCAAACCATAATATAGTTCCTTCTGAAATCCATCCGGAGAGTAGAAAGGGCCACACTAATGGCAGTTGCATGCTATAGAAGTGCCAGATAATATAACATGTCAATGTCGTAGACTCCGTTTTTGTGTTGCCTTTCTCTTCCTGCTTAAATTCCAAATGTCTTCAAGGCAAGCGTAACATCACCCAGTTATGATTTTTATCAAGCAGCACTTTTTCATTCGTCCACTTTTTATTTATTTTTTCCTGTAATGATTAAGTAGTAAGTTTAGGCACGTACTGTGGAATAAAGTCGCCATGTAAAATGATGTTGGTTAATATTCAATGTGTGACTTAAGGTGTATCACTCAAACTAGGCTACTTGTTAGCCATCACTTTACAACGTGCTTTGTATATTTTCAATTACTTCAATACCATACATATATTCTTCCTACCTGCTCTCATCATAAATTTACAGGTTCTCTGATCACAAATGTGAAAACTAATTAAAAGTGATTTATTTTTTTGTGGGTATTTACAGTGGCGTAGCAAAGGTGCTTTGGGTCCTAATGTAAGCAATCAAATTGGGGCCCTTTCCCCTGGCTTTTAATTAAAAAATATATAACACAACTAATATGGATGCAGTGGGCTCCTTGTGCCCCCAGGCTTGGTGCCACTGCGCCTGCTGCACCTTCGACAGCTACGCCCCTGGTTATTTACATACCTCTTCGGTATGTTAATGCAAGGTGTGCTGTTTTCTTTCGGAACAGATTTGATACATTCTTGCAACATTACGCATGTTGCTTACAGCAGCAGTACGATGCCTTTCGACTGTAACAAAGTTCTTGTTCCATAAACATTATTTTACAAAGAAGTTACCAGAACAGTTGCTTTAGGAAAGAGGGCTAGAGCGGCTGACTTTGAAGCTGGGGAACAAGGATCGAGTCTTTGGGAGGCTCAAACATCCTGTGATTCTGGGAAAATCACTTAATATCCCTGTACCTAAAAAAACAAAATACAACCAAACCGCCTGCACAGCGATGAACCCTTTCTGAGCTCAATCTGTGGATGCAGATGCTTCCTACGAGGCTGCAGCTCTTGCAACATGGCGGGAGGAGTGAGGGTTAGGACGGGAGCACCAGGCACAAGCAGCAGCAGGAGCAGTGCCTCATGCCTTCTTACAAACAAGACTTCAAGAAGCCCAATTCCTCTAAAAAGGAAGTCCAAACCAAAGGATTATCCTACCAAAAAAGCCAAACTGATGGTGGACATCAAAAAGTGCAAAAAGGCTAAAAGAAATGCAAGCAATGGAGCGGGAGGCATGGCGCGGGAGGCAACACTAACACAAATGTGGCATTAAAAGAAGGTGGGAGGGAGGAATGCTATATTTAAATGTAAGCAGCTATGGCACCGAAGCTGAACACAGGCAAATAGTAACACAGTGGGAAACCAAGAAAAAAAAGTCCCCCAAAGAACAGATAAAGAACCATAGCCGAATGAGACAGTACTTAGTCCCTGCTCCGTGGGAGGAACAGAAGAGAAAAGGAAGGACTAAGAGGCAGGACTGACCACTAGCAAGCAAGGATTTTTAAAGGGCACTGAAACAAATAAATCAAATGCAAGGGGGGTGGTTTTAAGACCACAAGAGAAGTATAATTAATTATGCAAGAAGTCATACGCTTAAGCTCGTCCTAAAAAGGAAGGTTTAGGCTTGGCGCAAGGTTTATTTTTCCAGGGCGAAATGTCAGTTTAAAACACTGTGGCAGGCCTGAGACATGATTTAAAAGGCTATTTTAGTGAGTGGCATAACGAGTTCTGCTGCCCACTAGGAGCATTTAATTTACAGGCCCTGGGTAGAGGTAAGACCATTTACTAGGGACTTACAAGTTAATTAAATGTACCAATCTGGTGTAAACCAATGTTACCATATTTTCGAGGATGAATCAGTGGGAGCTCGGGGCTCTGACTGCACAATCCATGCAGATGAAAGTCCAATGAATGGCATCCTATTTCTTACCTATTAAAGATAATCTGATGGATGCATTTTATGTGTAGCATAACCGCAGCCTGGGATTGGATAAAGGGCTTTGGATGCACATCCTCCTCACGTGTGGACTTCCAGTGCACAGTGGTGGGTCTTATTTAACACATCTCGTTCTACACAACTATATACACAAAGAAGGATTCCAGACAGTAATCTTATCTATCATTAATAAAAATGAATGCCTATGCTGATCCTATGGATCCCCCATAGGATAAATGAACAGATAGATCCTATGGATGCTACGGACAAGTTCAGCCAAAGATGAAGGAAGAATTCTAAGAAGTAACAGTGCCTCGAGGTTACAGCGTATAGTGACATGAATTCTCCTCTCTGCAGAGGTAGCATGGTGCGCTAATCCCATTAAAAGTTCTAGAACAGGAAAGACGGGGTTTACAGTGGCAGGGATTGAGTGTTTATTGATCCAAGGTTCTAGAGCAACGATGAAGGGGTTTTAAGTTATAGGTATTGTGTGTTAATTCCAAAAAGGTTCTAGAATGATGATGATGGTGATTACAGTGAAAGCAGTGTGTGCTAATCCCACCAAGGTTCTAGAGCAGCGAAGATGGTGATTACAGTGTTAGCAGTTGTTTGCTAATCCCACCAAGGTTCTAGATCAGTGATGATGGTGATTACAGTGTTAGCAGTTGTTTGCTAATCCCATCAAGGTTCTAAAGCAGTGATGATGGTGATTACAGAGTTAGCGGTTGTTTGCTAATCCCTTCAAGGTTCTAGAGCAGTGATGATGGTGAATACAATGTTAGCAGTTGTGATCTAATCCCACCAAGTACTAGATCAGTGATGATGGTGATTACAGTGTTAGGGGTTGTGTTCTAATCCCACTCAGGTTCTAGAGCAATGATGATGGTGATTACAGTGTTAGCGATTGTGTGCTAATCCCACCAAGGTTCTAGAGCAGTGATGATGGTGAATACAATGTTAGCAGTTGTGATCTAATCCCACCAAGGTTCTAGAGCAGTGATGATCGTGATTACAGTGTTAGCAGTTGTTTTCTAATCCCATCAAGGTTCTAGAGCAGTGATGATGGTGATTACAGTGTTAGCGGTTGTTTGCTAATCCCTTCAAGGTTCTAGAGCAGTGATGATGGTGAATACAATGTTAGCAGTTGTGATCTAATCCCACCAAGGTTCTAGATCAGTGATGATGGTGATTACAGTGTTAGGGGTTGTGTGCTAATCCCACTCAGGTTCTAGAGCAATGATGATGGTGATTACAGTGTTAGCGATTGTGTGCTAATCCCACCAAGGTTCTAGAGCAGTGATGATGGTGAATACAATGTTAGCAGTTGTGATCTAATCCCACCAAGGTTCTAGAGCAGTGATGAATGTGATTACAGTGTTAGCGGTTTGGTATTTATCCCACCAAGGTTTTAGAGCAGTGATGATGGTGATTACAGTGTTAGCGGTTGTGTGCTAATCCCACTCAGGTTCTAGAGCAGTGATGACTGTGATTACAGTGTTAGCGGTTGTGTGCTAATCCCTCCAAGGTTCTAGAGCAGATATGGCTGTGATTACAGTGTTAACAGTTGTGTGCTAATCTCACCAAGGTTCTAGAGCAGTGATGAATGTGATTACAGTGTTACCGGTTTTGTGTTTATCCCACCAAAGTTCTAGAGCAGTGATGACTGTGATTACAGTGGCAAGGATTGTGTGCCTTTCTGCCTCTGTAGTGAGGGTATGTGGGCATAGATCTCCCAAAGTACTTCGGCTTTTGAGCATTCATCATTGCTGTTAATAAAAGAGATATTTTCCACTTTGATGGTGAGCAGTGTGACAACCCAAGGAGGATGAAAGGATGAGTTTGCATTGATGGAATTCACAGCTGTGTCTTACAGGTCAGACAGATTCCAGCAGTGAGCACTTACCTCACTGAGCTCTCTTGTAAAATTGAGGATATATTTTTAGAGGGGTTTGTGCTCTAAAGTTCTAGAGCAGTGATGATGGAGTTTGTGGTAACAGAGGTTGTGTGCTAATCCTTCCAAGGTTGTAGAGGAATGGTTTACATTATTTTGTCCTTATATCACCATCCAGCTAAGTAAGCTGTGAGCCAAGACGCCTTCACCTGGAGTACCCAGCGTATGTGTCTATTGAATATTTCTTATAGTTTTGCACTTTTGTAGGAAGGAGAACCATCCATTTCTCAGTAAGATAGAGGTGTAATCATAGGAGATATGATTTACTTTGCCATATCACAAAGGGACGCCATTGTTTCTCTACTGAGGCCGACTTGCGGTCCAAGTCGAGTCTACTGACATCTCTACAGATCTGACCCATTCTGATACCTTTGGTGGGTTGGGAGTAATCCATTTCTTACAGATTTCCTCTCTTGCTAGCGATATCAGAAAAAATATCAGCGAGGCCTGATCCGAGTTTAACTCGTCCCAGTACGGGCACAAGTCCATCCCAAATAGGATCAGGCAGGGGCTTACCTTAATTTCGCAGCCAATAATTCCTCAAAACACCTGACTTATCTACCCCCAGAAGAAGCTATCGAAACATCTTGGTTGTAGAGGAATGGTGACAAGGTTTACACCGGCAGGGATTGGATGTGGCAGTGTTGTGTTGTGGGTGCTGGCAGAAATGCACTTGGACTTCAGTTAAGAAAG
This sequence comes from Calotriton arnoldi, assembly GCA_963921515.1. Lineage (NCBI taxonomy): Eukaryota > Metazoa > Chordata > Amphibia > Caudata > Salamandridae > Calotriton > Calotriton arnoldi. The sequence continues at coordinate 440,057 of CAWUFW010006808.1, read as the reverse complement.
CATTTATTAAGTATATACACGAGACTCCCCCAGGAGCAGATGTAACCTGTTATTCAGCCCCCCTCTCACTGAGCTAATCGCGGCTCCTAGAAGACCCACACCGAGGCACTCCATAGCATCACATGAAGCACGCTGGTCTCACTGAGCTATCTGCCTTAGAACACCCACATCCTGTCATAAGATATTGAAGGTACTTTTGGATATCATTAGAGCTTTGACTGTTGTGTATGAACTGTAGCTCACACCGAGCACTAGTCCGCAGGCGCTGCTCTTAATACTGAATATCATTTCAAATATGGGTCTTATGTGCTGTTTATCCTTTGTTCCTGTAGCTGTCATTGCTCTTTAATACAAAGATGATGTGTGTGTTATTACAGGTGTAATAATGTGAAGATTCAGTGCCCAGAGGCCGTGGTGATGAGTTATAAAGGTAAATATCATTGTGATGATTAGCTCTGAATGTTACTGTTCATTACAATGGTATGGTATGGTATGGTGTGGTGTGGTATGCTATGCTATGATGTGTGGTGTGGTGTGGTGTGCTATGGAATGGTATGGTATGGTGTGGTATGTATGGTATGGTATTGAAAGTTATGGTGGTATGGGTTAGAAAGGAATAGGATGCAATTGGGTATTGTGGAATGGAATTTTATGGTATGGGATGTTCTGGTGGTATGGTATGGAACGTTATGATGGGATTGGATGGTGTGGTGTGCTATTCGGGTTGGATCATGGTATAATATTGTGTGGTATTATTTGGTATGGTATGGTATTTAACGGTAATGTGCACTCATGTCAGGTTACAGTTACTTGATTTGTGTCTGTAAACTTTGTCTTTTCCAGATTTTTCTAGATTTCTACTTCTCTCCATTCTGTATATGTGCCGCAGTATTTCGAGGGTTTAACTTCCATTTGTCTTTTTCCTGCTACAGTTTCTGTCATTTCTGCCAAAGTGGAATGTGTCTCCGGTAATATCTGGTTGAGTGGAACCACATGCGGTAATACTGCATGTGGTAATGCTGCATGTGGCTATACTGCACGTGGCTATACTGCACTTGGTTATGCTGCACATGGCTGTACTGCATGCGGTAATACTGTATGTGGTTATATTGTATGCGGTAGTACTGCATGTGGTTATGCTGCATGTGGCTATACTGCACGTGGCTATACTGCATGTGGCTATGCTGCACGTGGTTATGCTGCACGTGGTTATGCTGCATGCGGTAATACTGCATGTGGTAATACTGCATGCGGTAATACTGCATGTGGTAATACTGCATGTGGTAATATTGCATGTGGTTATAATGCACGTGGTTATGCTGCACGTGGTTATACTGCACGTGGTTATGCTGCACGTGGTTATGCTGCACGTGGTTATGCTGCACGTGGTTATGCTGCACGTGGCTATGCTGCACATGGCTATGCTGAACGTGGCTATGCTGCACGTGGCTATACTGCACTTGGCTATGCTGCACATGGTTATACTGCATGCGGTAATACTGCATGCGGTAATACTGCATTCGGTAATACTGAATGCGGTAATACTGCATGTGGTAATACCTCATGTGGTAATATTGCATGTGGCAATACTGCATGTGGTAATATTGCATGTGGTAATACCTCATATGGTAATATTTCATGTGGTTATTGTGTATGTGGTAATACTGCAAGTGGTAATACTGCATTTGGTAATACTGCATGTGGTAATACTGCATGTGGTAATACTGTATGCGGTTATATTGTATGCAGTAATATTGCATGTGGTTATCCTGTATGTGGTAATATTGTGTCACCTGGAATGCCAGTCGGGCAATTTCAATTTCTAGTCCAATTGGTGTTTACACAAAACTGTAATTAGGAATCTTTGGACTGTGGCTTCTGACAGGGCGGTGGAGTTCAGTAAGATATTCTGGCTCAGCCCCTGTAGTGTTTCTATAGGATACCCGGCCTCAATGTGTTTGCAAATAATCAGACATCCAAATTTTAATATTACTTTGTTCCCACTGTAACTTTCTAACCCACAAATGATGTGTGGTGCTCTAGTTCTCTAAATACTGGGATTTTTAAATAAATGTATTGGGAAAAGCGAAAACCCTCCCACACAACACTGTAGTCTTGACTTCACTAGAGCTTAGCTCAGGCCTGGGACCGGCCCCTGCGGGAAGTTTATCAGATTAAAATGATCCTCTCTCTAGCGGCACTGACCTGCGGTAGAAATATTTATTCCCTCTCAGACATTCCTAAGACTAGACAGGGGCCCTGCAAACATGGACCTGAGATTGGACATCCCAAGAGATGGACCTCGGCTTTTCGGCCTTCACCTCACAGCCAAATGTGTCTCGTCCACAACACTTCTAATCAGAACCTTAACTGCGACACCCAAATCCGGGTTGAGGTCTTGTAAGGATATGGAGGCAGCATCTGTAGACAGCTAAAGCCAAAGGCAGTGTCTGCAAAGTCTATGGAAATCTAAAAGACATGGGGTCCAACAACAAGATCTGCAGAGTGGTATCTGTGCATGAGTTTTCCTGCTTCTGTCTTACACCTGGAATAACAGCTGTATCTACACTCACTACATCTACCAATGCCAACCAATCAAAGCATCCCTAAAGGTTGGACTCTACCTGGGTCGCTAAACTAGTACAGTATACCTTCTAATAGCTCTGTCACCGTGTGCTCACTAGTACAGTATACATTGTAGCAGCTAATTTACTTTGTACCATCTAATGCAGTGTACTGACTAGTACAGTATACCTTGGGGTAGCTCTACTACTCTGTACCATCTAATATAGTGTATTGACTAGTACAGTATACCTTGGGGTAGCTCTACTACTCTGTACCATCTAATATAGTGTATTGACTAGTACAGTATACCTTGGGGTAGCTCTACTACTCTGTACCATCTAATATAGTGTATTGACTAGTACAGTATACCTTTTAGAAGCTCCGTTACTCTGTGCCATCTAATAAAGTGTACCGACTAGTACAGTATACCTTCTTGTACCTCTGTAATTCTATGCCATCTAATTCAGTCTACTGACTACTACAGTATGCCTTTCAGTAGCTCTGTCACTCTGTACCATCTAATGCAGTGTACTGACTAGTACAGTATTCCTTGGGGTAGCTGTCATTTACTCTGTACAATCTTATACAGTGTACTGACTAATACAGTATACCTTCTAGTAGCTCTGTCACTCTGTACCATCTGATGCAGTGTACTGACTAGCAATGTTCCCTTCTTTCTTTCCAATTCAATTCATTGCTTTATTTCGATCACAAGGTATCATAAAAGAACACAGCACAGTATACAATAGGAGACAGACAATTAAACATAAATAAGTAAGAGCGTCACATAAAAAAGTTAAGATGAATTCACATAAGTTAAAAACAGAATACAACATAAAGTGCTTTTCGTGGGCCAAGATCTCCATAAAACTGTATTTGAGATCACAGAAATTTAAGAAAGTGCAGTGCGTCATAAGGTGCATTTCAAGCGCTTTATCCATAGTGCCTGCCAAAATCTAGATACACCAAAAACCACAACTCTACGAGTATCAGTACACAAAATTCTTAGGACTTCTAGATAGTGGCCCCTACCGACTAGTTTACAAAGTGGTAATATCCATTTTTTCCTAAGAAGTTTATAGTTAGGACAGAAAAATAAAAGATGAACCATAGATTCAGGGGTAGCATTACATGCCGGACAGAGATCATCCATAGGGACATCATTTCGCCACTTTGTACTAAAAAGGTTCGTGGGTATAGTCTTATATTGAAACTGAAAGAATAGTTTACGAGCCAAGGGGGGGGACAATTTCATCAAGTGTTTCCTCAAAACAGGGAACCGATTTAAAATTTAAAAATTCAGTAGACAATCGGCCCTCCGCTTTAGCCAGGATTTGCAATGATGTTGCTTCCCAAAACTTTCTTTCAGGCTCTTTCGAGATATATCTACCAAACTGTCTGGGTCAATCCAAAAACCCTCCATCCCAAGTCTCCCCAGTAACTCTCTTAGTGATCTAAACCAGGGGATCGAGGTTATTGATCGTGACTTCAATAAATCAAGATGTGGCTCCCTATATGGCAAGAGTTTGTCCACAGTCCACAGCCTATGCCAGAACATGAGAAGTTTATAGCTTAGCTTTATGTGCTAGATGCCTTTGTGCAAGATCCAGGTAAAGTGGCAGCAGCGGGGTGCTTGCAGGTAAATCTACCAAAGATCTAATAAAACGATTCTCAATTGTGGACAAGCAATTTGTCATCCCAATGACCCACAGTTCGGCTCCATAGAGTGCCCCACCTAAAACTTTCGTGTTATAAATTTCCAGAGCCGGTGCTAGTTGTTTTGACAAATTTTCCCTGTGTATTTTAGTAGTGTTGGCAGTCTGGTGTATGAGTTGCATTTTAACTTTCTCGATATGAGCTGCCCAATTTATTGTTGGTGTCAGACGAATGCCTAGATAATCAAAGGCATCAACTCGCTCCAAGTTAGAACTGCCAGCTAACACAGGTCTTTTTGTGGGGTTTGCCGCTCCTTTTCTAAAAATCGTATATTTAGTTTTAGATTCATTTAGCACCAGCCCTCGCCCATCGCAGAATTTAATAAAATCATTTAAAAGCTGTTGCAATCCCTGCGGCGATTTTGAAATTAAAAGAGTGTCATCGGCAAAAAGAAGGGCGGGCACTCTCTTATTGCCAATATTTGGGGCATCACACCCATCTCTATCTAAAAAGTATAAACATCATTAATAAAAAGAATAAAAAGTGTGGGGGCTAAAACACAGCCCTGCGTTACTCCACACTGGACTGGGAACGGATCTGTAACTTGGTTATTCGGGCCCCATCTCACCTGTGCTCTGTTCGATGAATGTAATCTAATTAAAATGTCTAAAATATTGCTTGGTATGCCCTGCTCCATCAAAACCCTCCAAAGACTTGCACGCGGGACAAGGTCAAAGGCAGACCGCAAATCAACGAAGGCCACATAAAGCTTACCACCCTTGACTTGCACTTCTTTCCAGTAAATACACAATAGGCGAAAAGTTTGATCCAGAGTGCTTGTTTTCGCTCGAAAACCTGCTTGAAGGTCACTCAGGGTACTGGACTCAAGGATCCAGTCCTGTATACGACCCGATATTTGCTTACAAAAGATCTTCTGCACGGAGTCGATTAAACTAATGGGCCTATAACTGGCTGGCCTCGTTCTGTCCCCTTTTTAGGTCTCGCCTGGCGTTAGCAGCGCGCATGCGCTGGTCCGCCATGCGAGGGCTTCTTGGAATCGATCCGATTCCAGAAGTCATGTCTGAGCTCCGCCCGTACTTTTCATGGGTGTGCGTCTTTTGGCGTCATTGAATATGCTGAACAGAGTGTAATGATTGTACCGGAGGCTTTGTAGTCCCTCCTGGTTGCCACCCTGTCCACTTTTGGCCCCGCCCCCCGGGACTGGATCTTTTACTGGCCGCAGAACACGGTGGGTTTTATAATGACTGTTGGCACTTTTTTTTTACCTTTGTTTGCGTGTGGGCTGTGCGTTTACTCGTGGGTGACATTTAATAATGTGCTTTACATGAGTACCAGTTATCTTACATTGGAGCGCTTTACATGAAACCCAGTTACGTTACACAAGGACACATTCAATTTTGGTAGGCACGGGGTATAAAATAGTCGTGCCGTGCTGTTGGTGTAGTTTGGCACATTACCCGTACCTTTACTACGAACGTCACATGGTTCTTGACCAATTGGAGCAATCCGCCTGAAAGAGGCACAAAAGCACCAGTAAACACAGTTCGTATATACAGCGTGACATACATCCAGGAAACGAAAGCACTCACAGCGGTCATACGGGCTCGCGGGCAGCCATACAATCGGCGCTCAGTGATACCAGCAACATAACAATCCATAATGAATCGCGCGCGGCCTCTGATGGTTAGTCTGGGCGCCAGTACCGCACTTAGAAACGGAACCATTTTAACAAATCTATAACCCTATTCTTTCGCCCCAACCACCACCACCACGTCCACCACCACCACGTCCACCACCACCACGTCCACCACCACCACGTCCACCACCACCACGTCCACCACCACGTCCACGTCCACCACCACCATGTCCACCACCACCACGTCCACCACCACCACGTCCACCACCACCATGTCCACCACCACCATGTCCACCACCACGTCCACCACCACCATGTCCACAACCACCACGTCCACCACCACCACGTCCACCACCACCACGTCCACCACCACCACGTCCACCACCACCACTACGTCCACCACCACCACGTCCACCACCACGTCCACTACCACCTCCACGTCCACCACCACCACCATGTCCACCATGTCCACCACGTCCACCACCACCACGTCCACCACCACCACGTCCACCACCACCACGTCCACCACCACCACCACGTCCACCACCACCACGTCCACCACCACCACCACGTCCACCACCACCACGTCCACCACCAGCACCACGTCCACCACCACCACGTCCACCACCACGTCCACCACCAGCACAACGTCCACCACCACCACGTCCACCACCATGTCCACCACCACCACGTCCACCACCACCACGTCCACCACCATGTCCACCACCACCACCACGTCCACCACCACCACGTCCACCACCATGTCCACCACATCTACCACCACATCCACCACCACCACGTCCTCCACCACCACGTCCACCACCACCACGTCCACCACCACCACGTCCACCACCACATCCACCACCACCACCACGTCCACCACCACCACGTCCACCACCAGCACGTCCACCACCACCACATCCACCACCACCATGTCCACCACCACCACATCCACCACCACCACGTCCACCACCACGTCCACCACCACGTCCACCACCACCACGTCCACCACCACATCCACCACCACGTCCACCACGTCCACCACCACCACGTCCACCACCACGTCCACCACCACCACGTCCACCACCACCACCACCACCACGTCCACCACCACCACGTCCACCCCCACCATGTCCACCACCACCATGTCCACCACCACCACGTCCACCACCACCACGTCCACCACACCACATCCACCACCACCACAATGTCCACCACCACCATGTCCACCACCACCATGTCCACCACCACCACCAGCACGTCCACCACCACGTCCACCAGCACGTCCACCACCACGTCCACCACCACCACGTCCACCACCACCACCACGTCCACCACCATCACATCCACCACCACCATGTCCACCACCACCATGTCCACCAACACCACGTCCACCAACACCACGTCCACCACCACCACCACGTCCACCACCACATCCACCACCACCACGTCCACCACCACCATGTCCACCACCACCACGTCCACCACCACCACCACGTCCACCACCACCACGTCCACCACCACCACCATGTCCACCACCACGTCCACCACCATGTCCACCACCACCACCACGTCCACCACCACCACTACCACGTCCACCACCACCACGTCCACCACCACGTCCACCACCACGTCCACCACCACCACGTCCACCACCACCACATCCACCACCACCACGTCCACCACCACCACATCTACCACGTCTACCACCACTATGTCCACCACCACATTCACCACCACCACATCCACCACCACCACGTCCACCACCACCACCACGTCCACCACCACCACCACGTCCACCACCACCATGTCCACCACCACATCCACCACCACCACCACGTCCACCACCACCACCACATCCACCACCACCACCACGTCCACCACGTCCACCACCATGTCCACCACCACCACCACATCCACCACCATGTCCACCACCACGTCCACCACCACCACGTCCACCACCACCACCACATCCACCATCACCACCACCACGTCCACCACCACCACCACATCCACCACCACCACCACGTCCACCACCACCATGTCCCCCACCACCACCATGTCCCCCACCACCACATCCTCCACATCCACCACCACGTCCACCACATCCACCACCACGTCCACCACCACGTCCACCACCACACGTCCACCACCACGTCCACCACCACCACATCCACCACGTCTACCACCACTATGTCCACCACCACCACCACGTCCACCACCACCACGTCCACCACCACCACCACGTCCACCACCACCACCACGTCCACCACCACCATGTCCACCACCACATCCACCACCACCACCACGTCCACCACCACCACCACATCCACCACCACCACCACGTCCACCACGTCCACCACCATGTCCACCACCACCACCACATCCACCACCACCACCACCATGTCCACCACCACCACGTCCACCACCACCACGTCCACCACCACATCCACCACCACCACCACGTCCACCACCACCATGTCCCCCACCACCACCATGTCCCCCACCACCACCATGTCCCCCACCACCACATCCTCCACATCCACCACCACGTCCACCACATCCACCACCACGTCCACCACCACCACGTCCACCACCACCACCACCACCACGTCCACCACCACCATGTCCACCACCACCACGTCCACCACCACCACGTCTACCACCACCACGTCCACCACCACGTCCACCACCACCACGTCCACCACCACCACGTCCACCACCACAACCACGTCCACCACGTCCACCACCACCACCACGTCCACCACCACGTCCACCACCACGTCCACCACCACGTCCACCACCACATCCACCACCACCACGTCCACCACCACCACGTCCACCACCACCACATCCACCACGTCTACCACCACTATGTCCACCACCACATCCACCACCACCACATCCACCACCACCACGTCCACCACCACCACCACGTCCACCACCACCACCACGTCCACCACCACCATGTACACCACCACATCCACCACCACCACCACCACCACATCCACCACCACGTCCACCACCACCACCACATCCACCACCATGTCCACCACCACGTCCACCACCACCACTTCCACCACCACCACCACATCCACCATCACCACCACCACGTCCACCACCACCACCACATCCACCACCACCACCACGTCCACCACCACCATGTCCCCCACCACCACCATGTCCCCCACCACCACATCCTCCACATCCACCACCACGTCCACCACATCCACCACCACGTCCACCACCACGTCCACCACCACACATCCACCACCACGTCCACCACCACCACATCCACCACGTCTACCACCACTATGTCCACCACCACCACCACGTCCACCACCACCACGTCCACCACCACGTCCACCACCACCACCACGTCCACCACCACCATGTCCACCACCACATCCACCACCACCACCACGTCCACCACCACCACCACATCCACCACCACCACCACGTCCACCACCACCACCACATCCACCACCATGTCCACCACCACGTCCACCACCACCACCACATCCACCACCATGTCCACCACCACGTCCACCACCACCATGTCCCCCACCACCACCATGTCCCCCACCACCACATCCTCCACATCCACCACCACGTCCACCACATCCACCACCACGTCCACCACCACCACGTCCACCACCACCACCACCACGTCCACCACCACCATGTCCACCACCACCACGTCCACCACCACCACGTCTACCACCACCACGTCCACCACCACGTCCACCACCACCACATCCACCACCACAACCACGTCCACCACGTCCACCACCACCACCACGTCCACCACCACGTCCACCACCACGTCCACCAACACGCCCACCACCACCAACACGTCTACCACGTCCACCTCCACCACCACCACCACGTCCACCACCACCACCACGTCCACCACCACCACCACGTCCACCACCACCACCACCACGTCCACCACCACCACCACGTCCACCACCCCCACCACGTCCACCACCACCACCACATCCACCACCACCACATCCACCACCACCACCACGTCCACCACCATGTCCACCACCACCACCCGTGACAGGTAAAGTGTCACTGGAGGGCAGGGGTAATAGGAGTGTCAACCCCGGCTGTACATGGGACATTTAAGGATGCATTGGGTGTGAGAAGACGGGAATAGGGGCTAGAAGTATTACACCAGACCCAAGATACATTTTGAAGAGGCGCAATGTCACAGGGGCTCCTGTAAAAGCACTCGCAGCATCTCTACCTCACAGTGGCATACCTGCACGAGCCACTCACTCAAAACAAGCATTGGCATAGCCAATAGGTCTCGCCTTTGGGACCTCTGCGTTCTTCCATGATGGAGGAATAGGGGTACCATTGAGGATTGAATTGGTCAGATGATTTATATAAAGGCCCCAGAGTGTTATATCCTCCTTATAGAGATCATTTGGTATCCTGTCTGGTCCGGGGGCTCTTGCCGAGATACACGAGCAAATTGCAGCTTGCGTTTCTTCAATAGAGAAAGATAGACCTCCGCCTTCATTTACAAACCCCAGGCCTAGACCCTGGGCTGTCTCCTCAACTATAGCATCCCTTGACTCATAGAGAGAGCCAAAATATGCTACTCAATCATCTGGCTGAACTGTATGTTCTAGAGCTCTCTCTTCTCCTTTTAGCCAGTATGCTGCTGTGCTCCAGAAGCTCTTTGAGTCTTTGGCTAACAGTGCTTTTCGAAGGGATGTCCACAGAGAGCCTTCCCACTCCTTCTTTGCGGATTCAATTGCTCGCTTATATTTGGCTCTACAGGCCACTATCTCAATGTGTACTTTTTGCTTAGCTGCCTTTAGGAGCGCCTTCTTATGGAGCCTACAATCATTATTATACCAGACACCCTGCTGGGCTGTCCTCCGGTGTATACTAATGCTTTCCTTCTTTTGAGGATTTGGAGATTTTCCAAGTAATTCCCCAAGTTCATTATATAGGGATTCATGTCTAGGGCCCATTATCTCCACAACATTGTGAGAGGTAATACTGGCTATTTCCTCCGATAGCAGATGAACCTTACTCATGGCCATATCTAAGACCCCTGGATGACCCTCCACCCAGTCCCATTTGATTGTCTTCCGATTGTTGGAGACTGTCAGGGTACCGAGGTCTGGGCAGCCCCTTTTAGCAGGCTTTGCAATACCCTGCTTAATTAAAGTAAGTGCTAGGGCATTATGTTCGCTATCGACCCTTTTGAACACTGCCATATCTTTTACTAAATGCCACAGATTGAATGATACCAGGCAATAATCTATCCTACTTTCAAAACCTAGCCTATTGAAAGTAGGATCCCCGTTTGGATCAGAGAATGTCCTTCCATTCGTGGCTCTCAAATCATGTTGCATCGTGAGAGCCATTAACTGGGCACCTCTCCTGGACCATCTTACAGTCAAGTCTACAGGGATTGGCGCAAGGGGTTCAAATGTACAGTTAAAATCACCCGCCACTAGTACAGGCGAATTGTCTGCATAATGTGACAGGGCAGAATCTAGGATGCGCAATGTGTTGGTTTCCTCTTGGGTCCGCAGCACTCTATTGTAGACATTAAATATCCTCATTTTTGGACCACTACAAAAAACGAGCTCCAATGCTAGAATATCTTCAGTGTCAACCTGTAAGAGTTTGACTTTTACCCCTGGGTCAATTTTCACCCATACTGCTAATCCCCCAAAGGGTCTACCCAGCTCTTTTCTTTTTGAATTAATGGCATATGTGGAAAAACCATTTCTGTGGGGGCATTGCGAGCTCCAGGTTTCTTGAAAGAGGATTACATCAAAGGAGTCTACAAAGGAGCACCATTCAGGGTCCCCTAGTAGCTTGGAAATGCCGGCCACATTCCATGCGAGTACTCTTAACGAGTGAGTTGCCAGTTCTCCCCCCTCTACACCTTCTATATCTCCCAAGAGTAAAGGAGCCACAGCCCCACTACTCACCAAAGGAACGATCTTAATTTTGGCTTCTGGATCAGAACCCAGGTCAACAGAAGGAGGGATTATAATTAAGGGTGGACTAATAGGTCGTATTACCAGGGGCTTAAAGACCCTCCCCTATTTAGAGGTGTCATCTGCACTTCAAGCAACGGTTAACTGTACCCTCTCCAAACACCCATGTTTGATCGCAGCAGCCTTGTTCTAGCTGGCCCAAAAGTTGAAAATGGCAATCTAGTGCGAGTATCAGCATTTTGTGTCAATAAGGGTCTCAAAAGGGCTCCGGCTGGTGGTCTATTTCTGATGGAAATACGGGAATTTCCTGACGGAATTATGCGTGAGTCAATTGACAATAGACCAGTGATAATGGCAGCGTCATGAAAGCTAACCTCAATCATATCCCATGGTAACATCTGCATAGGGATTCTTCTAACCCATTTTATTTCATCTCTAATGATTGAGGAGCAGTGACGAGTGTGCTAGAACCAATACATGACCTTATTCTTGAGTGAGTCCAGGTCTTCATGACTCCTAAAGGGAAGTTTAGAAACTTCCGTAAGATAAATCACTGCACAATCATCTTGTACCCTTGGTCTCACATAAACACCATCCCATACAATCCCCTTGTCTAGTATCATCCCATTTTCTTGAATATGGGTGTTGCCTTCATCCAAAACAACCTCTCCTCTATCTATACCTGAACCTCTGCCTTGTATGGGGCCATGGGGATTCCCCGGGGTTTGGTTAACAATAACTTGTGAACTGCATTTCCCAGTGGTGTGTGGTGTTGGCTCAATGTGCCCTGATCGCTTGGGGTTTCGGGTTTTTCTTACATTGGCCTGGCTACATACTTCAGCCCCAGAGGCTGCCCTACGCATTTGTGTACAAAAGAAACAATTGATGGATGGAATGCTGGACAATGCAAACATTCACCCCCAGTCACAAGGATCTGGGTTTAATCCATCATTCTTTTGCTCACCACACCACCCCAGTTTGGACCCAGCCATATGCAAATCAGTCTTGACCCTGTTCCTTGTGGGAACAGTCCAGCCCGAACTGCCAAGCCAGGTCCTCCCTGGACTGGAAACAAGCATCCTGGGACCGGTTTCAGGGCATCACCCTTCATCAGCCAGGCTAGCTTGAATCCAGTGGTGTAGTGAGCATGGGATGCATGCATTTGTGGTGGCATTTGTGGTGGCATAGTTTCTGGAGCCAGTAGCTTCCCATCATTGGCCCTCTCCAGCAAGTTTTCAATGAGATCTTTTAGTGACTGAATTTCACCAACAGTAATTTTACATGCCCCTACAGAGTCATCACCCACTACCTCCACCTCTGTATCCTCAATTTCAAGGACCTCGAATCTATTTTGACATTCGATGTTAGCATTCGGTGTTATACTATTAATTTTCTTTTCATCGTTTCCAGATTGGCTTACTACTGCACTCAGTTCTGCTCCAGGGTGCCCAGCGTCTAAGGTCTTACTATGCGTTTTATTATGTTTTTTAAACATTGATGGAATATGCTTGGCCGATTGTTTTAGTAGGAGGTGGTGCAGGAGAAGTGGTGGTCATAGAGCCACGAACATTTGTACTGCTAGTGCGACTACCACATGGGGATTGGGAACTTAGGCAGCAGAGTCAGCTATGTCCTGACATTCAGTTAGGATAGTCTCAATCCTATTGATTGTCTTGTGGCAGGACGCACTAGAAAACCTCCTATTTTGCAATTGCTGGCCCTGTGCCTTTCTTTTGCCCATTTCACAATCTAAGCTCCACAGCTTTCAAGGGGCTAGCAGGTCTACTGACAAGGTTATTTTAGCCAAGAGCAGGCCCCTCACCCCACCCCACCAAAATGCTGGAGGTAGCAGAGTCAAGAGACAATAGAAGTCTGGGACAACAATGTCCAAAGTATAGAGATGTTATCAAAGTGGTAGCCAAGTGTTCAAAAATGCAACACAAAGTCTTAAAAATCATCCAGTCAGTGGTACCAATAACTTACAGTTCAGCAGTATCGTCCGTGTTAGCCAAGGAGGGGGGCCCGCCCTGCCTCCTCCTGCCGCTGACGGGCGCACACGGGCCCGCCCTTGGCCCGGGTTTTGCCCGGGCACGCGCGCGCGCGTCCCACGGTGCGGAAGCCCGGCGTTGCTTTTAAAGCACCTCCTGGCGCGATGAGAGATGCGTGGGCGGCAGCAGGCCGCAGAGAAGCCTGGGACTTGTGGTCCTTGTCCCAACAGCAGGCAAGCAGGAGAGAAACGGGCGTCCCCAATGTGAAAATTCTTTCCTCTATGTGCGGCATTAAAGGTGCTTCGTGCTCTGCAGCTAAGGCTGCCTGCACTGAATATAACTAACAACTTAATATTAAGCATGTGCGGCGTGCAATCTACCAAAGTCAGTGGCATAGTAGGGTGCCATCTGCCCTAATGCAAACCAGTAAAAAAATGGCCCGCTTCCCCACACCTCTGGGTTGGTACTTAAAGACCCTCATTATTGGGGAGCAGAGGGCTCCTTGCACCCCTGGTCATAGGTGCCACTGCATCCTGTGCCCTAATCATTCTACCTATCTTTCCTCTCTATTTGCTATGTCCGTTCCACTCTTATCTCCTCCTCGCACCTTTTCTTATCCCTGTCCACTTCCACTCGATCTCCTAGCTTGTCCTTATTGCCTTCCCCCTTTTTTGTTTTTTTTTCTCTTTGCTTCTCTATACACTGCCAGTTTTCGTTTTTTATTTCCTCTCTGCTCCACAATTAAGGGGTATATTCACAAGAACGTGTGATAACCACCGCAAGAGTAGTGTAACGCCACTTTCAATATTGCAGCCTAGCGCGGGAAAATAACCCCGTGTCAACGTGGAATTCACAACACGGCGGTAGCATGCGATAGTTGGCCGACACCGCGGACAATGTCCGCGATACAACCACCACGATGGAGATAAAAACACAAACCACAACACCAAAAAACACGCGATGGGCCAAAGCGCGATGAGGAAACAGCGATAAGCAGCGCCAGGCCTGCAACACACACCTGGCAGGCGTCAAAAATCACCATAAAAGTAGAAAAAACACCCACACACAAACTGACCAACAAACAAGCACCATGGAGGCAGCCGGAGCAGGCACAGAGGACGAGCGCAACCCCACAAGCACCCCAGACGACCAGCCTGGGACCTTGGGGACAGGGAAGGGCAAGGATAAGAAGACGAGGAAGACCAAGTTCAGTCCGCAGGCGAACAGGATCATAGTCACGGAGGTGATGGAACACCATCAACAACTCTTCGTCACCTTCAACGTGTCATTGGGCACCAAAACTGCAATATGGTGGGACATCGTCGACCAGGTGAATGCCGTCGGAGAGCACAAGCGGACAATGGACGAGGTCAAGAGGCGATGGAATGACATCAAGCGGAAGACCAAGGAGAAACTCTCCGCCAACCTGAAGGCAGCAACGCAGACCGGAGGTGGGGGCCCAGCGCCACAGCTGGAGCTGGATGACATGGAGGAGCTGGTGTCGACAGTCATCAGTGTGGAGACTGTGGCCGGAGTCGGGGGACCGGACACTGCTCGACCGGACACAACACAACCGCAACAGGGTGAGTGACCACCAGGTACTGGGGGGACGGGGGGAGATGGCCACAATGGCACACATGCACAATAAAGCAGGTCACAGTGCACACCCACAATCACTCTGGGTCCTCGCCCAGACCCACAGACTGTCACAATGGCATGCTGTCTGAATGTCAACCTGTACCATGCGGCTACATACATGTGGACACATTGTAATACACCATCTCCCCTTCACATCGCAGGGGCATCGTCAACACCTCCTGCAGAGCAGTCACAGCCACTCTTCACTGATGACGAGGAGGAGGACAACACCATCATCGACACCCAAACCATCCAAGACCTCAATGACCTCATCCGCAACTCACCTCCAGGATCAGGGCAGCCCAGCAACATCAATGAGACCCTACCCACCACCCAAACCACCCAGCAGGAGGCACCCACAGCCCCGGCACCCTCCCAAGTCCCACAGGAACAACACATGGCCTTCCAATACCGTGTGCTGGAGGGCCAGAGGGAGACGGCCGAGCAGGTGCGGGTGGGGTTCGACCTCATGGCTACCAAACTGGACGCCATCCTTGGGTGTCTATATCCGCCCCATGGACTCCAGCGAGCCCTGACTGACATCTCTGGAGTCATGACACAGAGGGAAGAATACCTGTCCGCACAGAGTGGCCCCAGCGATGCCAGCCGTGAGCTGGCACACATGCGGAGGCTCATGGAGGACATGGTGCGGATGGAGGCAGAAAGGATGGCAGCCGCCGCTGCACATCAGCGAAATGTAGCTGGGATCTACCGTGCCCTGCATGTCCTCATCATGGCATTGCTGCCACAAGGTGTGGTGATGATGAATGCTGCTGCCCCCACACCAACCACATATTTTATTTATTTATTTTTAGTGTTTTATAGAGCACGAACTTGACCCGTGAGGCTATCGGAGCGCTTTACAGGGTTTACAGAAGTGAACAAAAAAGAAGGCTTAGAAATACAGAAGTATACAAAACGATTGGAGAGGGGCAAGGGGTGCTGGACACATAGGGGAATAGAGGGACACGTGTGTATGGCAACAGTTACAGTTAATCAGTATAAAACCCCACAGTTTCTTGGTGGAGTGAGTAGGTGATCCGAGGAGAAGGCTATAGTCTTAGATTAGTCAGGCTCTCTGTGGTGGTTGAAGGCAGAGATTAGGCGAGGAATTTACCGATGAGGAAAGTTTTGGCCTCCTTTTTGAAGCGTGCCAGAGAGGGTATTCTTCTGATGGCGGGTGGGAGAGAGTTCCAAATTCTTGGTGCGGCCCCGGAGAAAGCCTGATTGTAGTTTTTTTTTTCCCGAAAACGGGCAGGTTGGAGCAAGAGGTCTCTGGCGGACCGGGAGTTCCTGCTTCCTCCAGATACCACTAGTTTCTGTGCAAGATAAGCAGGGGAGTTTGTGTATAAAGCCTTGTGTGTAATGCATGCCAGTTTCAGCTGTATTCTGGCCTCGATGGGGAGCCAGTTCAAATCTTTCAGATGTGGAGAGATGTGGTCGAATTTCCTAGTGCCGGTAAGTAGTCTGGCGGCCGCGTTGAGGCAGGCTTTTAAAGGTGCCAGGGAGATCTTGGGTAAACCCGAGAGGGTGGAACAGCCATTATCCAGCCTAGAGATGACTAGTGCTTGGACTGCCATTTTTAGGTCGGGAGCATTGATGAAGGGTTTCAGCTTCCTTAGGTAGCTCAGGTGGAACCTGGCTGATTTAGCCATCGAGTTGATGTGGTCCCGCATGTTCAGGTTGCAGTCGAGGATTATTCCCAGAGATTTGGCCGAGTCCACGATGGTCGTTGGGCAGTTTAAGGCTGTGATGGCCTTGATCCACATCTGAATCTCCGGGTTGGCTTTTGTAGGGGAGATTAGGAGAAATTCGGTTTTCTTTGCGTTGAGTTTGAGTTGGTTAGAGGCGAGCCATTGGACGGTCAGTTTCAGGGCCTCATTCAGGGAGAGGATCTCCTCGAGCAATGAAATTTTAATGTATATTTGGGTGTCGTCCGCGTACATATGGTAGGAGATGTTAGCGGTGTGAAGTACTTCGGTAAGCGGCTCTAAGTAGAGATTAAAGAGGGTGGGGGACAGGGTTGATCCTTGAGGGACTCCAACCGTGACCGGGGTGGGAGCTGATAGGTTGCCGTTAATTAGGAATCGCTGTGATCGGTTGTGGAGGAAGGACCTGAACCATTCTAAAACAGAGCCATCCAAACCCATCCTGAGTTTGAGTAGTTCGAGTAGTTTTTCATGGTTGACAGTGTCGAAGGCCGAGGATAGATCTAGGAGGATTAGAAGGCAGGTTTTGCCTTGGTCTAGGGTTTGGAGGGCATCGTCCACGATGTGGAGCATGGTAGTTTCAGTGCTGTGCCCCGGTCTGAATCCAGATTGGAAGTCATCGAGTAGGTGGAAGTTGTTGATGTGTTGACTTAGTTGCTGTTGAACACACTTCTCTAACACTGGCTAACAGAGGGATATTGGAGTTGTCAGGGGAGGCTGGATCCAGCGATGGTTTTTTTAAAATGGGGAGGACTTGGCCGGCTTTCAGAGAGTCAGGAATCGATCCCTGCTGGAGAGAGGCGTTGATTATTGCAGTCCAGCTAGGAACAATGGATTGGGTGGCAGCAGCGAGGCAGTTGGATGGTAGCGGGTCATTAAAGTGATTATTCGGGTTTAAGGTAGAGAGGATTTTAGAGACGGAGTCTTCGTCATAGTACTTGAAGTCGGTCCAGCGTGCTTGATTTTTCGCCCTAAGTGGGATGGGTATGCCCAGACGTGGGTCCCTTGCTCACTGCGCCTCTGGATTCAAGCTAGCCTGGCTGAAGAAGGGTGACATACCCTGAAACCGGTCCCAGGATGCTTGTTTCCGGTCCAGGGAGGACCTGGCCTGGCAGTTCGGTCTGGACTGTTCCCATGGGGCACAGGGTCAAGACTGATTTGCATATGGCTGGGTCCAAACTGGGCTGGCGTAGTGGGCAAAAAAACGATGGATTTAACCCAGATCTTTTGACTGGGGGAGAATGTTTGCATTGTCAGCATTCCGTCCATCATTTGTTTGCTGTAACACTTTTCGCCCTAAGTGGGATGGGTATGCCCAGACGTGGGTCCCTTGCTCACTGCCCACTGGATTCAAGCTAGCGTGGCTGAAGAAGGGTGACATACCTTGAAACCGGTCCCAGGATGCTTGTTTCCGGTCCAGGGAGGACCTGGCCTGGCAGTTCGGTCTGGACTGTTCCCATGGGGCACAGGGTCAAGACTGATTTGCATATGGCTGGGTCCAAACTGGGGTGGCGTAGTGGGCAAAAAAATGATGGATTTAACCCAGATCTTTTGACTGGGGGAGAATGTTTGCATTGTCAGCATTCCGTCCATCATTTGTTTGCTGTAACACTGATTTTTAGGTGAGGCCAGTGGGGGTAGTGCGGACAGAGGGGGCAGGTCAGGAAGGGGTTGAGAATATGTAGGGGCACTGAGTTCATTTCCTAAGGCTGTGATTTTATCAACGAAGAAAGAGGAGAATTCCTCAGATGATATTAGAGACTTAGGAGTTTCTTTCGGTGTTTTAGCCAGTTTATTTGATTGGTGTTTGATCAGTTCAAAGAGCTTGCGGGGTCTATTCTTGGCATTCCCCAGTTCCGATCTGAAGTATTCTTTTTTTGAATTGAGGATTTTCTTGTTGTAGGCATTTCTCGCCTGGCGGAGAAGTTTTAGATGCGCAGCAGAGGGGTGCTGACTCCAGATTCTTTCAGATTGCCGGAGGGATCTCCTCTCCATGTTGAGGGATCCGGTGAACCAGGGGTTTCTGTCTTTGATTTGTGTTCTTTTTAGTTTTAGTGGGGCAAGGTCATCCAGAATGTTCAATATAGTCGCTGAGTAATGATCATTGAGGTCGCTGACCGTAGTTATATGCGAGGGGGGGGAGAGGTCAGATTTACAGCGGGCCTCCAGTTTCCTGTGGTCAAGGTTCTTGGTGTCTCTGATCCAGCGTTTGGGAATCACTGGTTGCGGTGCCTTTGTCTTGTGGGTCCCGGGTAAAAGGAAGGCGATGGCGTGGTGGTCAGACCAGTCACATGGGTCTATGGAGATAAGCTTGACTGAGGATTCCTTAGAGATGATCCAGTCCAGGGTGGCCCCTTTTGAGTGGGTTGGCAGTGAGCAGGCTTGAGTCAGGGCTTGATTGGTTAGGAGGTCTTTGATGGCGTTGACGTGAGGATCCTTAGGATCGTTCCAGTGCAGGTTGAAATCACCGAGGAAAATCTCATTAGCATTGGAAGAGATCTTAGTTGTGATGATTTCCAAGAGGTGATCGGTGAAAGAGTCGTTCAAGCCTGGAGGGTGGTAAAAGATGTGCAAATTGCACAGTTGTATTGAGTTGCTGCAAATGGAGAGGGCGAGGTATTCGCAGGAGTCAGTGGTGTCCGCCGTGAGTTCCGTGACAAGGAGGTTAGATCGGTAGATGCAGGCGATGCCTCCTCCTTTCCTGCTGGATTGTCTGTCCAGTCTAGCAATATTGTAGTTGGGAGGGACTAGTAGGTCCAGGCAAGGAGATGAGTATTCGTTGAGCCATGATTCAGTTAGTATTGCTAGGTCTAAACTTTTGTTCAGGATGAGATCAGCAATATCGGCGGCGTGCTTAACTGCCGATCGGCAGTTGATTAAGAGACCAGATAGGGGGGGGTCGCGGGGAGTGTCAGGGGTCTGGGTGGACAGGAGTACAGGCGCAAGGTTGCTTTTAACCACACTTCTGTTACGGTGGGTAGCTGACCTGTTGGGGTTGATGGTGACCGTGCTGATGGCATGTTCGGAGCTCGCATCTAGTGGACAAGGGATGACTTGGACAGAGTTGTGGTCTTGGAGGATGGCTAGGATTTCGTTTTCCGTGAGGTCTAGTGGAATTGAGGTGACAGTGGTAGGGTTGTAAGAGAGGGCGAGAGATCGGGATTCCTCCTCTGAAAGGTGGCAAGGTTGCTTGCGCGGGCGAAGGTGTCTCAAGGGTAGCGGTAGTGGGTGCTTGGGAGGCTCTGTGACATGGGGGGGTGGATATCAGCGGGGGCTTGAGGTTAGCGAGGGTGAGTTTGGCAAGGTGAAGGAGGTTCATTAGGTCCAAAATGGAGATATGGATGCTCTGAGTTAGTTTGGCCGCTCTGGAGTGCAGAGTTTCGAGATCAATATAAGAGGGAGGTGCTAGAGGGCAGGGGGGCATAGGTTCAGGAGCAGTACAAGCGGCATGCATAGGTGGAAGGGGAGAAGGGTTGGCTCGAGCTGAATCGGGGGTCTTTGGAGGCGTACCAGACTCGCGGTTCGGGTGGATGGCTGGCGGGGAGGTGGTCAGAGGTCTTGGGGCGACTCTGTTGGAGGTGCCGGGGGACGTGCTGTAAAGGTTAGGGTGATCAGTGTTGAGAACCCTTAGAGGGCTGGCTCGATCTGGATCAGGGGACTTTGGGAACGTACCAGTCTCCCAGTCGGTGGGAGGCGCTAGGTGGGAGGAGATCAGATGTGTAGGGGAGATTCTGAAGTCAGGGTCAGGAGACCTGCTGAGTAGGATAGGATGAACTGTGTTGGAAGCCCTTGGAGGGGGGGTATGTGGGTGACTAGGCACGTTAGGCTGGCCGGATGGCGGGTCATTGGTGCGGGTGTTAGTTACCCTGTCTGTGTCGTGCACATGGTTTCTGAGGAGGATGAACAGGTCTGCGAATTTATTGAGGTTATTGGTTGAGGCTTGGATCAGAACGATGCCGTTTTTGTAGAGGGTGATGGTGAGGTCAGCTCGCAGGGTTGAGGAGGGCGCTATTGTGAGCTTGGTGCCGTATGGACTGTTCCTAGTTGAGCGAACATTAAGAAGGTGTGAAAAGGTTTTGTGCCAGGAGGCGGTTCTTCTGGAGTAGAAGATAAGGTCATTAATGACTATGCCGATGTCCGCGCTGTAGCGCAGGTCGGATATCAGCGTCTCTGGGTGGCTTTTTAGGGTGGCGTGCTTGAATGATTTAGCCGCGGTTTTGGAGAGGTTGGGGGGGTAGACCAGTGTATAAGAGTTTTCCCCAGTCACGGTCAGGCCAGGACCCGACATGTTGGCTAGGGTAGGGCACTATATGATTAAAAAGGGACAAATAGGCAGCAGAGGGGATGGGTCTCCAGGTACCCAGGCGTGATGGAACTATAGTGACTGAAACTGGTCTCTCCGGAGTGTTACTCATCAGTCACCAAGGCAGGGCGGCAACTCGGGCACGCTTCGACGTTTTGAATGTACAAGTAATGTAGAAGACTTCAATGAACCTAATATTAAAGAGGGTCTTAAAAGTGGGCAACAAAAAGTCAGTTGTAATCACTATGTTATTATAGCACCGCAAATTAAAAGTCAGGCGGGTCTTCAATGAGCAACAATAATGCTGTGATGCCACTCACAACATATCGGGAATGGCTTAAACAAGGTGTAATCAATAAAGTTTTGTAGCACCGCCATCTTAAAGTCAGGCACTGTAGGACGATCGAGAATGTCTTCACCCGTTGCCATTTTGGAGTCAGGCATTGATCGGCAATAGATACATAAACACACTCTCCTGGGCTGCAATGGTATTCGTTTAAAGACGCTTGCAAAACACCTCATTTGCGGTCTGGTAGAGTACCAGGATCAGTGATAAATGCCCCGTAATGTTTTTAAAGCGCCGCCATTTTAGGTGCTGGGGAAACTTCGGCCGACGAACCTCTGAAAGGTTAGAATTGCACAGGGCCGATAGAAATACCTGGCGTGCCTTGAAACGTGCGTAGGCGGAAGGGCTCCACAATCAGCGCCTGCCGTGAGACAAGGGATCCCAGGTGACGCTGCAAAGACAGGCCATCAGGCAGGATCGCAACAGAGGGTGCCGTCTGCTGGGAGGACGCAGTGAGGGGCCTGGAGTCAAGGGTCATTCACTTACAGCCAGAGACACCAACCATCCAGGAAAAGCGGGTCCCCACTCGCAAGCCTCCATCGGTTGGTCGAGCGCCGGGCAAGGCCGTGAAGAAACGGCGGCAGCAGCATCAGAGGTCTGGCGCCAGGGACTGCAAGGCGCGGGTGAAACAGCGCAAGGCAACCCGGGCTCCAGTCAGGGATGAAGGGCAGCCAAAGGGGCCAGCGTCGGCCAGCGTCGGCAGTGGATGGTGTCGGTGCCCACCGTCAGGCAACAGGTCTGCGAACAGGTCCGCGGGGTGGCGGCACTCGCGGCCTCAGCATGGGGGCAAAAAGTCAGTGTGCCCGGTCACCACCGCCCCCCAACAATCATCAGGGCGAACTGGCGACACTGAGGGAAGCACGCGGTGTCGGGGGGGCCAGCTGCCGCAGACGCCGGGGGCTCGCTCAGAAATGACCCAGCTCCACAGCGGCGGACCGATCCGGGAACAAGAGATGCGATGAGCAGCGACGGAGTCCGGTCAGTGTCGGGAATGGACCCAGGACACCCGCATAGGCCGATCCAGCAGGTAAGATAACTGCCCGATCCTGCTTTCACGGTCAGTTTCTGCAGAAGAGGGCATTAAGGTCCAGGGGCAGGTGGGGGAATGGCCGGTGAGCGGGGTTTAAACGGGGATATTAACCAACTTGGAATCCCCAAACCGGGAGCTCCTCGGGGAAGCTCCTACTCCGCGGCCGCCCCCTGGTGTGTCAGTGCCTCCCAGTGCGGCAGGCGTATCCACTCCGGCACCTGATGTGTCACTGCCACACAGTGCGGCCGACAATCCTCCTCCGGCCCCTGATGTGACAGAGGCACACAGTGCCGCAGCCGGTACTGCAACACCCACAGGTGGGGCAGGGCACACACCCGGGGACGAGGAAGTGGATGGGACTGTGGTCAGGAGGGCCAGGCACTAGCATCCATTTCCGCCACCGTGCCTGTTTCTGCTTGGTGCCGCACATGGCCTCAAGACCTACCACTGACCCCCGATACACTCCGATGCACTCACCTTGGACAGCGACATGGACTGCCACATCCTGTTTGACGCCCAATGACACGGCGACCAGACTGCGGACTGTACCCTTCCTCTTCCGCAGTACATATCATCCCCGGATGGACTCAGGCTGGCCCTCCACGTGCCCATATTGTGTAGTGTGCTCGGCATTGCCCTGTACCGCTCCAGCTGCATAACTGCACTGGATGTGCAATAAACATCCAGTGACGCACTGCTGTGTCATGTCTTACATCATTCATGTATGGATGTGTGGATGAATGTGGGGACAGTGCCTTCCCTTGCGTCAATGATGTGCATCCTGTGGGATGCCAGTCAGAGTGTGCGACATTGCATCTTGTGTCCCTGGTTCCGTGAACACTATGACAGGGACACGCATCAGTCACTTCCTTGTCCGGACATGGACTGGACCACGCTCAGAGCCCACGAGGCATTGTTGCAAGCCCTGCGCTGGTCGGGCGTACGGCAGGCCAGACCACTCCGCTGACGCCCCGAGGGGGGGCCCTCATTGCTACCCGTCGCAGCTGTACTCGCTGGTGGTGTGCAGGTCACTGGTCTAGTTGTCAGCATGTCACAGCCACTCCCTTAGGGCAGGTTTTCACACACACCACACCCATCCGGCACAGGCGTCACAGGCCATGTGACTCCGCCAACATAAGGGGCCAACGATGTCACATTCCCCTCTTCCGGTGGTGACTGGATGACGGACGCTCCACGGTTCTCAATCATTAAGGGCCCATGAGTTGTTGCGCACAAGGTTAGTGGCACAGGAGGCCATGCGGACGGCACGGGCCTACCACCACGTGGCGCAGACTGGGGTTGCACAGGGTTAGTGGCACACAAGGCCTTGAGTAAGGCACGGGCCTTCTACCACGTGGCGCAGACTGGGGTTGCACAGGGTTGGTGGCACCCGGGGCCTTGCGGACGGCACAGGCACCCCGCCACGGGACGGTGACTTGGGGTGCACTGTGTCAGTGGCACCTTGAGCTGCTGAGCGGGTGTGCAGCCTGCGATGATGCCCCGTCCCGGCGGTCCGGACAGCTCAGGTTTTGTGTGCCCTGCTGGACCGCAGTGTAGGCCAGAGCCAGCGGGCAGCGCGGGCCTATCGCCACGTGGCGTCGCTTCTGGGATCCCAGAGTCAGTGGCACCCATTGGGCTGAGCGGGTGTGCAGCCTGCGATGGTGCCGGGTGCACTGGTATGTCCTCTGCCATGGAGTAATCAAGACCCAGCACCAAACGTGAGACCTGGTGGCCTGCGGAGCGGGGCTGCATGATGTGGAGGGTGCCATGTCCGCGGGCCACGGGCTTGGGGCCTGCAGCGGCTCGTGGTGGGACCTCCTGTCTATGCGCTGGTGGCGGAAGGTGAGCATTGAGGCCTGGGTGTGCATGGGCGGGCATGCTCCGATGGCCGGCGGGAGAGGTTGGGGTGCCTCTGCCTGGGTGTGCATGGGCGGGCAGGCGATGTTGTCTTGTGCAAGTGTGTGTACTGTGCCAGTCATGTATCTGGGCTCTGTTTCAGCTGACGGCTCTGAATCAGATGTGTAACCTGGTGAACTGCCCTACATACCGGCACGTGGTTGGAGACATACCGGTGGCAGCAGGTGAGCAGTGTGGCCTGGGTGCGCAGGGGCAGCACTCTCTCTCTCTCTCTCTCTCTCTCCTCTTCCTCTCTCTCTCTCCCTCCCACTCTTCCTCTCTCTCTTCTCTTCCTCTCTCTCTCTCTCCCTCTCCCTCTCTTCTCTCTCTCTCTCCCTCTCTTCTCTCTCTCTATCTCTCCCTCCCACTCTTCCTCTCTCTCTCCTCTACCTCTCTCTCTCTCCCTCTCCCTCTCTCTTCCTCTCTCTCTCCTCTCCTCTTCTCTCTCTCTCTCTCTCTCCCTCTCTTCTCTCTCTCTCTCCCTCCCACTCTTCCTCTCTATCTCCCTCCCACTCTTCCTCTCTCTCTCTCTCTCTCCCTCTCTTCCTCTCTCTCTCCCTCCCTTTCTTCCTCTCTCTCTCCTCTTCTCTCTCTCTCTCTCTCCCTCTCTCTCTCTCCCTCTCTTCCTCTCTCTCTCCCTCCCTTTCTTCCTCTCTCTCTCCTCTTCTCTCTCTCTCTCTCTCCCTCTCTCTCTCTCTCTTCCTCTCTCTCTCCCTCTCTTCCTCTCTCTCTCCCTCTCTTCCTCTCTCTCTCCTCTTCTCTCTCTCTCTCCTCTTCCTCTCTCTCTCTCTCCCTCTCTTCCTCTCTCTCTTCCTCCCTCCCTTTCTTCCTCTCTCTCTCCTCTTCTCTCTCTCTCTCTCTCTCTCCTCTTCTCTCTCTCCCTCTCTCCCTCTCTCTCTCCCTCTCTCCCTCTCTCTCTCCTCTTCTCTCTCTCTCTCCTCTTCTCTCTCTCTCCTCTTCCTCTCTCTCTCTCCTCTTCCTCTCTCTCTCTCCTCTTCCTCTCTCTCTCCCTCCCTCTCTTCCTCTCTCTCTCCTTCGCTCTCTCTCTGTCCTCTGATGTGCGCAGGACACACCTTCTCATCATGTTTTTTGTCTTACAGGCTGTGACCTACGTATTGTCCAGAGGGGAGCGGCCATGTGTCTTCATTTCATTTCGTTGTTCATTTTAATAAAGTTTCATTTGTGCTTCGAAAGTGAATGTGTGCTGGTCATTTCTGTGACGACACATCCATGTCACCAGTTGTGATTGTGCGGCATCAAGCGGAATATTTGTAAATGTTTGGGTGTGGCTGATGTGGCATGTCTTTGATCGGGGGGTGCCAGAGAGGGGTGGTCCTGGGGTGGTGGGGGTGGGTGTTGTGGCCCTCTTGGGTGTCCGGGCCGCATGATGGGTGGCTCCATGGCATCTGTTGCCCTTCAGATGTAGCCCTGGGCTGTGCTCCCTTTTGTGGTGCTGGCTGCCATCCGACTTTACACCAGGTCAGAGCAGGTGTAGATTTCCTGGTGCTAACGCGCCTTATCGCCTGTTTGTGTTTTTATCGCGGATGTGGCTGGTCGATGTGAATGTTGAGGTGTGCTGTTGCCTCGACTTTTGTCACGGGAACGCCTACTCTGCATCTCATTAGCGATATTTGCGGGGGTCCTCTGTGGCCATGTTTTTTGCGACTGCTATCGCGGGTAAACTGGTGCTGTGGGCTGTTAACACAGGCTTGTGAATGGGGAGGTAAATTTATCACAACTTTGGCTGCGGTAAAGTGCCGTTAATTCGGCGATAGCTCCTTGTGAATATGCCCCTCAGTGTATTGAATACTACAAAATAACTTCTAGTAGCTCTGTCACTCTGTACCATCTAATAGAGTGTACTGACTAGTACAGGATGCCTTCTTATAGCTGTGTCACTCAGTGCCAGCTAATAGAGTGTACTGACTAGTACTGTATAACTTGGAGTAGTTCTATCATTCTGTTCCATCTAATGCAGGGTACTAACTAGTACTGTATACCTTCTAGTAGCGCTGGTACTCTGTACCATCTAATGTAGAGTACTGACTTGTACAGTATACCCTGGACTAAATCTGCTACTGTGTACTATTTATTGCAGAGTACTGAGTAGTACAGTATACCTTGTAGGAGCTCTGTCACTCTGAACCATCTAATGCACTGTACTGAATTGTGTACTGTATACCTTGGAGTAGCCCTGTCGCTCTGTGCCATCTAATCCAGTGTACTGACTAGTACTGTATAACTTCTAGTAGCTCTCATACT
Organism: Calotriton arnoldi; assembly: GCA_963921515.1. Taxonomy (NCBI): domain Eukaryota; kingdom Metazoa; phylum Chordata; class Amphibia; order Caudata; family Salamandridae; genus Calotriton; species Calotriton arnoldi. The sequence continues at coordinate 413,029 of CAWUFW010006808.1, read as the reverse complement.
CTGTACCATCAACAATAGAGTACTGACTATTACAAAATGCCTTTGAGTAGCTTTGTCACTTTATGCCATCTAATGCCGTGTACTGACTACTATAGTATACCTTCTAGTAGCTCTGGTACTCTGTACCATCAGATGCAGTCTACTGACTTGTACTTTATACCTTGGAGTTGCTCTGTTACTCTGGGCCATCTAATGCAGGGTACTGACTAATACTGTATACCTTGGATTAGCTCTATCACTCCGTACCTTTTAATCTAGTTACTGTTACTCTCTGCTATTGTAGTGTGCATCATGTGTGGTAGTGTGATGTAATATGCTGAGTAGTGCAGTGTAGTGTGTAGTAGAATGTCCTCTCGATGTAGTGCAGTGTGCTCTTTGGTGTAGTGCATTGTGTGTACTATGCTGTGTGGTGCAGTGTAGTGTATACTAGAGTGTCCTCTCTATTTAGTGAAGTGCTGTTTGTTGTAGTGTAGTGTAGTGTGTGCTCTAGATGAACGCACGCTTTAGTGTTGTGAGCGGTCTAGTGCCGCGCGCTCTCTAGCACAGTGTGCTCCTTTCTGATGTGGTGTAAATTAATCATATGTAAAACAGAAATCAGTAGTTACAGCCTTTATTTGTGTCATTAAATCTCTAATTATGAATCTCTTCTCTGCAGTGATGGTGACTCTGGATCCTGACACAGCCAATCCTCGGCTCCTCCTGTCTGAGGGGGGGAGACGTGTGAGAGAGACGGACACAGAACAGCCCCTGCCGGACACCCCCAAGAGATTCACCTACCCCTGCTGTGTGCTGGGGAGCGAGGGGTTCACCTCAGGCAGATATTACTGGGAGGTGCAGCTGCTGCAGGAGGGAGGAGGGTGGGAGGTGGGGGTCGCAGCAGAGTCTGTGAACAGGAAAGGAGACTTCACATGGTCCCCTGAGGGGGGAATCTGGGCTGTGTCGGGGTGGGAGAAGGGTCAGTACTCGGCTGTCACCTCCCCTCCGACCACTCTGTCCCCTCGTGAGGAGCCCCTGAAGCTGGGGGTGTATCTGGACTATGAGGGGGGTCGGCTGTCCCTGTACAATGCTGACTCCATGGAGCTTCTCTACTCCTACCCGCAGGCCCCCTTCACAGAGAGGCTGTTCCCGTACTTCGGTCCCTGGTACGGAGCAGAGCTGAGGCTGGTGTGAGAGCTACAGGGAGCTTCAGCCCCTCATCCTTCCCTCCCACTCCCCCTACAGGGGAGGAGCGGAGCTGAGGCTGGAGTGAGAGCTGCAGGGAGCTTCAGCCCTTCATCCTCCCCCCCCCCCCTACAAGGGAGGAGCGGAGCTGAGGCTGGTGCGAGAGCTGCAGGGAGCTTCAGCCCCTCATCCTTCCCTCCCACCCCCCTACAGGGGAGGAGCGGAGCTGAGGCTGGAGTGAGAGCTGCAGGGACCTTCAGACCTTCATCCGTCCCTCCCACCCCCCTACAGGGGAAGAGCGGAGCTGAGGCTGGTGTGAGAGCTGCAGGGAGCTTCAGCCTCTCATCCTTCCCTGCCACCCCCCTTACAGGGAGGAGCGGAGCTGAGGCTGGTGTGAGAGCTGCAGGGAGCTTCAGCCCCTCATCCTTCCCTCGCACCCCCTTCTGCAGTGATAACAATGTGAACAGGAGCACAAGCAGAGACGCTTTTAAATAATACAAGCTCCCTTTGGGGATAAGTATTTTGGGGGGGGCAGTAATTTTTTCATGTAGAATTTATTAATGTATAGATGTCAGCCAACCCCATGTGCAGAGCCCCCCTCAACTGTCATCTACAGTTTATACCCCAACATTCCAAAGAATCTTCAAACCCCAACATTCCAAAGAATCTTCAAACACCAACATTCCGAAGAATCTTCAAACCCCAACATTCCAAAGAATCTTCAAACACCAACATTCCAAAAAATCTTCAAACACCAACATTCCAAAGAACCTTCTTCACAGTGACCCTCCCACATGTTACCATGACAACCGAAAGCCTCACGTGAAACTATGTATCTCTTTTCCTTGTACAATTTTAAAACAAGGGCAGACAATGTTTCCATGTGAATCATGCACCAAACATCACGTAACATATGATAAAGTCTCTGTAGAATTAAACAAGCATTGGCATAGCCAATAGGTCTCGTCTTTGGGACCTTTAAGTGTTTAGGCAGAGCTATTGGCTTTGCCAATGTTTTTAAGGTATGTTGTAGAGCATTTCTGTTGTTCCCTGAAACCCTCTGGACATATAAGGACATGTTCTTTGCAGCAGGCTTCTTAATCCTCTGCGCTACTTTAGCATCAGTGGAAACAGCCATTAGATAAAACTCCCATCGCTCTCCAACGGGAACTTTAATCGCCAAACTTACCTTCACATTTTTATTGTTGCCTGAAAACCTCTGAACACACAAGGACATGTTCTTTGTAGTAGGCATCTTAAACCTCTGTGCTACTTTAGCATGATTGGATACAGCCACTGGATAAAACTCCCATATCTCGCCTGCAGGAACATTAATCGCCAAAGTCACCTTTACATTTTTATTGTTGCTTGAAATCCTCTGGACACACAAGGACATGCTCTTTGCATCAGGCACCTTAATCCTCTGCGTCACTTTAACATGAGTTGAAACAGCCACTAGATAAAACTCTGATCTCTCTCTCCAGCAGGAACCTTAATCGCCAAAGTTACATTTACATCTTTATAGTTGCTTGAAAACCTTTAAACACACCCGGCCATGTTCTTTGCAGCAGGCATCTTAATCCTCTGTGGTACTTTAGCATGAGTGGAAACATCTAATAGATAAAACTCCCATCTCGCTCCTTCAGGAGCATTAATCGCCAAAGTTACCTTTACATTTTTATTGTCGCCTGAAAACGTCTGAACACACAAGGACATGTTCTTTGCAGCAGGCATCTTAATCCTCTGCGCTACTTTAGCATGATTGGAAACAGCCACTAGATAAAACTCTGATCTCTCTCTCCAGCAGGAACATAAATCGCCAAACTTACCTTTGTCACGTGGCCCATGGGGACATTGTCGTCTTCGCTAAGTTGGCATGAGCACGCTGCAGAATGCCCGCCGCTTTGCTCTCGTTACTATAAGTCTTTATTTTTGCTACTGTCTCTAGTGTCGTTTTCACATGAGAACCCATCGCTGTGTTCACACTCTGCAGGTTCGTGGGATTTTGTCTGAACATTGTGGACAAGGTCGAACAACAATGTCCCTTGTTATTTTGTTCTGGCCAGGCCTTAGCACCTAGACAAAACATACCAATGCAGCTGTGGTTTGGGGCAACGTACTTTGGTCTTATTGGGATGCATGAATAGATAACAGACACTTGGAGAGGGACCTTTCCAGAGAGAAGAGCGAGACAGCACCTATGATGTAGAGCTACTCTCTATAGGCTAAGGTATGGGGTCTGCTGACAAAGCCCAGAGATCTTCTAGTATATAATAATACTATTCCTATGCAAGGGGAGGGAGGTTAGGCTATACAGTCTTTTCACAATGACATCTCCTTTCATGATATATGGACTAACTGCTATGCTGACTGTATTTGTATTATGCCTTTTTCTGCTTGTGGCACGTATACTGCATATTAGAGCACGTTAGTTAAAATAAATATTTTAAACTTGTTTGTGTCTCTGTCAGATCTTATTGTGGACAAGTACAAGAGTGTGAGCGAAAGGACGTGTCTTGTTACCGTGATTCCTGAGAGATCTGGGAGTGTTGTGTTTTGGGGTGTCTAATCACTTGTTTCTCTGTGAGTGAGTAGGAGAGCAAGTGAGACACTATAACTAGTCGGTCCTGGGCTCATGGCTACTAAGGTAGTAGGATGACTCCGTCCCTATGCACTAAGGTCCCATAATCCTACGCATAGTTCTGTTTTTGGACAGAATGCCTGCAGCACATTTAAATTTTTATTGTTGCCTGGAAACCTCTGAACAAACAAGGACATGTTCTTTGCAGCAGGCATCTTAATCCTCTGCGCTACTTTAGCATCAGTGGAAACAGCCACTAAATAAAACTCCAATCTCTCTCCAGCTGGAACTTTGATAGCCAAAGTTACCTTTACATTTTTATTATTGCATAAAACTCCCATCTCTCTCCAGCATAAACATTAATCGCTAAAGTTACCTTCAGCATTTTTGTTGTTGCCTGATAACCTCTGAACACACAGAAACATGTTCTTTGCAGCAGGCATCTTAATCCTCTGTGCTACTTTAGCATGAGTGGAAACAGCCACTAGATAAAACGTCCTTCTCTTTCCCGCATGAACATTAATCGCCAAAGTTACCTTTACATTTTTATTGTTGCCTGAAAACTTCTGAACACACAAGGGCATGGTCTTTGCAGCATGCATCTTAATCCTTTGCACCCCTTTAGCATCAGTGGAAACAGCCACACAATAAAACTTCCATCTCTCTCCTGCAGGAACATTAATCACCAAAGTTACCTTTACATTTTTATTGTTGCCTGAAAACCTATGGACACACAAGAACATGTTTTGCGCAGCAGGCATCTTAATCCTCAGTGCTTCGTTAGCATGAGTGGAAACAGCCACTAGATAAAACGTCCTTCTCTTTCCCGCATGAACATTAATCGCCAAAGTTACCTTTACATTTTTATTGTTGCCTGAAAACTTCTGAACACACAAGGGCATGTTCTTTGCAGCAGGCATCTTAATCCTTTGCACCCCTTTAGCATCAGTGGAAACAGCCACACAATAAAACTTCCATCTCTCTCCTGCAGGAACATTAATCACCAAAGTTACCTTTACATTGTTATTTGTGCCTGAAAACCTCTGGACACGCAAGGACATGTTCTTTGCAGCAGGCATCTGAATCCTCTGCGCTACTTTAACATGAGTGGAAACAGCCACTAGATAAAACTCCGATCTCTCTCCCGCAGGAACATTAATCGCCAAAGTTACCTTTACAGTTTTATTATTGCATAAAACTTCCATCTCTCTCCAGCAGGAACATTAATCGCCAAAGTTACCTTTATATTTTTATTGTTGCCTAAAAACCTATAGACGCACAGGACATGTTCTTTGCAGCAGGCATCTTGATCCTCTGCGCTACTTTAGTATGAGTGGAAACAGCCACTAGATAAAACTCAGATTTCTCTCCAGCAGGAGCATTACTCGCCAAAGGTACCTTTATATTTTTATTGTTGCCTGAAAACCTCAGGGGACACACAAGGACATGTTCTTTGCAGCACTCATCTTAATCCTCTGCGCTACTTTAGCATGAGTGGAAACAGCCACTAAATAAAACTCCAATTTCTCTCCTGCAGGAACATTAATCGCCAAAGTTACCTTTACATTTTTATTGTTGCCTGAAAACCTCAGGGGACACAAGGACATGTTCTTTGCATCAGGCAACGAAATCCTCTGTGCTACGTTAACAGGAGTGGAAACAGCCATTAGATAAAACTCTGATCTCTCTCCAGCAGGAGCATTAATCGCCAAAGTAACCTTTACATTTTTATTGTCGCCTGAAAACGTCTGAACAGACAAGAACATGTTCTTTGCTGCAGGCATCTTAATCCTCTGCGCTACTTTAGCATGATTGGAAACAGCCACTAGATAAAACTCCGATCTCTTTCCAGCAGGGACATTAATCGCCAAAGTTACCTTTGTCATGTGGCCCATGGGGACATTGTCGTCTTCGCTAAGTTGGCATGAGCACGCTGCAGAATGCCCGCCGCTTTGCGCACGTTACTATAAGTCTTTATTTTTGCTACTGTCTCTATTGTCGTTTTCACATGAGAACCCATCGTTGTGTTCACACTCTGCAGGTTCGTGGGATTTTGTCTGAACATTGTGGACATTGTCGAACAACAATGTCCATTGTTATTTTGTTCTGGCCAGGCCTTAGCACCTAGACAAAACATACCGATGCAGCTGTGGTTTGGGACACCGTACTTTGGTCTTATTGGAATACACAAATAGGTAACAGACACTTGGAGAGGGTCCTTTCCAGGGAGAAGAGCGAGACAGCACCTATGATGTAGAGCTACTCTCTATAGGCTAAGGTATGGGGTCTGCTGACAAAGCCCAGAGATCTAATATATAATAATACTTTTCCTATGCAAGGGGAGGGAGGTTAGGCTATACTGTCTTTTCACAATGACATCTCCTTTCATGATTTATGGACTAACTGCTATGCTGACTGTATTTGTATTATGCCTTTTTCTGCTTGTGGCACTTAAACTGCATATTAGAGCACATTAGTTAGAATAAATATTTTTAACTGGTTTGTGTCTCTGTCAGATCTTATTGTGGACAAGTACAAGAGTGTGAGCAAAAGGGTGTGTCTTGCTACCACGATTCCTGAGAGATCTGGGAGTGTTGTGTTCTGGGGTGTCTAATCACTTGTTTCTCTGTGAGTAAGTAGGAGAGCAAGTGAGACACTATAGCTAGTCGGTCTGGGGCTCATGGGTACTAAGGTGGGAGGATGACTCAGTCCCTATGCACTAAGGTCCCATAATCCAACGCATAGTTCTGTTTTGGGACAGAATCCCTGCAGCACCTTTATATTTTTATTGTTGCCTGAAAACTTCTGAACACACAAGGGTATGTTCTTTGCAGCAGGCATCTTAATCCTCTGCTCTACTTTAACGTGAGTGGAAATAGCCACAGGATAAAACTCCGATCTCTCTCCCGCAGGAACATTAAACGCCAAAGTTACCTTTACATTTTTATTGTTGCCTGAAAACCTACAAGCACACAAGGACATGTTCTTTGCAGTAGGCATCTTAATCCCCTGCGCTACTTTAAGAGGAGTGGAAACAGCCACCAGATAAAACTCTGATCTCTCTCCTGCAGAAACATTAATCGCCAAGGTTACCTTTACATTTTTATTGTTGTCTGAAAACCTTTAAACACACAAGGACCTGTTCTTTGCAGCAGGCATCTTAATCGTGTGCGCTACTTTAACATGAGTGGAAACAGCCACTGGATAAAACTCCGATCTCTCTCCTGCAGGAACATTAAACGCCAAAGTTACCTTTACATTTTTATTGTTGGTGTTCAAATATTTTTATTATAGATAAAAAGAAATACATTGGAATACACTAGCAATACATAAGAGTCAGAAATAAATATATAATAATAAGGAATAAAAAAGGACTATCTGACAAAGAACTACTGGAATGGGATAAAAAGATGTCAAAGTCATTATATAAAAATGATCCGATAAATGCATGACAGATAACAGATATTGCAAATTCATCAAATATTAAAAATAGAACCCAGGAGTGTGGGACAAATGGAACATTAACATATATCCCAACAACTAAATTACAAGAAGAAGGAGCAACACAATTTAAATACAATAATGTCTATATTAGAATCAATTCGTCAAAGCGAAAGAAGTCATTAGGCAGATAATTCATAATGTAGATCCATTCTTCTTTATTGTAATTCAATTCAAATTTTTTTTTCTCTCTGGAAGTGGTCATTCGATTATTCAAATTATAGACTTGCAGCTTTGTGGTATATATCAAATCATTCTTCGTTGCAATACTTAATTCAGCCGAAGAATTGATTCTAATATAGACATTATTGTATTTAAATTGTGTTGCTCCTTCTTCTTGTAATTTAGTATTTGTTAGTGTGGGTGTTTTGCGGTAAACCACGAGAAGTGAGCACTTTTTTCCTTATTACTTACTCTTTTTTAACATTTGAATACGCCTAGTGCGCTAGTGCCGGGAGCCCTACCGCTTGAGTTCTGTTGTTAATATATCCCAACAAAATCATGTACGAGTTTGTATTGCTCAGTAAATAGGATACACCAGCCGGGGGGAAAGAGGTGAAAGAAGGGAAAAGAGAAAGAAAGAAAGAAAAAAGGAAAGGATACCAGGGGGAAGAAAAAGGGGATGAGATATTGGAAGGAGACCTCTGCTACACTTCTGAAAAATAAGTTAAGAAAGACATTCAAAAAGGATATTGCGCTACCAACCATGAGAGGATAAATCCATGTAGTTATCTAAAGAACGCCATACCTTGCTATCAATTGAAGGCGAATAATGTTTATTTTCAACAAAAGGATGAGCTCCACGAAGATATGAAACCCACGCTCACCAAGTATGGTAAGAAAGGAGGTGAAAAGATTTCCATCCTGTAAGGATGATTTTGACTGCAGTGGATAAGAGCAAATCTAAGAGCTCCAAATCCATACTGCCAAGAAGTAGGGGGGTATCTATGGCCCATGGACCCAACAAGAGGTAGAGGGGTATCTATGGCCCATGGACCCATCAGAATCATAGGTAAAGAGAGAACGATGGGAGTATTAAAGATCAATGATAAATGTTTTTGAATCGAACCCCAAAAGGATTCTAATAGTGTGCAATCAAAGAACATATGTTGATGGGTGCCAGGAACTGAGTTACAATTCCAACAAAGATAATTCTCTCTTAATTTCAGCTGGTGTAAACGAGCGGAGTCCAATGTAACGAATTCATAGAAAAGAATTTAGATTGAATCAGTAAAGGAGCAATTTTGTTACGCAAGGACAATTTTCCTATCAATTGCCAGGTATCCTGTGACACATATTCAATATTCCCAAAATGGTGAGACCATTTACTAGAAGTAACTGTGGACTGTGAAGGTAGAGGAGCAGATAAGAATTTATAAATTTTAGAAGCGGTATGGCCTGAATGTACCCACATAGAAAGAAGTGAGAGAATACCCGAATCTGTGGAAAGGGGTATCTTGGAGAGTTTGATTTTCAACTTCAAAAAAGTATAAAAATCCATGTTATTGAGATTATATTTTTGGGCTTAGAAGGAAAAAGGAAGAGGGTCATGATTCATATCATAAAGGTCTTTTACCAGTCTGATGCCCTTGCCGGCCCATGAAAGAGCAATGGTGAAATCAGTATCAGTAGCAAGCTTAGGATTAGACCATAAAGATGTCCACCTTGACTTGTGAATAGGTTTCGAAACTTTCCGATCAATGTATTTCAACGCATTAACCATATCTAATACAATACGTTGAGAGTGTGCTAGCGTACTTTGTGAGGTTGTGAGCAAAGAGAGAGTGGAAAAGGGAGCACACAACTCACGTTCTATAAAAATCCATGGAGGCATATGTTGGGGTACTGGCGAGAACCACAGTGCTCGCTGAGCCGCCAAGAAAGAGATCTGATATAGATTCCAATCTGGGAGGTTACATCCGCCCAGTATAGAGGGTTTCCTAAGATATTTGTAAGCAATTCTAGCTCGCTTATCGTTCCATAGGATTCTTGAAGTGATTGCATCAAGCTCATGAAAGAAAGATAACGAAAGTTTTATAGGTAATGGAAGGTAAAAAATTAATGATTGGGGTTATCATCATTTTAAGAGTTTGTAACCTACCCCACCAAGAAATATATTTAGGAGACCAGGAAGACAAAAGATCCTTAACTTTATTTATTGTATGAGATTCATTGTAAGTAACAGTGTCTGTGAGATTTTTGCAGAACCAGATCCCTAGATATTTAATGCGTGTAGATTGCCACTTAAAGCCTGAGTGAGACGGAAGACACAAAGAATTTAAAGGAAACAATTAAGTTTTCTCTATATTAAGAGTATATCCAGAAACAACCAAAAAAGTATGAATAAGATTGGTAATAGAAGGAATCGCTGGTTCAATATCTTCTGAGAGAATAAGCACATTGTCAGCGTAAGCGGCCGTTTTGAGTGTATACGTTCCGAATCGGAAACCTTTAATGTCCGGGTTCAGATTAATTAAGCAGAGAAGCGGATCAATAGACAAAAGAAAAAGAAGGGGTGAAAGTGGGCATCCTTGTCTAGTACCTTGGCGAAGATTAAAAAGGAGGACGTTGTACCATTAATCCTAATATTAGCCATTGGTTGCGCATAAAGAGCCATAACCATATTAATAAAAGAGCTACCAAGATTGTGAGATTCTAACACAGACTAAAAAAGGCCAAGAGACTTTGTCAAACGCCTTTTCGGCGTCAAGGGCAATCGCCGCAGATGGCAGTTGAGAAAGTTTAGCTTTTTCTAAAATATGACAGAACGTACGAACGTTATCTCTAGCAAGCCTACCTTTTACAAAACCGGTTTGGGATTCATGAATGAGGTTAGGAATATGATATTGTAGACGATTTGCTAAAATTTGTGCAAAGATTTTTGCCTCCATATTCAACAAAGAAATGGGCCGGATGTTTTTTGGATCAGAATGATCCTTACCTTCTTTTGGTATGACTACAATAGTAGCCTCAGTAGCCGTACCCGAAACCTCACCAGAAAGGACATCATTGTCAAAAATCTTTTGGGGCATATTAGCAAGGGCACTATCGCCGCTTTAGCGGCACTTTTTGCCGCTAAAGCGCCGATATTTATATCGCCCTATCAGCAAACTGTCTCTAACAGCAGTTAGCGACAGTTTGCGGGCATTAGCGCCCGTTTTTTTACCGCTTTGCATGTCAGCGATATTTATCGCTAATGACATGCAAAGTGGCCGTTCCCGACGAACAAACATGGGAAACACTCGCTAACAGGCCTATCGCCTATTAGCAAGGTGGCCATGGCCCCAGTTAGCGACGTGAAAAGTCGCGCTAACCGGGGTCATCGCCATTTATTTAACACCTGCAATTAGCAGGTGTTAGCCATATCTAACATGGGGGGTGGATTATGCTGATACGACCACAGGGTCGTATCAGCAAGGTGTTCTCCCTTCTCCATGCAACATCGCTGGTTTTTCAGCGATGTTGGCCCATTTCCTCGCTATCGCTGGAATATTCATCGCCATAGCGCTAATCGTTGCTAATACAGCGTTAGCGTGGCGATATATTCCAGCGATAGCCGGCGATAAAAAAAATCACGCTAAGCAGGGTTAGCGATGATTATCGCCTCTTCTTGCTAATATGCCCCCTTTTTAATGTATTGAATTATGGAAGAAATAAATGTTTTATAAAAGGTGATGGGGAAGCCGTCCGGTCCTGGAGCTTTCCCCGAACGAGTAGCCTTAATAGCTTTAATAATCTCATCAATCTCTATTGGTTTACCCAGCTCGATCATATCATCAATCGAGATAGTAGTAGTAGGAAGAGAGTTAAGAAATTGGTGGCACTCTGGCTTAGTACATTGACTTTGAGGAGTATATACATTTTCATAAAGTTCTCGAAAAACTTAAAGAATTTCTTGGGTATGAAACTTCCTCGAACCATTTTTATCAGTGATATGAGAAATACAAGTAGTATTGGAATTGTGATATTTTAGGGTGGTAGCTAACAATTTGCCAGCTCTATTTCGTAGTAGTAATTGACGAGATTTTTGAGCATGTACTCCAATATAAGCTCTTTTAGTAACTATGGAGTTGAAGGAGTATTTTAAATGTTTAATATCTTGCAAGAGAGATTTATCATTAGAGTGTCTATATAATTCCTCTTTCTGCTTAATATCACCCCTATAGACTGAAGACATTTCTTAATGTCGCTGTTCCTTTTGGCCATCTTTTTAATGATTTGGCCTCTTATAGTACATTTAAAGGCATCCCAGAGGATTATCGGAGAATCCACTGACGATTCATTTTCTTTGAAGAAAATAACAATCTCGTCATTGAGTTCCTTAACCTCAGAAATATCATCCAAGAGCTCTGTGTTTAGATGCCAATTACGGGGTCCTTTAGTATCCATAAGATTGAGGATGGTTAACGAGACTGCAGCATGGTCGGAAACAACTATCGGATGAATCATTACATTTGTAATATGTTTTAAGAGGGAGGCGTTAACCGGAAGATAATCTATACGAGAAAAACTAGAGTGAGGGGAAGAGGAAAAAGTGAAATCACTGCCTGTCAGGTTATGTAATCTCCAAGCATCCAACAGATGATGTGACAAACACATATTAAGTAAATGTTTGTGTGCTCTAGGGGGTCGGAATTTAAAAGTGGAGGGTCTGTCCAAAATAGGGTCGAGAGAGAGGTTAAAGTCTCCTCCAACAATTGTTCTTGAATTTTGTAGAATGTCAGAAAGTGTTTTATTGATCATGCGCCAGAAATCTGGATCATCAATATTCGGAGCATAAAGGTTCATAACATATAGATCATCTGAGCCATTAGTCAAACATGTAAGTAACCATCTTCCATTAGTATCATGCTCAGCTGTAACTATAGATACGCCCGATTTCTTAGAAATAAGAGTAACAGCTCTGTTTCTTATCCCGGACGCCTCAGAACATGTAACATCTGCTACTCAATCTCTCCTCATGAGGAGAGCCTCCCTGAAACATATCTTAGTGTCCTACAGTAAGACTAAATCACCTGATAAATTCTTACAATAATCTAAACTCTTAGTCCGTTTAACCGGGTGATTCAAACCCCTAACATTAAGGGAAACTACATTTATACCAGGCATTTGTAGATGTTAAGTGTAAATACTTCTGGTGAAAGAGTGTAACGAAAATGAAAGTATACTTAAAAACCAAGGGAAGTGAAGCAGATGTCCCAATATTAAGAAGAGGATAAAAGAGAGGAACAAAGAGTAAGGAAAAGAGAAGAGGGATCAAATGTACTCCAGAGAAGTTCAGAGCAACATTAGAGCCCAACCCTACCAAGGGATGTCTGTGAGAGACAACTTACATGGGGAATCTACGTGGATGAGCAACAGCAGAGGCTACCATCATCGGTGTAGACAGCTCAAACATGGGCAAACCACAGAGCAACAGAACAAGGTTTGTCGTATGAAAAATATGTTCATATCTAGGATAAGTCTTGGGTGTAATATTAAGTAACAAAAGACTAACCAGCTATAATGTAAGAAGAGCGTCTGCAAAGAGATAACATTTCGTAATCACACAAATTAGTATTATATTTAGCATACAAATTTCAGTTCTAGCATACTTCAGATCATCTATAAATATCATTTAGATGAATTCCAAGTTGATATGTAAAAAGCAATAAGATAACCATACATTCTCAATTAAAATTAATCTAAGAGCATGAGTATTAACGGTGCAACTCATACTGACCTAACATTAAAGTGGTGCTAGGAGCATAACAAGTTAGGAGCATAGAATAGTAGGAGAATCTTGATAGATAATGTCATATTTCATTGGTGATCAGTGGAAAGTAACATATGACGAAACTTCAAAATAGAAACAAAGGTAAAGGAGAACAGATAAAAGGCAGAAGGTAAAATCTAGAATATAGAATACTCACCTATAGGAAGAGACTATAAAGGAAAATATATAAATAATAGGAGAACAATTTGATTGACAATACCAGTCATTTGAAATAAAATATCAGATAGAAGGAAGCTAAGATGGTTTAAATGGAGCATATGTTATAAGGTGACATTTCATAGGTAAGCAAAACATAACTGTAAAGAGCAAATAGATCTGACTTATACAAACATCAATCAATCTATCGTAGTTCATACAAATTAATTTCAAATTGATATGTACAATATTATAAAATATCTTAAATAACTATCAACCAATAGCAAGTGAAGAGCACCAATTAATAGAAATGTACCGGAGAAAAAGAACCTAAAAAAGTGGCATTGAGATCAGAACAAAATAAATATATGAAGAGATAGGAGAACAATAGAACAGAAAAAACATACTTTATAAGTGATCATGGAAATCATCAATTAACATATAGTATATAGGTAGACTTCATAAATAAAAGAAGCGAAAACAAATAATAATAAGAAGATTAAAAATAAGAAGAAGGAGGTTAAAAATAAGAAGAAAAAGGTTAATAAACAGATACTCACCTATAATAAGAGTAAGAAGAGAATAATTCATAGAACCTACAAAACAAATAAAACGATATAACTTAAGGGGACCATATCAGCTACAGAGACCAATAAATATAAATAAAAACAAAATGCAAATGAATGCACTGCATGGTAAAGTGCAAAGTATCAACTCCAGGTCCTCTAGAACATAAAGAGCATCAACACAATTACAACGAAATATGTTAAAGTATGAAAATCAAGCAAAGGCACGACCAGAGTTATTATATAGCATACCGTAGGAACAACATGGCCAGAGTTATATGAAAACATATAAAGGCTTGGATACGAAAAAACATATCCCTATATTATTGAGCAACAAGAAGCATAGGAAAAAGCCAAACAATTCATACAGTTGACTAGGAGCGAGAAGAACCAGGTAAAGAGTCAGAGTCCATATGGGATTCAGATTGATTCTCCAAAAATGTAGAAAGATCTGTGGGTTCATAAAAAATCTGTGGGTGACCTTTGAAAATGATCCGAAATTTTGAGGGCCCAGAAAAAGAAAATGGATTTCCCATATCAGAAAGTCTCCTACGTAGATTAAGGAAGCCTTTGCGATGAATGACGTATCTCTGGCAAAGTCTTGTAAAATAGAGATTTTGTGACCTTCCCATTGAACCGTCTTGATCTTCCTCATTTGTGCCAAGATTTAATCAGTATGTTGATGTTGCAAAGGTTTAAAAATCAACGGCCTTGGAGAAGACATATTTCTGGGTTTAAAAGTTGGAACTCTATGAGCTTATTCTAGCCCAAAGTCCTGTTTGAAAGAAAGATGCAGGGTATTTGGGATCCAAGTAAGTAAGAATTCAATTACAGAAGAAGCAGAGTTCTCACTTCCCTCCGGTAATCTAAAAATACGAAGATTACTTCTGCAATTACGATCTTCCTGTTCTGTTAGGTCTCTCCTTAGTGATGCAATGGAACGTTCCAAGTTTTGAATGTGTTTTGCTTGTTTATTAGTGTAATCTTCTACGCAACTTATTCTTGTTTCAGCATTAGAAACACGTAATGAAAGTTCTTTAAGGTCATTACGAATTGCCGCAACCTCCACCTGAAGTAAATCTGTATTGGTTTTAGTACTTTGAGCTATATCATGGACGGTATTAATCTTAAGCAATATAACTTCTAAAGTTGAGGTAGAGTCAGGATTACCTTTAGCCAGTGATTCCGGGGTAGGTGAGGACTGTTTGGAGCGTTTCATGTTTCCTTTGGAATCTCTGTCCTTAATATTGCCACCCAAACCTTCTGCCATTGAAAGTAATAGTAGTGCAGCTTAATATAAATTGAGAAGAACAGACGGCAATATGGGTCAGCCACCAAGCTACTGAAATGAGGATGAATAATAAGTCAGCACTGCTGCAACACTGAATTACGACTCAGTAATCTGATGAGGTTGTGTCAGCAAGTATAACTCAAGACAGTGGGATTCAGTCAGCAGTCGCCAATATATGATCCTCAAACTTGAAGTGAAAAAAGCACACCAAGGGGCCCATTACGATAACCGGCGGTAAAAAAACCGCCATCTACCACAGCCTGAAAAAACCGCCCGCCTGCACCATGGGAACACCGACCTAGCAATTATGATGACGCGAAGCAACAACCGCCCGCTGCGGAAAGAACAGACAGAATACCGCCCGTCCATGTCAGAGTAGAAGATAATCCGTCCGCCACGGACGCAATACCGCCCGAAAACCCCAAATATGACCGCGCTGACGAACCAGACACCGGCCGTCAAATTAGGATCCCCCTGACATGACCGCGGTAAAACAACATATTTTCCGCCCGCAACGGTGAACAACAGAGATGAATAACTGACATCGCGGAAGGCCTGGCGCCCACGTCCGTGCACGGAAACATATGCGGCCCAAAGAAATACACACACCCCCGCCAACAAGTCCACACAGCAAACTAATCCTAAATACCCACACACAGAACCCATCCCAAAGACACATCCCCCTGGCCAAACCAAAAAACCACATATCCCAGGACACCACGCACAACACACCTGAAAACGACAGCCCATCATGACACACCCACATTGGTGAGTACAAAAGCAGCCCCTTCACAGACCACAATCCCTTGCACCACTACAAAGCCAAGACCACAGCAGAGAACACAGAGAGCCACAAAGGAAAGCAGCATACCACACGCAGGCACACATCACACGCATCACCAACAACACCACCACCATCATCACCGAAACACCGGCACCACTAACCCCTTGCATATCACACACCACACACCACCACACCAGCACCACAAATACCAAACCACGCACCATGGCAACACAATGAATGCCTAAGTTCACTGCCACAGAGTTGACGGTCATGGTCGACGAGGTCATCAAGGTGCACCCACAAATCTATGGGAACCAGGTCCAACAGACACCAGTAGCCACCAGAAACAGGATGTGGAGCAGGATCGTAGACCAGGTGAATGCAGTCGGGAACGTGCCACGCAACCGGGAGGAAATCACCAAAAGGTGGCAGGACCTGAAAAGCGTGGTCAGGAAGAAGGAGGCCAAGAACCGTGAGCTGGCTGACAGGACTGGCTCCGGAAATCCCGCGCCATTCAAGACCTTCAAGGCATGGGAGGAGAAGGTGCGAGGCATTCTACATCCAGAGAGTCTCACCGGAATACCAGGGGGAGTGGAGGCTGGTAAGTACAAACAAATGTATACCAGCACACTGCTATGTACTGTCATGCACCACCAGAATGCCATAGCTCCGAGGGACAAACACCCCCATGTCCAGTACACAATCCACAAGACATCTCTCACACATGCAACAGACACACACACACACTCAGCCCAAAGGTACCAACAAACAAAACCATGGGGGCATGTGTACAGTCAGCCAGCACCACAACTCCCACCAGCTCCCCCTGTAGCCCAGATGCGCCGGAAGGAGCACTGCCCACACCCACACCCATGTGTCAGCCATAGCTGCACAAACCAACAAGTAACAGGTAAGTAGCCGAACCACAAGGTCCGTGTATGGGAGGTGGGACTGCAGAAGTACAACCCCCACCAGGCCCCCAGTCCCACAGCGCAGCAAGATGGAGCACCCCTCCCACACATAACCATGTGGTAGCCATTGCATTGCTCCCTCCAAACCAACAACTAGGTAGACTACTGTACAGGGCGGGGTGTCCGTAGGCATGAGGACTGTACTACGACTAACATCTGGGACATGTCACGTAGCAGAGGAACAGGTAGCACTGCTCCCTAACAGAAACATGTGACTAATGTGCACACGGACATGAATTACAGAGTCATAGCCCACATGAGCCATCTCAAATACAGTAACACATAAGGAGTCACGTCTGCATGCACAAGTCTCACTGGAGTACTGAGCCACATGGCGTGCAATGTGCCAGTCATCACACACAGCAGCAACACCACCCAAGTCTTGTCCATGTAGTCGTTTCAGCTTGTTCCGTTGACATCGTACAACATCACCCATGTATGTCTATCCTGTCTCAATGTAACAGAGTGGAACCCCACTAATGTCACATACACCACTGGACCCATGAACCACACAGCTACACAATGCACATTCAAATTCTCATTCATCACATCTTTCAGCCCCAGTGTCATGAGAGGTATATCATCTAAGCAGTTGTCCCATATACAGTAGTGCAGCAAAGATTCCTGCCCATGACCAATAATGTGTCTGCTGTGTCTGAAGCGCACGTCACACTGTGAGTTACAACATACCAAATATAGCCAACACCCCAAGAGCACAGCATTGCTGCACATGGCTGAGGGCAGCACGCACACCAAGGAATTGTCCCATCTGCAACACGTTGTGTGGCACACAACCATTACTCACTCACTACAATGCCTGCAGTGTAATGTCCCTAAATGACAACAGTGAGCTGATATGCTGGGTAAGTCAGACATACACACACCTTTGTCTCTGCAGTGTCGTGTGGACAAATCACATGTCCCCTTCTGCACCCATATGTCACAGTATTTACCACAGTACCATATGTCAGCTCCAAAGCGTCCATGGGGCTGTACCCCTTTTGCCATCCGCTTTTCTAAGCGTTACATTAGAACCCCAAGAACATATATCATCTCAAAAGCGTTCATGGGGCTGTACCCCATTCCCCCCGATGCCACAAAACGTAGGGGTACTGCAACATACACCATTTGGCATTTCAAATCCGTCCCATGCCATATGCACCCATCACACTATTCCATTGCCTTGATCACGCACACACATCGCAGAGCCATACACACGCATCTGGGAAGTCAGTGCACAACTGTGCACATACTGTGCATGTCAGACATCTAACACAAACCCTGCAAGGTGCAACACAATAACCTTTTGTCTCTGCCCCACAGGTGACGAACAGCATGATGCTGGAGAGGGAGACAGCAGCCATCACAGCCAGTCCACAAGCCCTCCACCCGGACTCACTGATGTGGAAGACCTGGATACCTCTTCGGACGTGGACTCCCTACCAGGCACATCTGGTGTGGCAGGGCGCAACAGCTCCTCAGGACCCCTCCTACCCACCAACCCATCTCCCAGGGCTTTTGACCAGTCCCAGGCCCCTGCTGCCACGGTCATTGCGGCCACCACCACCGCCGCAACCACCACCACCATCACCACCACCAGGGCCTCCCTGACCACCAACCCTGCGCAAGAGGTGGCACGCACCTCCACATCTACCCTGGGAGCCAGAAGGAGGCCCCGGGTGACCAATGTGGCGAGTGGGCAGGTCGGTGGCAGCAGTCCAGGTGGGAGGCGCAGGGTCAGGCCAACTCCAACAGAGCCTGGGAGCCAAGCCCTGCCGCAAATAGCAAGAGTCCTTGGGGCCTATGAAGAGGCCCAGGGACAATGGGCCAGGTCAGCATCCGACACGAGGGAAGTCCTTGGGGTGTTGAGGTCCATGGACGCTCACATGGGCCAACTTGTGGACCTCATGGGCCAGCTAGTGGTGGAGGTGAGGGCCCGCTCAAGGCCAAGCACACCACCTCCGCCACCACCAGCTGGGGCGCAGGGACGTGCAACATCCAGTTCCCCTGCGTCCACAGCGAGTGGGCAATCCTCACCCACCACCAGCAGCCCACACACACAACCCCCCCTCCCAAACGTGGAAGGGGCCATCTGAAGAGGAAACAGATGTCCAGGGAGGACTTTGCACGCTCCAAACACCAGTGAGTCAGCCATCCCCTGCATTCACTTGGACTACCATCCTACCCCACACCGCCAGTTTAGTGGCATATGTCTGTTGGACTGCGGACCCAGGACAACATGGGTACACCTTGACCATCACGCGGACATGACCGTCAACTCATTGTACAGCATGCACCACTTCCTTGATCACCTTACCCACGAACACGTCACCTTTGAAATAAATATACCTGTGTCACATTCTATGTTATCTGCTCTGTTTATTTTCAAGGATGCACAACCGTCAGCATGATCAGAAATGCATCTGTAGTGTGGTATGTCGATAGGCCAAGAGAGGCTGTAGGGACCTAGGGGTGAAAAACAGAACAAGAGTCCATTGAATGTGTGTGTCACACACCCATCACACAGTACTTGTCATCATGTTCAAGCAATGTACACACATCTCACAGAGCAACAGGACACAATGCTACAGCCACTGTCAGTGGCATACTACCCTGGACATGGACCATTCCAACACAGCACTCAGTGAACAATAGGCCGCCGTGACAATGCACACATACACCTACACAACTACAGCGACATCAGCCGTCGTACATGGTCACTCACCGTCAAGTGAAGTAGCGGGCGATGAGCTGCTGACGCACATTCACTGCTTCCTCCTCTCCACTGTCCTCGTCACTGGACACTGCTTGGCCTGCAGGCGGGGGCCTTGGCTGATCACCGTCATCCACTATCAGGGGGATCTGCCTGCGAATCGCAAGATTGTGGAGAATGCAGCATGCCACAACTATCTGGCACACCTTCTGTGGGGAGTATGCCAGTGCACCCCCGGTGCGGTCCAGGCATCTGAATCTGGACTTCAGGAGCCCAAAAGCCCGCTCCACCACATGTCTGGTCCTCCCATGTGCCTCATTGTATCTGACATCAGCTGGCGTCCGAGGATTGCGTAGTGGGCTCAGCAGCCAAGCCCCATTAGGATATGCAGAGTCACCTGGGTGTGAGAAACACGGAGAAACGTTGCTTTTCCTACAGGACACAAGACAGCATGTCACACCCAGCACGCTACACGAGTATGCATACTCACCAACAATCCATGCACGGTCCCGTTGCAGATTGGTCATCATACGTGGGAGGGTGCTGTGGCGCATGATGTGCGAGTCATGGGTGGATCCGGGAAACCTGGCACACACGTGTGTGATGATCATGTCCGCCAGGCACACCACTTGCACATTCAGGGAGTGGAAATGTTTCCGGTTCCTGTAGATGTGCTCCATGGCCTGTGGTGCAACAAGGCCAACATGGGTGCAATCAATTGCACCGACAACCTGGGGGATGCGTCCAAGGGCATAGAAAGCACCCTTCACTGCCGCCAAATCACGAGCCCTGGGGAATCTGATGTACCGGTTCCTGTAGAGCATCATAGCTGACAGGACATCCCGTAGCACCATGCTGAACATGGGCTGGGACATCCCACCTCCACTGCCCACCGTGTGTTGAAAGGATCCGGTAGCGAAAAATGGTGGTAGCCGTGGGGGTGAATGCTGTAGGATACACCCTGCGAGGACGAAGGTGGGGTTCCAACATGGCACATAGGCGATGCAGGGTGGGACGGTCCAGACGGAACTTCCGGATAACCTCCACATCCTCCATGACTGCCAGCAATTGGTAGGGGCGATGTATGTTTGGTCTCCTCCTTCGGACAGATGGAAGTGGACACATGTCAATGCAACACACCACATGGCATCTTCACATACACAAAACAAAGATCACTGACGAAGCAATAGAATCACAGAACAGCTGACAAGTAGGGACAGCACAGCTGCATAACTCTTACACAGGTCCCCTTACCAATAGCAATGACCACTGACACCAACCATAGCTATGAGCATGCACATGGGGATTTCGGCCATAATAGCTTGTAAGGCCATGATGAACATTTCAGACTGCATATGTGGGAAGCGGCAACACAACGGCAACATACCTAGCTGCTGTGCCTGACACCGCTTCCGAGGCTGGGTGAGTATGGCACACACCAACTACACAACTTACACAGGCTGAGCGGTACACCAATCGCAGCAGCTTGGACACGCTGACACAGCCCCAGGGGGCTATATGAGTGTGGGAGGGTGACAGGCATCACCACAGCTTCCAGGGACTGCTGACTGGCATCCCTCAACAACACCTGCTGCTGCTGCCACCTGTCCACCCTCATGTCGACGACTCTGATGATATGTCCAGGTCCACTCACCAGCGAGGAGCTGGACTTCCTGGATTCCGAGCTCCACGCACGCTGCCCAAGGCTATTACCTGCAACAGTCGTGTATGCAAGACAACAACTGTGTGTGTGGGAGTGCATGTGGGGGACACACATGTCGTTGATCCGCAGCACTATGAGCCAGAGCCTTTGGTGTTCCAACATGCACTGCTTACCATGCTTACTACAGGTGGAAGGGGTATGTAGGCTCTCAGGCGCTTTCCCATGCATGTCCCTCCCTAGTGGTGGTACATGGCATCGTCATGTCAGACATCCAGTGACGCAGCCACTTGGCAATGCATGATTCAGGGCAGTTATTGCTTGTGTGAATGGCTGGCTGGGTCCCTGCTGGCCTTCTCAGTCTCGGCAGACCTGGGCTGCACATTGTCCGCCCAATCCTAGATGGAATCTACACTGACTGTACAGTGGGTTACATGTGTCATTAGTTCACAACTGTCAGGAAAGCGCAAACCCAGCCCTGTCGAATGGACACCCCAGGCCTTGTGAGAGTGATGTGTGTGAGAGATAGTGGCGCTGAATGTGCCCTCCATTGCGGGGTGTGCCATTCACAGGGTGAGTACGTCGAGGGCTGCGCAGTGTTGGACACAGTGAGTCCACCCACAAAGATGTATTGCCTTGTGAACTCTGTGTTGGTCTACCTGACACTGGACAGTAGATGTGGGCAGACTACACACTGCTCAAAGTGCTGGCATCCTGCATGTGAATGGGATGGACAGGTACTATGTACACACTCCCACCAGCATGCATTCACGTGTGGAGTACACATGCTGTAATGCCATGTCCGATACCTTCTTGGCTCTGTTACACATCTCTGTGCATTCTGGATGGGTCTGCATCATGCCACTGTGATTGGTGGATGTGGGTGATGATGAGAAGTGTATGAGTGATATTCCTACACTCCTGTGTACCATCCCTGCAGTTGGCATTACTCCAGCCCAAGGCCTTGTGATGTGCCATTGCATCCAAGTTGATGCCACTGTATATGCATGACCGACAGTGCAGCCAATTCCACAAAGGGTGTGACGTCATCTGCCGGATGTGCGACTACCTGGCGGAGACGAATCGGGGGATGCCCCCTCGTAATGTCAGGTCAGCAGGGTGCTGCATTTCACCACTATTGGTCTGCTTCTTGACAGTCACAGAGCCTGTGCTGGACGCACGTTTGTAGGGGCATCAGCTGCTAACAGGTGTACAGTATTGTGTGATGGTGTCTTTTGCTGTGAGAGGCAGCATGTGTCCGCAGCCTACCCATCATCTGGGTGATGTGATGTTTGTAGCGTGATGCAGTGGGTTGTAAGTGTACTCTGTGCTGGGTGCATCTGACATGCGTATGCGAATCCTGGGGCTCAAGGTGTAATTTGAGCACTCAGCATTGTCAATGCATTCCGAGTCGTAGGCCTCAGGAACAGCCTGTAGTATGCAGCAGTGGCAATTCCCATGTATGTGTGAGGCACTGTGCCTACTCTGCTTTCGTTCGGTCATATGTGTGCGATGCCTCACCTCATATTCCTGATACCTACACATCCGGCACACTGTGCAACAGTAGTTGTGCTCGTGCGAAAGACAGGTGTATGGCATGGGCTCATGACCATTGTGGACTGTCATGTTGCAGACTGTGTGAGTGGTGTCCCATTCTGCTCCATGCAGGTATGTCCCTGGCCTAATGACGTAGTGGTCATCCTTGCCACCATCAGGACAGTGGGTGTGCACACAGCGATTTGTGGCTATGACCGCAGGGTGACACAGGCCGGATGTTGTGCTAAGTGCACAACACATGTGCCACTTATTAGCGGCTTCATATCCTGTAGGCCCGCCATTACGTGTTGGTTGTGGTGGCTGTATACAGTTGCACAGGTATCGTGCAACATGTGGATTTGGGGATGTTCTGTGCCACCTCCCTTGCACATATCTGTTTAATTGATGCCAAATGAGTGTGGCCACCTCGCTCACCCTCATGTAGCATCTCCCGTGGGTGCTGAGGGACAGGGGATGGTCAACAGTGGTGAGGCATCTGATGAAGCAGCTGCACAGGAGCTGGGTGGGACATATGTGACATGCGCCTAGGAGGGGCCAGACGTGTGCTGGATGAATCACAGGCAGAAACGGCAATTGCTGCGTCATCTGAGGGCAGAGGTCATGCATCCATGTGTGCTGGCACAGGGGGCATGGACACTGGCTCCTTTGCAGCCACGCGGTGGCCAGGGCCCGCCCTCCCATCTACTTCCACTGGTGCTACACGTGTCGGCACAAGGATGGTGGATAGTGTCCTTCACACCAGGCACAGCTGCACCTGCACATGTGACCCCTGCTGCCCTCAGTGCTGGGTCCGTTGAGCTTGTGCGGCGACTCTGCGTGGGGCAGACAGCTCCCATCATTTACTTCATTGCCCATGACATCACCTTGCCGCAGGTGACATAGTTCATGGAGGTCCAACATGTACGCGTGGGTGGGCTACACCAGACTGTCCAATGGTTGTCCCCCCCAGTCAAGGTGGGCCTTCAACTGGGCCACTCTCAGGCTGACATTCCTGACCCTCTCTCCACCCCCCTGGAATGTGGCACATCCGACAACAGCAGGGCACGAGTCCTAACAGAAGGGGTGGTGGGACGCTGACGTCAGGACAGGAAGTGACGTCACGAAAGGTGGCTTGCACCATCAGACTCATTGCCTCCCCTCTCTCACCCCTTAGATGCGATTGCATCAGAGAAGCCAGCGCGTGAGCAGCAGCTCCAATCTCGCCCCAGAGAGGCCAAAGAGTGAATGTGTGGCTCCATTCGCTCCAAGAATTGGGCTCACGATGTGAGTGGGGGGGACGCCGTCCACCCGCGTGGTACCCCGACCCGAGCCCTGGACAACAATGACAATGCATGGCAGTCTCCGGAGTCGGGATACACCACATGCAACACACAGTAGCTGTAGCCGCCCGAGCGGGCAAGGCCGCAGACACCATCCCAGACGAAAGGTAGACACACCCCGGAGCGCTTAGTCATTACATCCGCTGCCATTGACAAGGGACCCATCGAGTGTGATATGGGCCTCAGGGTGACGGGCCTCCGAGCCATCCCCCGCCAACGAGTGTCATGCAACTCACACATCTCGCAAAGCCAATAGGACACTTTGCCTGCACACCAGGGCTCGAGTCGGGGCACCACGCGGGTGGACGGCGTTCCCCCACTCATATCAACGTGAGCCCCATTGCTGGAGCGAATGGAGCCACACATTCACTCTTTGGCCTCTCTGGGGCGAGATTGGAGCTGCTGCTCACGCGCTGGCTTCTCAGATGCAATCGCATCTAAGGGGTGAGAGAGGGGAGGCAATGAGTCTGATGGTGCAAGCCACCTTTCGTGACGTCGCTTCCGGTCGCAACGTCAGCGTCCCCCCACTTCTTATTTGGGACTTGTGCCCTGCTGCACACTGAGAATGTGTTGCCTGCGAGATGTGACCAGGAGCAGGGCGCCATGACCTCCCACCCACCACGCCCCACTGCCATCCCGTGCCCTTGGTAGCCTGTGCAGGTGGACAATGTAGGGGGTACACCTGGAGGACAGGGGATGTAGGTGCCTTGGCAAGGGCCTGGCAGACGCTCAGCAGTATCCAGCATGTCCCCAGAGGGAGGGCCAACCTCTACACCTGATGCAGCATTGGTCGTGTGCCCGCCAGTTGTGCCCACATGGGTTCACATTCATCCCCAGCCAGGTCGGCTTTCCAAATAGCCAACACAGTGGAAATCTACCCCTCCCGGATCTTCCCCACACAGTCTGTTTCATCACTGCATGGGCGCACCTACCCGTGCCACCCACCCACCTGGGCCAAGCAGCCCTCCAGCTTCACATGCCACATGTGTGTCTTCCACAGTTGTGCATCTCTCTCAGGGGCGGACCTCCAACTGTCCCGTAGCACACAGACAGCACCGAGTCGGACTGGCATCCTGTTTGAATGGTGGGCACCCTCACACAACTACCTGTGACACAGTGGTGGCTGTGCTGGCTATAGTGACTGCCATGGCAGTGTTGCTGGCCATGGCAGGGTACACTAACACACTATGCATACGCAGCTTTTAGTATCACCACTCTGCACATCCGACTGGCCACTGTCCCTGGTGTTGTACAATGTTGCCGCCTGTCTATGCAATCTGTGACTGGATGCTGTTGTTCCTGTAGTGGGTTGTGTCTGTGTAGTTGATGATTGCAGTTGTTACTGTGTGTGCATAGTTAAGTGGGGCACATGCCGTGTATGGTACCTCAACAATTGCAGTGTCTGGTCTCACATCCCTATGTGTATCATTTGTGGATGGGACTTCACTTCTTTCAGGCTCTACTACTTGTGTGTGTGATGTAGACATATGTCTGTGACGCGGATTGTCTGCATGTATTTGGTGTTATTTTGGTGCAAATATATACGTGTCATGTGTGCGTGCAAGCACAGCACAGGGTGTGAGTTTAGCCACAGGATGACAGGATGGCATGTGCAGGGTGTGAGGGTATGTGGGGGCTTACTTCATGGTTGGCCAGCGGTGTAGGTGTATGTGAATCTTGTGATGTACATTGAGCCTGGGCACATGGCTTACTTTCAATGCGTGCATTTGGGAGGTGTAGGTGTGTGTGGTGTGGTGTGAAGGGTGTGACTTTGGGGTAGTGTTGGTGTGTGTGTGTGCGCACTGGCAATGTCGACTACACACATGTGTTAACCAAGGCCATGGTGGTTGTTTGTATCCGTGTTCAGGTCTGTGAATGTGAGCACATGTGTGTATTGTATGTTGCGCAGTGTGTGGGTGTGTCCTTGCAGTTCAGGATGACTCCTACTTGATATGTATTGGCCATTGTGGGTCTGCAGGGTGTGTGCATGTCACGATTGTGCCTTGTTTAATTGGGCATGTATGTGAATTACTGCTGTTCGTACTCACTGTGCAGCCCTGCCCACCAACACTGATATCGTGTGTGTGTTCTTGTCATGCATTGCTGTGGCATGCTTCTTGCGAGGCTCCTATATTTGCTTGATGTGTGTGATGTCAGACTGTGTAGGTAATTGTACACATATGTAGGACTGTGCTTTGTAGTGACTATGCCGTCAGTGTTGATGTGAAGATCTGTTGGGCCATGTCAGACTCTGAAAGGGCCAAGGCCCACGACCAGCGGTATTTCAATGGGTCCACTGTGGCAGCGACTCATATGCATTGACATCCAATGACACTTGACTACATGGTCATCTCACGGCTCTCGTGTACTTCCTCTCTCATTCGTACTTGTCAACGATCAATGATTCTACGGAGTCACATATTTGCTTAAAGGCATGTATTTGAACCTACTTCCTCTGTGATGCAGTATAGTGGACACTACTGGCAGCGAAATGCATGTGGAGGATATACTTAGCATGATTACACATACAAAAGGGGGTACAGGTAGATGTGATTAGTTGTTTATTGTGGATTACAGGCTTCAGAGTTACGAATGCCCTGCCCTTGCTATGCTACAGTACATTTGCCCATTACTGAAGGGCTCGAGGCTTTGACACAGACAGTATTTATTTCGCCTACCAGACTGTTTGACATCATAGGCACAACACATCTCAGTCCCATGGTACAGGATTACTACAATAGTGACTCCGACACACCTGCGTCAGAAGTGACATCAGGGCATGAGCCTACATGCATGCAGCAGCATCTCACATGTTGTTGTGATATGGTGGCTACTGAACGTGACACAATGACTGGGGCCATGTTGTAGGGGGTTGCATTTGTTGTCCATGCAATAGTCCTGGCACGGAAGTACAGACGACGGTGAATTGACAGTTCTCACGTATTACAGCAGACAGATAAGCGTGCACTGACAGGAGCATGTGTTCAGGTGCGCAGAAGACATATTATAGCATAGTTGTTCGTGCAGCATTGGCCATGTGGTTACTGTACCCAAGTCCCATACCTCTGCCTCCCCCTGTTCATGCAGGGACACGGGATGTGGAGAGGAACAGAGTGCATGTCCCAACATGTCACGTGTCATGGCAGTGGAGCTGATGGTAAGGTGTTTGTCGCCGATTGCATGGTATAGTTGTTGCACAGCTAACTGCCCACTGCGTGTGGAAGCCAAGCATAGGTACGGTGTTGCACATGAATGTTCAGTTGTGGGCATTGATTTGGGGACCGATGAATTGACAAGTTGTCAGGTATGCGATACCTTCCAGCAGAGCATCCCTCTCATTGGTGGTATGCATGTGTTGGAACCGGGGTTACCGAGTCCGTCACGGTAGCATGGCGCGAGGCGGGAAAGCACGCGAAGGCAATGTGTAAGGCAGTTGTGCAGCACACTCTTACTTTGACTCAGAAATGCGAACGCAATAACAGGACACCACACCAGGCTTGTGTATTTAAAATCAAGATCTTTTATATAAATCAAGGTAGCATCAGATGAGGCAGATTAATTCAGATCTACATTTAAAATCATTGCATTACTCAACTGGTGCGCATTCTTATTACAGCATCATAGCTCATCAACAATGTAGGCCACTAAAAGGCCGCGGGAATCATTTCCTAACCGTAGCACCAATAATGATCACAAGGTGCAATAATAAAACATGGGCCTAAACATGCAGTTCACTTCAGGAATATTCAATTACTTAAAAGAGGGCATTTCACGTTACATTTCAAACAGGGCCTGCATTAATCTAGGCGCACCCACATTCAGTACAGTGGGCGTCGCAACTCCGGTACACCTGTAACATAAAACACTTCAACTCTTGGCGGTGTACACTTCAGCTCAATTCAATTAATCACCTTCACACTAGGAGTTTCAGACATGGTGCCATTAGGCTGTGGAACTCCCTCCCGCTCGCGCTTAGGAAGATATCTTCTTTGATTGAGTTTAGGAAGAATCTTAAGACATGGCTTTTTAAAAACTGACTCTCCCTACAGTACGCGGTCCCTAAGCGCCTAGACACCTATGGGTATTAGTGCGCTATAAAAGTTGCTGTAACATAACATAACATAACATAACGTAAAGACTTTGCAAGTATAAGCATAGGCCTAGACAGTAATTACAGTAGGCGTCATCATTAAATTAATGAACAATGTGGGGAACCCCTCAACATGTCCTGTATTCTGGGGCTTCGGTGTCCCTCAGGGGTTAATTCAGGCCAGGCCCACTCCTCTCCGGGGCCTCGCCTCATAGGGATAATTTCAAGGGTTAATGGTGGCCCCCGGCCCCCAGTGGCGTCTCTGCGGGCCCTAGGGGCCTCCTGGGCTCACCTGAGGTGTCGGTCGTTGGTCGCGCTTCAGGGCGACTGGCGATCTCCCGGGCCGGCCCGTGTTCTGAAGGGCGGGGCCCGGTCGGGGTGCCTTCGGCCTTCTGGCCGGAATTGCGGATCGTTGCGGGGGCCGGTATCACCCTCCTCCGGCCCCCGGGATCAGGTAAGTGGATTGCGGGATTGCGGGAAGGGGAGCGGGAGCCGGCAGTCCTCTCAGGCCGGCTCCCCGTCTCCCTCTGCGGGTCCGGAGCTCTTCCTCGGCCTCCGTCGGCGCTGGGGGCGTGGCGGCCTTCCCGGGGGCGCGGCCGGCGTCCCCGGTTGCCCAGCAACGGCGTCGGCGGGGCCTGGAGGCCTCGCTGGTCGCGCTAGGCCCGGCTTCTTCACGCGGCCCCCTTGGGCTGCGGCATTGATTCCTTCGGCCGCGACTTCGGCGGTGGGGCCCCGGGCCCGGCGGTGATCTTTGGGGGCAATTTGGAGGCTTCGGTGAGGGCACGGACGGCGCACCTCACCACACGCACTCGAGGGGGCCTCCCTCACCACAGCACTTCTCCTCACGCGGCGGCGGCCGCGGCGGCGATTCAGTCACGAGGTCAGTGACTTGGGGGGGGGCAGTTTCTCCCTCGTGGGTATATAGCGCGGGGCGCACCAGCAGCCTGTGGGCAGGGCTGACTGGAAAGGTTCTTGGGGGGCAGCCCAGCAGCAGGCAGGAGTAGATAGGGGGTGAAGGTCTAGCGCTTCAGGGCACGGCGCTTTACCTGGTGATCCCCAGTTTGGCAGTTCAGGTTTCCGGCCTTGCTGGCCGATCAGGCCTCCCACATTAAGGTTTCTTGCGGCTGTTCTAGATTGGTTACTTCTTAGGAGTTTCTGGTCAGGAGTTTCTTGTCAGAAGTTTCTTGTTACGAGTTTCTTGTCAAGAGTTTCTTGTCAGGAGTTTCTTCTTATGAGGGGGGGGGGAATGAGTTGGTGGTTCTGGGAGTGCTTGATGTTATTTCCCAGCACGCTGAAGGTGGTTCCCTGGGTCCCCTCACGCTGGGCAAGGTCAGTGGGTGGTGGGCGTTCCTCAGCTAGCTTACTACAGCAGTGCCTAAGCCTTGTCAGCAGCAGTAGTGTAGGTCTCCCCCCTAGGCCCTAAAGCCTGTACTCCGGCAGAGGTTCTCCCAGGATCAGTGGTGCCCCAACTGACTAAAAGATTTCCCTCCAAGCCTCTTATACCCCTAGGTCAGGTGACCCTCCTAAAGGCGGCAAAACATAACTCCTCCCACAGCCCGGAAGGTTCTGGAATCTTCCATATGTCTGGCTATGTGGCCCAGAGGCGGGGACGGAATGGATACTGTATCCCTATGTCCCAGCCTGACCCTGGCTACTAGTGTGTATGTGTGTAAGGCCCCTCTGCAGTAGCAGGGGCCTGTGGCAGCCATCTTGAGTGAGAGAGCACCTGCACCTCAGCACTGGTTAGCAGTGGCAAGGCGCCCGGAGACCTAGGTCCAGTAAAAATACGGTGGCAAAAATGAGGCGCAAAAGGAAAAAAACAGGGCAAGACCACCCTAGGGCTGACAGGTCTAACACGCGTCCCCCAGCCGAAAGAGGGGAGAGCTTCCCAACCTCTAGGGAGTTCTCGTCGCTAAGGCGGAAAAACCGGGAGAGACCGTCAGCGTTGGCGTGGTCTACACCGGGTCGATGTTCCACCCGAAAGTCCATCCCCTGGAGGGAAATGGACCAACTCAACAATTTGGGGTTTTCGCCTCTCATCTGCATGAGCCAGCGAAGGGGTCTGTGGTCGGTCTGGATCAGGAAGTGACAACCAAAAAGGTATGGCCTCAACTTCTTTACAGCCCAAACCACGGCAAAGGCTTCTCGTTCGATGGTACTCCACCGCTGTTCCCGGGGGAGTAGTCTTCGGGAAATGAAGGCCACTGGCTGGTCTTGGCCATCGTCATTCAGCTGCGAGAGCACAGCTCCTATGCCATGCTCAGAAGCGTCTGTCTGCACGATAAACTCCCGTCCAAAGTCTGGAGTCCTGAGCACCGGTGCGGTGCACATTGCACGTTTGAGGGTTTCTGTCATGAGGTCGAGGATATCGGGAGTCCGGACCAGCCAGAGGAAGGGGTTAACGCCCTGCTGTTGCCTTCTATACAGGCGGGTCTGGAGCCCTTTAACAAGGATGCCTCGGAAGGAACCTCAGAGGAGTGGCCACTGACGCTGTACTCGGCCGTCCAATCCGGAGACCGATCGGACGGAACAAGAGGAGTCGGCTCCCGCACGTATGCGGAAGGAGAATCCCGGGCGAGAGGAGAGCCGGAGGTGAGGAACTCGGAGGAATCGAACGGACGGAGAGAAGCAGAGCCAGAAGTAGCGGACGCCATGGAAGACGTCAAGCCAGGAGGCCAACGGTATCGTGTTCCGCCCAGCCACCCTCCAGGAGGAGGGTGGCTTACAAAGGTACGGGCAAGACTACAGGGGTTTCAGGGCACGGGTAGGGGAGGGCGGTGAAAGCGAGGGTGGTCACGCTCGAAACTTCACGGTGTCGGTGGTCACGGGTGACTCCTCCTTCACTCCCCGCTCCCCTGTTATAACAGCGTCCCGTTGTCCCCCTGACGTGGTGTTCTTGTCATTTTTCCCTGGGCCCGGACATCTACCGCTGACGAGATCGCGGACCAGCTGCGACGCCAGGACACGGTTTCGAACCCAGAGGCTCCAAGGGGGAAAAATACGGAGAGAGAACAAACCAAGGCACCAGCCCTACCAGAGGACTTTACCTTATTGGCGCTTGACAAATAAAAAACTCGCTGTACAATACTCCTATCTGGCCTCCTTACTGATCGTGGGACCCCGAATAAGATCCCCCCCCTTACAAAGTGGTGGAGAATGCAGGCATAAGCCTCCTCGATACACGATGGAGAACCTGGTGTACCAGTTAAAGGAAGGACAGGCCAAGCTGGAGTGGGCCATCGAGAGGAGCTCCAGCCAGGCCGAGATGGACCGAGCCGCGTTCACGATGGCCATCCAACAACAAGCCGACCAGATGGTTAAGTTGGCTGAAGGACAGAACCATATGCTTATGGGAGCCGGACAGGGAAGGAGTCCTGCTCTGCCGGGTACTGTAGTCCCCCTACAGAAGTACGTACCTGGGGAGGATGCCGTGTCTTTCTTCCTGAACTTTGAAAGGGCCGCTAGGGCTAGTGGGTGGTCGGCGGACCGCTGGCCCTTCTACCTGGCCCCCCTCCTTACGGTCGAAGCCCAGGCAGCTTACCAGGTTGTCAATAAGGATGGTACCGCGGTATACGGTACAGTGAAGCAGTACATACTGGACCGCCTGGGCGTGGATGACGAAACCCACCGTCTCCACTTCAGACAAGAACGCGGCCTCACAGGTGACACCCCGAAAACCCTCTTTTACAAGATCAAAGACGCTGCGGATCATTGGCTAAAACCCCAGGAGTCTACTATGGAAGACGTAATGGGCAAGATCTATCTGGAGCAATTCCTCGAGGCCCTACCCTATGGTACCCAAAGGTGGCTTAGGCAACATGCAGGCCTGACCTTAGAGCGTGCCGTCGAAATGGCCACCTCCTATGTCAGGGCACAAAGTCGTCCCTTAGTAAAGGAGCCAGAGAAGCCCCAGAGGGGGGCCGTAGCCCCGAAGTATGATAAGAAACCGATAAAGGTAACCCCGGACCTGTTTAGAACCAGGGCTGTAAGACCCGACAGCACAACTCCAACTGGTCCTCAATGTTTCGAATGTGGCGAGTGGGGACACATAGCCCGCTTCTGTAGGAAGAGAAGGGACAAAGGTGAAGACGAACCAATGGATGTCAGTTATGCTCCGCGTTCCGTCCTCTTTGCCCAGGAGACAGGGCACATCTACTATGTGAGTTTGATAGCGAACAACCGGGAGGTAACTGCTCTTTTGGATTCAGGGTGCAAGCACTCCTTAGCCCGAGAAGACATAGTCCCCGCCACCGCTATGATACCAGGGAAGACAGTCAATATTCGTTGTGTACACGGAGACATCAGGGAGTACCCAATAGCACAGCTGTCCATACAGACTAGGACAGGAAAAAGCACCTCGGTCATCGTAGGGGTGCTCCCTACCCTTCCTGAGGCACTGATCTTGGGGGTCGATAATCCTTCCTTTGCTGTCCTTCTCTCCCATGCTCTAGGCGTAGGCGTAGCAGACCCAGGTCCTCACAACACTCTTTTGACCTCGGAGCCCTGGGCCATTGACAACAACTTTAGAATAGCCCAGCTAAATGACGCCTCCCTCAGACACGCATGGCAAGGAGCACAAGAAACAAGAAACCGACCCCAACACACTTATCCTTGTTTCTTGGAACAAAAGGGTCTCCTTTATCGCCTTGCCAAGAAGGAAGCCGAACCCCAGCTAATAGTCCCCACCACGTTTAGGGAACAGATCCTATTCTTCGCACATTCCCATCTTCTCGCTGGTCATGTAGGGGCGGAGAAAACCAGCCAAGCAATCCTGGGTTCTTTCTATTGGCCTGGCATATATCTCCAAACTAAGAAGTATTGCCAGGAATGCACCATCTGCCAACGGAGGAACCCCTATGTTCCTCCCAAGATACCTCTACAGCCCCTACCCATTATAGGCCGTACTTTTGAAAGAGTAGGTATGGACCTCATTGGGCCTCTCCCTAAATCCAGCAAGGGTCACCAATACGTCCTCGTGTTGGTTGATTATGCCACTCGTTACCCTGAAGCCCTTCCACTGCGAACAGCCACCACCACCACTATAGCTCAGAGGGTGATAGAGGTGTTTTCAAGGATGGGGTTTCCAAGAGAACTGGTAACCGATCAGGGCACACCCTTTGTCTCCCGTTTAATGAGGGAGGTATGTAAACAGCTGGGCATCCAACATATCAAAACCTCGGTGTACCACCCCCAGACCGACGGTCTGGTGGAACGCTACAACGGTAATTTGAAACTCACTTTAAAGAAACTGTTGAGTGGGGATGGGAGGAACTGGGATCAGTTGTTGCCCTTAGCCCTGTTTGTGATTCGTAGTTCTACCCAGAGCAGTTTAGGGATCTCCCCCTTTGAACTTATGTTCGGGAGAAAACCACGCACTCTTCTTGAAATCACAAAGGAGAGTTGGGAGGAACAAGGGGTATCCGAGGCCCAAGCCTTGTTGGAATACGCCAACCAGCTCAAGACCCGGCTATGCAAATTAAGGACATTAGCCCATGAGAACCTAGAAAAGGCTCAGACCCAACAAAAACTACAATATGACAAGGGTAAGAAGTGGAGAGTGCTAAAACCTGGGGATTGGGCCCTACTTCTCCTTCCTTCATCCACCCACAAACTCCGGAAGGAATGGCAAGGACCCTATGAGGTGGTACGTAGGGTCGGAAACACTACTTACGTGTTACAGCTCACCCCTAGGAAGAGCCAAATGTACCACGTAAACCTCTTAAAAAAATGGCTAGGGCCTGTCCCTAAAAAGCCCTGTAATGTTTCTCTTGCTACTCCTTCTATGACCACAGTGACAGACACCCTTCTTAGTCCTGATTTAGAGCCTCAGGAGACAAAACAAATAGGGGATCTCCTACAGTCATTTTCTGATGTTTTCTCAAATCAGCCCGGTAGAACCACCCTGGCAACCCAGACAATACCTACTATTGAGGGGGCTGTTGTCAAACAAAGACCCTATCGGGTTCCTGAGGCACGTAGGGCGGCCCTGAAAAGAGAGGTAGCCGATATGTTGGCCCTAGGGGTGGTGGTACCCTCCAAAAGCAATTGATGTTCACCGATCGTTCTGGTCCCGAAGCCAGATGGTAGTATCCGGTTCTGCATTGACTTCAGGGCAGTGAACCGGATATCTAAACAGGACGGGTACCCTTTACCGCGGGTCGACGAATTAATCGAGCGCCTTGGTGAGGCTCGTTACATCACCACCATCGACCTCACCAAGGGTTATTGGCAGATCCCCCTACACCCAAAGGACCAAGAGAAAACGGCCTTTTCCACTCCAGACGGCTTGTTTCACTTCACAGTCCTTCCGTTTGGCCTACATGGCGCCCCAGCCAGCTTCCAAAGGCTGATGGATACTCTACTCAAAGAACATCTCGAGTATTCATCAGCATACCTAGACGATATTGTCGTGTTTAGTAAGACCTGGGAAGAACACCTATCCCATTTGTCGGCCGTTCTTACAGAACTACGGCTGGCGAACCTGCATGTGAACGCTAAGAAGTCCAGGTTCGCATACCAAAAGGTGAAGTACCTGGGGTACGTGTTAGGAAAGGGCTTGATTGAACCCCAGAGCGAAAAAGTCAGGGCTATCCAAGACACCCCATATCCCACCACAAGAAAAGAACTAAGGGCCTTTTTAGGGTTGGTGGGGTATTATAGGCGCTTTATACCCCTTTTTTCTGACACTGCTGCCCCCCTCACAGATCTGCTTAAGAAAGACATCGCTCCCAGTCGTCTTAAGACACCCACCAACGGAGAGCTCTTGGCTTTCCAGTCCCTGAAAACCACGTTAACCACCTCCCCTTTCCTGCTAACACCTGACTTTCAGAAAACTTTCATCCTTCAGACAGACGCCTCAGGGATGGGGATAGGGGCTGTTCTCTCACAGCTAGACGAGGAGGGGCTAGAAAGACCTGTCTTGTACATCAGCAGGAAACTCTTCCCCAGAGAAAAGGCGTATCCCGTAATTGAGAAGGAGTGCTTGGCTATCAGGTGGAGCATAGAGAAATTAAAATACTACCTGGAAGGGCATTCCTTTCTGTTGTACACAGACCATGCTCCGCTCACCTGGTTACAGAGGAATAAGGGCTCCAACGATCGGGTCCTTCGGTGGTTTCTGGCACTACAACCATACCGTTTCCAGGTACTCCACCGTAAGGGTAGTGAGCAGGGCAATGCCGACTACCTGTCACGTTTTCCACAGTCCCCGATCGGGGACTCTTAAGGGGGCATGTGTCATGAGGTCGAGGATATCGGGAGTCCGGACCAGCCAGAGGAAGGGGTTAACGCCCTGCTGTTGCCTTCTATACAGGCGGGTCTGGAGCCCTTTAACAAGGATGCCTCGGAAGGAACCTCGGAGGAGTGGCCACTGACGCTGTACTCGGCCGTCCAATCCGGAGACCGATCGGACGGAACAAGAGGAGTCAGCTCCCGCACGTATGCGGAAGGAGAATCCCGGGCGAGAGGAGAGCCGGAGGTGAGGAACTCGGAGGAATCGAACGGACGGAGAGAAGCAGAGCCAGAAGTAGCGGACGCCACGGAAGACGTCAAGCCAGGAGGCCAACGGTATCGTGTTCCGCCCAGCCACCCTCCAGGAGGAGGGTGGCTTACAAAGGTACGGGCAAGACTACAGGGGTTTCAGGGCACGGGTAGGGGAGGGCGGTGAAAGCGAGGGTGGTCACGCTCGAAACTTCACGGTGTCGGTGGTCACGGGTGACTCCTCCTTCACTCCCCGCTCCCCTGTTATAACAGCGTCCCGTTATCCCCCTGACGTGGTGTTCTTGTCATTTTTCCCTGGGCCCGGACATCTACCGCTGACGAGATCGCGGACCAGCTGCGATGCCAGGACACGGTTTCGAACCCAGAGGCTCCAAGGGGGAAAAATACGGAGAGAGAACAAACCAAGGCACCAGCCCTACCAGAGGACTTTACCTTATTGGCGCTTGACAAATAAAAAACTCGCTGTACAATACTCCTATCTGGCCTCCTTACTGATCGTGGGACCCCGAATAAGATCCCCCCCCTTACAGTTTCAAAGGCTTCCTGGCAGGCAGCCGTCCAGATGACTCTGCGTGGCTGCTTCTTTGAAGTCAATTCCGTCAATGGGCCCACAATGGTTCCATATCCCTTGACGAACCGGCGGTAGTATCCCGTGAGGCCGAGAAAAGCTCGGACCTCGGTTTGGGTCTTGGGGGGCTCCCAGGCCAAGATGGTCTCGATCTTGGCTTGGAGGGGTTGCACCTTACCTCCGCCCACCAGATGTCCCAGGTACACGACAGATCCCTGTCCAATCTGGCACTTGCTGGCCTTGATGGTTAGACCAGCCCGTTGCAGAGCCTGTAGCACCTCCTGGAGATGCTCCAGATGGTCTTCCAGTTGCTACTGAAGACAGCTATGTCATCCAGGTAGGCAGCAGAGAAGGCCTCTAGGCCAGACAGCACCTGGTTCACCAACCGCTGGAAAGTGGCTGGAGCATTTTTCAACCCGAAGGGCATCACCCGAAATTGAAAGTGGCCCTCGGGGGTGGAGAACACAGTCTTCTCCCTTGCTCCTTCCGCCATGGCGATCTGCCAATAGCCTGACGTCAAATCAATGGTACTCAGATACCGGGCTGCTCCCAGCCGGTCAATGAGCTCATCCGCCCGAGGGATCGGGTGAGCGTCGGTCTTGGTGACTGAGTTGAGTCCACGGTAATCCACACAGAACCGAAGTTCTGGTGTGGTGCCCGGTGGGGCCGCTTTCGGCACCAACACCACCGGACTAGCCCAAGGGCTACTGGAAGGCTCAATCACTCCCAGTTCTAGCATCTTGGTAACCTCACCCTGGATACTAGCCTTGACTTTATCGGACAGCCGGTAAGACTTGGTTTTCACTGGCGGACTGTCCCCTGTGTCCACATCATGGGTACACAGGTGCGTGATCCCAGGCGTGAGGGAGAACAACGAGGCGTACTGCCCCAAGACCTGGCGGCAGTCCCTCTGTTGCTCTGGGGTCAAGGATGGGGCGAGGACCACTCCCTCTACCGAACCATCCTTCTCATGGGCCGCCAGAAGGTCTGGAAGAGGCTCACTCTCCTCCTCCTCACTTCCATCTGTTATCATCAGGAGAGTGAGCTCTGAACGCTCCTGGTGTGGCTTCAGGCGGTTGACGTGGAACACCCTGTGGGGTTGACGGGGGGTCTTCACATCGACGACGTAAGTGGTCTGACCTTTCCTTTCCAAGATCTCAAACGGTCCAGTCCACCGGTCCTGGAGGGCGCTAAGCTCTCCTGGCTCCATGACCCACACCTTCTGTCCAGCATCCAACTCTACCGTCCGAGCGTTCCGGTCATACCATTTCTTCATGACGGTCTGACTAGCCTCTAGGTTGTCCGAGGCCTCCTTCCACAGCTTGGCCACTTGGCTGCGGAATGCCAGCATATAGCTGACCACATCACGGGGAAGCTTCGAGGAAGACTTCTCCCACCCCTCCTTGACAAGACTGAGGGCCCCCGAGCGGGGTGGCCATAGAGCAGCTCAAAGGGGCTGAAACCGACCCCCTTCTGCGGCACCTCTCGGTAGAAGAAGAGCAGACGGGGTAAGAGGACGTCCCACTTCCTTCTCAAGTCCTCGGGTAGGCTCCTGATCATCCCCTTCAAGGTTTTGTTAAAGCGCTCCACGAGCCCGTTCGTCTGGGGGTGGTAAGGAGTGGAGAACCGGTAGGTCACCCCACACTCCTTCCACATGGCCTGCATGTAGGCCGACATGAAATTCGTGCACCTATCTGACACCACGACCTTGGGGAATCCCACTCGGGTAAAAATCCCCATCAGGGCCCGCGCCACCACTGGTGCAGTGATGGTCCTCAGAGGGATTGCCTCTGGGTACCGGGTGGCATGGTCTACCAGCACCAAAATGAACCTATGTCCCGCCGAAGTCGGCGGGTCCAATGGCCCGACAATGTCAATCCCTACCCGCTCAAAAGGGGTATCGACAACTGGGAGAGGTTCTAGAGGGACCTTCACTTTAGTCCCTGTCTTGCCGCTCGCCTGGCAAGTGGTGCAAGTCTTGCAAAAAGTGTCAGAAGTGACGCGCATCCTGGGCCAGTAAAAATGTGGGACCAGACGCGCAAACGTCTTGTCCTGGCCCAGGTGTCCTGCTAGTGGTATTTTGTGTGCCAACTCTAGCAGAAAGGCTCGGTAGCATTGGGGGACCACTAAGGCCCTTGATGACCCATGCACCGGAGCCTTAGGCTCACTGTAGAGGAGACCATCCTCCTAGTAGACATGGTAGTTACCAGTCTCTGTTCCAGTCGCTTGGGCTTTGGCCTGTTGCTGCATGCCTTCAAGCGTAGGGCACTCCTTCTGCGCCCGGCAAAATTCCTCCCGGGTAGGCCCTCCTTCCACCTGCCACTCTGCAGGGGTCGGCAGGTCCCCCACGGGAACACCAACCACCTCAGCGGACTCCGGGGTCACCTCCGTGGGCTCCCCATCCATCTCACCGGGTGTCTCCTCCTGGACATCTCCTCGTCCAGCAGTGGGCTGGGCCATTATTTCAGGCTCCAACCCGGGCTGAGTTCCTGGTCGGGCAGCCATGGACCGCGTGACGACGCAAGTCCATCCTGGTAATCCCAACATCTCAGCATGGGCATTGAACTCTACCTCCCTCCAGGCAGTATGTTCCAAGTCGTTACCCAGCAGACAGTCAACTGGCATGGCAGGGCTCACCGCAACCTTCAGCAGGCCCGAGACTCCTCCCCACTCAAAGGGAACTTGGGCCACGGGGTAATGACCCAGGCTATTATCAGCCATAACAACCGGGTGGAATACCTCAGGAATCACCTGCTCTGGGGACACCAGCTGACGTCTCACCATCGTCATGCTGGCACCTGTGTCCCTCAGAGCCTCCACCTCCTCCCCGTTCACCAGGACCCTCTGCCGATACTTGGCAGTGTTCGAGGGTACCTGAACCCGTGGGATGATCTCTCTATCTCCCAGGGAAACTAAGGTCAGGCCTGTCCACTCACCTCCCCTACCTAGGGACAACTCCTCCCCAAGCGCTACACTGGCCACCCCGGGGCTCTTACCTCCTGTGGGGGCTGGGGTTCTCTTGCGACACTGGGGATCCCCCTTGTAGTGTCCAACCTCCCGCACTCGTAGCACCGGACAGTTCTGGGCTGCTGACTCCTGTCAGGGTAAGTGGGTTTCTGGAATCCAGATTGGGATGGGGAACCTACCCCTCTCCCAGGCGGTCTATTTTGGGGGCCTTTAAAGAACTCCCTCCTTTTATCTCCCCCTCTTTCTTCTGGGGGAACCCCTGTCCACTTTTCGGGGGGTCCGCCCCGGCTCCCTTGTGGGACACCCGAGTGCTGACCCACGTGTCTGCCTCCTCTGCAAGCTCCCTTGGATTGGTCAGCTTGCGGTCCACCAAGTTCTGGCGCAGCTCCGGAAAACATTTCTCTAGGAGGTGCTCTCTCAAGAACAGGTCGTACAGCCCTTTGTAATCATCAACGTTGCTGCCACGCACCCAACCCTCCAATGCCTTCCGGGCATAATCAAAAAAATCCACCCAGTTTTGTGTGTGAAGCTTGTGGCTGTTGCGGAACTTATGGCGGTACTTCTCTGGGGTGAGGCCAAACTTCTTAAGCAGGGCCTCCTTCATGATAGGGTAGTTGGTCTGATCCCCCTTATCCAAGGTTAAAAGTGTGTCCCTTACTGGTGGAGGTATGTACCTGTAAAGTCCTCCCCCCAGTAGCTTTCAGGAACTCTATGGGCCACCAAAGCCACCTCGTACGCCGCCAACCACTTATCGATGTCATCTCCTACACTAAAGCTGGCTATCACCTCTCTTGGTAGATAAAATTTGGGCTCCTGTGGAACCCCAGCAGGTACGCTGCCACCATTCACTTTGCCCTGCATCTCCATCTGCAAGGCTCGGAGCTCTAGTTCCTTCAGGCTAAGCTCATGCGCAAGCTTCCTTTCCTCCATGGCTAGCCTTGCCTGTTCTCGCTCCCTGTCCATCCTAGCAAGCTCTAATGTTAATTGCCTCTCCTCCCTCCTGTCCTCAAATTCCTCTGCCGACAAACTCCCCCCTGACGCACTACTGCCTGCCCTGGAACGTCTTCCTGGCAACACATTCTCGCTAACATCAATGTGCAGTAGGTCCAGTTCTCCTGGGTTGTCTGCCTCCCTCTGCTCCTCATCCCCTCTTCCCTCGGGGTGGGCCATTACCCATGCCCTCAAAGCCTTCTGAAGCACCTCCTTCCTGGCGCCTCGCTTGACGGACACCCCCCTCTCTAGGCAAAACTCCTTGAGCTGTGTCACCGTATACCTTTCTAGGTTGGCCAACTCAAACTCCATCCTCCTAGGTGGGGCCCCAGACAATTTAGGGAAAGGGTTCTAGACTGTAGGTAGCAGGTCTAACGCAGGAATGTATACAATCAGCAATCACTAAAGAATTCTTAGCGCTTGCATTTCAATAGGTGTCCAATTGCGGCGCACACTGAGTCACTGTAGGGTGCTGCACAAACACCAGTCCTTATCCCACCGCTGCCACCAATGTTGGAACCGGGGTTACCGAGTCCGTCACGGTAGCATGGCGCGAGGCGGGAAAGCACGCGAAGGCAATGTGTAAGGCAGTTGTGCAGCACACTCTTACTTTGACTCAGAAATGCGAACGCAATAACATGACACCACACCAGGCTTGTGTATTTAAAATCAAGATCTTTTATATAAATCAAGGTAGCATCAGATGAGGCAGATTAATTCAGATCTACATTTAAAATCATTGCATTACTCAACTGGTGCGCATTCTTATTACAGCATCATAGCTCATCAACAATGTAGGCCACTAAAAGGCCGCGGGAATCATTTCCTAACCGTAGCACCAATAATGATCACAAGGTGCAATAATAAAACATGGGCCTAAACATGCAGTTCACTTCAGGAATATTCAATTACTTAAAAGAGGACATTTCACGTTACATTTCAAACAGGGCCTGCATTAATCTAGGCGCACCCACATTCAGTACAGTGGGCGTAGCAACTCCGGTACACCTGTAACATAAAACACTTCAACTCTTGGCGGTGTACACTTCAGCTCAATTCAATTAATCACCTTCACACTAGGTAAAGACTTTGCAAGTATAAGCATAGGCCTAGACAGTAATTACAGTAGGCGTCATCATTAAATTAATGAACAATGTGGGGAACCCCTCAACATGTCCTGTATTCTGGGGCTTCGGTGTCCCTCAGGGGTTAATTCACGCCAGGCCCACTCCTCTCCGGGGCCTCGCCTCATAGGGATAATTTCAAGGGTTAATGGTGGCCCCCGGCCCCCAGTGGCGTCTCTGCGGGCCCTAGGGGCCTCCTGGGCTCACCTGAGGTGTCGGTCGTTGGTCGCGCTTCAGGGCGACTGGCGTTCTCCCGGGCCGGCCCGTGTTCTGAAGGGCGGGGCCCGGTCGGGGTGCCTCGGCCTTCTGGCCGGAATTGCGGATCGTTGCGGGGGCCGGTATCACCCTCCTCCGGCCCCCGGGATCAGGTAAGTGGATTGCGGGATTTGCGGGATTGCGGGAAGGGGAGCGGGAGCCGGCAGTCCTCTCCGGCCGGCTCCCCGTCTCCCTCTGCGGGTCCGGAGCTCTTCCTCGGCCTCCGTCGGCGCTGGGGGCGTGGCGGGAGCCAGCGCCCAATTGCTGCGCGGCCTTCCCGGGGGCGCGGCCGGCGTCCCCGGTTGCCCAGCAACGGCGTCGGCGGGGCCTGGAGGCCTCGCTGGTCGCGCTAGGCTGCGGCTTCTTCACGCGGCCCCCTTGGGCTGCGGCGGTGATTCCTTCGGCTGCGACTTCGGCGGTGGGGCCCCGGGCCCGGCGGTAATCTTTGGGGGCAATTTGGAGGCTTCGGTGAGGGCGCGGACGGTGCACCTCACCACACGCACTCGAGGGGGCCTCCCTCACCACAGCACTTCTCCTCACGCGGCGGCGGCCGCGGCGGCGATTCAGTCACGAGGTCAGTGACTTGGGGCGGGGGGCAGTTTCTCCCTCGTGGGAATATAGCGCGGGGCGCACCAGCAGCCTGTGGGCAGGGCTGACTGGAAAGGTTCTTGGGGGGCAGCCCAGCAGCAGGCAGGAGTAGATAGGGGGTGAAGGTCTAGCGCTTCAGGGCACGGCGCTTTACCTGGTGATCCCCAGTTTGGCAGTTCAGGTTTCCAGCCTTGCTGGCCGGTCAGGCCTCCCACATTAAGGTTTCTTGCGGCTGTTCTAGATTGGTTGCTTCTTAGGAGTTTCTGGTCAGGAGTTTCTTGTCAGAAGTTTCTTGTTACGAGTTTCTTGTCAAGAGTTTCTTGTCAGGAGTTTCTTCTTATGAGGGGGGGAATGAGTTGGTGGTTCTGGGAGTGCTTGATGTTACTTCCCAGCACGCTGAAGGTGGTTCCCTGGGTCCCCTCACGCTGGGCAAGGTCAGTGGGTGGTGGGTGTTCCTCAGCTAGCTTACTACAGCAGTGCCTAAGCCTTGTCAGCAGCAGTAGTGTAGGTCTCCCCTAGGCCCTAAAGCCTGTACTCCGGCAGAGGTTCTCCCAGGATCAGTGGTGCCCCAACTGACTAAAAGATTTCCCTCCAAGCCTCTTATACCCCTAGGTCAGGTGACCCTCCTAAAGGCGGCAAAACATAACTCCTCCCACAGCCCGGAAGGTTCTGGAACCTTCCACATGTCTGGCTATGTGGCCCAGAGGCGGGGACGGAATGGATACTGTATCCCTATGTCCCAGCCTGACCCTGGCTACTAGTGTGTATGTGTGTAAGGCCCCTCTGCAGTAGCAGGGGCCTGTGGCAGTCATCTTGAGTGAGAGAGCACCTGCACCTCAGCACTGGTTAGCAGTGGCAAGGCACCCGGAGACCTAGGTCCAGTAAAAATACGGTGGCAAAAATGAGGCGCAAAAGGAAAAAAACAGGGCAAGACCACCCTAGGGCTGACCGGTCTAACAGCATGGATGACATCCAATGAAGCGGATGGTAGGTTGCAACATGTTCCTCATAAGTTGTCCCTTGTAGAAGCCTGATGGGACATGTCGGATGACATTCGATGAAACTGTAATCCAGCATACGTTGTGCGGAGGCACACTGGTCCCATTGCAGTGTGTGTCCGATTGCAGCCACAAACGCCATGCCCCCATACACTGAACAGATCCTGTTGTGGGCATCCAGGGGTGCAAACAGGTGTACCAAGTCCGCATTTGGACATGCCGGGTTGGAGAGACATAAATCCACAGGCCTGTGGTAGGGGCACCTCCGACAGTAGAACACGGGGATGACGCAGCTGAACATTTCGATGCGGTAAGTTACTCGGTAACTTACATTCAGCATGGCCAGATTTGCACAGCCCACTATCTGTAGCAAGCTATCACTGTACAGGTGCATCTGTCTGGCGTAGCTGTGAAGCGCTGGTGCACCAGCCATTTTGCTGCAGGGTGATGTGATGGCGTGCTCCGGCTGCCTGAGCTGTCTGCTGAGTGCAACCTCCGACGATGCTGGGAGTCAAGAACTCCATTCAAGATGGTATGCGGCAGGACTTTGGGTATGGCTTGGGAGGAGGACACAGGCCCTCATCCCACATGCTCCAATGAATGGTCAAGGCCAGTGGTGTCTGACTCATTCCTGTTTACTTGCATTTGGGCCACAAGGAGCGGTGGTATAATTGTATTCTGTGGTATTATCTTTCTTTCATGTTAGGCGTTTTCTGCCAGTGGAAGGTTTGCTCTGCATGGCTATGTGTGGCTTCTTGTTGGTACAATGGCTCCATTCTCCTGCAGAATTTGTTGCAATGTGATTTACGTGTAGGAATGGAAGGCCATTCATTGCTATCTGCTCTCCCGTGTGTGGGGGGGACACTTCATTTCCTCTGTACATTGAGACTTGTGTGTGGGCGTAGTAATTGGGAACACCTGTTCTCAGGCTGCAGGGTTTCTCTCTTTGTACATTGCATGGCTTGTTGTTGCGTGCAGGATGGTATGGGTATTTTTAGATGGGACTGGCGTGCCTTTTGCGGACAATGTCCATTTTCTGCGCTGTTATGTGGCAGGCGCCGTGTGCTTCTCCATGTTTTGCACACAGGGGTGTGTCCTATTTTGACGTCACATTACTCCCCTGTTTGGGTCACTTGTGTGACATCCAGTTGCCAACTGTGAGTTGTCTGTTGGGGTCATGGTTGATGCAGGTGGGCCACGTGCCATGTGCCTTCAGGGTGGGGCTGGTGTGTGGGGTGTGTAGTTGTGGCCCTGTGGTGTTTGTGTGC
Source organism: Calotriton arnoldi (assembly GCA_963921515.1). Taxonomy (NCBI): domain Eukaryota; kingdom Metazoa; phylum Chordata; class Amphibia; order Caudata; family Salamandridae; genus Calotriton; species Calotriton arnoldi. The sequence continues at coordinate 368,666 of CAWUFW010006808.1, read as the reverse complement.
AGCCCATGCATGGCGCTGTCGTTGGCCTCTGCGTTGTGCGCATGTGTACGTGCGTCATCGCCGCTGCGCTGCAGTGCCGTGATGGGGACGTCACCTCCTGGTCCAGGGTAGTGGGTGCCCAGGATGTTGCGAGTTGTTTGTATTCTACTGGTGGAACATTAGTGGGTACAGTGGTGGATGTGTCCTGTCCCCACAGCGGTGTCTGGGGGGGCCGTGTCCAGTTTTCCGCACTTGCATTGTGTGCGTTGTTTGCGTGCCCTTGTTGTGTGTCTGCCTACCTGCGTCGTCGTTGGGCGTTCAGTCCTAGGTGCTGCATCAGGTACAGCATTGGGATGGCCTGGAGAGCAGGATTCATGTCGCTGTAGGCCGGGTTTGTGTATCTGTGGTCGGCAATCTGGTTTCCGCCTCCTTTTCTCGTGCGGTGTCTCGTAGCAGGTGAGGCTGTTTGGTTGTGTCATCGTAATTTGTGCGCCGGGCGGTACGTCATTTTGCCGGACGGTGTGTCTCCTTTTGCTCGCGCCGCTACGTAGACGGGCGCACTTTGATGGCGGGCGGCGTCGCGGGCTCACGGGCGGTATTTGGCTGTCTTTTCACATGCTAATGTGGCGGGCGTGTGGTACGTTGCTGGCGGACGGTAACTGGCGGTTTTTGCCTCCGACAGCATGGCGGTAGTGTTTCTGGCCGACATCGTAATGGACCCCCTAGTGTTGAGAAATGAGGTTCAAGAAACTATGGTTTAATGGGCAGATTCCATACACAAGGAATCGAATTAGAAAAAGAGGTAAGCCACTTTAAAGCTCCAGAGCCAGCCAAGTTTCTTTTCTGTCGTCACGACAATTCAATAAGACATATGTGAGGAATTTCCTGATGTGTTTGTAGAGGAAATTGGCATGCTTAAAAATTACCTACATAAAATCAAACTTAAGTCTGATGCAGTTCCCATAGTACACAAAACACGTTCCATACCTTTACTTATGCAGGAGCCGTTAAAGAAAGAACTTAAGAAATTACAGGAACAAGGTATAATTGAACCGGTAGAAAGATCTGAATGGTTGGCACCCATTGTCATTATCAAAGAAGGAAGGAAATAATATTCGCATGTGTGTGGATTTGAGGAGTCTCAATGCCAGCATATGGATTGACAGGCATCCTCTTCCTAAAATAAATGAGATGCTGAGTGTAATACATGACGCTAAATACTTTTCTGTTCTAGGTCTTTCTTCAGTATATCATCAGGTTGCCCTTCACCCTGATTCTCAGATCCTTACTGCTTTTACCACTCCTTTCGGAAATTACAAATTCTTGATAATGCCATTCGGCTTTGCTTCTGCTGCGGCAGCATCCCAGAGTATAATGCAGCATATTCTGGAAGGAGTGGATAAAACAGTTTGTTTTCAAGATGACATCCTCATATATGGTGCAAGTCAGGAGGAACACAATCATAATTTGAGGAAAGTATTGAACAAACTAAGATGTGCTGGCCTAAGTTAGGGGTGGGCGGAATTTGCGTAGTCGCGCTACGCAAAGCTCCGCAAAACGGTAAAAAACTCTGCGAGCACGCAAAAGTTCCGCGAACACGTGGAATTGCTTGTTCCGCCCGTTCGCGATGCTTTTTTCCTGTTCGCGAACGCTGTTTGCGTGCTCGGGGAGAAATATCTCGCGAACACGTGTTTTGAAAGCGCGAACAAGCAAAAAATTCCACGAAGTCGTGGATCGCGGAATTTTGGGCAATTCAGCGTCCTCCGCGGAACGCGAAATTACCCAAATTCCGCGAGCGGAACGGAATTTACCGCCCAGGCCTACTGGCCTTACTCTAAAGAAAAAAAAATGTAAAATTGGAGTAGCGTCAGTAGAGTTTTTAGGCCATACCCTGTACAATGAGGGAATCAAGCCAAAAATGGACTTAATTGAATCAGTTTCTAAAGCCCCCATTCCCACTAATAAAGATGAAGTGAAATCTTTTTTGGGGTTGGCTGAATACATGTCCAAGTTCATAAAGAATTTTTCAATCTTGGTTCAACCCATGAGAGAATTATTCAAAAAAACACTCAATTTGTTTGGTTGCCTAACCATACGGCCAATTTTGATGAAGTTAAGAAAGCCATCATTTCTGCACCTTTCATTGGCAGTTTTGACAGTAAAAGGGATACTATACTTACCACTGATGCAAGCAATAGAGGGTTGGGAGCTACTCTTTCTCAAGTGGTAGACGGAAAAGAAAGAATCGTTGCATTTGTGTCTAGGACCCTCAAGGAAGCAGAAGTGAATTATTCTACTATAGAAAAAGAAGCATTGACGTGTTTCTGGGCCATCACTCAATTTAAGTACTTTCCCTGGGGTTTACCTTTTGAACTCAGAACTGATCATAAGCCCCTCATTTCTATTTTTGCGAAGAAAGATATAGAGAAAACTATACCAAGGATTAGTAAGTGGTTGATTTACTTAAAAGTTTTAACTTTAAAGTGGTGTACGTGCCAGGAGAGAAAAATACTGTGGCTGATATTCAAAAGCTAAATGAGGATCATGCGCAAGAACTGGCGGTTTTACATGTTGCCATTCCTGCCATTTTGCAATCTGACTGGGAGAAACACATGTCTGATGATATCACTCTAAAATCGGTCAAGGAGAAGATTGTGAGGGGTTGGCCGAATAAGTGTAGTGTATTGTCTAAGGAACTACAACCTTTTTGGAACGTTAAGGAAGAATTGTCAATTGAAGGGAACAATATTCTTAAATCAGACAAATTTGTTCATCCTGAGAAATTGAGGGAACACATTTGTGTTCTCGCACATGAAGGTCATCTAGGTAGGAACCTCACCAAGAGCAAAATTAGGTCGGGTTACTGGTTTCATACATGGATGCCATGATAGAAAATCTGGTTAAAAATTGTAGCGCTTGCAGTCTAAGTGATAAAACTAAATGTACCTGAAGAGACCCTTTATAACCTGTGAAAGTTCCTATTAAACCATGGGAAAAATTGGGTTTAGACATAATTGGCCCCTTACAAGTGACGGGATTACAAGAGAAATTCATACTTGTTTTAGTTGATTGCTTTTCGAAATGGATTACTATCAAGTTTGTAAAGCATATTGATACCAAAACTCTTATTTGTTTCCTGTCTGAAGTATTCACTAGCAAAGGTATTCCGCATACTCTCATTACAGATAATGGGGTACAACTTGTTTCAAAAGAAATGAAAGAATTCCTCTAGAGTTTAGCCATTAAACATGTGACCACCCCTTTATATTGTCCTCGTGCTAATGGGCTGGTGGAACGGAGTAACAGGATGATTAAGGAAGCTTTACAGTTAGCTATGATTTCTACCAAACCCCTGGTTCAATCTATTAAGAATATGTTATGGTCCTATCACATCCCCTCCAATGCAGTTACTGGGTGCTCTCCATTTTGATTGTTGAGAGGTCGTAAACCTGGTTCAAAACTTACTCCTAATTGGCTTTTTGAAAACAATTCCTTACAGATGGAAAAACATGAGATTAAAGAAAAAATTGTCAACCATCAAAGTAAATATAAAAAAGGATATGGTAACAGATGGGGCGTTAAAGAACAAAGATGGAAAGTAGGACAATGGGTCCGTATAAAGAAACCTAGTACTAGTTATAACAAGTACAATAAATATTATGATCCTGAGAAGATAAAAGAAATTAAGAAAAATGTTGTAGTGTTAGAAAATGGATAGTTATGGAGCATGGATAGACTTTTTCCACACACTAGTCTGGATGAGCAGGTTGCAAGATCAGAAGAGAGAGAAAACCAAGCTGAGTTGGAATATTCAAGGCAAAGTAAGAGAATGGTGAATGTGCCCAAATGGCACCAGGATTATGAAATGAAATTATTATTTCCTCGGCATATGGTGTGTATGTATTGCCTTATGCTTACCTGATATTTCACTACAATCTTCTTACTCCTTCTAGGATAAGGAGATGTGTTGTAATTTCCGTTTCTGTGTATATATATATATATATATATATATTCACTGAAAAAACCATAGGTTTCAGGGACGTTATAGTTAGAAATTAGCATTTAAAAAACCTTAGAAATTCACTGAAAAAACCACAGGTTTCAGGGACGTTATAGTTAGTTGGACATTTCACTCGTACAAAACCAGAGAAATTCAGCCGTTATAGTTAGTTCAGCTAACTATAACTTGCGCCCCGTAATGCACTGCTGATGATGTCACATATTACATCATTCATGACATGGTCAGTGACATCACTGATGACATCACTGATGACATCTCAAATGACATCATCCAGTGACTGTGTGTTTCTGTAAAGTTTAAATATGTTTTATATATATATATAGGCCAAGGTTTATTGAAGAATGAGTGGGTGTATAAGTGTCTGAATGGATGATTTAGTAGGTGCGTGACTGACTGTATAAGTGAGTGATTAAATGTGTCTTACTGAATGCATGGGTTAGTGACTGATACAGACATTCACACAGTTTAGTTTGTCAGTTGGTGTGTAAGCGGTTGCATGGGTTGGTGAGTAGCTAAATGAGGGTCTATATGGGTTATTGATTGGTTCTCTGAGTATCTGTATGGGTGCCTGAGTGTCTGGGTGGGTGGGTGGGGGGGTGTGACTCTGTGCATAGATGTGTGAGTGGGTGATTCACTGGGTGTATGGGTTCAAGAGTGCATCTGTGAAGGGCTGTATGGGTGGGTGAGTGTGTGTATGGGTGTGTTGGTGAGTGAATGGATGCCTCAGTGGTACATGTATGAGTAACTGCATATGTGAAAGGCAGTATATGTGAGTGTTGGAGTATATAAATGACTATATGTGAGAGTGAGTGATTCTGAGAGTGGCTGTATGGATGAGTGTGTGCTTGTATTAGTTATTGTATAAGAGTGTAAGTATGTGTTAGTATATGTTTGAATAAGTGAGGTGGAGTGTGTATAACTGTATAGGTGAGTAAATGGGAGTGTTTTTGATTCTTTGCATGACTAGGTGTGTGAGTAACTCTATGGATGAGTGGCGGTGTGTGAGTTTCTGTATAGATATGTGAGTGCATATGATAGTGCCGTATTGATGGTTGACTGCATGTATGAGTGACTGTATGGGTGAATGAGTGGATGTGTGTGTAGACCTAGGAATTAGTGAGTGGGTATGTACTAACGTATTGGTTTGTCTATGGTTTCGAAAATGGTAGTCTGTATTTTAGAGTGGGTGTATCAAAGGTTATATTAGGGTATGAGGAGGTGCATCAGATTATCACGTGGATGATGTCATCAGTGATGTCATTTGAGATGTCATCAGTGATGTCACTGACCATGTCATGAATGATGTAATATGTGACGTCATCAGCAGTGCATTGCGGGGCGCGAGTTATAGTTAGTTGAACTAACTATAACGGCCGAATTTCTCTGGTTTTGTACGAGTGAAATGTCCAACTAACTATAACGTCCCTGAAACCTGTGGTTTTTTCAGTGAATATATATATATATATATATATATATAAATATATATATATATATTTATATTTATTATCTCCACCCTTAGTCATTGAGTTTATTTGATGTAGCTGGTATCTTCCCCAGCTGTCCCCCTCCTTTGTATCATGGTCCCTTGTCCCATAGAACTCCGAGAACCCCTGGGAGCGCACGTTGGAATGCTCATGAGGAGTCAGCTGAGACACTTGGAAGACCGTTCGTTTCTGTTGGAAACACCATTGATGTACAATAAATCTTCTTACCTTCTACGATTCTTGTATTCCTTTGAAGAGACACCATTTCAGAGCACCAAAGCAAGATACTATCATGGCCAAAGTACGTCACATGGAATGAACAGCCAGCACTAAGACCAGACTCGATACTAGACTACAAACGTTCTATTGAAGAACTCAGAAGAGACGAACTTTCAGTCTGCTGCCGCCATTTTGAAGCCTCCAATTGTGAAGAGAAAGCAGCCTTGCACAGAACTTGATATCTATAAACACAGCGAAGTATCAAGCAAGAATAGTACACACAGTACCTTAGGCAGCATCAAACTTAAAATTCAGGGGATTTAATAACGAACTTCAGCCCCCGTACGTCATGTTGTGTCAAAAATTGCACCGACGGCCGCCATTTTAAAGCAACATCGTGTCAGAACTCTCTTCTGTGTCGCAGCCTCAAATACAATGGCACGAGGAAAACAAAACACTCCTCAAAGTTCCTCAAGTGTTCTGCCGCTCTCCAATGTTGAAGGGCGATTACAAATCACCTGTAGGGCATGGTAATTGAGAGTCCACACCAGCAATGTCGCGGAGCTCAAAAGAAGGCAACCATCTCCGCTGCGCATCAAGCCATGCCCCCTTACATTTTTATTGTTGTCTGAAAACCTGTGAACACACAAGGATATGTTCTTTGCAGCAGGCATATTAATCCTCTGCGCTACTTTAACATCAGTGGAAATAGCCACTAGATAAAACTTCCATCTCTCTCCAGCAGGAACAGTAATCGCCAAAGTTAACTTTACATTTTTATTGTTGCCTAAAAACCTCTAAACACACAAGGACATGTTCTTTGCAGCAGGCATCTTAATGCTCTGCGCTACTTTAGCATCAGTGGAAACAGCCACTAGATAAAACTTCCGATCTCTCTCCAGCAGCATTAATCGCCAAAGTCACCTTTACATTTTTATTGTTCCCTGAAAACCTCTGAACACACAAGGACATGTTGTTTGCAGCAGACATCTTAGTCCTCTACGCTACTTTAGCATCAGTGGAAACAGCCACCACATAAAAATTCGGATCTCTTTTCAGCAGGAGCATTAATCGCCAAAGTTGCCTTTACATTTCTATTGTTGCCTGAAAACCTCTGAACACACAAGAACATGTTCTTTGCAGCAGACATCTTAATGCTTTGCACTGCTTTAACATGAGTGGAAACAGCCACTACATAAAACTTCCATCTCTGTCCTGTAGGATCATTAATCGCCAGAGTTACCTCTACATTCTTATTGTTGCCTGAAAACTTCTGGACACACCAAAACATGATCTTTGCAGCAGGCCTCTTAATCCTCTACACTACTTTAGCATGAGTGGAAACAGCTATTACATAAAAATTCGGATCTCTTTCCAGCAGGAGCATTAATCGCCAAAGTTGCCTTTACATTTTTATTGTTGCCTGAAAACCTCTGAACACACAAGAACATTTTCTTTGCAGCAGGCATCTTAATCCTCTGTGCTACTTTAACATGAGTGGAAACAGCCACTGGATAAAACTCCGATCTCTCTCCTGCAGGAACATTAATCGCCAAAGTTGCCTTTACATTTTTATTGTTGCCTGAAAACCTCTGAACACACAAGGACATGTTCTTTGCAGCAGTCATGTTAATGCTCTGAGCTACTGTAAGAGGAGTGGAAACAGTCACTGGATAAAACTCCGATCTCTCTCTTGCAGGGACATTAATCGCCAAAGTTAACTTTACATTTTTATTGTTGCCTGAAAACCTCTGAATACACAAGGACATGTTCTTTGTATCAGGCATCTTAATGCTCTGCGCTACTTTAGCATCAGTGGAAACAGCCACTAGGGAAAACTCCATCTCTATCCAGCAGGAACATTAATTGCTAAGGTTACCTTTACATTTTTAATGTTGCCTCAAAACCTCCGGACACACAAGTACATGTTCTTTGCAGCAGTCACCTTAATCTTCTGCGCTACATTAGCATCAGTGGAAACAGCCACTAGATAAAACTCAGATCTCTCTCCAACAGGAGCATTAATTGCCCAAAGTTACCTATACATTTTTATTGTTGCCTAAAAACCTCAGGACACACAAGAACATGTTCTTTGCAGCAGGCATCTTAACCCTCTGCGCTACTTTAGCATGAGTGGAAACAGCCACTACATAAGAATTCGGGTCTCTTTCCAGCAGGAACACTAATCGCCAAAGTTGCCTTTACATTTTTATTGTTGCCTGAAAACCTCTGCTCACAAAAGAACATGTTCTTTGCAGCAGGCATCTTAATGCTTTGCACTGCTTTAACATGAGTGGAAACAGCCATTAGATAAAACTCCGATCTTTCTCCTGCAGGAACATTGATTGCCAAATTTACCTTTACATTTTTAGTGTCGCCTGAAAACCTCTGAACACACAATGACATGTTCTTTGCAGCAGGCATCTTACTCCTCTGCGCTACTTTGACAGGAGTGGAAACAGCCACTAGATAAAACTCGGATCTCTCTCTTGCAGGAACATTAATCGCCAAAGTTAACGTTACATTTTTATTGTTGCCTGAAAACCTCTGAACACACAAGGACATGTTCTTTGCAGGAGGCATGTTAATCCTCTGCACGACTTTAGCATCAGTGGAAACAGCCACTACATAAAACTTCCATCTCTCTCCTGCAGGAATATTAGTCGTCAAAGTTACCTTTACATTTTTATTATTGCCTGAAAACCTCTGAACACACAAGGACATGTTCTTTGCAGCAGGCATCTTAATCCTCTGCACTACTTTAGCATCAGTGGAAACAGCCACTACATAAAACTTCCATCTCTCTCCTGAAGGAATATTAGTCGTCAAAGTTACCTTTACATTTTTATCATTGCCTGAAAACTTCTGGACACACAAAAACATGTTCTTTGCAGCAAGCATCTTAATCCTCTGTGCTACTTTAGCATGAGTGGAAACAGCCACTACATTCAAATTCGGATCTCTCCCCAGCAGGCACACTAATAGCCAAAGTTGACTTTACATTTTTATTGTTGCCTGAAAATCTCCGGACACACAAGGACAAGTTCTTTGCAGCAGTCACCTTAATCCTCTGTGCTACTACTTTAGAATGAGTGGAAAAAGCCACTAGGTAAAACTCTGATCTCATTCCAGCAGGAGCATTAATCTCCAAAGATACCTTTACATTTTTATTGTTGCCTGAAAACCTCAGGACACACAAGAACATGTTCTTTGCAGCAGGGATCTTAACCCTCTGCGCAACTTTAGCATGAGTGGAAACAGCCACTACATAAAAATTCGGATCTCATTCCAGCAGGAACATTAATCGCCAAAGTTGACTTTACATTTTTATTGTTACCTGAAAACCTCTGAACACACAAGGACATGTCCTTTGCAGCAGGCATCTTAATGCTCTGCGCTACTTTAGCATGAGTGGAAACAGCCACTGGATAAAACTCCGACCTCTCTCCTTCAGGAACATTAATCGTCAAAGTTACCTTTACATTTTTATTGTTGTCTGAAAACCTCAGGACACACAATAACATGTTCTTTGCAGCAGGGATCTTAACCCTCTGCGCTACTTTATCATTGGTGGAAACAGCCACTACATAAACATTCGGATCTCTTTCCAGCAGGAACATTAATCGCCAAAGTTGCCTTTACATTTTTATTGTTGCCTGAAGACCTCTGAACACACAAGAACATGTTCTTTGCAGCAGGCATCTTAATCCTCTGTGCTACTTTAGCATCAGTGGAAACAGCACTACATAAAAATTTGGATCTTTTTCCAGCAGGAACATTAATCGCCAAAGTTACCTTTACATTTTTATTGTTGCCTGAAAACCTCTGAACACACAAGGACATGTTCTTTGCAGTAGGCATCTTAATGCTCTGTGCTACTTTTAACAAGAGTGGAAACAGCCACTGGATAAAACTCCGACCTCTCTCCTTCAGGAACATTAATCGCCAAAGTTAACTTTACATTTTTATTGTTCTCTGAAAACCTCTCAACGCACAAGGACATGTTCTTTGCAGCAGGCATCTTGATCCTCTTCGCTACTTTAGCATCAGTGGAAACAGCCACTAGATACAACTCACATCTCTCTCCAGCATGAGCATTAATCGCCAAAGTTACCTTTACATTTTTATTGTTGCCTGAAAACCTCTGAACACATAAGGACATGTTCTTTGCAGCAGGCATCTTAATCCTCTGTGCTACTTAGCATCAGTGGAAACAGCCACTAGATAAAACTCGGATCTCTCTCCTGCAGGAACATTAATCACCAAAGTTAACGTTACATTTTTATTGTTGCCTGAAAACCTCTGAACACACAAGGACATGTTCTTTGCAGCAGGCATCTTAATCCTCTGTGCTACTTTAGCATCAGTGGAAACAGCCACTACATAAAACTTCCATCTCTCTCCTGCAGGAATATTAGTCGTCAAAGTTACCTTTACATTTTTATTATTGCCTGAAAACTTCTGGAAACACAAAAACATGTTCTTTGCAGCAGGCATCTAAATCCTCTGCGCTAGTTGAGCATGAGTGGAAACAGCCACTACATAAAAAATTTGGATCTCTCCCCAGCAGGAACATTAATCGCCAAAGTTGACTTTACATTTTTATTGTTGCCTGGAAACCTCAGGACACACAAAAACATGTTCTTTGCAGCAGGCATCTTAATCCTCTACACTACTTTAGCATCAGTGGAAACAGCCACTAGATAAAACTTCCATCTCTCTCCTGCAGGAACATTAATCGCCAAAGTTGACTTTACATTTTTATTGTTGCCTGAAAACCTCTGAACACACAAGAAAAGGTTCTTTGCAGCAGGCATCTTAATGCTTTGCACTGCTTTAACATGAGTGGAAACAACCACTACATAAAACTTCCACCTCTCTCCTTCAGGAACATTAATCGCCAAAGTTACCTTTACATTCTTATTGTTGCCTGAAAACTTCTGGACACACCAAAACTTGATCTTTGCAGCAGGCCTCTTAATCCTCTACGCTACTTTAGCATGAGTGGAAACAGCTACTACATAAAAATTCGGATCTCTTTCCAGCAGGAGCATTAATCGCCAAAGTTGCCTTTATATTTTTATTGTTGCCTGAAAACCTCTGAACACACAAGAACATTTTCTTTGCAGCAGGCATCTTAATCCTCTGCGCTACTTTAACATGAGTGGAAACAGCCACTGGATAAAACTCCGATCTCTCTCTTGCAGGGACATTAATCGCCAAAGTTAACTTTACATTTTTATTGTTGCCTGAAAACCTCTGAACACACAAGGACATGTTCTTTGCAGCAGGCATCTTGATCTTCTGCACTACTTTAACATGAGTGGAAACAGCCATTAGATAAAACTCCGATCTCTCTCCTGCAGGAACATTAATCGCCAAATTTACATTTACATTTTTATTTTTGCCTGAAAACCTCTGAACACACAAGGACATGTTCTTATCAGCAGGTATCTTTATCCTCTGCACTACTTTAACATCAGTGGAAACAGCCACTAGATAAAACTTCCGATCTCTCTCCAGCAGGAGCATTAATCGCCAAAGTCACCTTTACATTTTTATTGTTCCCTGAAAACCTCTGAACACACAAGGACATGTTGTTTGCAGCAGACATTTTAATTCTCTGCGATACTTTAGCATGAGTGGAAACAGCCACTACATAAAAATTTGAATCTCTTTCCAGCAGGAGCATTAATCACCAAAGTTGCCTTTACATTTCTATTGTTGCCTGAAAACCTCTGAACACAAAAGAACATGTTCTTTGCAGCAGACATCTTAATGCTTTGCACTACTTTAACATGAGTGGAAACAGCCACTACATAAAAGTTCCATCTCTGTCTTGCAGGAACATTAATCGCCAGAGTTACCTCTACATTCTTATTGTTGCCTGAAAACTTCTGGACACACCAAAACATGATCTTTGCAGCAGGCCTCTTAATCCTCTATGCTACTTTAGCATGAGTGGAAACAGCCACTGGATAAAACTCCGATCTTTCTCCTGCAGGAACATTAATCGCCAAAGTTGCCTTTACATTTTTATTGTTGCCTGAAAAACTCTGAATACACAAGGATATGTTCATTGCAGCAGGCATCTTAATCCTCTGTGCTACTTTAGCATGAGTCGAAACAGCACTACATACAAATTTGGATTTCTTTCCAGCAGGAACAATTAGTTGCCAAAATTGCCGTTACATTTTTATTGTTGCCTGAAAACCTCTGAACACACAAGGACATGTTAAGTAAGCCCTGCTGGCGCCTCGCTGCATTCAGCTGCTTCATATTTAGGTATTGTCCTACCTTCTTGCTATTGGGTAATACTCTGCGATATTGCTGCTTTTAAAAACACTTACCGCTGCTAACGTCTGTCTTTAAAACATATGCTGTGATAGTTGTTGTTTGTCAAACACTTAATGCTGCTAACTTTTAAATATCTTTTAAATACTTTTATAGTTCGATTATGGTGATACTGCTGCTTTTACAAACAGTACATTACCGCTGCTAAAAACGTCTGTTTACTGGAAACATATGCTGTGATATTTGCTGCTCGTGTAAATACTTTTGCTGCTAACTTTTTAAATACCTTTTAAATACTTTTATTGTTCGAGAGCTTGCTCAGTGCTCAGTCTTGTTCTGGTGTGTGCCGACCCTGGTCCGTCACGGCTGTCGTGCCGATTGAACGGAGGGCGGACACACCAACCTTGATCCCTGCCTCACTTCCGCCGAAATTCTCTTCCGGGTTGGACGCGGTCTAGTTGTCCACCGGAAAGCATTTAAAAGGCCCGATGGTGCGGACGCGCAGCGGACTTAAGTAAGCCCTGCTGGCGCCTCACTGCATTCAGCTGCTTCATATTTAGTTATTGTCCTACCTTCTTGCTATTGGGTAATACTCTGCGATATTGCTGCTTTTAAAAACACTTACCGCTGCTAACGTCTGTCTTTGAAACATATACTGTGATAGTTGTTGTTTGTCAAACACTTAATGCTGCTAACTTTTAAATATCTTTTAAATACTTTTATAGTTCGATTATGGTGATACTGCTGCTTTTACAAACAGTACATTACCGCTGCTAAAAACGTCTGTTTACTGGAAACATATGCTGTGATATTTGCTGCTCGTGTAAATACTTTTGCTGCTAACTTTTTAAATACCTTTTAAATACTTTTATTGTTCGAGAGCTTGCTCAGTGCTCAGTCTTGTTCCGGTGTGTGCCGACCCTGGTCCGTCACGGCTGTCGTGCCGATTGAACGGAGGGCAGACACACCAACCTTGATCCCTGCCTCACTTCCGCCGAAATTCTCTTCCGGGTTGGACGCGGTCTAGTTGTCCACCGGAAAGCATTTAAAAGGCCCGATGGTGCGGACGCGCAGCGGACTTAAGTAAGCCCTGCTGGCGCCTCGCTGCATTCAGCTGCTTCATATTTAGTTATTGTCCTACCTTCTTGCTATTGGGTAATACTCTGCGATATTGCTGCTTTTAAAAACACTTACCGCTGCTAACGTCTGTCTTTGAAACATATACTGTGATAGTTGTTGTTTGTCAAACACTTAATGCTGCTAACTTTTAAATATCTTTTAAATACTTTTATAGTTCGATTATGGTGATACTGCTGCTTTTACAAACAGTACATTACCGCTGCTAAAAACGTCTGTTTACTGGAAACATATGCTGTGATATTTGCTGCTTGTGTAAATACTTTTGCTGCTAACTTTTTAAATACCTTTTAAATACTTTTATTGTTCGAGAGCTTGCTCAGTGCTCAGTCTTGTTCCGGTGTGTGCCGACCCTGGTCCGTCACGGCTGTCGTGCCGATTGAACGGAGGGCGGACACACCAACCTTGATCCCTGCCTCACTTCCGCCGAAATTCTCTTCCGGGTTGGACGCGGTCTAGTTGTCCACCGGAAAGCATTTAAAAGGCCCGATGGTGCGGACGCGCAGCGGGCGCGCCTAAGGCAAGCCCGTCTGCGCCCGAACGGGCCCAGGGGCCAAGCATTATGCTCAAATCCGGTCTTACTCAGCACAAGAATTAAAATCCCTGCACTCTGGTAATTATTTACTCAATTCCTTTACTAACGCTACACTAACTAAGCTAGGAATCATGGAAACATGGGCTACCTTTCCCGAAATTATTACTTCTGCTCATGCTACAATGACTACACAAAGACAGATCAGACACACCAATTTTAAACCTAGTATCTTCTACCTCAACACTCGGTCAATGGTGAAACACCAGCTTGAGATATTTAATCTATTGGACTCTAACCGACCTGACATCTTATTCCTAACGGAAACTTGGCTGTCACAGAATTCAGCCCCAGATATTCTAGCAGCCCTTCCTAATGACTACTATATCCTGCAGGCAAATCGCACATCAGGGATGGTTGGTGGGGGAGTAGCGGCTATTGTTCACCATGATCTAAAATCTACAAGCTTAACCCCACTTGATCTACCCTTAGTAGACAACTTAGTCTTTAAGCTGGAGTCGGCTTCAACGTCCTTAATTTGTGTGTTACTGTATAGACCACCTCAGAATATGTCCTCATTTCCTCATTCCTTAGCTGAACAGTTGGCTCAGCTAACCACCAACAATGCCAAAATATTACTGCTTGGTGACTTCAATTATTGGGCCAATGATACTCAAGGCGGTCCCCATGCGAAAGATTTGAATGATCTTCTTAGTGGGCTAAACCTCAGTCAGCAAATAACTATGGCAACACATAATAAAGGACACATATTGGACCAGGTGTGGACAGCTAATATCACGCTATCTGCACTGACTATCTCTCCCTGCATTTGGTCTGATCATTTTTTAATCCAGTTTACCATTAACGATGTTGCTAAAGTAAAACCTTTAAGTATAAAAACATCAGTAGCTAGGAACTGGAATAATATTAACAAAACGCACTTCTATGCCACATTAGCAAATACAGTTCCTACACATCAGACGTCTATTAATTTAAGTGAGGAAAATCTCACAGCATGGCTCACTATGGCCAGCAATGAACATGCTCCATTAAAAACAATACGCTCAGTAAGACGTCATGAGGCACAAAGATGGTTCTCTTCCGACCTACAAAATCAAAAGCTAGCACTTCGTCAATCAGAAAGGAAATGGAGAACCAGTTACTCTCTAAACAACAAAGAGAGTTACTTGACCCAAATGAAAGAGTATAAAAAGTCAATCTCTTCCATGAAGGCTGCTTATTTCTCCTCAAAAATTATGAGCTCTACTAACAAGTCTAAAGAAATATTTACCATTGTGAACGAATTATCCAAACCAGATAGAGTTACACTAAAATCTACACCCAGTCAAGTCTTTTGTAACTCCCTTAATT
Source organism: Calotriton arnoldi (assembly GCA_963921515.1). Taxonomy (NCBI): domain Eukaryota; kingdom Metazoa; phylum Chordata; class Amphibia; order Caudata; family Salamandridae; genus Calotriton; species Calotriton arnoldi. The sequence goes on along the minus strand of CAWUFW010006808.1, from coordinate 353,629 downwards.
CGTTCTTTATTGACAAAATAGTCACTATAAAATCCAGCATCCCTCATTGCCCTGCCCCTGAGGGCTCACCTTTAGCGCTGGAAAACTCATGCTCCCTTGAACAATTCCCAGCTATAGATAGTACAATTTTTTGTCAGGATCACCTATCGATAGTTGTCCGCCTCATATTTTAAAAGATGTTTTTACCATCTTCCCCGGTCCTGCCTTGGCACTTCTTAATGACTCTCTGGCTGTGTTCCTAAAGCGTTTAAAGCAGCAACTGTGGTTCCCTTACTAAAAAATCAGGTGCGGACCCTAGGGTTCTGACCAACTATCGGCCCATTTCCTTGCTCCCTTATTTGGCAAAAATACTGGAATCTCATGTGGCCAAAAGCCTTTGTACTTTTATTGAACAGTCTGGCTATCTTGATCCAAATCAAGCAGGGTTTCGCCCAGCCCATTCCACTGAGGCAGTGATACTTACTGTTCTGGACACGCTTCGGAAAGAAGTTGACAAGGGCTCCCCCCAGGTCCTGGTGCTACTAGATCTATCTGCGGCATTTGACACGGTCGATCATGGTATCCTGGTCGACCGTGTCAAGGGGAGGGCATCTAACTGGATTGAGTCATTTCTAGAGGAACGCACTCAGTCAGTGCGTCTCTCCCACTTCTCTGCACCTAAAATGGCAATGACATGTGGAGTTCCACAGGGCTCCTCGTTGTCTCCCCATCTATTCAACCTCTATCTCCTTCCCTTACTTCACTCCCTCAGAAACAGGAAAGTATGCACGTACAATTACGCAGATGATATGCAACTGGTGTTCTCTATCGACAACCTACCTGAGTCGATATCTGAATTCCAGGCAACAATGTTGCACATTCGCGACTGGATGAATAACAACCAGCTAAAATTAAATCCAGACAAAACAGAAGTGATTCTGCTGGGTGGTCCCCTGAACCCTTGGAATGCACAGTTTTGGCCGAGTGAACTGGGTTCCCCAACCAATCCTTCTCCCTCAGCCAAAAGTCTGGGAGTGATCATTAACAGTGATCTCTCCATGAAAGCTCAGATAGGAGCAGTAACTTCCACTTGTTTTTTTCAATTGAGGAAAATAAGAAAGATCAGGAGATTGCTCACACGGGAAGCCTTAATTCAGGTGGTCCTAGCTATGGTGATATCACATTTAGACTATGCCAATTCTTTATATTTTGGCATTCCACTTTAACTCACCAAGAGACTGCAAATGGTACAGAACCAGGCAGCCAGACTGATATCCCAACAACCTAGATGGGAGCACATCACTCCCACCATGAAAGAACTACACTGGCTTCCCATCCCACAAAGATGTGCTTTTAAGGTTGGTTGCCTTATCTTTAAAACTCTGTATGGTGCTTACCCTAAATTTATATCCAAACTCGTTCAGAAATATGTACCTGCACGTAGTCTACGCTCTGCCCAAAAGAACCTCTTAGCCATTCCTCCCTATAGACGGAAACGAATGGGAGGCTGCAGGTTTGCAGTATTAGCACCCAGTTTCTGGAACACTCTTCCTTTGGACATAAGAACTTGCACTGAATTTACAAGGTTTCGTAGGCTTCTTAAGACTTGGCTATTCACTCAAGCGTACAACTAGTTCTTCAGACAATTGAATACAGGGGGTCCTAACAGTTCCTTAAGTTAGCGCCAAGAAACCAATTGGTGTACGTGCGCTTTATAAGAAATTTTAACATAACATAACATGTTCTTTGCAGCAATCATGTTAATGCTCTGAGCTAGTTTAAGAGGAGTGGAAACAGCCACTGGATAAAACTCCTATCTCTCTCTTGCAGGGACATTAATCGCCAAAGTTAACGTTACATTTTTATTGTTGCCTGAAAACCTCTCAATACACAAGGACATGTTCTTTGTAGCAGGCATCTTAATGCTCTGCGCTACTTTAACAGGAGTGGAAAGAGCCACTAGGGAAAACTTCCTTCTCTCTCCAGCAGGAACATTAATTGCTAAGGTTACCTTTACATTTTTAATGTTGCCTGAAAACCTCCGGACACACAAGTACATGTCCTTTGCAACAGTCACCTTAATCTTCTGCGCTACATTAGCATCAGTGGAAACAGCCACTAGATAAAACTCAGATCTCTCTCCAACAGGAGCATTAATCGCCCAAAGTTACCGTTACATTTTTATTGTTGCCTAAAAACCTCAGGACACACAAGAACATGTTCTTTGCAGCAGGCATTTTAATGCTTTGCACTGCTTTAACATGAGTGGAAACAGCCATTGATAAAACTCTGATCTTTCTCCTGCAGGAACATTGATTGCCAAATTTACCTTTACATTTTTAGTGTCGCCTGAAAACCTCTGAACACACAAGGACATGTTCTTTGCAGCAGGCATCTTAATCCTCCACGCTACTTTGACAGGAGTGGAAACAGCCCACTAGATAAAACTCCGATCTCTCCCCCGCAGGAACAGTAATCGCAAAGTTACCTTTACATTTTTATTGTTGCCTGAAAATCTCCGGACACACAAGGACAAGTTCTTTGCAGCAGTCACTTTAATCCTCTTTGCTACTTTAGAATAAGTGGAAAAAGCCACTAGGTAAAACTCCGATCTCTTTCCAGCAGGAGCATTAATCGCCAAAGATACCTTTACATTTTTATTGTTGCCTGAAAACCTCAGGACACACAAGAACATGTTCTTTGCAGCAGGGATCTTAACCCTCTGCACTACTTTAGCATGAGTGGAAACAGCCACTACATAAAAATTCGGATCTCATTCCAGCAGGAACATTAATCGCCAAAGTTGACTTTGCATTTTTATTGTTGCTTAAAAACCTCTGAACACACAAGAAAATATTCTTTGCAGCAGGCATCTTAATGCTTTACACTGCTTTAACATGAGTGGAAACAGCCATTAGATAAAACTCCGATCTCTTTCCTGCAGGAACATTAATCGCCAAATTTACATTTACATTTTTATTGTTGCCTGAAAACCTCTGAACACACAAGGACATGTTCTTTGCAGCAGGCATCTTGATCCTCTACACTACTTTAAAAGGAGTTGAAACAGCCACTAAATACAACTCACATCTCTCTCCAGCATGAGCATTAATCGCCAAAGTTACCTTTACAGTTTTGTTATTGCCTGAAAACCTCTGAACACACAAGGACATGTTCTTTGCAGCAGGTATCTTGATCCTCTGTGCTACTTTAACAGGAGTTGAAACAGCCACTAATTAAACTCCCATCTCTCTCCAGCAGGAACATTCGCCAAAGTTAACTTTACATTTGTATTGTTGCCTGAAAACCTCTGAACACACAAGGACATGTTCTTTGCAGCAGGCATCTTAATCCTCTTCGCTACTTTAGCATCAGTGGAAACACCCACTAGATACAACTTACATCTCTCTCCAGCAAGAGCATTAATCGCCAAAGTTACCTTTACATTTTTATTGTTGCCTGAAAACCTCTATGAACACATAAGGACATATTCTTTGCAGCAGGCATCTTAATCCTCTGTGCTACTTTAGCATCAGTGGAAACAGCCACTACATAAAAATTCAGATATCTTTCCAGCAGGAACATTAATCGCCAAAGTTGCCTTTACATTTTTATTGTTGCCTGAAAACCTCTGAACACACAAGAACATGTTCTTTGCAGCAGGCATCTTAATCCTCTGCGCTACTTTAGCATCAGTGGAAACAGCACTACATTACAAATTGGATCTGTTTCCAGCAGGAACATTAATCGCCAAAGTTACCTTTACATTTTTATTGTTGCCTGAAAACCTCTCAACACACAAGGACATGTTCTTTGCAGCAGGCATCTTGATCCTCTGCGCTACTTTAACAGGAGTTGTAACAGCCACTAAATATAACTCCCATCTCTCTCCAGCAGGAACATTAATCGCCAAAGTTACCTTTACATTTTTATTGTTGCCTGAAAACCTCTCAACACACAAGGACATGTTCTTTGCAGCAGGCATCTTAATCCTCTGTGCTACTTTAGCATCAGTGGAAACAGCCACTAGATAAAACTCGGATCTCTCTCCTGCAGGAACATTAATCACCAAAGTTAACATTACATTGTTACATTTTTATTGTTGCCTGAAAACCTCTGAACACACGTTCTTTGCAGCAGGCATGTTAATCCTCTGCACTACTTTAGCATCAGTGGAAACAGCCACTACATAAAACTTCCATCTCTCTCCTGCAGGAATATTAGTCATCAAAGTTACCTTTACATTTTTATTATTGCGTGAAAACTTCTGGACACACAAAAACATGTTCTTTGCAGCAGGCATCTTAATCCTCTGGCTACTTTAGCATGAGTGGAAACAGTCACTACATAAAAATTCGGATCTCTCCCCAGCAGGCACACTAATAGCCAAAGTTGACTTTACATTTTTATTGTTGCCTGGAAATCTCCGGACCCACAAGGACATGTTCTTTGCAGCAGTCACTTTAATCCTCTGTGCTACTTTAGCATGAGTGGAAAAAGCCACTAGGTAAAACTCTGATCTCATTCCAGCAGGAGCATTAATCGCCAAAGATACCTTTACATTTTTATTGTTGCCTGAAAACCTCAGGACACACAATAACAAGTTATTTGCAGCAATCATCTTAATGCTCTGCGCTACTTTAGCAGGAGTGGAAACAGCCACTGGATAAAACTCCGACCTATCTCCTTCAGGAACATTAATCGCCAAAGTTACCTTTACATTTTTATTGTTGCCTGAAAACCTCAGGACACACAAGAACATGTTCTTTGCAGCAGGCATTTTAAGCCTCTGCGCTACTTTAGCATAAGTGGAAACAGCCACTATATAAAAATTCGGATCTCTTTCCAGCAGGAACATTAATCGCCAAAGTTGCCTTTACATTTTTATTGTTGCCTGAAAACCTCTGAACACACAAGGACATGTTCTTTGCAGCAGGCATCTTAATGCTCTGCGCTACTTTAGCATGATTGGAAACAGCCACTGGATAAAACTCCGACATCTCTCCTTCAGGAACATTAATCGCCAAAGTTACCTTTACATTTTTATTGTTGCCTGAAAACCTCTGAACACACAAGGACATGTTCTTTGCAGCAGACATCTTAATCGTCTTCGCTACTTTAGCATCAGTGGAAACAGCCACTAGATGCAACTCACATCTCTCTCCAGTATGAGCATTATTCACCAAAGTTACCTTTACATTTTTATTGTTGCCAGAAAACCTTTGAACACTTAAGGACATGTTCTGTTCAGCAGGCACCTCAATCCTCTGTGCTACTTTAGCATCAGTTGAAACAGCCACTAGATAAAACTCTAATCTCTCTCCTGCAGGAACATTAATCACCAAGGTTACCTTTACATTTTTATTGTTGCATGAAAACCTCTGAATACACAAGGACATGTTCTGTGCAGCAGGCATCTTAATCCTCTGCACTACTTTAGCATCAGTGGAAACAGCCACTAAATAAAACTTCCATCTCTCTCCTGCAGGAATATTAATAGTCAAAGTTACCTTTACATTTTTATTATTGCCTGAAAACTTCCGGACACACAAAGAAAAGTTCTTTGCAGCAGGCATCCTTATCCTCTGCGCTACTTTAACATGAGTGGAAACAGCCACTACATAAAAATTCGGATCTCTTTCTAGCAGGAGCATTGATCGCCAAAGTTGCCTTTACATTTTTATTGTTGCCTGAAAACCTCTGAACACACAAGAACATGTTCTTTGCAGCAGGCTTCTTAATGCTTTGCACTGCTTTAACATGAGTTGAAACAGCCACTACATAAAACTCCGATCTCTCTCCTGCAGGAACATTAATCGCCAGAGTTACCTCTACATTTTTATTGTTGCCTGAAAACCTCTGACACACAAGGACATGTTCTTTGCGTCAGTCATCTTAATCCTCTGTGCTACTGTAGCATCAGTGGACCAACCACTAGATAAAACTCTGATCTCTCTCCTGCAGGAACATTAATCACCAAAGTTACCGTTACATTTTTATTGTTGCCTGAAAACCTCTGAACACATAAGGACATGTTCTTTGCAGCAGGCTTCTTAATCCTCTGTGCTACTTTAGCATCAGTGGATCAGCCACTAGATAAAACTCCGATCTCTCTCCTGCAGGAACATTAATCACCAAGGTTACCTTTACATTTTTATTGTTGCATGAAAACCTCTGAATACACAAGGACATGTTCTGTGCAGCAGGCATCTTAATCCTCTGCACTACTTTAGCATCAGTGGAAACAGCCACTAAATAAAACTTCCATCTCTCTCCTGCAGGAATATTAATAGTCAAAGTTACCTTTACATTTTTATTATTGCCTGAAAACTTCCGGACACACAAAGAAAAGTTCTTTGCAGCAGGCATCCTTATCCTCTGCGCTACTTTAACATGAGTGGAAACAGCCACTACATAAAAATTCGGATCTCTTTCTAGCAGGAGCATTAATCGCCAAAGTTGCCTTTACATTTTTATTGTTGCCTGAAAACCTCTGAACACACAAGAACATGTTCTTTGCAGCAGGCTTCTTAATGCTTTGCACTGCTTTAACATGAGTTGAAACAGCCATTACATAAAACTCCGATCTCTCTCCTGCAGGAACATTAATCGCCAGAGTTACCTCTACATTTTTATTGTTGCCTGAAAACCTCTGACACACAAGGACATGTTCTTTGCGTCAGTCATCTTAATCCTCTGTGCTACTGTAGCATCAGTGGACCAACCACTAGATAAAACTCCGATCTCTCTCCTGCAGGAACATTAATCACCAAAGTTACCGTTACATTTTTATTGTTGCCTGAAAACCTCTGAACACACAAGGACATGTTCTTTGCAGCAGGCATCTTAATCCTCTGCACTACTTTAGCATCAGTGGAAACAGCCACTACATAAAACTTCCATCTCTCTTCTGCAGGAATATATATAGTCAAAGATACCTTTACATTTTTATTGTTGCCTGAAAATTTCTGGACACACAAAAACATGTTCTTTGCAGCAGGCATCTTAATGCTCTGCGCTACTTTAGCATGATTGGAAACAGCCACTACATAAAAAAACGGATCTCTTTCCAGCAGGAACATTAATCGCCAAAGTCACCTTTACATTTTTATTGTTGCCTGAAAACCTCTGAACACACAAGGACATGTTCTTTGCAGCAGGCATCTTAATGCTCTGCCTACTTTAACAAGAGTGGAAACAGCCACTGGATTAAACTCCGACCTCTCTCCTTCAGGAACATTAATCGCCAAAGTTTACTTTACAATTTTTATTGTTGCCTGAAAACCTCCGGACACACAAGGACATGTTCTTTGCAGCAGTCACCTTAATCCTCTGTGCTACTTTAGCATCAGTGGAAAAAGCCACTAGATAAAACTCTGATTTCTTTCCAGCAGGAGCATTAATCGCCAAAGTTACCTTCAAATTTTTGTTGTTCCCTGAAAACCTCCGAACACACAAGGACATGTTCTTTGCAGCAGGCATCTTAACCGTCTGTGCTACTTTAGCATGAGTGGAAACAGCCACTAGATAAAACCTTCGATCTCTCTCCAGCAGGAACATTAATTGCCAAAGTTGACTTTACATTTTTATTGTTGCCTGAAAACCTCTGAACAAAAAGAACATGTTCTTTGCAGCAGGGATCTTAACCCTCTGCACTACTTTAGCATCAGTGGAAACAGCACTACACAAACATTTGGATCTGTTTCCAGCAGCAACATTAATCGCCAAAGTTACCTTTACATTTTTATTGTTGCCTGAAAACCTCTGAACACACAAGGACATATACTTTGCAGCAGTCATCTTAATGCTCTGTGCTACTTTAACAAGAGTGGAATCAGCCACTGGATAAAACTCCGACCTCTCTCCTTCAGGAACATTAATCACCAAAGTTAACTTTACATTTTTATTGTTGCCTGAAAACCTCTGAACACACAAGGACATGTTCTTTGCAGCAGGCATCTTAATCCTCTGCCTACTTTAACAGGAGTGGAAACAGCCACTAGATAAAACTTCCATCTCTCTCCAGCAGGAGCATTAACCCCCAAAGTTACCTCTACATTTTTATTGTTGCCTGAAAACCTGCGAACACACAAGGACATGTTCTTTGCAGCAGGGATCTTAATGCTCTGTGCTACTTTAGCATGATTGGAAACATCCACTGGATAAAACTCCCATCTCTCTCCAGCAGGAACGTTAATCGCCAAAGTTACCTTTACATTTTTATTGTTGCCTGAAAACCTCTGAACACACAAGGACATGTTCTTTACAGCAGGCATCTTAATCCTCTACACTACTTTAGCATCAGTGGAAACAGCACTACATAAAAATTTGGACCTGTTTCCAGCAGCAACATTAATCGCCAAAGTTACCTTTACGTTTTTATTGTTGCCTGAAAACCTCTGAACACACAAGGACATGTTCTTTACAGCAGGCATCTTAATCCTCTACACTACTTTAGCATCAGTGGAAACAGCACTACATAAAAATTTGGATCTGTTTCCAGCAGCAACATTAATCGCCAAAGTTACCTTTACATTTTTATTGTCGCCTGAAAACCTCTGAACACACAAGGACATATACTTTGCAGCAGGCATCTTAATGCTCTGCGCTACTTTAACAAGAGTGGAATCAGCCACTGAATAAAACTCCGACCTCTCTCCTTCAGGAACATTAATCACCAAAGTTAACTTTACATTTTTATTGTTGCCTAAAAACCTCTGACCACACAAGGGCATATACTTTGCAGCAGGCATCTTAACCCTCTGCGCTACTTTATCAGGAGTGGAAACAGCAGCTAGATAAAATTCCCCTCACTCTCCAGGAGGAGCATTAATCGCCAAAGTTACCTTCAAATTTTTGTTATTCCCTGAAAACTTCCGAACACACAAGGACATGTTCTTTGCAGCAGGGATCTTAACCCTCTGCGCTTCTTTAGCATGAGTGGAAACAGCCACTACCTAAAAATTTTGATCTCTCTCCAGCAGGAACATTTTTTTTTTTTTTTTAATTTGTTTATTAGCATTTCTTAATCAAACATGACAATTGTTTATTCAACAACAAACAAATCTGGTGCACCGGTTGACAAAATTATCCCAAAACATACCTTATAGTGATTGACCAATAGCTTACATTCATGGTATTTCTGTGATCTTGTAGCATCATAATCAGCTATCCTGTATCAATAGCGTCCCAGAGGTGACAACTGCGAAAGCAATCTTTAGTGCCTATCCAGCACCGCGTCCCTTCCCAGTATCCATATCCCCACCATTTGCTATGGCTTTACACATTCTCGGGGGGATCTGCATCCACACGGTCGGCATCAGTTACGCTCGAGCGCTCCCGGACCCAGTCAATGAATGATTCCCATATCTCCCGGGGCCTAGAGGCAGGGGGCATCAAATCCCAGAAGGTAGCTAGCTGGATCTGACCATATGTCGCTTCCCTGACCCATTCCATAAGGGTAGGCCTTCGCCTCCTCCCACAATGTAGTGCAACTTGCCTCTTAGCAAACAATAACAATAGGGCATGTAATTTCCGCTGACGTATGTGCGTGTCTTTTACATATCCCAATAAGCCCAAAAGTGGAGACGGAGATAGAGACAAGCCTAGTATTTGATTGATGGATCTAAAAATCTGGGACCAAAAATCAGTCAATCTGGGACAATCCCACGCCATGTGCAGGAAAGAGGCCGAAGTCGCCCCACATCGCCAGCAAGTGTCATCCTCTCGCAATCCCATACGGTTTAATCCGACGGGCGTCCTGTAAAATCGATGCAAAAATTTAAAATGGATAAGCCGAAGCTTGTAGTTGGGCGACAACTCAGTCAGCTGTTGGCAGCAATATATCCATTGTTCCTCAGATACTGGGGGGTTTAACTCGGCATTCCATCGTATTAGTGCAGTCGGGCACATCACAGGTGCATCCGTTTGCATAGTCTTGTAGAGTCTGGTTACAAGGCGGCGTGGGGAGGGCGATCGGAGCAAAACCTCCAAAGCAGATAAGGTAGGCGGGGGAGCCGGAAAGGTACTGTGTAATGCGCGGCATGCAGCTCGCACCTTGTGATACAAAAAAGCTTCTCCGAATGGCACTGCATGACCTTCATCCGCACTTGGGGTATTCCGGAAGGTATCCTTCGGGTAGAGGTCTGCAAATGTGTGGAACTTCATTTTTTGTGCCATTACCTTGCTCAGCTCATCTTTGATATTCGGCAACATTGGATTTTGAGCCAGGGGGATAGATGGGGCATATAATATTTGGGCTTTCGCCCGCCGCCGCAGGCCATCCCAAGCCCATCTCAGGGTTTCAGCAGTGGCAACATCTGTTCTGGAGCGCTGATATGGTTGGTATAATGCAACCGACAGTGGCACCGGCGCCATTGCATCTCTTTCCACTGCCACATGTGGTTGGTAGGGCGTTGGATATACCCAATAGTGCAAGAATTGCGCCTGCGCACAGAGTGCATATAATTTCATGTCTGGGGCTCCCAGTCCTCCCTGCTTCAGCGGTAGGGTCAGCAGTTCCCATGATACACGGGCCTGTCCTCCCGCCCATACCAAAGATATGAGCAATGAGCGCAGTTTTGCAAAAAATGATTGCGTCAGCATGAGCGGCAAGTTTACAAATAGATACAAAAATTTCGGCAATATCACCATCTTTGTCAGTGCAATCCTACCTGCCAGCGACAAAGGGAGTTTAGACCATATAGCCACCTTCTCTTCAAGCCAGCCAACTGTCCTACCATAATTCAGGGTCCACAATTCTTGTAAATTTCGACTGATCCAAATCCCCAAATATTTCACCTTCTCTTGTTCCCATTGCAGCGGGAATTCAGAGGTCACCCTTTCGGTAGCGTCCGTCAACGGGAATATTAATGACTTACCCCAATTTATTGACACCCCGGCCAACCCACCAAACTGGATGAATTCCCGCAATACAATGTCTAGATTTCTCGCCGGGTCCACTATGTATAAGGTAACATCATCGGCGTATAACGAAATTAGGAGGCTTCTAGAGCTAAATCCTATTCCCTTGTCTGTGTGGTATTGACGGATACGTGCTGCTAGGGGCTCCATTGCCACCGCAAACAGCAGAGGGGACAGAGGGCACGCCTGCCTTGTGCCTCGCGTAATCGCGAATGGCGCTGACACGAGACCATTTGCTCTGACCCTAGCCGTGGGCTCAGTGTATAACAATTTAATCAATTCAATAAAAAGAGGACTAAAGCCAATGCGTTCTAAGATCCCAAACAGGTATTGCCACTCTAGAGAGTCAAACGCCTTTGTCGCGTCTAAAAAACCCGCTGCCGCTTGGACATCTGGGTGTAGGTAATGTAGGACTGAAAACACTGTCCTAAGATTATGGGAGGTAGATCTGCCTGGTATGAAGCCCGATTGGTCAGGTCTGGCAATGATCGGAAGCATAGGTTGCAATCTGTTTGCTATCAATTTTGCCAGGATTTTAACATCGACATTTAGGAGCGACAGTGGTCGATAGGAGTCAGGGTCTGTATCTAGCTTTCCCGGTTTAAGCAGCGTGATAATAACCGCTTCTCTCATGGACGGGGGAAGTATCCCGGTCTCCTGAGCCTCAGCATATACCTGGAGCAGCCTGGGCGCTAGCTCCTCCACATATGCCTTATAGAAGGCTGTCGTCAACCCATCTGACCCAGGGGCCTTATTCGAGGGCAGGCTTTTGATCACGTCCGCGACGTCAGAGACCGTAAAGGGTACATCCATATACTCCCTATGTCTGTGATTAAACCAGACTAGTTCCAGTGAATCCAGAAACGGTTTCATACCCACCATGTAGTTCGATTGCGTAGTAGTATATAACTGAGTATAGAAGGATGTGAATTCCCCAAGGACAGCTGTCGGGCCTCGAGCTGCGCCCCCGTCTCTTGTGATCAACTCAGGTATGTGGGCAGCAGAGTGCAACGGTCGGAGCATGCCAGCCAGTGTCTGACCCGGCCGATCGCCCTCCCCATATCTACGCGCTTCTGCATATTTCCCAAGAAACTTCACCTCCCTCTGTGCTTCCTCATCATATTCTATTAACTTAGCCTTTAGTTGGGCCAAATCTACCGATGCGCCCTCCAGATAAAACCTCGTTTCTAGCTCCTTAATTTGTGCCTCTATAGCGGATAGTGTGGTGCGTATAGCTTTGAGTACCCCAGCCTGTCGCGATATACACTGTCCTCGTATCACCACCTTAAACGCCTCCCATAATGACGCCTCCGTGTCAACCAACCCGGAATTAAGAGTAAAGTAGTCAGTTATGTCCGTGCGTATCTCTTCCCTGAAGGCTTCGTCTAGTAGCGCATGGGGGGGCAACCTCCACGCAAAGGCTCTGCGCGTGTTATCTGGGAATGTCAGGCTCAGGAGACAGGGGGCATGGTCCGATAATGTTCGCGGCAAATGTTGCACCTCCATCACCCAACTCGCTAAATCCCTCGTCACAAGCCAGTAATCCAACCGGGACCAGGCTCTGTGGTGTTCGGAGAAACAAGTCCCTTCTCTAGTGTTAGGGTTGTGTAAGCGCCAAATATCAATCAAATCACCATCATCCATTATTGCATTTAACATTTTCCCAGCTGCAGCATGGTGCACCCGTGTTGTCCCTTGTCTATCCAAGTCATCCCGCAACACAGCATTAAAATCACCCCCCCATAAGATCGTAGTACACCCTGTCACTTTGATCTTAGCCCAAAGCTCCTGAAAGAACTCAGGGGAGTCCACATTAGGGCCGTATATTGCAACCAGGGCCATGTATACCCCTCCCAGCGTGCCTACCAATATAACATATCTACCATCTGGGTCCGTATGTAGTTCCCTTTCCTTCCAATCAGTACCCCGTCTAATCAAGACCGTTACCCCACGTGCATAATTAGAATATACCGAAGAATAAACAGAACCCCATCTAGTGTGCTTCAGTCTTGGTGAAGGCGTGACATATAAGTGCGTCTCCTGTAACATACATAGGTCTATGTTGTGTCTGGCTAAATAAGCATGCACCAATTTAGCTTTCCTATTGTCATTTATACCTCTGACGTTCCACGATAAGCAGTTTATCCTGGGTTCAGGATGCATGAGATATCAACATACCATTCTTTACTACAACCTTTTACATATATAGGTATTGTGGGATCTAGTATAAATAGCGTCCAGCAAGTCTTCAGTACACCAGTAACATAACTAACAACCAACCCCCCCCGCCTACCCCCTCCCATACCAACCCCCCAATCAGGTTGAAAAGGACCCCTCCCCAAACAAACCACCAAAATAATAGTTGCTGGGAAACTTCCCATGGGGTCGTGTGAGTGCCAGCTCACTTCCCTACCCTGGCAGGGTGGCCGAGAAATTGCAAGGGAGCGAAACCTGCAGTGTGTTAGATCAATAGCATTACTGCCACCCAGCGGTTCTCAAATCGTGCCATCCCGTGCTCTCCCTTCAGGATCAAGTTACACAACTTAAATATGATAATCTAGGCATTCAGGTTATGGGAGGTGATCCACGTCCCCACCGCCATCATCCCAATATATGGTCACGTATAACATAGTGTCCCGAGTGAGTATTCCCCCCGGTGTCCTTAAGGGTATCAGCTTAAGAGATCTACATCAGGAAGTCTGACCTATGTGTTGTTTTCTACGTCAGCATAATATTAAAACAAATCAGAGAAGTGGAAAACAGCATGTCCGGTGCATCGCTAGAAAACCTAATGGCATTGCATTTAGTCATTGTCACTTAGCTGAGTTCCAAGTGATTCCTCCGCATTGGGCTTGGTCTTGGCGCGCTTACCCCCCACATGTTTAGCAAACTTAAGCGCAGATTTGGCGTCCACAAAAAAATGCGCCGACCCATCGTATGACACCTTGAGTTTTGCAGGGTACAGTAGCGAGTAAGGGACCTGCGCCTGTAGCAGAAGTCTTTTCGCGGGCAAAAATTCACGGCGTGCCGCTTGCACTGCGGGTGTGAAATCTGGATAGAAGGCTATCTGATTCCCTTGATGCGTTATATTACCCATGCCTCGTGCCAAGCGCAACACTGTATCCCGGTCTTGGTAATTTAAAAGTCTCGCCAAAATGAGCCGAGGCGTAGCTCCCACCGGTGGTCTGGGGCCCAACGTACGGTGTGCTCTTTCCACCGCAAAGACTGGCGACAGCTGCTCGGCAAAGTGGGCGCTCAGAAGCTCCGACACGTACACCTCCATTTTGCCAAAGGCCGTGGTTTCAGGAATTCCCGTGATCCGCAGGTTATTACGTCGCGATCTCGCCTCCAAATCCTCGTTCTTGGCGCGGATAACATTTAGCAGCTTGTCCATCTGCAGCAGTTGGTCTTTGGTCTCCGCTTGGAATTCGTGGGTGTCGACCTGTTTCTTTTCCAACACGTCCAGTCTTTGCTCGTGCACTCCAACCTGCGATTTCACGGATTCCATTTGCGACGTCAATGTATCTAGCTTCGCGTCTATAGTGCGGAGACTTGAGCGCATCTCTAACATCAGCGTGCGCAGGTCTTCGCCCTGGTCTCCCGATTGCCCCTCCGGGGGGCCGCCTGCTCCAGCAGGAACATTAATTGCCAAAGTTGACTTTACAATTTTTATTGTTGCCTGAAAACCTCTGAACACACAAGAACATGTTCTTTGCAGCAGGGATCTTAACCCTTTGCACTACTTTAGCATGAGTGGAAACAGCCACTAGATAAAACTTCCATCTCTCTCCAGCAGGAGCATTAACCCCCAAAGTTACCTCTACATTTTTATTGTTGCCTGAAAACCAGCCGACACACAAGGACATGTTCTTTGCAGCAGGGATCTTAATGCTCTGTGCTACTTTAGCATGATTGGAAACAGCCACTGGATAAAACTTCGATCCCTCTCCTGCGCGAACATTAATCACCAAAGTTAACTTTACATTTTTATTGTTGCCTGAAAACCTCTGAACACACAAGGACATGTTTTTTGCAGCAGGCATCTTAACCCTCTGCGCTACTTTATCAGGAGTGGAAACAGCAGCTAGATAAAATTCCCCTCACTCTCCAGGAGGAGCATTAATCGCCAAAGTTACCTTCAAATTTTTGTTATTCCCTGAAAACCTCCGAACACACAAGAACATGTTCTTTGCAGCAGGGATCTTAACCCTCTGCACTACTTTAGCATGAGTGGAAACAGCCACTACATACAAATTTGGATCTCTTTCCCGCAGGAACATTAATCGTCAAAGTTGCCTTTACATTTTTATTGTTGCCTGAAAACCTCTGAACACACACGAACATGTTCTTTGCAGCAGGCATCTTAATGCTTTGCACTGCTTTAACATGAGTTGAAACAGCCATTACATAAAACTCCGATCTCTCTCCTGCAGGAACGTTAATCGCCAGAGTTGCCTCTACATTTTTATTGTTGCCTGAAAACCTCCGAAAAAACAAGAACATGTTCTTTGCAGCAGGCATCTTAACCCACTGCGCTACTTTAGCATGAGTGTAAAAAGCCACTATATAAAAATTCGGATCACTCTCCGGCAGGCACACTAATAGCCAAAGTTGACTTTACATTTTTATTGTTGCCTGAAAACCTCCAGACACACAAGGACATGTTCTTTGCAGCAGTCACCTTATTCCTCTGCGCTACTTTAACATGAGTGGAAACAGCCATTAGATAAAACTCCGATCTCTCTCCTGCAGGAACATTAATCGGCAAAGTTAACTTTACATTTTTATTGTTGCCTGAAAGGTAAATAGTCTAAATATCTCGTTTTAAATATTGATATACAGAAATATCGAGTTTAATATATCGATTGTATTAAATGTCGATGTTCTGTATATCGATGTTAAAAATATCGTTTTTAAGTATTGTCAAAAATATCGAAGTATGTTATATCGAGTGTAAAAATATCGTTATGTAAAAATATCGTTAATGTATTATATTTGTGTTTTTTTAGAGTTTGTAGTAGAATATTATTTAAATAAAGTAAAAAATATATATATATTATATTTTTTAGAAGTGGGATGTTTGGTTTATAGGGGATAAGGGTGGGGAGTGTTTTAAAATAATGTTTAAAAATATAATATAATTGTGTACAATAATATTTTTAATTTAATAATAAAAATTCTAATTTAGAAATAATTTTTTAGTTGCGGGATGTTGGGTTTATAGGGGATAAGGGTGGGGAGTGTAGTAAAAAAATGTTTAAAAATATATTATAAATTGATCAATTATAATTTTTAATTTGAAATTTAAATTTCGAATTTTGAAATATATTTTTAGGAGGGGATGTTGGGTTTATAGGGGATAAGGGTGGGGAGTGTTTTAAAATAATGTTTAAAAATATAATAAAAATTGTTAAATTTTAAATTTAAATTTCAAAATTAAATTTCAAATTTTGAAATATATTTTTATGAGCGGGATGTTGGGTTAATAGGGGATAAGGGTGGGGAGTGTTTTAGAAAAAAATTATTTTTACATTTCATTTCTGTAAAAATTTAAAATCATTTAAAAAAAAATCTAAATTTAAATTTAATTTCGAATTTTAGATTAATTTTATTTTGAGAGTAGTTTTGTGTTTATAGGGGATAATGGTGGGGAGTGTTTAAAAATAATGTTAATTACATTTTTCAAAAATTTAAATTGGGAAATAAATTATTGAAAATAAAGAAATAATTTTAAAAAAAATATTATTTAGTATTGGGATGTACATTTTCTAGTTGTTAAATAAGGTTAGTGTTTATAAAATAAATATTATAATCTTTTATATGTTTACTCTCCAGCATGTTTCCTAATTTAATAGTGTTTGGAGTGGGAATATTAAATTAATTAACTTTAGTGTCCAGCACCTACTCTAATTTAATAATGACTGAAGTGGGAATAGTTAATTAATTAAATTTAGTGTCCAGCATCCTACCCCAATATAATACTGAGGGGAGTGGGAATAGTAAATTAATTAAGTTTAGTGTCCAGCACCTACCCCAATTTAGGGGCCGATTCCGATTTCGGCCGGAAGGGCACCGAACGATGGTCGGAGCCCTTCCGACTGAATCGGAACGTGCCGGCCGGATTCCTTTCCGACCGAGCCATTCCGATGGGCTCGGTCGGAAAGGAATCCGACTTCGGATTTCCGGATGGCTTACGACGGGCTCGGAGAGCCCGTCCGCCGTCCGGAAATCCTTCAGTACTCTCCCCGGCCACCTCTTCACGACCGAGGGAGTACGATGGCAGTATTTCACTGCCTTTTCGTGCCGGTCTTTCCGGCACGAAAGGCAGTCGGTGACTGTCTTTGGGGGCCCCCGGTAGGGCCCCCATGGGTGCGAGGCCGCCGAATGGCAGCCTGGGGGCACCTATGGTGCCCTCTGTTGATCCCTGCACCCGGTGGCGGGCACCTTGGGGTGCCGACCACAGGGTGCAGGGATGAACTGCACCCCTGCTTTTCACAATGCAAGCATGCATTCCGCTCGGAATGCATGCTCCCATTGTGCAGTATACGAGTGCGACCGAACAGGGTTCGGTCGCATCATACTAGCAGGGCCGTAACCGACGACAGCAGGTCGGTCGGTTACGGCTCCTGGACGATGTCGGACGGACCTGAGTCCGTCCGACATCGGAATCGGCCCCTTAATAGTGACTGGAGTGGGAATAGTAAATTAATTAAGTTTAGTGTCCAGCACCTACCCAAATTTAATATTGACTGGAGTGGGAATAGTAAATTAATTAAGTCTAGTGTCCAGCACCTACCCTAATTTAATATTGACTGGAGTGGGAATAGTAAATTAATTAAGTTTAGTGTCCAGCACCTACCCCAATTTAATACTGACTGGAGTGGGAATAGTAAATTAATAAAGTTTAGTGTCCAGCACCTCCCCTAATTTAATACAGACTGCAGTGGGAATAGTAAATTAATTAACTTTAGTGTCCAGCACCTACTCCAATTTAAAATTGACTGGAGTGGGAATAGAAAATTAATTAAGTTTAGTGTCCCGCACCTACCCTAATTTAATATTGACTGGAGTGGGATTAGTACATTAATTAACTTTAGTGTCCAGCACCTATCCTAATTTCATACAGACTGGAGTGGGAATAGTAAATTAATTAAATTTAGTGTCCAGCATCTACCCCAATTTAATAGTGACTGGAGTTGGAATAGTAAATTAAATAAGTTTAGTGTCCAGCACCTACCTCAATTTAATACTGACTGGAGTGGGAATAGTAAATTAATTAAGTTTAGTGTCCAGCACCTACCCAAATTTAATATTGACTGGAGTGGGAATAGTAAATTAATTAAGTCTAGTGTCCAGCACCTACCCTAATTTAATATTGACTGGAGTGGGAATAGTAAATTAATTAAGTTTAGTGTCCAGCACCTCCCTAATTTAATACAGACTGCAGTGGGAATAGTAAATTAATTAACTTTAGTGTCCAGCACCTACTCCAATTTAATATTGACTGGAGTGGGAATAGAAAATTAATTAAGTTTAGTGTCCCGCACCTACCCTAATTTAATATTGACTGGAGTGGGAATAGTAAATTAATTAACTTTAGTGTCCAGCACCTATCCTAATTTCATACAGACTGGAGTGGGAATAGTAAATTAATTAAGTTTAGTGTCCAGCACCTACCCTAATTTAGGGGCCCATTAGGATGGCGGGCGGACTTCAGTCCGCCCGCCATCCTAGCGGTGCTGCGACTGGCCGCCAGAGGTGCGGTGGTCCCGCTGTGGCCATTAGGATGCCACCGCCACGGTGGCGGTGGCATCCCCCATCCACAATATTGTGTCAGCGGTGCTCATAGCACCGCCCGCCACAATGCTGTGGATGCACGTTGTGCATTGGCATGCACAAGGTGACAGGCACCGCACGGTGCCTGCCACCTTGTCCACGCCAATGTAGGGGGGTACCATAGGTACCCCCCATGTGCACCCCCCCAACACTCTGGGGGCCCGCCCCCAACTGCAAGGACCGCATGCCTTTCCATGGCGGCAACGCCGCCATGGAAAGGCGAATCTCCGCCTGATTCATAATATGGTGGCGGTGTCTAGCAGACACCGCCACCATATGTATGCCCCTTTCCGCCCGGTCGACGAGCCGACCGGCGGACAGGCGGCGGACGGTCTTTCCGTCTGCCGCGGACCCCCCAGCCATACTAATATGGCGGGGGGTCATTCAGGCATGGATGGCGGGCGGATCGCCCCCGCCGGGCCAGCGGTGGCTACCACCGGCCCAGCGGGGGCGATCCGCCCGCCATCCTAATGGGCCCCTTAATACAGACTGGAGTGGGACTAGTAAATTAATTAAGTTTAGTGTCCAGCACCTACCCCAATTTAATACTGACTGGAGTGGGAATAGTAAATTAATTAAGTTTAGTGTTTAGCATCTATATTGTAGTTATGTAAAGTGGAGTTGGAAAAGTAATTTAGCAAAAATTTAACTTAAGAAAATTTATAACAATATTAAAACAGTTTAAAGTAGAATAAACATATAAATAAAATATAGTTGTGTAGGAAGATAATAAATTATGTATATATATTATATTTTAACATATTTAATACAGTATAATTATTATGAATATATTTATTATGAAACATTGAATTTAATACAAATGAGATGATAGACAATAAATTTGACATTTTTATTTTTTAACATTTATTTGAAAAAAATGTAGTATGTAAATGTAGACAATGTTGTAAAACATACAAAAAATATATAAATATAAGAAATAATATTTATTTGAGAAACAATAAAACAGTTTGTTTATTTGTACTTTTTTGTGCAATAATGAAACAATGTTATTGTATTACATTAATAAATTTATTTACATATTTGTATATAATTTGGTAATATTAGATATTGTATTTTTACAAATATTTGGATACATTTGGAATAATAATATACTTTTAAAACAATTATTAATCATTGTTTTGTATTATTAACATTTTTAAGTTTGTTACATATTGGTAACATTTCAATACAATGAAAGTTTAAACATTTTTTAATACAGTTGAGAAAAATAAACATAGTTTTATTGATATACAAAAATAGTATATATTTTAATTATTAATATTAATATATTGTATATTAATATTACTAATTATTACATAGTTCTCATATTGTACATTTTTTAAAGAAAGTATACATTTTTTATTACATAAAAAAATAAGTACAATTTTTAATATATTGTTTATTGTAACTTGTTATTTAATGGAATTATAATATTAAATATTATGGTGTCCATTACGATACCGGGCGGAATAAAATCCGCCATCCACCATAGCGGTAAAAAAACGCCCGCCTACACCCTCTGAATACCGACCGAGCAATCACAATGTCGCGAAGCAAACACCGCCCGCGGCGGAAAAAACACACAAAATACCGCCCGTCTATGTCCGAGTCGAAGTCCATCCGTCCGACACGGACGCAAACCCGCACGACAACCCAAAACCGCCCGCCCTGACTACCGAGACACCGGCCGTGAAATTAGGATCTTCCCGACATGAGCGCGGCAAATCCACTAATACACCGCCCGCCATCGTAAACAACAGTGATGAAAATGGACACGGCGGAAGCCCTGCCGGCCACGTCCCTGCACAGAAACCATCCGCGGACCAAAGAAACACACACAACATGGCCAACAAGTCCACACAGCAAGCAACGCCCAAATACCCAAACACAGTACACATCCCGAAAACACATCCCCCCTGGACAAACAAATAAACTACAAATCCCAGAACACCAGCCACAACACACCTGAAAACAACAGCACATCATGACACACCCACATAGGTAAGTACAAATGCAGCCCCTTCACAGACCACAATCCCTTGCAACACTACAAACTGAGGACGAGAGCACAGAACACAGCGAGACAGAAAGGACAGCAGCACACCACAGACACGCACCCATCACCACCACCACCACCACCACCACCAAACACCGGCCCCACAAACCCCCTGCACATCACACACCACACACACACACCGCACCAGCACCACAAACACCAAACCACACACCATGGCAGCACAGAGAATGCCCAAGTTCACGTCCACTGAGCTGACGGTCATGGTCGACGAGATCATCAATGTGCACCCACAAATCTATGGGAACCAGGTCCAACAGACACCACTAGCCACCAGAAACAGAATGTGGAGCAGGATCGTAGACCAGGTCAATGCAGTCGGGAACGTGCCACGCAACAGAGCCGAAATCACCAAGAGGTGGCACGACATGAAAAGAGTGGTCAAAAAGAAGGAGGCCAAGAATCGGCAGCTGGCTGACAGGACTGGCGGAGGAAATCCCGCGCTATTTAAGACCTTCAAGGCGTGGGAGGAGAAGGTGCGAGGCATCCTACATCCGGAGAGTCTCACCGGAATACCAGGGGGAGTGGAGGCTGGTAAGTACAAACAAATGTATACCAGCACACCGCTATGTACTCACATGCACTACCACCATGCCATAGCTCCGAGGGACAAACACCCCCATGTCCAGTACACAATACACAAGACATCACTCACACATGCAACAGACTAACTAACAAAACCATGGGGGCATGTGTACAGTCAGCCAGCACCGCAACTCCCACCAGGTCCCCTTGCACTCCAGATGCGCCAGAAGGAGCACTCCCCACACCCACACTCATGTGTCAGCCATAGCTGCACTAACCGACAAGTAACAGGTAAGTATCCGGAACACAAAGTCAGTGGGTCGGAGGGGGGACAGCTGAAGTACAACACCCACCAGGCCCCCAGTCCTACAGCACAGCAAGGTGGAGCACAGCCCACACCCATGTGTCAGCCACTGCAGTGCACACCTTCAGCCGACAGGTAGATATCTTACCGTACATGGAGGGGTTTCTGTGGGTGGTAAGCCATCACCACAACACACAACACCGCCCCCACTCCCACAGACCAGCAAGATGGAGCACCCCTCCCTCCCAGTACCATATGGCATCCATTGCATTGCGCCCTCCAAACTAACAAGTAGGTAGAGTACTGTACAGGGCGGGGTGTCTGTAGGCATGAGGACAGTATTACGACTAACATTTGGGAAATTTCACGTAGCAGAGGAACACGCAGCACTGCTCCCTGTCATAATCATGTGACCAATGTACACACAGACATGTATTACAGAGTCATAGCCCACATGAGCCATCACAAATACAGCAACACCCATGGAGCCACGTCTGCATGCCCAAGTCCCACTGGAGTACTGACCCACACGGCGGGCACTGTGCCACTCATCACACACATCAGCAACACCATCGAAGTCCTCTCCATGTAGTCGTTACTGCCTGTTCCCCACAAAACGTACAACATCGCCCATGTAAGTCTAACCTGTCTAGAACTAACAGTGTGGAACCCCAGTAATGCACATAAACACCACTGGACCCATGAAACACACAGCCACACAATGCACATCCAACATACCATCCATCTCATCTGTCAGCCCCAGTGTCATGAAAGGTATGTCATCGGAACAGCTGGCCCTCACACAGTAGTTCTGCAAAGATACCTGCCCATCACAAATAATGTGTCTGCAGTGACTGAAGCGCACAGCACACTGATTTACAACATACATAATATAGTCAACACCCCAAGAGCACTGCATTGCTGCACATGGCCGAGGGTAGCACGCACACCAAGGAATTGGCCCATCTGCAATACGTCGTGTGGCACACAACCATCACTCACTCACTACAATGCTTGCAGTGTAATGTCCATAAATGATAACAGTGAGCAGATATGCTGGGGATGTCAGACATACACACACCTTTGTCTCTGCACTGTCATGTTGCCAAAACACATGTCCCGTTCTGCACACATATGTCACAGTATGTACCCCAAAACCATATTTCACCTCAAAAGCTTTGAGGGGCTGTACCCCTTTTGTCATCTGCGTTTCTAAGCGTTCCATTTGAACCCCAAAACCATATTTCACCTCAAAAGCGTTGAGGGGGCTGTACCCCTTTTGTCATCTGCGTTTCTAAGCATTCCATTTGAACCCCAAAACCATATTTCACCTCAAAGCGTTGAGGGGGCTGTACCCCCTTTTGTCATCTGCGTTTCTAAGCATTCCATTTGAACCCCAAAACCATATTTCACCTCAAAAGCGTTGAGGGGGCTGTACCCCCTTTTGTCATCTGCGTTTCTAAGCGTTCCATTTGAACCCCAAAACCATATTTCACCTCAAAAGCGTTGAGGGGGCTGTACCCCCTTTTGTCATCTGCGTTTCTAAGCGTTCCATTTGAACCCCAAAACCATATTTCACCTCAAAAGCATTGAGGGGGCTGAACCCCCTTTTGTCATCTGCGTTTCTAAGCGTTCCATTTGAACCCCAAAACCATATTTCACCTCAAAAGCGTCGATGGGTCTGGAGCCCGCATACACCCAAGCCACAAAATGTAGGAGTACAGCAACACACACTGATTGTCATCGCTAATCCGTCCCATGCCACATGAACACAACACACAGTTCCATTGCCTTGCTCACGCATACACACATCGTACATCCACACACATGCCACTGGGAAACCTGTGCACGACAGTGCACGAACTGTGAATGTCAGACAACCAATACAAACTTTGCAAGGTGCAACACAATAACCTATCTCATTCTCCCCACAGGTGCCGAACAGCTGGATGCTGGAGAGGGAGACAGCAGCCAGCACAGCCAGTCCGCAAGCCCCCGACCCGGACTCACGGATGTAGAAGACCTGGACACCTCTTCGGACGAGGACCACCTAGCAGGCCCGTCTGGAGTGGCAGGGCCCAACCGCTCCCCAGGGCCCCTCCTACCCACCAACACATCACCCAGGGCTGCTGACCAGTCACAGCCCCCTGCTGCCACGGTCGTTGCGGCCACCACCACCGCCGCAACAACCACCACCACCACCACGCCATCCCTGGCCACAGCACCTGCGCAAGGGGTGGCACGCCCGTCGTGCTCGACCCTGGGAGCCAGACAGAGGACCGTGGTGACCAATGTGGTGAGTGGGCAGGTCGGTGGCAGCAGTACCGGTGGGAGGAGCAGGGTCAGGCCAACGCCATCTGAGCCTGGGAGCCAAGCCCTGCCGCAAATCTCAAGAGTCCTTGGGGCCTATGAAGAGGCCCAAGGACAATGGGCCAGGTCGGCTGCCGACACGCGGGAGGTCCTTGGGGTGTTGAGGTCCATGGACGCCCATATGGGCCAATTCGTGACCCGTATGGACAAACTTGTGGACCTCATGGGCCAGCTGGTGGTGGGGGGGAGGGCCCAAGCAAGGCCAGCCACAACACCGCCGCCACCACGTGCTGTGGCGCAGGGTCGTGCAACATCTAGTTCCCCTGCATCCACAGTGAGTGAGCAGTCCTCAGCCACCACCAGCAGCCCACCAACACAACCCCCCCTACCAAACGTGGAAGGGGCTGTCCGAAGAGGAAACAGGTGTCCAGAGAGGACTACGCACGCTCCAAACGCCAGTGAGTCAGCCAGCCACCCTGACCACCTACTGCACTGACTTTGACTACGATCCTACCCCACACTGCCATGTGAATGGCATGTGTCTGTTGGACTGTGGACATAGAACCTCATGGGTACACCTTGACCATCATGCAGCCATGTCCGTCAACTCATTGTCACAGCATGCACCACTTCTGTCATCACCTTGCACACAATCACATTTCACCGCTGTAAATAAATACACCTTGATCACAATCTGCTTCATGTGCCCTGTGTTTAATCAACGATGTGCAACCGCCACCATGAGCAGGAATGCCTCTGCTGTGTGGCATGTAGATAGGCCAGGAGATGTTGTAGGGACCTAGGGGTGAAAATCAGAACAAGAGTCCATTCAATTAGTGTGTCACACACCCATCACACAGTACTTGTCACCAACTACAAGCAATGTACACACATCTCACAGAGCAACGGGGCACAATGCCACAGCCACTGTCAGTGGCATACTACCCTGGACATGGACCATTGCCACACAGCACTCAGTGAACAAAAGGCCTCCGTCACAATGCACACATACACCTGCACAACTACAGCTACATCAGCCGTCGTACATGGTCACTCACCTTCAAGTGAAGTAGCGGGCGATGAGCTGCTGACGCACATTCACAGCTTCCTCCTCTCCACTGTCCTCGTCACTGGACCCGTCCTGGTCTGCAGGCGGGGGCCCGGGCTGATCACCGTCCTCCACTATTAGGGGGATCTGCTTGCGAATAGCCAGATTGTGCAGCATGCAGCATGCCACAACTATCTGGCACACCTTCTGTGGGGAGTACGCCAGTGCACCCCCGGTGCGGTCCAGGCATCTGAATCTGGACTTCAGGAGGCCAAAAGTCCGCTCCACCACACGTCTGGCCCTGCCATGTGCCTCATTGTAGCGGACATCAGCTGGTGTCCGAGGATGACGTAATGGGCTGAGCGGCCAAGGCCCATTCGGATAAGCAGAGTCCCCTGGGTGTGAGGAATACCGAGATTAGTTGCAATTCCAACTGTCCCCAAGACAGCATCGCACACCAGGCACGCTACACGAGTACACATACTCACCAACAATCCAAGCACGGTCCGGTTGCAGATTGGTCATCAGACGTGGTAGGATGCTGTTGCGCATGATGTGCGAGTCATGGGCCGATCCTGGAAACTTCGCACACACGTGTGTAATGACCATGTCCGCAAGGCACACCACTTGCACATTCAGGGAGTGGAAGTGCTTCCGATTCCTATATATGTGCTCCATGGCCTGTGGTGCTACAAGGCCAACATGGGTGCAATCTATTGCACCAACAACGTGGGGGATCCGTCCAAGGGCATAGAAATCACCCTTCACTGCCGCCAATTCACGAGCCCTCGGGAATCGGATGTACCGGTTCCTGTACAGCATCATAGCTGACAGTACATCACGTAGCACCATGCTGAACATGGGCTGGGACATCCCACTTCCACTGCCCACTGTGTGTTGGAATGACCCAGTGGCGAAGCAATGCAGTGCAGCCATCACCTTAGCCGTGGGGGTAAATGCAGTCGGATACACCCTGCGAGGATGGAGGTGGGGTTCCAACAAGGCACATAGGCGATGCAGGGTGGGTCGGTCCAGACGGAATTTCCGGGTCACCTCCACGTCCTCCATGTCTGACAGCAATTGGTAGGGGCGATGTATGTTTGGTCTCCTCCTAGGAAAGATGGAAGTGGACACATGTCAAAGCAACACGCCACATGGCATTTCCACAAACACAAAACAAAAATGACTGACCAAGCAATTGAATCACAGAACAGCTGACAAGTAGGGACAGCACAGCCACAATACACTTACACAGGTCCCCTTACCAAAAGCAATGAGCAGTGACACAAACCATTGCTATGAGCATGCACATGGGGATTTAGGCCTTAATAACTTGTAAGGCATGACGATGATATCAGACTGCATATTTGGGAAGCGGCAACACCACAGCAATATAACTAGCTGCTGTGCCTGACACAGCTTCCGAGGCTGGGTGAGTATGGCACACACCAACAACGCAATGGACACAGGCTGAGCGGCAAAAACAAGTGGGTCCTGTTGCACGAGGGGATATGAGACAGTCATTGATGTCCCTACTTCACCCTATGTACAGCACTGTACGGATCACACCTCCAAAACACATTGACAGGTGTACACATTGACAGCTCCATGACAACACAGCTGTGTGATTGCAAATACACATCACAAGTGACACGTAACGTAGCACGTGCCAAGTGGGAGATGTGCATAGTGAAAGATGGCATGTGTGTGCATATGCATGTCCCATGCTCCCATGCCAATGTGTACATGATGATGTGCCAACAGACATGTGGAGGCTGAGCACTGGCCGTCCCTGCCCATGCGCACAGCATGTTGTGGCCCTGTCCAGTGTGGACCTGCTCCCACACACAAGTCATGGCCACACCTGCAGATGCATTGCGCACATCATACTGTGTAGTGCACATGGCATCAGCGGACTGTACCCGCCATGGGCCAGGCCCTTACGGCCAACTCCAATGGCCCTCGCGGTTGCACCCTGCGTGTCCCGCAATGGAGGAAAGCGTCACGGGCCAGCTGGAAGAAGGCCATCGTCTGCAATTTAAGCAGGCAGACACGGTACACCAGTTGCAGCGGCTTGGACCCACTGAAACTGCCCCAGGGGGCTATATGAGTGTGGGAGTGAGACCGGCATTACCACAGCTACCAGGGACTGCAGCCTGGCATCCCTCAACAACTCCTGCTGCTGCCACCTGTCCACCTTAACGTCGATGACGCTGAAGATATGTCCAGGTCCACTCACCAGCGAGGAGCTGGAGATCCTGGATTCCGAGCTCCACGCACACTGCACATGGCTATCCCTTGCAAAAGTTGTGTGTGTGAGACAACCACAGTGTGTGTGGGAGTGCATGTGGGGGACACACATGTCGTTGATCCGCAGCACCATGAGTCATAGCCTGTGGGGTTCCAACATGCACTGCTCACCATGCTTACTGCAGGTGGCAGGGGTATGTGAGCTCTCGGGCGCTTTGCCATGTCTGTCCCTCCCGAGTGGTGGTACATGGCAACTTCATGTCAGACATCCAGTGACACAGCCAATTGGCAATGCAGGTCTCAGAGCACTTGTTGCTCGTGAGAATGGCAGGCTGGGGCCATGCTGCCCTTCTCAGTCCCAGCAGGCCTGGGCTGCACATTGACTGCACAATGCCAGTAGGTGACAACACAGACTGCCCAGTGGGTTACATGTGTCTTCTGTTCAGGACCCTCCGGAAAAGCGCTAACTCAGCACTGTCGATTGGACACACCATGCCTCGTGATAGGGATGTGTGTGAGAGATAGTGGCACAGAATGTGACCTCCATTGCGGGGTGGGCCATGCACAGGGCGAGTATGTTGATGGTTGCGCAGTGTTGGACACCGTGGGTACACCCACACAGATGTATTGCCTTGTGATCTTTGTGTAGGTCCACCTGACAATGGACAGTAGATGTGGACAGGCTACACATTGCTCGATGTGCTGTCAACCTGCATGTGAATGGGTTGGACAGGTACTGTGTACACACTCCCAGCAGCATGCATTCACGTTGTGGTGTACACATGCTGTTAGGCCATGTCCGATCACTTCCTGGCTCTGTTGCACGTCTCGGAGTATTTGGGATGGGTCAGCAGCATGCCACTGTGATTGGTGGATGTGGGTGATGTTGAGAAGTGCATTAGTGACATTCCAAGCCTCCTGTGCACCATCCCTGCAGTAGGAATTCCTCCAGCCCAAGGACTTGTGAGGAGCCATTGCTACAAAGTTGATGCCTTTGTGTGTGTGTGACCGCCAGTGCAGCAAATTCCACAAAGGGTGTGACGGCATCTGCCGGATGGGTCACTACGTGGGATGCTGGATCGGGGGATGCCCCCTCATTTTGTCAGGTTAGCACGGGGCTGCATTTCACCAGTAATGGTCTGCATCTTGACAGTCACATGGCCTGTGCCGGATGCACGTTTGTTTGGGCATCAGCAGCAAGCAAGTTTACAGTCTTGTGGGATGGTGTCTTTTGCTGTGAGAGGCAGCATGTGTCCACAGCCTACCCATGATCTGGGTAATGTGATGTTTGTTTTGTGATGCAGTGTGTAGTATCTGTAGTCTGTGCTGTGTGCATCTGACATGCATATGCTAGTCCTGAGGCTTAAGATGCAATTAGGGCACTTTGCATTCCCAATGCACTCGGAGTCGTAGCCCTCAGGTACAACCTGTAGTAGGCTGGAGTGGCTATTCACATGTATGTTAGGGGCACTGTGCCTACTCTGATATCGGTCGGACATATGTGTGCGATGCCTCACCTCATGTCTCTGGTACTTGCACATCCGGCACACCGTGCAACAACAGTTGTGCTCGTGTGAACGACAGGTGGATGGCATGGGCTCATGGCCATTGTGGGCTGTCAGGTTGCAGTCTGTGTGAGTAGTCTCCCATTCTGCTCCATGCAGGTATGTGTTTGGCCTAATTACATAGTGGTCATCCTTGCCACCATCAGGATAGTGGTTGTGCACAACGCGAGTTGGGGCTATGGTCGCAGGGTGACACAGGCCGTGTGTAGTGCGATGTGCACTACATTCGTGGCACTAATTCGCGGATTCATTTCCTGTACGCCAGCCATTGGGTGTTGATTGTGGTGGCTGTATACTATTGCACAGGTATCGTGCAACATGTGGATTTGTGTATGTTCTGTGCTGCTTCCCTTGCACATGTCTGTGTCATTGATGCCAGATGAGTGGGACCACCTCGCTCTCTCTCATGTGGCATCTCCCCTGGGTGCTGAGGGACAGGGTACGCTCAACAGTGGGGTGGCTTCGGATGTAGCAGCTGCACAGCTGCTGAGTGAGACAGTTGTGACCTGCGCCTCGGAGGGGCTAGACGTGTGCTGGATGAATCACAGGCCCAGTGGGCAATTTCGGCGTTATCTGAGGACTGAGGTGATACATCCATGTTGTATGACACAGGGGACGTGGACTTTGTGTCTTCTTCAGCCCCGCGGAGGCCAATGACCGCCCTCCCATCCACTTCCACTAGTGCAACACGTGTCGGCACAGGGATGAAGGATAGGGTGTCCTTCACACCAGGCACAGCTGCCCCTGCACATGTGACCCCTGCTGCCCTCAGTGCTGGGTCTGTTGAGCTGATGCGCCAACTGTGCGTGGGGCAGACAGATCTCCTCACTTACGTCATTGCCCATGACATCACTTAGCCGCAGGAGACATGGTTGATGGAGGGCCCACATGTACGCGTGGGTGGACTACACAAGACCGTCCAATGGTTGTCAAGGTGTGCCTTCAACTGCGCCAATCTCAGACTGACATTCCTGACCCTTTCCCCACCCCCCTGGGGAGTGGCACATCTGATGGCAGCAGTGCACGAGTCCTAAATCGGAGTAGTGGGGGACGCTGACGTCCCGACCGGATGTGACATGTTGGAAGGTGGCTTGCACCGTCAGACTTAATGGCCTCCCCTCGCTCACCCCAATATGCGTTTGCATCTGAGAAGCCAGCGCGTGCACAGGCAGCTCCGAGCTCGCACCAGAGAGGCCAAACAGTGTATGTGTGGGTCCATTTGAACGAGTTGTCTGTCTCGCGGTATAATCAGTGGCGGGACGCCGTCCACCTGCGTGGTACCCCGACTCGAGACCTGGACAATATTGACAATGCATGACAGGCTCCGCAGTCCGGATACACCACCTGCAACACACAGAGGCTGTAGCTGCCCTAGCGGCCCAGGCCACGTCCAACTGGAGCTAATGGACCCACACATTCACTCTTTGACCTCTCTGGGGCGAGCTTGGAGCTGCTTGTGCACGCGCTGGCTTCTCTGTTGCAATCGCATGTAACGTGTGTGGGGAAATAGGCAATGAGTGCGATGGAGCGAGCCACCTTCCGTGACGTCACTCCCGGGCGCGATGTGTGCGTCCCCCCACTACTTATATTTGACTTGTGCCATGCTGCACAGTGAGGATGTGTTGCCTGCGTGATGTGACCAGGAGGAGCGTGCCATGACCTCTCACCCACCATGCTCCACTGCCATCCCGTGCCCTGGATAGCCCGTGCAGGTGGACAATGTTGGGGGTACACCTGGTCGACAGGGGATGTGCGTGCCTTGGCAAGGGCCTGGCGGACGCACAGCAGTATCCAGCATGTCCCCAGAGGGTGGGCTGACGTCTACACCTGATGCAGCATCTTTCGTGTGGCCGCCTGTTGTGCACACACGTGTTCACATTCATCCCCAGACAGGTGGTCTTTACAAATGCCCAAGACAGCGGTAATCTAGTGCTCCCGAATCCTCCCAACACAGTGTGTTTCAACATTGCATGTGCGCACCTACCCGTCACACCCACCCACCTGGGCCAAGCGTAACTCCCGCTTCACATGACACATGTGTGTCTTCCACAGTTGTGCTACTCTCTCAGGGCCGGACCTGCAACTGTCCCGTAGCACACACACAGCACCGAGTCGTACTGGCATCCTGTTAGATTGGTAGGCACACTCACACATCTCCTTCTGACACAGTGGTTGCTGTGATGGATATTGTGACTGCCATGGAAGTGTTGGCTGGCCATGGCAGGGCACACTAACACACATTGCATCCGCGGCACTACGTGTCACTACTCGGCACATCGAACTGTGCACTGTCCCTGGGGTAGATGAGGTATGCCGCCTGTCGATGTAATCTGTGACTGGATGCTGTTGTTCCTGTAGTCGGTTGTATCTGTGTAGTTGATGATTGCAGTTGTTGCAGTGTGTGCTTGGTTAAGTGGGGCACATGCCGTGTATGTGACCTCAGCAATTGCAATGTCTGGTCTCACATTCCAATGTGTTGTACACGTGGCAGGGACTTCACTTCTTTCAGACTCTGCTACTTGTGTGTGTGATGAATCTGCTTTTCTGTGCAACGGATTGACTGCATGTATTTGGTGTTATTTCTGGGTAAATGTATCCATGTCATGTTTGCGTGCATGCAATGCACAGGGTGTGAGTCTAGCCACAGGTGGACTGGCAGCATGCGCTGAGTATGCGGGCATGTGTGAGCTTACTTGCTGTGTGGCCAGCGGTGTAGGTGTATGTTGGTCTTGTGATGTGCATTGTGCCTGGGCACATGGCCTACTCTCAATGTGTGCATTTGGGAGGTGGTGGTGGGTGGTGTGGGTGGTGTGAGTTTGGGGTGGCGTTGTGTGTGTGTGTGTGTTGTGGCCATGTCGACTACACACATATGTTTCCCAGGCCCACGGTGGATGTTTGTAACCGTGTTGAGGTCTGTGTATATGATGAGATGTGTGTGTTGTATGTTGCACGGAATGCAGTGTGTGGGTGTGTCCTTGCAGTTCAGCATGACTCCTACTTGTTATGGTTCAGACGTTGTGTGTGTGCAAGGTGTGTCACTGTCAAGATTGTGCCTAGTTCAATTGTGCATGTCAGATTTTCTGCAGTTCTTACTCATTGTGCAGTGCCGCCCACCCAAACTGATGTCGTGTGTGTGTTTTGACAGGCATTGCTGTGGCATGCTTTTGCGTGGCTCCTACTTTTGGTTGCTGAGTGTGTGGTCAGACTGTGTGGGAAATTGTAGACATGTGTAGGACTGTACTTTGTATTGACCAGGCCGTCAGTGTTGATGTGATGATCTTTCGGGCACCTTCAGAGTCTGACAAGTCCTGCTCCAGGAGCTGTGGTATTGCACTGTGGCCACTGTTGCGGCTACTCATTTGCGTTGACATCCAGTGACAGTGGACTACATGGTCATCTCACGACTGTCGTGTACTTCACACACTCTCATCCTCTCTCATTCGTACTTGTGTTTGTGAAATGATTCAGCGGAGTCACATTTTTGCTTCAAGCCATGTATTTGGACTTACGTCCTCTGTGATGCAGTATAGTGGACACTACTGGCAGCGAAATGCATGTGGAGGATCTACTTAGCATGATTACACATACAAAAGGGGTTAGGGGTAGATGTGATTAGTTGTTGACTGTGGAATGAGGGCTTCAGAGTTACAACTGCCTTGCCCTTGCTATGCTAATGTACATTTGCTAGTTACTGAGGAGCTCTCGACTTTGACACAGACAGTAATCATTTTGCCTACGAGACAGCTTGACATCATAGGTACAGTACTTCTCAGTTCCATGGTACAGGTTTACTACAGTAGTTACTCAGACACACGTGCATGAGGGGTGACATCAGAGCATGAGCCTACGTGCATGCAGCAGCGTGTCACTAGTTGTTGCAATGTGGTGGCTACTGAACATGTCACATTCACTGGGGTCATGTTGTTGGGGGATGCATTTGTTGTCCATGCAAAAGTCCTGGCACGGAAGTACAGACAAAGGTGAGGTGACAGTTCTCACGTGATACAGCTGACAGATTAGTGTGCACTGACCGGTGCATATGTTCATGTGCGCAGGATACATATTATAGCATAGTTGTTCATGCAGTATTGTACATGTGGTTACTGTACACAAGTCACATACCTCTGCCTCCCCCTGTTCATGCAGAGATATTGGATGTGGTGAGGAACAGAGAGAATGTCCCGAAAATGTCAGATGTCATGGCAGTGGAGTTGATAGTGTGGTGTTTGTTGCAGGTTGTATGGTATAGTTGTTGTGCAGGTAACTGCCCAGTCCGTGCGAAAGCCAAGCATAGGTACGGTGTTGAACCTCATTGTTCAATTGGGGGTATTGCGTCGGGGCCCGATGAATTGACAAGTTGTCAGGTATGCGATACCTTCCAGCAGGGCTTCCATGGCATTGGTGTTATACATGGATGCCATCCAATGAAGCGGATGGTGGCTGTCAATGTGTTCATCGTAAGTTGTCCCTTGTAGGAGCCTGATGGGACATGTTGGATGACATTCGATGAAACTGTGATCCAGAATCCGTTGTGTGGAGGCACACATGTCCCATTGCAGTGTGTGTCCGATTGCAGCCACATACGCCATGCCCCCATAGACTGAACAGATCCTGTCGTGTGCGTCCAGGGGGCGAACAGTTGTACCAGGTCCGCCTTTGTACATGCCGGGTTGGAGAGACATAAATCCACAGGACAGTGGAAGGGACACCTCCGACAGTAGAAGACGGGGATGACGCAGCTGAACATTGCGATGCGGTAAGTTACTCGGTAACTTACGTTCAGCATGGCCAGGTTTTCACAGCCCACTATCTGTAGCAGGCTGTCCATGTAGAGCTGCATCTGTCCGGCGTAGTTGGGTAGGTGTGGTGCGACTGCCATTTTGCTACAGGGCGATGTGATGGCGTGCTCCAGCCGGCTGTGCAGTCAGCAGAGTGCACCCTCCGACGATGCTGGGAAATCTGGAATAGTCGTACGGAGGCAGGGTTTGGGTTATAGTAGCTTGTGCGGAGGACACAGGTCCTCATCCCACATGCTTCTATGAATGGTCAAGGTCAGTGGTGTCTGACTCCTTCCAAATTACTTGCATGTGAACCACATGGAGGAGTGGTCTTATTTCTTTTTTGTGGTCAGAAATTTCTTTCATGTTGTGCGCTAGCTGCACATTGGACGGTTTCCTCGGCATGCCTCTGTTTGGCTTGTTGTTGGGACAATGGCTGTATTCTCCGGCTTGTTTAGTCGAAATGTGATTTCAGAGTGGGAATGGAAGGCCATTCAGTGCTATCTGCTTTCCCGTATGTGGGCGGCACGCTGCGTTTCCGCTATACGTTGGGCCTTGTGTGTGTGTGTTGTAATTGGTAACACCTGTTGTCAGGCACCCGGGTTTTTTCATGTTACGTATTGCATGTATTGGTATTGCGTGCCGGATGGTATTAGTATTTTTGTATGGTACTGGCGTGCCTTTTGCGGACGAGGTACATATTCTGCGGCGTGATGTCGCAGCCGCTGTGTGCTTCGCCATGTTATGCACACAAGGGTGTGTCCTATTTTGGCGTGACGTCACTGCCCTGTTCGGTACACTTGTGTGGCGTCATGTTGGCACCTGTGAGTTGCCGGTTGGGGACATGACTGATGCAGGAATGCCACGTGACATGTGCGTTCAGGGTGGGGCTGGTGTGTGGTGTGTGTAGTTGTGTGCCTGTGTTATTTGTGTGCGGCCCATGCATGGCGCTGTAGTTGGCCTCTGCGTTGTGCGCATCTGTAGCTGCGTCATCGCCGCTGCGCTGCGTTGCCGTGACGGGGACGTCAGTTCCTGGTCCCGGGTAGTGTGTGCCCGGTAGTTGCGAGTTGTTTCATTTTGCACGGTGTGACATTTGTGGGTGCAGTGGTGGATGTGTCCTGTCCACACAGGGGTGTCTGGGGGGACCATGTACAGTTTTTCCGCCCTTGCACTGTGTGCGGTGTTTGCGTGCCCTTGTTGTGTGTCTGCCTACCTGCGTCGCTGCGGCGCGTTGACTCCTAGGTGCTGCATCAGGTACAGCATGGGGATGGCCTGGAGTGCAGGATTCATGTCGTGGTGGGCCGCCTTTTTGGTGTCTGTACTCGTGCGGTCGAGTTTCCGCCTTGGTATCTCGTGCGGTGTCTCTTAGCCGGGAGAGCTGTTTGTTTGCGGCATCGTAATTTGTACGCCGGGCGGTACGTGATTTCGTCGGACGGTGTGCCTCCATTGGCTGGCGCCGCTACGTGAACGGGCGCACTTTGATGGCGGGCGGCGTCGCGGGCTTACGGGCGGTGTTTGGCTGGTTTTACACATTCTAATTGGGCGGGCGTGTGGGCCGCGGCGGGCGGACGGTAACTGGTGGTTTTTGCCTCCGACAGCACGGCGGTAGCGCTTCCGCCCGACATCCTAATGGGCCCCTATGTGTTATATTTAGTATTATAATTTTACAATGTTTAAAAATAATATAATGCATTTCAAAAAATCATTTGCAATTTGTAGTATTTAAATTAAATACAATAAAAAAAATATAAGTCAATGTAACATTTTAAAAAATAAATTGGTTTTATTTTATATGTTTAAAGCTGCCATATTTGTTTGGGCCTTGTTTTTTGTTACCGCTCGCTGTTGTTTTGGGTCGTTTGGAAGGGGAATAGCTCGCGGTTGGGAGCTGCTTCACGTCGAGCAAGGTAAAAATAATTTTCGTTATTTTAACTATGTTTTTAATATATTTTGAAGGTTGTTGTAATGTATTTAGTGTTTTTAGAGTTAGGTTTGTGATGTTATGACCTTTTTTATGCGTTAGTTAGGTATCGACTGTTTATCGAGTTTTAAATTATTGAGGCCTAGTTAGAAATGTTAACATAGACTCGTATATGTGTTAATATTGTGTTTATAATGTTGGTAAGAATCTTATTAGGTATATAATGTGTACGTTTGTGTGGGTGGGAATGTTTGTGTTTTTGTTTTTTAGGTTTTATTTGAAACAAGTTGCGGGTTCCGGATTATAGCGCTTTTTTAATTAAGGAAGTGTATATTAGTTGTATTAACTAATAATTATTTACACTTTCTTAATTTTTCGGGTTTCATGGAACGTTTCTTTTTTTAAACACATTTTTGTTTTTTTTTATGGTTTCCAGATTGTGGATTTATCGACGGAGGATTTATTTTTGGTACAGTTGTATTATTACATTTTTTGGGGGGAAACTTTTTATGGATTTTGAATTATCAACTACATGGATTAATTTAGAAGATGTGGAATTTTGAGTCTACAACAACGGAAACGGTAAGTTTCTAAAAATATTTTTAATTGTGGGAGGGAAATGTTATATTTTATTGTTTTTTTATTTTCTCGCATAATTAATTAATGTGTCTATATATATTATTATTTATTAATAAAAATATATTAGACAAAGTAATTATTTTTGTGAGGAAATAAAAATGTTTTGTATATGTTGCTATAAAATAAATGATAAGTATTATGTATTTACTGTGTTTGGAGATTTTAGAGTAGGCTTTTGGCTATCATTCCTAAGTATTCTAGGCCTCTTGTACTAGGGTACAGTTTAACTTGCTGTTGAAGGTATTGGTACATTTGCTTGGTTTGTTTAGATAGTTTTGGTTTTAGTTGTGTGACAGATTGCTGTATTCTTAGTTCCTGATAGCTCTGTTCTTTTTGTAAGGCGATTATTAGTTTGTGTAGTGTAGGTGTGACTCGTCCTGTTGTTGATTGGAAGGCATTATGCCATCCTTCAACAGCGTTATTGGTTTTGGCTCCTTGGTTGAGTGTAGTAAGATAGACATTCTACCAGGGAATTTGAAATGTGGGTTGTCTCCTATGGCCTGATCTATGAAGTCTTCCCACCCAGTTGTCTTCGAAGTAGTCTAGGAGGGGACTTAATTTTTGCTCATGTTGTTGGTAAAAAGGGCTTTCTAGCAAAAGGTTGTAATGTTCAGCAACATCAGTTACTGGCACGTAGGCTAATGCGATACGTTTTTTAATCTGGTATGCAACAGTGTTTGTTGCATACTCTGCACTTAGGGGCTCATTAAGATGGCGGGCGGAGGCACGACCGCGGTGCTGGTGGGCGCGGAAAATGCCTTTTTCCGCACTCCATTGGCGGTCTTTGCGACCG
Organism: Calotriton arnoldi; assembly: GCA_963921515.1. NCBI lineage: Eukaryota > Metazoa > Chordata > Amphibia > Caudata > Salamandridae > Calotriton > Calotriton arnoldi. Next base: position 316,684 of record CAWUFW010006808.1, on the reverse strand, counting down.
CCGTATTATGATGGGCATAGATAGCCCATTTCCCGTCCGCTGCGGTGTTTGTGGTTCCGCCAGAAATCTCCATCCGCACCGGTAGTGGGCAGAGCCAATAGAGAGTTTCCGCCGTGCGGAATGCAGTGAAGACCGCCGGTCATATCACGATGCCTCACACAGCCCATCACAACGCTGCGGAGATTCCGGCTATACAGAGATGGCGGAGGCAATACTGCAGATAGCTCCATGTGTTCGGAATCGCTGGGTAAACGGCGGTCTTTGGCCTTTCCGCAGCAATTCCGTCCGCCGCAGACGGATTTTCAGCTTTTCCGCCGGTGAAACCTGGAATCCGACCGCCGCGGTAGGGTGTTTCAGGCAGGGCATCCTAATCTGACCACCTGCTTTCCCGCTGTACCTGCGGGCGGTTAATTTCCGCTACCACGGCGGTCGGGGTGGTTTTCCGACCGCCATCCTAATGAGCCCCTTAGTGTAGATTTTTGTAAGTGTCTCCATAGGCACTGATTGAAGTGGTAGTGACATCCTTGGATTGATGTATGTGGGTATGTTTTGAGTATAGCGTTTATCATAGCTTGTTCAAAATCTATAATTATTTTCTCAGGAAAATAATTATTTGTCTCTTGTTTTATTTTATTTAGGATTTCTATATATGTAGAATTCTGTTTATTTGGCAGCAAGGCGTAAATAAAGGGAATTTTAGTATTGTGATGTAGGCCATGGACGGAGTATAGTTGGAAGAATGGTTTGGGACATATTTTGAAGGTCCCATCCATCATCCATGTTTGACTTTGTTGAAGTTTTATTAAATTGTTTGCAATAGCAAACATAATTGTTCTCTTTTCTTTGCTTTTATTATCATAGAGAATAAAGGGTTCGTCATTGTAAGTAATAGCTAATTCTGGGGGAATTATTACCTCTTCAGAGGTTTTAGGAGTAGGTGTGGTAGGTGTTGTGGCCTTTTTAGTGCGAGCTATTGTTCTTTTTAATGAAGCAATGGATGGCATTTGTCCAGTTGCTTCTTTGGGTACCCTAGGCAGCAGTTCTTTAAGAATTGTACTGGTAGGTAATTGTGAGCTTGTACTAGCCTCTTTAATGTAATCAAGTGCATTCCTAACTTCAATCTCTGTAACATTAGGAGGGTGATTATGTTCCCTTGTATACATTACAGTTGTTTCTCTGGTAGTTGCACGACCATAACATTTATTAGAGTAATTCTTAGAACATTTCCAATTGACTTTTAGGCCAGTTTGTTTCTCCTGGGGGTAGACATACCCCATATAACATAATAACATTTTCCCTTTTTGAGATGTTATAAATTGTGCGCCTTCTGTCATTGCGATGTGCTAAAATCTATAACAATTGCATATAAAAATTGTTAAAAATAATATTATATTTGTTAATGGTTACATAAATAAAAAATTTCACAATATACTTACAAAGTTCGGCTTTAGATGTTTATAAATGGTGGCTTGAATTCTTTCTTTGTTGAAGCTTTTTAAGTTGTTGGATTTCCTGAAAAAAATTTAAAACAGACATTAATATTTATTTAATAAATTTTGTACATGGGGTGGGTTGGGTGTTTGGGATGGATTTTGGGTTTGGATGGATGTTTTATAGGTTTCTTAAGTGCGTTTTGAATAATACTTACTTTATTAGGTCGATTGTTTTAGGATGTTCTCTGTTATTTTATTGTTGTATTTCCATTTATCTGTAGTTGAAATATAAATAGGAAAAATATATAAATTAGTCATTTGAGTAGGAAAGTGAATTTTTTTACAATATTAGTTTAACTATTATTTTATAAATGTTAATTTACTTACTTTCAGCAAATAGATCCAGGTTTTGGTTTGATGAAGTTCTTGCTTCTGGCAGCAATCCAGCAGAGTTTCGCCTTCTTTGTTTTTTTTGGTTTGAGGTGTAAAATAAGAGTAAGCTTTGTTGGTTTATATAGGGTTTATTTAATTGTTTGTTAAATTTTATTGGTTGGTTTTAATTTTGTGTCTTTTTATTGGTTAATTTTTAAATGTTTTAATTGTTTTGGAAGTTGGTTTCTGTTATACCCTACTTAGGGGCCGATTCCGATTCGGGCCGGAAAACGTACCGACCGACTCGGAGCCGGAACTCATTCCGACCGACACGTACCGGTGCAGCCCGACCCGCAAAGTACGATGAGAAGCGTGCAAAATCCGACCGACTCGTACGGAACACAAGCCGAACGACCAAGCCGCGCGGAAAACAGCTATCCAGCCGGAAAACCACGCGAATCGAACCGACCGACACGCACCCGGAAGAATCCCGAGCGAAACGTACCCGCGAACTCCTACCCGCCAAGTACGATGCAACGCGTGGAAAACACGACCGAGTCACACGGAGGCCAAGCCGTACGACCGACATGCATACAAAACTGCGAGCCGAAGCAACCCATTACACCGCGACCGACGCGTACGCAGCATAGAAAACAGCACAAACACCGCGTCAATGACTCTGAGAAGCTCGTACGAGACAACTGCAGGGTCCGACTCGGTCACAAGAACGTCTCCTACATGCACAAAAAGCACAAAGGGAAAAACACACAAAAAAAGGCCAAACAAGCAATTACAAAGCCAATAAATACTGGGGGGGGAACAGGGAACAAAGACACACCCACAACTCCCCCCATATAAAGGACACAAATCCCTACCATGATCCTTTGCAAATTCAAATTACCTGCCAGCACTCAACAGACAGCAACCACCCACCCACCCACAGCTCATCCATCACACAAGCCACACACCATCAGCACCTCAACAAATAGCACCCTCACATACACCCAGCAAAACACACACTCACACACCCTCACCTGCACACCAACACACACATCACTCACCACCACCACCCATCACCATGCCCCCAAAGAAGAATCATAAGTTCCTAGATAGTGAATTGGAAGTCCTGGTAGATGAGATCCTCAGGGTAGAGCCACAGCTGTTTGGTACACTGGTCCAACAGACACCCATGTCGCAGAAAACCAAGATGTGGGAGAGGATTGTCGACAGGGTCAACGCACAATCACCATGTTTGCGCACAAAGGTAGACATCCAGAACAGGTGGTATGACGTGCGCAGGAGGGTCAGGGAGCTGTTGAAGAAGGACTACCTCTTGAGCCAACACACCGGCAGTGGCCCTCCTGCCAAACCAGTATACCTCAGGCCCTGGGAGGAGAAGGTGCGGGCCATCCTACCACCAGTGAGCGTATATGGACTAGAAAACATCCCAGAGCCTGGTGAGTACACAACAAATGTACACAATATTGTGCGACAATACACACACATCACTGTCAAGGGGAGAGTCAAACCATGCACCCTTAGCAAATACACAGCAACCAGAACAGAATCATCCCAAAATGTGTATGTCAGTCAGATAAACACAACACATGCCATCTCATAGTGATATGTAACTGTGTCATCACATGTACAAACACAACGACAACTACAGCTAGGCAGTGGCACAAATATAACTAACAAACACATCCAGACATGTAGCCACCACTACAACACCACCTCACAGTGAAGCCCACTGAAAGGAAGGAATCCTGTGTATGCTGGGCAAGTCAGTGTAGCCAATAGCATCATGGGAGTCGTAGTCACAGAAATTGCCCACCCTCACAATGCACACATCAACACCACCATGAACCATGCTCACATCACAGGGAGTGGAAAACAACTGACAAGATGGCTGACACTGGCTACTGCTGTGGGGAGCACAAGGTCCTGCTGGCAACTGTGCACCAACCAACAGCAGGACACCACTGACTGACATCCTGAAAGCAAACTTGCACTCCCTGCAACGGAAGCACGTTCCATGGTGGAAAATCTGGCTGGGTGGGAAGGAGGACTGACAGCACTGACCATAGTTACCAGCAGCTCCACTCACACACACCCCTAACACAAACTCCACACAACTCACCTGGGAGAATGCATTGCCTCACACTCCAATCAAATATCCCACAAAGAACCACAGCCCTGGGTCATGCAGTGTGAAGCACAGGGACACACATGGGACTTGTAGCAAAACTAACCCCAGGATAACACTGTCAGCCATCTTGTCAGCACAGGCACACAACCCCACAGGGAAGCAGAGTCAAAAGGAAGGAAGCATGGGCATGCTGGGAAGGGGGTGGAGACAATAGCATGATGGGAGTGGTAGTCACAGCTCAACATCCCCCACCCACATGGCCCAGCAAGCTCACACTCAAGCATGCACACCTCACAGGGAGTGAAAAGCCACTTCAAAGATGTCTGACACTGGTGCTCTGTTGTGGGGAGCACATGGCCCTGCTGGGAACTGGGCACCAACAAACAACAGGACACCACTGTCAGCCATCTTGCCATTGCTGTCACACTCACACACAGTGAAGTACACTCAAAAGGAAGGAAGTATGGGCATGCTGGGAAGGGGGGTATAGGCAATAGCATGATGGGAGTGGTAGTCACAGCTCAACATCCCCCACCCACATGGCCCAGCAAGCTCACACTGAAGCATGCACACCTCACAGGGAGTGAAAAGCCACTTCAAAGATTTCTGACACTGGTGCTCTGTTGTGGGGAGCACATGGCCCTGCTGTGAACTGGGCACCAACAAACAACAGGACACCACTGTCAGCCATCTTGCCATTGCTGTCACATTCACACACAGTGAAGTACACTCAAAAGGAAGGAAGTATGGGCATGCTGGGAAGGGGGGTATAGGCAATAGCATGATGGGAGTGGAAGTCACAGATATTGGTCACCCCCACAACTGTCCCATCAACACCACCCTGAACCATGCGCACATCACAGGGAGTGGAAAAGAACTGACAAGATGGCTGACACTGGGTACTGCTGTGGGGAGCACAAGGCCCTGCTGGCAACTGGGCACCAACTAACAGCAGGACACCACTGTCAGCCATCTTGCCATTGCTCTCACACTCACACACAGTGAAGTCCACCCAAAAGCAAGTAAGTATGGGCATGCTGGGAAGTGGGGTGGAGGCAATAGCATGATGGGAGTGGTAGTCACAGATATTGGTCACCCCCACAACTGTCCCATCAACACCACCCTGAACCATACGCACATCACAGGGAGTGGAAAAGAACTGACAAGATGGCTGACACTGGGTACTGCTGTGGGAGCACAAGGCCCTGCTGGCAACTGTGCACCAACCAACAGCAGGACACCACTGACTGACATCCTGAAAGACAACTTGCACTCCCTGCAATGGAAGCACGTTCCATGGTGGAATATCTGGCTGGGTGGGAAGGAGGGCCGGATGTCAACCAAATACAACCAATGCAGACCATGTACACACCCCAACATTCATATAGAAATGCCCAAATTATGCAGGACAATGTGCTACACCAATATCAACCTCTGACTGTGACAACTTAGGACAATGCAATGTACAGGCCTGCATCCAGAGGTACAGTCACAACTGTCAGGTGTGTCAACCATTGATGCCTGCAGAAACATAACATACATTGTGTGTGTCTCCCAAAAACAGGTGATGATGGGGACACAGCAGCAAACGCTGAGGAGTCCCCGTCCCAGGCTCAAGGGGAAACGGAGCTCACTGGTGTGGAACAGCCTCTGCCCTCCTCGGATGAAGAAGACCTACCTGGCACCTCCGGAGCAAGTCATCATGCAGCACCAGCAGGACCACCAGCTGCACCCCCTGCACCCACCCCTCCAACGACTGTCAACACACATACCACCCCTGCCAACATGGACAGACCAAGGAGCACCACCACCACCAGCACAGGGACCCTGGACCAACGTGGGGCCATGGACACCAACACCACCAACAACCCCCAAGGGGGCCCAGGGTCACCTGTGCGTGCCACCTCAGGTACTGCACGTGTCGCCAGGGGTGGTGGGAGGGGTGGGAGACATAGGTCGCTGATCGCAGAGGGGTCTGGACTGCATGATGACCCACAACTGGTACGCATAGCCGATGCGTACCAGTCCAGCACCGGAGACCTCAGCCAGGCTGTGGGGCTCCTCAGGGACATTAAACAGCAGCAGGCTGCCCATCATGCCCGCTTGGACTTACACATGTCCCGCATGGAGTCCAAGTGGGACACACTGCAAGAGATGACGGCGGTGCATAGGGACATATTACAATGCCTCCGCCAGATGAGCAGCAACCAGTCAACACCTCCCTGTGTGCCCACAACATCTGGTGCTGAAACAACTGCAACTGCCACAGGGAGGGAGGATGACTCTGGCGGAGAGTCCCCTGCACCGCAGCAGCCTGCACTTGAGGGTCCCCCCCAAAGAAGAGGGGTCGTCCGAGGAGGGGCAACTGAGAGGCCGATGGCCATGTGCAACCCCCAGGAAGCCAAAAGCTGTTCTGGATAATCACCTTTGTGCGCAAACTGTTCACCCTGTTGACTGCAACACAACTCCCCCACATGACATGGGGAGTACAAGTTGGACCAATGTATCAGATGACTGTGGACTATATTCAGGACATTTCTGCTACCAGGACTTCCAATTCATCTAGGAACTTTGGATTGCAATCAAAATGTACAGCACCCACCATCCTGTGCACTATACACACACATGTATGACAATAAACACACTAATACACCATACCTGCCTCTGTTGTGATTCCAATGTGGTTTCTGTCATGGAGATGATGACCTGCGAAATTACACTGTGCATGCTAACTGCTACAGCAAGTAGAACACAGGCATGTGAGTCATGGCGACGTGACACATATGAGGGAGACACACCACCAGGGCTACACAACATATACACACCTAGGCCATCTGACTCATCACCTACACTGCTGTTGCCAGGAAATACGGTGCAATGCACAGACACAACACCTATTCACAGTCTTTGTCAACTAGCCCACTGGTGCAGTAAGCAAATGTCAGTCAGATGTGTGACCACAGACAACGCACATCACAAAGTGAAGCACAGGTTTATTACACATTTGCAACATGTTGTAACCACTACAGATGCAAGGTAATCCCACCTGGCAGCGGGCACGCAGTCAACAAGTGTAGAAGGAAGGAAGTCCATGGCTGTGGCGCACATCACCTGTAGGGACACGACTGCTACCACCCTGGAAGTCGAATCACGGTGTCAGGGATCACAGTTGACCAAACGACTCTGAAAGTACCCTGTGAAGGACAGAAATGAAACACAGTCAAAAGCACTGAAGAACAGGACAGAACTGCAATACTCATGCCCAATACATGTCACAAGATACCCACCCAGAACCAAGTTAGCATGTCAACACTGTTGGGGAGTACAGACTACCTGTAAGGACACATCGCTTCACGCATACAGTCATGTAGCACATGGACACACTCAAACAGCACCAGAGCACCACCAACACATATCATGCATACTCACATCATTGACATGACATCTCTGGATACTCTCATTCAGCTGAAGAAGTTGGTGATGAGCTGTGTGCGGACATCACCATCATCATCATCATCATCATCACTGGCATCGTGGTCCAGGCCAGGATCCTCCACAGGTGGCGGATGTTGGTCATCGTCATCCAGGATGAGAGGCAACTCCTTCTGCACTGCCAGGTTGTGTAGCATGCAGCAGACGATGACAATCTTGCACACCTTTGCTGGGGCATATGGGAGGGCCCCTCCTGTCTTGTCCAGGCAGCGGAAGCGGCTCTTCAGGAGACCAAATGTCCGCTCAATCACTCTCCTGGTCCGACCATGTGCCTCATTGTAGCGCATCTGGGCTGGTGTCACAGGGTTCCTGAGGGGCGTCAGCAACCACGGCATGTTGGGGTATCCGGAGTCACCTACATACAGACAATTGCACATTAGCTGAGTTGGAAAAGAGGGTGGAACACTACATTGCAGAACACACACAATGGTACAAAGTCAGTACACACCAACAAGCCAGGCACGCTGGTTCCGCCTCTGTGACATCATCCTCTGGATGCGACTACTCCTCATCATGTAGGCATCGTGTGCAGAACCGGGGAAACGGGCACACACGTGTGAGATGCTCATATCTGCAAGACATACCACCAGTGCATTGACCGAGTGGTAGTGTTTGCGGTTCCTGTATGCCTGCTCTTGGGCCTGTGGTGGTACCAAAGCAACATGTGTCCCATCAATGGAGCCAATGACATGCGGCATCCTCCCCAGGGCATAGAAGTCACTCTTCACGTCAGTGAGTTGTTGGAGTCTAGGGAAATAGATGTACTGGTTCAGGGATATCAACATAGCCTCCAAAACATCGCGTAGCACACGGCTGAACATGGTCTGTGACATCCCACCAGCAGTCGCCACAGTGTGTTGAAAGGTACCGGTGGCAAAGAAGTGTAGGGCTGCCATCACCTTCACCTTGGGGGTCAGCGCTGTAGGGTATGTCCGGCCAGCTTGCAAATGTGGGGCCAACCGCACCGTCAATACCTCAATCAGCGGCCTGGTGAAGCGGTACCGTCGGATGCAGTCCCGTTCCACCATGGTTGCAAGGTCAGGGAATGGTCTATGGACAGCTGGTGCCCTGCAGTGCATAGGTGAAGGAAGAAAGATTGTCAGTCACCCCACATATGTGGCATTGACCATACTCAATATCACATGATACATCATTATGAGGCACAAGTACATGATGTGTGCAGTTCCGTAAGGACATGTATGGCACATACATGGCCAACATCTAACATCACAGTTCAACAAGTGGCATCAACAAGTCCCAGGTTGTGGCATGGGATATCATGAGGCCGTGTCACAGTTCCCATCTCCTGCTGCCACGTTCCAAACACACCCCAGAGTGACATGTGAGGACAGATGTGCCCCAGGCATCACAGCTCAACGACAGGTAGATTCCCAGGGACCCTGTATTGCCACATGGACACTGGCATGACATGGTGTATCATGAATACACCACAGCAAAACAACCATGACCCCCACAGGTAGTGGTCCCTGTTGCCTCGGCAGGACAGACATGGACGTCTGTGACACACACACGCACAACATCAAAGTCCATGCACAAACAACGTGGATGTGGAGACTGTCTCCCATTGTGCACATGGAATCAGAGACATTGTAAACACAACATGCACACAGACTGTCGAGGACCATCACTATTGTGGCAATGGGTCACCCTGGGACGTACATACCGTCCCACATGGGACTCAGGGGGTATGTGACATGACATACACATACACCACCGTGAAATGTGACCATGCCACATGCTCAGAAATGAACAGTTGCACATCACAGTGGTCCTGTACACGAAACACCAAGGATTCTGTCCCCATGAACACGTGCACAGCCTGGGAGTGGCTGCCCCCAAGTGACACCCACAGAACAACATGTTCACCCCCATACACGGAATAGGTCATGCAGCCTTACATGCCTTAGGATACAGTGTGGACAGGCTGTGGTGTTGTAGGTGTGCCCCTCACTCCCTGGGAAGTATATGTGGCTGGCATATGTTCACCTGTGACAGGCATGGTGACATATGCCAGTGACTTGTACAGGGAAGCGTTGGACAGCAATGGACCGATCGGTGCGCACACATTGGCCATTGCATTCAATGTGAGCGGGTATGCGTTGTATTCGCAATACGCGTTGGACAGCAATGGACCGATCGGTGCGCACACATTGGCCATTGCATTCAATGTGAGCGGGTATGCGTTGTATTCGCAATACGCATTGGACAGCAATGGACCGATCGGTGCGCACACATTGGCCATTGCATTCAATGTGAGCGGGTACGTGTTGTATTCGCAATACGCGTTGGACAGCAATGGACCGATCGGTGCGCACACATTGGCCATTGCATTCAATGTGTGCGGGTACGCGTTGTATCCCGGGTACGCGTTGGACAGCAATGGACCGATCGGTGCGCACACATTGGCCATTGCATTCAATGAGAGCGGGTACGCGTTGTATTCGCAATACGCGTTGGACAGCAATGGACCGATCGGTGCGCACACATTGGCCATTGCATTCAATGTGTGCGGGTACGCGTTGTATCCCGGGTACGCGTTGGACAGCAATGGACCGATCGGTGTGCCCGGCCGGCCCATTGCATTCAATGTGAGCGGGTACGCGTTGTATCCCGGGTACGCGTTGGACAGCAATGGACCGATCGGTGCGCACCCATTGGCTATGGCCTGGCCTGGCAACGGACGCGTTTTCAAATCTTGAATGAGTCTGATGCTGGAAATTCAGTTGGTCACCCACAACAATGTTGCAAATTCATGGGTGTCATGAAGTTGAACTTTTGAAGGATGCTGTGGGCGTGTGTAAGTGGTGCAATTCCATGGATTGGCCAGATTCAGAAGATGCAAACAACTTGGACCTATCACTTTGGACACATGGGACAGTATCTGCCTCTGCAGCACACATATAATGCTGGCTGTTCCCCTGAGAGCTCACTTGCCTGCACTACATGCTCCAGGATAACATCTGCCACCACCGCTGCTGCTGTATCTGCACCCTCTGGACCCTGCAATGGCACGTACTGTGGATAGAGCCCCAGCCTTCAGCACTGAGGAGAACCAGGCCCTGCTGGACAGCCTCCTTCCACAGTACAGCAAGCTGTATGGGAAAGCAGGGGAGCAGGTGAGTGTGCTGTCCACTGCCTTACTAAATGTGCATGTTGTCTGACTAGCAAGGCTAACAGTCTGCACGCCACTGGCTAGCAGGCTCACTGAGTAGTTGTCACCCCCCATAGTGTGTAGTTACATGCACTGAACAGGTATAGTGCAGTGACAGTGCATTTAAACAAGGTTTTACTTCCCAGGCAATGATACCATGTAGTTACTGCTGGCATACTGTCCATAGCCATCGTTGCACTGCCTGTGTACATCATGTGCCCCTGTGATTGAGACATGTATATCCAACTGTGTAATGCACGGATATGTTGCATGTGTAGTAATGGCATTCTCACTTTGTCATCCTCACAGGTTGATGCCCACCAGAAGCAGCAGATATGGCTGACCATCGTCCGGGCAGTGAGATCCGTGGGGGTCTACAAGCGCCGGATCCGCAACTGCCAGAAGAGGTGGCAGGACCTTTGGGGCTGGACCCGGAGGATCGCACGGGTCCAGCTGAAGCTGTCGCCTCCCTCGCAGGAGGGGCGGACACCGGACCCTGACCCCCACATGCTCAGGATCCTGGCGGTGGTCTTCCCTGATCTGGATGGGCAGCTGAAGGCCAGAGAGCAGCAAGGAGGGGTGAGTCCATGACTGCATTGTGAACTTTGTCTGCCATGCTATGTGCCCTCCTCTGGCCTGGTTAAACTTCCACAGTACATCAGTTATGTGGTCCAGGACCCATGTCCCTCGATTGTGCACTGCCCACTCCTCATCTGATACCCAGGTGTGGCCCTTGCAGTCAGGGAATTGTGTCACTTGGGTACTGTGTCCTTGCAGTTTGCTTGACTCAAGGTGGGGGACAGCATCTGTTCCCCTAACTCTGTGGTGGGCATCATGGGTGGGTCCATTGCTTACACAATGCCTGTGTTCTGACATGTTATCTGCGTGTTACTTTGATATGTGGTCCAATTGCTGAGCTGATCCACCACATGTGCCTGGGGTATCTTGCACACACCCATGCTGTGGGTGGGAACAATGTTTGGGCCCCAGGAGTGTGTATATTACGTGTGTCACACATACTTAGCCAGCTGCCTACTGTCCAGGGCTCATCCCTCATTCATGTGGGGCAGGACAGTCATGCCTACTCCAGGCCATACAATACACTCTGTACTCCCACTCCCGTGTATCAGCTGACACGTTGTGCTCAGTGATATGTCCCCTCAGGTGTCTGCCTCTGTGTCAGTGTGCTGTGGCTCTGTTGTCAGGACTGCTGGGGTGTTCCTCGGTTGGGGCTCAGCATGCCACCGGAGATGTGACCATAGGAGACGATACTTGTGTGACACATAGGTGTTTGATCACCTGGCCGTGCAGGCTGGGGTATGCGAATGTGAAGTTCAGGCAGCTGTTTCCCATTCACAGCAGATTGTGAGGTGCTCAGGTTCAGAGGGTTGTTTTACAGGTCTCCCATACGTCCAATCGGTATGACCTGGACAGATAAGGGTTCAGATGATGTGGTATGTGGGGGATGTATATGTGCACTTGTTCAGCTCCAGGACTTGCATTCCCCATGACCTACTATTGTGACACAGTGCAGACTGTTGTTGTCTGGCTGCCCTGCCCATGTGACTGGAGACAGTGATGTATGACTTAGCAGGCATGCCTGTGCCATGGCATGTAACTTCCTATGAGTGATCCTGCAGGGGAGTGACATGTGCTACATGCACACCATTGTGGCAATGGCTATCAGGACATGGGTGCATCATGGTGTCTGTCGCTGGTATGCATCACATGCATTTCATATTTGACTCTGGGCATCCCTTTCAACCGGACACCTGTACTGACTCAGTGGCAAGAGTTGTGATGTGTGCATGTTCACATGCTTCACCGTGTTTTCTGCACTGTCCAACTACTGTGTAGGTGGTGCATGTGTCCACACTGGGGTATTGCCATCCAACAGACACCAGACAGATGGGTGCAAGGCCAGGAGGGATGTGAGTGCCATGGTTGACCATCAGACTGACAATTGGCTTCTCCTATTCTGTTTGGGCACTTTTGGCAATGTTCAACTAAGGATGCCAGGGCTTGCTCTGTGGTTTGCTGTACTTACTGTGGTGTGTGCGGTCAGTGCAGGTGACTGATGTCTGTCTGTTTCCCCATTGTTTGCAGATACATCCACGGCCACAGGAGGGGACAGCTCCATGGACCAGGAGGAGCTGCAGAGCCAGACTGGGTCAGCAGCCGAGGAGTGGTCGGAGGGACCCAGTGGCACGGAGGGCGAGGGGAGCCACACCGAGGAGTTCTCAGCACCATCCACCTCAGCTGAGGACCACAGCAGCTCAGAGGATGACTCCCTTGTGGATGCGGGTGTCAGCAGCCACCACACCCCAGCTAGTCTGTCTGGCCCCGCCACCACCACCACCACCACCACCGCCCTCCCATCGGCTCCCATTCCTGAGGTCCGTGGAGGCTCCCATGTTCGGGAGCGTGTCTCCTTCGGGCTAGGCACCGCACCCCCTGCCCCTGTGTCCCCTGCTGCCCTGAGTGAGGAGTCTGTGTACCTCCTTCGCCAGCTCCATGTAGGGCAGACAGCGATGCTGAGTGTCCTCCATGCACACTCCACTCTGTTGACTCAGCTGGTGTCGTTCATGGAGTGCATCTCATCGGGCATGACTGCCCTACAGAGGGGCAATAGGTCCATGGACTCCTCCCTGACGGCAGCAGTGTCCCTCCTCCAACAGTCCCTCACCCCTCCTGCCTCTGCCCCATCCACACTCCCCAGCACCTTACCTGTCCCAAGCACACACACACCGGCACAGGCACACACCAGCACAGACACAAGCAGCACACAGACACACACGCCAAAATCAAGACGCACACGCACGCACAGTCAGGGGACTGAAACCACACTCACAGGGGATGGGGCCCAGGCACACACACACGCATCCATGAGCACTGCGCAGTCCTCAGTTGCCTCTCCCTCCAAAGCCCCCTCCCTTGCCTCACCTGCAACCCCAAAGACACAGCGGCTCTTCCTCAGTGACCTCGGCCTCTTCCCCTCCGATCCAGCTGATCCAGCATTCAGGGGGAAGAGGAAGCCCACCCACACGGAGCAGAGTGCCCCTCGCCCCCGGACACCCTCCCCCAGGCGCAGACCGACTGACGCCCCCATCCGCAAGTCCCCCCAGACCCGGAAGAGCAAGACCCCGCCACCGCCCTGCAGCTCAGGCACCAAGTCTCCTTCCTCCATCCCTCAGGCCCCCACTCCACAGGTGCCCCCACCACACCCTGCCCCAGGTTCCCCCACCCACCCACCCACAGATACACCATCCCCAAAAAGATCAGGCCTTCTCCCCCTGCGACTTGCTCTTCCGGCCCCACACCCCCGCTGCGCTTGTCTGTGCCACTGGTGTGGAGACGGTGTCCTCCCCTCTGTCCTGCCCACCTTACCTGATCCCCATTCTCCTCCCCTGGAGGTAGGCACTGCAGTGGAGTCCACTACCACCCGGTCTGACTTGGGCACTGCAGTGGGGAACCTGTCCACTCCATCTGCATGGCCCACTGCAGTCGTGCCGGCACCCACACCATCTGAGTCATGCCCCCAGTTGTGCCGGCACACACCATGTCAGACGCCTCCACTGCAGTTGTCAGTGGCTCTCCAGCACCCACCACCCCTTCCCTGCCTCCTTCTGGTGAGCCCTGATCCTGTCCCTGCGGTGCCTGGCCTGCCCCCCCGTATGCCCCTCCGAGGGGATTGTCCCTGGTTTTCATCAGTGCAGGCATGCGTAGGGTGACATCTGCCACTGTCACCCTGTTTTGACTTTCAGGATGGACTGGCCATTGGCCTTTGTTTCTTTTTTGCTGGACTTCTACTTTTGAACCCACATATGCTGAATAAAGCAACTTTCTGTTTTCTATTGCTTTTGCTTCTGATGTACATGATGTTGATGATGCTAACCATGCCCTTGCTGCAGTGATGGTGATATTTGGTCTCATGAAAATGAAGTGTTACTGTGCAGGAACCCATGTGATCCAGGGGGAATGTGTCCTATCCTGTGGTGTATCCATGTCATCCTTAGCAGCATCTGAGGGTGTCATGTTTTCAATATTTGGCAATGGGATTTCCTACTTACATTAGCAATGTCACATCTGTGGCTTCCACCCCTGCACATCTGTGGTGCTTGCCATTGTTCAATTAGTCTACTTCCCTGACCTTGTGGCCATCTCCACTGGACATGCAGGTTTGGGCATCAATGGGGAAGGACTCATCTGTGTTGTCAGTGCAACTTGCTATACATGTGTGTTGGATCTGTGCTGATGATTTCGTTGACACTCCCATGACCAGGCTGATGTGACGGGAGCCTTCATTTGGTGCTAATTGTTGACTGTGTGACCAAGTGTTCTGCTGACATGATGGAGCCCTACTGAGGCAACATATGGCACAGCTTTCCTCACACAGGAGTGGAGTCCCCTCATGGCAGTGTGTACTCCTGTGACATCGCCTGCGCCCAGGGTGTGTGTTGTATGAGCATGTCTGTGTGTTCACTTCCATTTTGCTGTGCATGCTGGGATCCCTAGTGGTGTTCCTGTTTGTGATGCTTGCTGAGTTGACCTATGTTCCCCCAAAGTCTTCTCCCTGGGTTCTCTGTGATGTGGGTGCATGGCACACTACTGGTCATCAGGGTGTCACCCATAGGTGTGTTTGCTGTCAGGGCTGAGTTTGTGGGCAGACGCAGATGGGTCACAGTCAGGATTCCCCTTGGCACTTGTTGTTTACACGTGTCATGTGATTTCCAGTTTGTGTTAGCACTCAGTGATTGTGACACGTTGTGTGTGTGACTGCTGGCACTCCTCAGGGTCAGGGCTGCAATATTGGTAGTTGTCTATGTGTGTTCTTTGTGGGTGACCTTGGCTTCTTCATTGGTGTGGGACTGTGGCTGGGATCCCATTGGTTGGTGTGGTATTGCCGTCATGTCCATGTACAGCGTGGTGTGCAGTGTGTCAGACATTCAGGGGTCTTGTTGAGTGGCCAGGTGTGATGTGTTTCTGCACCTTGGTTCCCACCACCACCCATGGGATTGTCATGGGTGCATGTGCAATGTCACCAGTGCATGTGAGCTTCACTGCTGCACATTGTTGGAGGTCGAGGTGTGTGGTGTTGAGTGTGTGCAGATGAGAGTTGTTGCCCGGCTAGACCCCTGCCTCCATGTTGGCCTTGGCTTACTGGCTGTGCTGATTGATTTGTGCTTGTGTAGGTGTGATGGTAGTTTGTTGCTCAGGACACATGGCTGTGGTTCACAGTGTGAGCGACATCTAGCTTTGTCATCACAGTGGGATTGTAATGCAGACAAGGGTCACCACATTGTGGGGACCCTGGGGGTAGTGCTGTGGTGTCTCTGTGTCTTGCTGTGTCAGTTGCTGTTCCTACATGCTTGTGTGACATGTGTGATTTGTGCTCCCTCTCATCTAACAATGCCTGATTGCCCACATAGGGGATTTGGATCCATGAGTTACCTTTGTGTGGCACTGTATGCGCAACTGTGTAATTGGTATTCAGGCCTCATCATGTGTTGTGTGGTTGCCTGGGGACACTGGCACCCCCCCCCCTCACCTGTTGTGTTTGATGTGCAGTGTGGGTCTGCCTGTTTGTGTTTGTGCATCTGCACCACTGCATTGGCATATCTTTAGTGTGCCATTGGCTGTATGTTGTTTGGTGGGTTTCCCCTGCTGTCCCTGGGACTCCTAGGTCATCAATCAGCACAATGATCATGGTTTGTGTGTCCCATTGCTGCCATGGTTTGGTATTTGTTCACCTCACATCTACAGTCTCCACAGGGTATCTGCATTTGTGTGCCCATTGGTGCAAATATGTGGGTCTGCATTCTGATGGTCACTTCTGTCATTGTGTCATTGATGAATGTTGACAGTGTCATCCCCCATGGGTGTTGTTTGTCTGCACATGGCCAAAGGTATGTCTTATTTGCACTGCAGTGTTTGCCTCCCCCAATCTATGTTGCTATGGGACACAAGCACTACTTTGCCACTGATGTGTTTGTTGTTCTGTGACCAGGAATCATCCATGCAGTTTGGCAGTTGCAGCTTTTTCAATTTCAACACTTACATTTTGGTCACTGTGATGATGGGGGCTTAGACCCCATTTCCACAATGTTCAAGATGTGCTTCAGCTATGGGCCCCACACTTACCTTTTGGTCACTGTGATGATGGGGGTTTGGACCCCATTGCCACAATGTTCAAGATGTGCTTCAGCTATGGGCCCCACACTTACCTTTTGGTCACTGTGATGATGGGGGTTTGGACCCCATTGCCACAATGTTCAAGATGTGCTTCAGCTATGGGCCCCACACTTACATTTTGGTCACTGTTATGATGGGGGTTTGGACCCCATTGCCACAATGTTCAAGATGTGCTTCAACTATGGGCCCCACACTTACATTTTGGTCACTGTGATGATGGGGGTTTGGACCCCATTGCCACAATGTTCAAGATGTGCTTCAGCTATGGGCCCCACACTTACATTTTGGTCACTGTGATGATGGGGGTTTGGACCCCATTGCCACAATGTTCAAGATGTGCTTCAGCTATGGACCCCACACTTACATTTTGGTCACTGTGATGATGGGGGTTGGACCCCATTGCCACAGTGGTCATGGTCTGCTTGCATTGTGGGGCCACACACATTTATGTGTGGCACATGTGATAGGGGGTCACATTGTATGTTCAAAGTCATGTTCAGTGTTGTAGGCATTTGACACAGTCTACACACGCTTGTCATGGTGTTGGGGGGGATGTCTTTATGTTGCATTGTTTATGTTGGTGTGTGCTTGTTGTGTCATGTATTGGCCATCCTGTGAGTGGGGGTGTTGTTGGTGGTAGGCATCCAGCCCCCCATGGGTAGGGGTGGTAGTAGTGACAGGCATCCAGCCCCCCATGGGTAGGGGTGGTAGTTGTGGTAGGCATCCAGCCCCCCATGGGTAGGGGTGGTAGTAGTGACAGGCATCCAGCCCCCCATGGGTAGAGGTGGTAGTAGTGGTAGGCATCTGGCACACCCTGGGTAGAGGTGGTAGTAGTGGTAGGCATGTGGCCCCCTGGGCAGGGGTGGTAGTAGGCATCTGGCACACCCTGTGTAGAGGTGGTAGTAGTGGTAGGCATGTGGCACCCCCTGGGTAGGGGTGGTAGTAGTGACAGGCATCCAGCCCCACCATGGGTAGAGGTGGTAGTAGTGACAGGCATCCAGCCCCCCATGGGTAGAGGTGGTAGTAGGGGTAGGCATCTGGCACCCCCTGGGTAGGGGTGCTAGTGGTGGTAGGCATCCAGCCCCCCATGGGTAGAGGTGGTAGTAGTGACAGGCATCCAGCCCCCCATGGGTAGAGGTGGTAGTAGTGGTAGGCATCTGGCACACCCTGGGTAGAGGTGGTAGGCATGTGGCACCCCCTGGGTAGGGGTGGTAGTAGTGACAGGCATCTAGCCCCCCATGGGTAGAGGTTGTAGTAGTGACAGGCATCCAGCCCCCCATGGGTAGAGGTGGTAGTAGTGGTAGGCATCTGGCACCCCCTGGGTAGGGGTGGTAGTGGTGGTAGGCATCCAGCCCCCCATGGGTAGAGGTGGTAGTAGTGGCAGGCATCCAGCCCCCCATGGGTAGTGGTGGTAGTAGTGGTAGGCATCTGGCACACCCTGGGTAGAGGTGGTAGTAGTGGTAGGCATGTGGCACCCCCTGGGTAGGGGTGGTAGTGGTGGTAGGCATCCAGCCCCCCATGGGTAGGGGTGGTAGTTGTGGTAGGCATCCAGCCCCCCATGGGTAGAGGTGGTAGTAGTGGTAGGCATCTGGCACACCCTGGGTAGAGGTGGTAGTAGTGGTAGGCATGTGGCACCCCTGGGTAGGGGTGGTAGTAGTGGTAGGCATCTGGCACACCCTGGGTAGAGGTGGTAGTAGTGGTAGGCATGTGGCACCCCTGGGTAGGGGTGGTAGTAGTGACAGGCATCCAGCCCCCATGGGTAGAGGTGGTAGTAGTGGTAGGCATCTGGCACACCCTGGGTAGAGGTGGTAGTAGTGGTAGGCATGTGGCACCCCCTGGGTAGGGGTGGTAGTAGTGGTAGGCATCTGGCACACCCTGGGTAGAGGTGGTAGTAGTGGTAGGCATGTGGCACCCCTGGGTAGGGGTGGTAGTAGTGGTAGGCATCTGGCACACCCTGGGTAGAGGTGGTAGTAGTGGTAGGCATGTGGCACCCCTGGGTAGGGGTGGTAGTGGTGGTAGGCATCTGGCACCCCCTGGGTAGGGGTGGTAGTGGTGGTAGGCATCCAGCCCCCCATGGGTAGAGGTGGTAGTAGTGACAGGCATCCAGCCCCCATGGGTAGAGGTGGTAGTAGTGGTAGGCATCTGGCACACCCTGGGTAGAGGTGGTAGTAGTGGTAGGCATGTGGCACCCCTGGGTAGGGGTGGTAGTAGTGGTAGGCATCTGGCACACCCTGGGTAGAGGTGGTAGTAGTGGTAGGCATGTGGCACCCCCTGGGTAGGGGTGGTAGTAGTGGTAGGCATCTGGCACACCCTGGGTAGAGGTGGTAGTAGTGGTAGGCATGTGGCACCCCCTGGGTAGGGGTGGTAGTGGTGGTAGGCATCTGGCACCCCCTGGGTAGGGGTGGTAGTGGTGGTAGGCATCCAGCCCCCCATGGGTAGAGGTGGTAGTAGTGACAGGCATCCAGCCCCCCATGGGTAGAGGTGGTAGTAGTGGTAGGCATCTGGCACACCCTGGGTAGAGGTGGTAGTAGTGGTAGGCATGTGGCACCCCCTGGGTAGGGGTGGTAGTAGTGACAGGCATCCAGCCCTCCATGGGTAGAGGTGGTAGTAGTGGTAGGCATCTGGCACCCCCTGGGTAGGGGTGGTAGTGGTGGTAGGCATCCAGCCCCCCATGGGTAGAGGTGGTAGTAGTAACAGGCATCCAGCCCCCCATGGGTAGTGGTGGTAGTAGTGGTAGGCATCTGGCACACCCTGGGTAGAGGTGGTAGTAGTGGTAGGCATGTGGCACCCCCTGGGTATGGGTGGTAGTGGTGGTAGGCATCCAGCCCCCCATGGGTAGGGGTGGTAGTTGTGGTAGGCATCCAGCCCCCCATGGGTAGAGGTGGTAGTAGTGGTAGGCATCTGGCACACCCTGGGTAGAAGTGGTAGTAGTGGTAGGCATGTGGCACCCCCTGGGTAGGGGTGGTAGTAGTGGTAGGCATCTGGCACACCCTGGGTAGAGGTGGTAGTAGTGGTAGGCATGTGGCACCCCCTGGGTAGGGGTGGTAGTAGTGACAGGCATCCAGCCCCCCATGGGTAGAGGTGGTAGTAGTGGTAGGCATCTGGCACACCCTGGGTAGAGGTGGTAGTAGTGGTAGGCATGTGGCACCCCTGGGTAGGGGTGGTAGTGGTGGTAGGCATCCAGCCCCCCATGGGTAGAGGTGGTAGTAGTGACAGGCATCCAGCCCCCATGGGTAGTGGTGGTAGTAGTGGTAGGCATCTGGCACCCCCTGGGTAGGGGTGGTAGTGGTGGTAGGCATCCAGCCCCCCATGGGTAGAGGTGGTAGTAGTGACAGGCATCCAGCCCCCCATGGGTAGTGGTGGTAGTAGTGGTAGGCATCTGGCACACCCTGGGTAGAGGTGGTAGTAGTGGTAGGCATGTGGCACCCCCTGGGTAGTGGTGGTAGGCATCCAGCCCCCCATGGGTAGGGGTGGTAGTTGTGGTAGGCATCCAGCCCCCCATGGGTAGGGGTGGTAGTAGTGGTAGGCATCTGGCACCCCCTGGGTAGGGGTGGTAGTAGTGACAGGCATCCAGCCCCCCATGGGTAGAGGTGGTAGTAGTGGTAGGCATCTGGCACACCCTGGGTAGAGGTGGTAGTAGTGGTAGGCATGTGGCACCCCCTGGGTAGGGGTGGTAGTAGTGGTAGGCATCTGGCACACCCTGGGTAGAGGTGGTAGTAGTGGTAGGCATGTGGCACCCCCTGGGTAGGGGTGGTAGTAGTGACAGGCATCCAGCCCTCCATGGGTAGAGGTGGTAGTAGTGGTAGGCATCTGGCACCCCCTGGGTAGGGGTGGTAGTGGTGGTAGGCATCCAGCCCCCATGGGTAGAGGTGGTAGTAGTGACAGGCATCCAGCCCCCATGGGTAGAGGTGGTAGTAGTGGTAGGCATCTGGCACACCCTGGGTATGGGTGGTAGTGGTGACAGGCATCCAGCCCCCCATGGGTAGAGGTGGTAGTAGTGACAGGCATCCAGCCCCCATGGGTAGAGGTGGTAGTAGTGACAGGCATCCAGCCCCCATGGGTAGAGGTGGTAGTAGTGGTAGGCATCTGGCACCCCCTGGGTAGGGGTGGTAGTGGTGGTAGGCATCCAGCCCCCCATGGGTAGAGGTGGTGGTAGTGGTAGGCATGTGGCACCCCCTGAGTAGGGGTGGTAGTGGTGGTGGGCATCCAGGCCCCTATGTGTATATGTGGCATTGCTGATGGCCATCCCGCCCCTATGGTGCTGCTGGTGTAAGTAATTTCTGCATCCCTCTGTGTGTGTGTGATATGTCGGGTACGTGTAGTTTGTTTTTGTGGTTGGTGTCTGACTTACCTTCTGCGCCGTACGCGTCCGTGCCTGTTCCGGTAGTAGATGTAGAATATTGGTAGGATCGGCACGATGGGATTCATGGTTGGTTCGTCTCGTTTGTCTTTCTCTTTGCTTCGCCTCGTCCTCGTCGCTGGCGTGTTCGTCTCGTAGCCGTGGATCGTCTTGTGGCGCGAATCGGAGCTTATGTGCGCCTCTCCCGGATGTTTTGACGTGCCGTGCGTAGCGACGGGTTCGGCGCGTACGGAAAGCGCATCGTACTTGTCCGGCCGGACGGGGCTGCATTTTGGCTTCCGTGCGACTCGATTTTGCGTTTCCGGATCCGCCTCGGTCGGAAAACGGGACCTGGATTGGGTGAGTACAACTGGGTCGGATTCTATGCAGTTGTGCGCATCGTACTTGCTCGTTCGGTATTATGTGCGGATCGGTCGGGAAACAGGCATTCGCCTGGCTTTTTTCCCGGCCGAATAGTGTTAGGTGCGCCTCCGACCGAGATCGGAATCGGCCCCTTAGTTGTATAACATGTACTCCAGCCCTGTTGCCTCTAGCTGCTCAGCCAGAGTGTGAGTTGGTCATGGAATGTTGGTGTGCCTGTGATGCGTGGAATGCCTGGGTGTCTGAGTGGATGAGTGTTGGCATTTAGAGATGGGCTGAGCAGCTAGGCAGGCTGCTCCTGGTGGGTCTGGTACCACACCAGTGCTGGCTGGATTCAAGACTGATGTAACTTGGATTGATGGCTGAAATAAAGAAGACTTGAATATACATCCTGGCTCCTGGTTTCTACCTGTGAGATCACAACATATTTTTGGCGACGAGCGGACTTGGACCCAAGCGTACCTATGGACAGCACAGAAACAAAAAGTCTACAAAGAAACTACAGTAACAAAGAAACCTCAAGAAATGTAAGCAACTACATGAAGCATTATGGAGCAACAGGCAAGCCAGCCCCGCCAGTGTCCAAGTCATTGGACGGCCCTCCCACCAGCCTGTACTTGCTCCATGGACTTGACCACAGGTATGGTCTGTTAGGGTATGTCTGCCCTACCACATCCTTTAGTATGTGCTGCATGGATGTATCTGTAGCGTAAGGAACTGTGGCTATTCAAGATGTGAGTTACACCCTAACTCAGTGAATGTAATTCACAGGTACCACACAGGGACGGTGTGGCTTTACATGTTGGCAAAACGGCTTAGTGAAGTGATTGCTTTTATATTGTGGCAGTTGCACTCTCTACAAGCATTGTGTGTTTATGGCTTGTGCACAGTATCGTGATCTACCATACACTGTTATGAGTGTGTGCACACGACGTTGGAGAGGATGTACCTTGTGTACATGGGATCAACTTGGTTGTGGCAGCGTCAGCGTAAAATGAGTTTTGAATCAAAAACAGGATGGACACTTTTTGACTTCATTGACTGTGTCCTTTCAGACATCAAACTGAGAGAGTTTTTCTAGTTTACCTGCCTGACAGAGAAGCCAGTTGTGGAGACTAAGGAGAGTACACGCAAAATGGCTATCCTGCACCCACTCCTGCACATGAAGTGCCAGTCAGAGATGCAAGTTGTGGTGATGGTGGTGATTGTGTGCAAAACGGCTACACGCTGGGATTGTTGAGACATTTTTTTTTTTTGTCTTTGATTCTCTGATCTTTGTTCAGACTTGTTCACACTGCTGCTCAATTGCCGTTTTATTCATGGATCGAGCTTCATTCGAATTTCAAATTCAATTTTGCTGAGCTCAACATGGCGCGCGCAGTCATACCTGCAGTATGCGTCACCATGGATCCTTCGTGACGTTCCTTGCCTCTGGTGCTCTGTTGCCTCTGGACGTTGTAAGCACTGGCGTATCCGTGAGCCACCCGGCAAGACGCATATAGCGTGCCGCCATCTTGTGGTTGGCACGCTCTTCCTGATCTCTTCATTCGTTTTGCCAACCACGCTCGTTTCTATTGCCAACCACTTCTTGTGATCGGAACATCTTCTGTCAGTGGATAAAGTTATGCCGTTTTGGATGTCGGCGGTGAGTGAAGGTTGATTCCTTTCCTGAAGTCTCTACCATCTGGTGTCAGGATGTGTCTTCTTCACGTTCCACACGAGGATTATTGGATAATTGAACATGGAATTTTTTTTTTTTAGGGTCAATACATACTTGGAAGGCATATCAGAGCACCTTTGTTTTTAAAAAGAAAAGAAAAACATCAGTGACTCGTTTTTTTCTTGGTGGTGGCATTCTTTTCTTGAGTGCAGCGTAGTTTTGTTAAAAATGTTAAATCTCGTTTTCATGCATTTCTTTTTCACTGCTCTATGTTACGCTGCCATCTAGTGACAATTTCTCGCATTACGAGCTTGACGCTCCTTGGCCAATGTCTCACCATTCATTGTTTGTATGCCAATTTTGAAGGTCTAATTTGTTACAGTTTACAGTGATTTATTCCATTTACAATTTACAGTAATACAACCTCCTGTTTGAGTCCCAGTTAGTCTCTAAATTCCACATGTAGAAGATTGTTATGGAATAACTGGGTAACTAGTCACTGTTGTCTCTTTACGTGTTTTAGTCACGACTCGTGCTTTGTTATTCTCTAATCGGAGTTTTACTCTTAGGCATGTTCCCTATATGTTGAGCTGTGCAAGAGTGTTTTTTTTTTTTACAGCACAATTCGGGTGAGAGATCGCTCACCGTTGTGGGGCACTGGTCACTTGTGTTTTACACTAGTTGGAATTGTATTGACAATTTTCAAAGTTTTATTTGTAGTGATGCCACAGGTATACACAGTTTATGGTTGGGACGTCATAGTTTCCTAGTTGGTGGTCATCATAGTTTATCCCTTTGGTGAGGGGTAAGGTTGGGTTTTAATCCCAGTCAGTAACCTCTTCATGAGGTTTGGGTCATGGGTTAGTTCCCATACACATGTATTTTCGAGGTTGACCCATACACAGGGTTGGGTTGGTTCTGGGTTTTTTTCCCCATTATTTTTCACTGTTTGTTACTCCTACATGGGGGTATGTAACCTCTACAAGGGGTTTGGGCATGGTGTTACTCCTACATGGGGTAGGTAACCTCTACAAGGGGTTTGGGCATGGTGTTACTCCTACATGGGGTAGGTAACCTCTACATGGGGTTTGGGCATTGTTTAGTTCCTATAATGGATCTAGGGCAACCCTTGCACTGGGTTGCAATATGGACATTATCTCTATTTTCAGTTGCGCGCAGTACAAAGCTACATCCCTACGCGGGCGTTTTTATGGGTGACGACCCATTTACTTTTTGTTTCCCTTACTCTTGGGATTGAAGTTGCAGGGTATGCTACCTTTCGCTACTCTACGTTATGCTTTTTGGCATTTGTGTTGCGGGGTCTTTTACCCTTTGCGTTATAGTACATTAAGTTACAGTGTATTATACAAAATGCTTGAACTGTATTTCTTGTAATGCTACACTTTTGCTTACGCTTCAAAATGTTTTATAATCTCTTATTAGGGAGGATGGGGGGATATTGTTGGTCAATTGTTTATTTGCTGTATCTTTACCATCCTTTCTTGCTTTAATGGTTCTTTCGCCTGCGATGTTTTGTCTTTATTGCTGCATCCGAGAGACTTGTACCATTATTCATTTTTCTTGTTTATAGTTCTTGCTTGATGTTATGTTATATTATATTCATTTTTCGTTTTCTTTGAAGAAAAAGGGATAATGTTATACCCTACTTAGTTGTATAACATGTACTCCAGCCCTGCTGCCTCTAGCTGCTCAGCCAGAGTGTGAGTTGGTCATGGAATGTTGGTGTGCCTGTGATGCGTGGAATGCCTGGGTGTCTGAGTGGATGAGTGTTGGCAGTTAGAGATGGGCTGAGCAGCTAGGCAGGCTGCTCCTGGTGGGGCTGGTACCACACCAGTGCTGGCTGGATTCAAGACTGATGTAACTTGGATTGATGGCTGAAATAAAGAAGACTTGAATATACATCCTGGCTCCTGGTTTCTACCTGTGAGATCACAACATTTTCCTTATATGGAAAACGCTAATTAAGGGGGTCATTAGGATGGCGGTCGGAAAATCACTCCGACTGCCATGGTAGCGGGAAAACACCGCCCGCTAGGACCGCGGCATAACCGCCGGTCCCATTAGGATGCTCCACAGTCGAAATCCGACCGCGGCGGTTGGATCGCAGCATCTAACATTGCGGCGGTTGCTGCTGCCAGCAGCACCGCAGCGATGTCCAAAAAAGCATGTCCTGCATATCCCTGCACTGCGTGGCAGGCACTGCACAGTGCCTGCCACCTGGTACAGGGACTTGTAGGGGGGTACCATGGGTACCCCCCAGTGCACCCACACACCCCCACAACACATTGGGGGCCTACAATGGGCCCCCGGAGACATTCTCTGCATGCCTTTCCATGGCGATTCCACCGCCGCGGAAAGGCTGGCTACCGCCGGCATCATAATCATGCCGGCAGAGCCTGTCCCTGCACTGGCCCCTTTTAGCGGTCCAGCTCCGCCCGCCAGGCAAGCATGCGGACTGCTACAGGCGGAAAAGTGGCGGGCGGATAATCGCACCGCCGCGGTCGTCACCGCCATGCTAATGGGACCGGCGGTTTTTAGTGTTACGATCACGGGCTGGTGACCGCCGCCGGCCCGGGGCGGTTGCCACCGCCGGCCTGGCGGCGGTCATCCGACCGCCATCCTAATAGACCCCTATGAGTCAGTTAATTTTTTTTTTCTCCTTACGTTTAGATTTATTGTGTTGTGTGTTATAATATATATGAAATGTTAAAAAGTGATTTTATATGATGTAAGTTTATATTTATAATTGTTGTTTATGGTGTGTTAATTTATTTTTTAGTTATGTTTTAATACTTTGAAAAAAAATGTGTTTAATTATATTTGATATGCAATGTATGTTTATGTATTTATATATATTTATTGTGTTTTATTTTGTGTATTTTCTCTATTTTAGAACTGTCGATAATTATAAAAAAACGATAATTTTGCTGTCGATATGTCTTATTGATATTTTGGACATGTATTTATTTAAATCTTGTTCGATATTTTAGATAACGATAAAAAGGTGTACGATATTTTTGATGTCGATAATTTTGAATGACGATATTGTGGTTTCGATAATAGTGTATTTTTTTTTAAGTAAGTATATGATGTCGATATTATTGTTAACGATATTTTTGTGTTGATAAAAATGTAGGTCGATAATGTGTCTTGCGATATTATGTCAGTGATTCTGCCTGAAAACCTCTGAACAGACAAGGACATGTTCTTTGCAGCAGGCATCTTGATCCGCTGCACTACTTTAACAGGAGTTGAAACAGCCACTAAATAAAACTCCCATCTCTTTCCAGCAGGAACATTAATCGCCAAAGTTAACTTTACATTTTTATTGTTGCCTGAAAACATCTGAACACACAAGGACATGTTCTTTGCAGCAGGCATCTTAATCCTCTTCGCTACTTTAGCATCAGTGGAAACAGCCACTAGATACAACTCACATCGCTCTCCAGCATGAGCATTAATCGCCAAACTTACCTTTACATTTTTATTGTTGTCTGAAAACCTCTGAACACACAAGGACATGTTCTTTGCAGCAGGCATCTTAATCCTCTGCCTACTTTAACAGGAGTGGAAACAGCCACTAGATAAAACTTCCATCTCTCTCCAGCAGGAGGATTAATCGCCAAAGTTACCTCTACAGTTTTATTGTTGCCTGAAAACCAGCCGACACACAAGAACATGTTCTTTGCAGCAGGGATCTTAATGCTCTGTGCTACTTTAGCATGATTGGAAACAGCCACTGGATAAAACTCCGATCCCTCTCCTGCAGGAACATTAATCACCAAAGTTAACTTTACATTTTTATTGTTGCCTGAAAACCTCTGAACACACAAGGACATGTTTTTTGCAGCAGGCATCTTAACCCTCTGCGCTACTTTAACAGGAGTGGAAACAGCAGCTAGATACAATTCCCCTCACTCTCCAGGAGGAGCATTAATCGCCAAAGTTACCTTCAAATTTTTGTTGTTCCCTGAAAACCTCTGAACACACAACAACATGTTCTTTGTAGCAGGCATCTTAACCCTCTGTGCTACTTTAGCATGAGTGGAAACTGCCACTACATAAAAATGTTGATCTCTCTCCAGCAGGAACATTAATTGTCAAAGTTGACTTTACATTTTTATTGTTGCCTGAAAACCTCTGAACACACAAGAACATGTTCTTTGCAGCAGTCATCTTAATGCTTTGCACTGCTTTAACATGAGTTGAAATAGCCATTACATAAAACTCCGATCTCTCTCCTGCAGGAACATTAATCGCCAGAGTTACCTCTACATTTTTATTGTTGCCTGAAAACCACCGAAAAAACAAGAACATGTTCTTTGCAGCAGGCATCTTAACCCTCTGCGCTACTTTAGCATGAGTGGAAAAAGCCACTATATAAAAATTCGGATCACTCTCCGGCAGGCACACTAATAGCCAAAGTTGACTTTACATTTTTATCGTTGCCTGAAAACCTCCGGACACACAAGGACATGTTCTTTGCTGCAGTCACCTTAATCCTCTGCGCTACTTTAGCATCAGTGGAAACACCCACTAGATAAAACTCCGATCTTTCTCCTGCAGGAACATTAATCGCCAAAGTTACCTTTACATTTTTATTGTTGCCTGAAAACCTCAGGACTTACAAGAACATGTTCTTTGCAGCAGGCATCTTAACCCTCTGCGCTACTGTAGCATGAGTGGAAACAGCCACTACATAAAAATGTTGATCTCTCTCCAGCAGGAACATTAATTGTCAAAGTTGACTTTACATTTTTATTGTTGCCAGAAGACTTCTGCACACACAAGAACATGTTCTTTGCAGCAGGCATCTTAATGCTTTGCACTGCTTTAACATGAGTGGAAACAGCCATTAGATAAAACTCCGATCTCTCTCCTGCAGGAACATTAATCTCCAAATTTACATTTACATTTTTATTGTTGCCTGAAATCCTCTGAACACACAAGGACATGTTTTTTGCAGCAGGCATCTTGATCCTCTGCGCTACTTAAACAGGAGTTGAAACAGCCACTAAATAAAACTCCCATCTCTTTCCAGCAGGAACATTAATCACCATAGTTACCTTTACATTTTTATTGTTGTCTGAAAACTTCTGAACACACAAGGACATGTTCTTTGCAGCAGGCATCTTAATCCTCTGTGCTACTTTAGTATGAGTGGAAACAACCACTGGATAAAACTCAGATCTCTTTCCAACAGGAACATTAATTACCAAAGTTACCGTTACATTTTTATTGTTGCCTGAAAACCTCTGAACACACAAGGACATGTTCTTTGCAGCAGACATCTTAATCCTCTGCACTACTTTAGCATCAGTGGAAACAGCCACTACATAAAACTCAGATCTCTTTCCAGCAGGAATATTAATAGTCAAAGTTACCTTTACATTTTTATTACTGCCTGACAATTTCCGGACACACCAAGACATGTTCTTTGCAGCAGGCATCTTAATCCTCTACGCTACTTTAGCATGAGTGGAAACAGCCACTATATAAAAATTCAGAACTCTTTCCAGCAGGAGCATTAATCGCCAAAGTTGCCTTTACATTCTTATTGTTGCCTGAAAATCTCTGAACACACAAGGACATGTTCTTTGCAGCAGGCATCTTAATCCTCTGCACTACTTTAGCATCAGTGGAAACAGCCACTCCTGCAGGAATATTAGTCGCCAAAGTTGCCTTTACATTTTTATTATTGCCTGAAAACCTCAGGACATACAAGAACATGTTCTTGGCAGCAGGCATCCTAACCCTCTGTGCTACTGTAGCATGAGTGGAAACAGCCACTACATAAAAATTTGGATCTCTTTCCAGCAGGAACATTAATCGTCAAAGTTGCTTTTACATTTTTATTGTTGCCTGAAGACTTCTGCACACACAAGAACATGTTCTTTGCAGCAGGGATCTTAATGCTTTGCACTACTTTAGCATGAGTGGAAACAGCCATTAGATAAAACTCCGATCTCTCTCCTGTAGGAACATTAATCGCCAAAGTTACCGTTAAATTTGTATTGTTGCCTGAAAACCTCTGAACACACAAGGAAATGTTCTTTGCAGCAAAATCTTAACCCTCTGCGCTATTTTAGGATCAGTGGAAACAGCCACTAGATACGACTCACATCACTCTCCAGCATGAGCATTAATCGCCAAAGTTACCTTTACATTTTTATTGTTGTCTGAAAACCTCTGAACACCTAAGGACATGTTCTGTGCAGCAGGCATCTTAATCCTCTGTGCTACTTTAGTATGAGTGGAAACAACCATTAGATAAAACTCTGATCTCTCTCCTGCAGGAACATTAATCTCCAAAGTTACCGTTAAATTTGTATTGTTGCCTGAAAACCTCTGAACACACAAGGACATGTTCTTTGCAGCAGGCATTTTAATCCTCTGCACTACTTTAGCATCAGTGGAAACAGCCACTAGATAAAACTCAGATCTCTTTCCAGCAGGAGCATTAATTGCCAAAGTTGCCTTTACATTTTTATTGTTGCCTAAAAACCTCTGAACATACAAGGACATGTTCTTTGCAGCAACATCTTAACCCTCTGCGCTAGTTTAGCATGAGTGGAAAAAGCCACTACATAAAAATTCGGATCTCTCTCCAGCAGGCACACGAATAGCCAAAGTTGACTTTATATTTTTATTGTTGCCTGAAAACCTCCGGAGACACAAGGACATGTTCTTTGCAGCAGTCACCTTAATCCTCTGTGCTACTTTAGCATCAGTGGAAAAAGCCACAAGATAAAACTCCGATCTCTTTCCAGTAAGAGCATTAATCGCCAAAGTTACCTTTACATTTTTATTGTTGCCTGAAAACCTCTGAACAGATAAGGACATGTTCTTTGCAGCAGGCATCTTAATCCTCTGTGCTACTTTAGCATCAGTGGAAACAGCCACTAGATAAAACTCCGATCTCTCTCCTGTAGGAACATTAATCACCAAAGTTACAGTTACATTTTTATTGTTGCCTGAAAACCTCTGAAAACACAAGGACATGTTCTTTGCAGCATGCATCTTAATTCTCTGCACTACTTTAGCATCAGTGGAAAAAGCCACTAGATAAAACTTCCATCTCTCTCCCGCAGGAACATTAATCATCAAGGTTACCTTTACATTTTTATTGTCGCCTGAAAACCTCTGAACACACAAGGACATGTTCTTTGCGGCAGCCATCCTGATCCTCTGTGCTACTTTAGCATCAGTGAAAACAGCCACTAGATAAAACTCTGATGTCTCTCCTGTAGGAACATTAATCGCCAAAGTTGCCTTTACATTTTTATTGTGGCTTGAAAACCTCTGAACACACAAGAACATGTTCCTTGCAGCAGGCATTTTAATGCTTTGCAGTGCTTTAACATGAGTTGAAACAGCCATTACATAAAACTCTCATCTCTCCCCAGCAGGAGCATTAATCGCCAAATTTACCTTCACATTTTTATTGTTGCCTGAAAACCTCTGAACACACAAGGACATGTTCTTTGCAGCAGGCATCTTAACCCTCTGCGCTACTTTAGCATGAGTGGAAAAAGCAACTACCTAACAATTCGAATCTCTCTCCAGCAGGCACACTAATAGCCAAAGTTGACTTTACATTTTTATTGTTGCCTGAAAACCTCCGGACACACAAGGACATGTTCTTTTCAGCAAGCATCTTAACCCTCTGCGCTACTTTAACATGAGTGGAAACAGTCACTGGATAAAACTCTGATCTCTTTCCAGCAGGAGCATTAATCGTCAAAGTTACCTTTACATTTTTATTGTTGCCTGAAAACCTCAGGACACACAAGAACATGTTCTTTGCAGCAGGGATCTTAACCCTCTGTGCTACTTTAGCATGAGTGGAAACAGCCACGACATAAAAATTTGTATCTCTTTCCAGCAGGAACATTAATCGCCAAAGTTGCCTTTACATTTTTATTGTTCTCTGAAAACCTCTGAACACACAAGAACATGTTCTTTGCAGCAGGCATCTTAATGCTTTGCACTGATTTAACATGAGTGGAAACAGCCATTAGATAAAACTCCGATCTCTCTCCTGTAGGAACATTAATCGCCAAAGTTGCCTTTACATTTTTATTGTGGCTTGAAAACCTCTGAACACACAAGTACATGTTCTTTGCAGCAGGCATCTTAATCCTCTGCGCTACTTTAGCATCAGTGGAAACAGCACTACATAAAAATTTGGATCTGTTTCCCACATGAACATTAATCGCCAAAGTTACCTCTGACCTCGGCCAGGGACCTGTTCTCTCCCCCCGTAGCTCCGGTCTGCCGTGCTGTTCCTCTGCCGAAGGCTGGTAGGGGTTTGAGCCTAGGTTTGCCCCCTGTCGTACCTTCTTCGCTTTTTGCCCACATTTGCCTGTTGTGCCTTGTGTTGTATTTTTCATTGCTTTTGCCCACATTGTCTGTTGTGCCCTGTGCTGTTAGTTGTCTTTACTTTTTGCTCACATTGTCTCTTTTGCCTTGTGATTTTGCCCACTTTGTTTGTTTTCGCCCTCATTCTTTCCCATTTCCTGCCGTTTTCTGCCTGTTTTTCCCTCGCCCCCACCCGCCGCTGATGCCCCCGCGGCCCCTCCCCTCCACCGTCTCCCGCCTCTCAGCTGCACCTCCCTCCCACCTCCCCCATAAAATGCCAGCCGCTACGCGGCCGCGCCGCTGGCGCGCCAAAGGCACGCCAAGGGCAAGCCCGTCTGCGCCCGTCCGCGACCCGACCGCGACCAGCGCCAGGGACCCTGGACCTCCGCACCGCCAACGATACGACCCAGAAGCACTCCACGAACTCAACCCAGGCCGCAACAACAACTTCAAGATAGCTTCACCGGCCGACACCCACGGACCCTTCAGCTGTCAACGCTGCCGACAAACCTACAGCACCGCAAGGAACACGGACCCAGCACAACCCAACCACAAGAACACACCCAAACCAAAGACCCTGCAATGCATCCTCCTCAACGTCTGATCCCTCCACAAACACGCCACCGAAATCTGGGACCACCTTGACAGCACCACCCTGGATGTAGCGTTCTTCACTGAAACCTGGACCAACACCACCTCGGGCCCGGACATCGCCATCGCCATTCCCCAAGGGTACAAGATCACCAGGAAGGACTGCCACACCGGCCTGAGAGGAGGAATCGCCATCGTCCACAAATCCACCCTCCGCCTCAGCACGCACCCCGACGAACCCACAGACCTGATGGAACACTTGCACTTCAAGATACTGGCCAGCCCTTCCACCATCCTCTGAGTAACCCTCATCTACCGACCCCCTGGACCCTGCGGACCGTTCACCAACTCCATCACGGACATCATCTCCCCGCACACCATCGCATCCACCAACTACACCCTGCTGGGAGACCTTAACTTCCACCTCGACAACCAACTGGACCCCAACACCACATCCCTCCTCAACAACCTCCACAACATTGGACTCCGCCAAATCGTGACCGAACCCACGCACTCAGCAGGACACACCTTTGACCCCCTACTCACAACAGGAAACTCCAACACCTTCAGCCACACCACCAAACTCCCATGGACTGACCACCGATGCGTCCACTTCACCTTCAGAACACCCACCATCCACAGACACCAGCACCTGCTCCCATGTAGAAACTGGTCCAGAATCACCGACGACCAGCTCACCTCCTCACTCAGCAGCTCCACCCCAACCAGCGCAGAAAACGACAACCCTAACACCGCAGCCCGAACCCTGCACAGATGGCTCTCCGACAGTGCCAACACCATAGCCCCCCCCCAAGAAAAACAACAACACCCACGCCAAGAAAGCCAGATGGTTCACCACCAAACTTCGAGAGTCCAGATGCACTTGCCGCCGCCTCGAAAAGACCTGGAGGAACACCAAATCCACGGAAGCCCACAACAGCTTTAAAGCCGCTACCAACGCCCACCACCAACTCATCAGAAAAATGAGAAAAAAAGCGATTGAAGACAGAATCTCCACACACGCACACAACAGCAAAGAACTCTTCAACATCATCAAGGAGTTAGCCCAACCGACCAGCAAGTTGACTGACATTCCTCCCTCACAAGACCTCTGCGACAAACTCAGCACCTTCTTTCACCACAAAATCAAAAGCATCTACGACAACTTCGATCAAAGACAACCAACACACGGAACCCCCAAAAACCACCCCCGACAAACTGAAACCAGCGATTGACAACTGGACAACCCTCACCACCGAAGACACACTGAAGACGATGAAGTCAATCCACTCCGGGGCCCCACGGACACCTGCCCCCACCACATCTTCAACAGAGCCGCCGACACCATCGCACCCATGCTCCGCCACACCATCAACCGCTCCCTGGCGACCGCCTCGTTCCCCGACGACGTGAAATACGCCGAGATCAACCCCCTCCTAAAAAAACCCTGGGCTGACCCCACCAACCTCAAAAACTACAGACCCATCTCCCTGCTCCCGGCGAAAGTCATCGAGAAAGCCATCAACAGCCAACTCTCCACATTCATCGAAGAGCACAACATCCTCGACTCCTCCCAATCCGGCTTCAGAAAAAAACACAGTAAGAAAACCGCCCTCCTCGCCAAAACAGACGACATCCGCACCATACTGGACAAAGGAGAAACAGTAGCCCTCATCAGTGGCGGTGCGTGCATTGGGGCGCTGGGGAGTTGCCCCACTAATGCCACGGTGGCACGGCCCCATTCATCGTTTAATTCTTCGTTCTACTTCTGACGCTAATTCCAATTGCGCTGTCAGTCAAACCCTGAGTGCTTCCGCAGCCCCGCCCCCTTCAGCGTCCTGAAGCAGGACGCTGAAGGGGGTGGGACTGCGGAAGCACTCAGGGTTTGACTGACAGCTCACTAGACAGCAATAATGCGCATGTTCGGCTTTGGGCTGGTCATTTTTATGACCAGCCTGAACATGCGCACTAGCCTTCCCCTTAGGAGAGCGAGGGTTGCTTCTTGCCACAGCCCCCGGTCTCCTAATGAGCGGGGAGTATCCCTGCTCAAGCCAATCCTGGCACTGCTGGAGCAGCGTCAGTATTGGCTGAGAGGGGTTGCCAGTGACGCGGCTGTTCCTGTTGAGAAGTTGAAGAGCGCCAACGCGGGACCCCGGCCCAGGAGCAGAGGCGGGGCGGTGCGGACCCGGTCAGGTAAGCTTTCTTTTTCTTTTATTTTTAAACTCCCCCGGACCCCACCCCCGCGCGACACCCCCAACCCCCCCACGTGAGTATTGCGATCCGCGACTGGGGTTAAGTGAACAGATGAAAAAGAAACGTGAACACAGTGGCAAACCGCGCAGGCAACTTCGAGCTCGGAGCTCCGCCCAAAGTAATCTTTGTTTAATAATCCTGTCATTTTGATGATACAGCGCACCTCTAGCAATTTAGGCTCGTTCCCCTTTCAGCATCATTAATGGCGGCGAGATAAGGTAATGGATTGTTGAAAACAAGATCTTCATGAGAGGGAAAATGCGATAGCGTTTTAACCACAGCTCCGTTACTACTGTGCATCAACTGTGGAGCACGCGCTCCGGGCCTCGCGCACGATCAAAACACTCACAGTTGCCCCGAGACCCCTCAACCAACTTCTTTCTCCAGCCTTACACAACCAACGGAGCAGCAACTTACCCGACCACCTGTGAAGCGCTTTGGGGCCCCAACAAGCGGTAGGAAAGGTCTATAGAGATGTTACAACTATACAATACCAGTTTCTAGTCAAAAGCAAACTATGGTTCCAAATTCCATAAATATGCTAATGACACAGAAACTATTTATTTATTAAGGGTATTTTGTTACACGGAGGGATTTTTGCCTTTGTCCTCCTCAATATGTGTTTGGGACCTTCACAAACATTGAGTGATGCATGGGCTCCAGGAAGGACGTCATTGGGTGTCTGGTTTATCATCTGGGCAAAATGTCTTATTTACTCTATTGTCTAAAAGGAGGCTGGTAGTAGGAACGAAGGCGCGGGCTTGTGATGTGAATGAGGGACCGAAGAAATTGAACTTTCCATTCATTTTTAGTTGCCTGAATTCTAGAAAAGCTTGAGACTTCATTTGAGTTCTCATTACAACTTTCCTGATAACTCCGATTAGGGTGTTAATGCGATTGCAAATTTTGCTGCAAAACCTGGTTTTCCCCCAGGCATGTTATACCTCTTTAAGCAGAGAGAACATATGCGGGAGCGGAGTGGATTCGTTTTTGTAATGAGGGTAAAACGTACTGAGATCACTTCACAAACAACAGTTTCCGTTGGCGGTCAAAACACATAAACGGTGTGGTGATACCGTCCCCTATAATTACTATATCCTGCCATATTTTGGGTGCATTATTACCTCATTGGCACACCTGCGGATGTCGTAATGAGCCCGACAGGCCCACATTCTTATCTTCTCATAAATTGTGTAGTAACACATATGGGTTCCGGAGTAGCGTGCTACTGTGTTTGCAAGCTACTGCTGTGTTCTGTGTATTGTGCCGAGACCACTCATCATGCATACCTCCCCCACTGACACCCCACGCCCTCGCTGCACATTGCTCGCTCCTTTAGAAGTGGAGCTGCGGCATTTGCTCCCTTGTGAAATGGATCCAAATGTCCGAGTCAGGCCCAAAGCGAGAGATATGTGCTTACTGTGTAACATGTGCTTACAGTGGCCAGTCCTCTGATGTATGGCATTAAAACTGGCCCTGTGTACATGCCCCTAAGTTAACACTGATTCCAAAAACATGGATTGACTTGCAAACAATGAATGTTAAAAACGTCGAGGGAATGCATTTCAGCGATTTAGTTCCTCTCTTATTTTACATGTTTACTTGATCTTGCATTCCCCACGAGTTAGCTATTTTATAATGTTGTTGTTTATCTGTATTTTTTTCTGTGCATACTTTGAGGCTTGAGCCATGCCAGGTGTTTATGAGGGGCTTTGATTGAGCAGGCATACGCGCTAAGGCTAAAGCCAAACAAAGTGCCTGTCAGTGGGTTGGCCTCTCTGCAGAGCACACAGAACAATGTTTGTGTATTCCATTTGCAACGGAAATTCTGTGGAAATGTGTATGAAGGGGGTACACTGATGTCAAAATATTTGCAAGGCAAAAGTAAGAGAAATTAAGGTGCTTATATTTGAGGGAGTGCAGTGCATGTTGGGGGGCGGTGAAGTGACAGAGATGTGAGGAAGGGCATTCGGGGAAGAGTGAAAAGAGGATGCTGAAGAGGAAAGAGAGGGGGTTGAAGATGTGCAGATGGACAAGATATGCAGAGAAAAAAGGATACATATCTAACATAAAGCACACATAATTGAAGGCCAAAACTCCTTCCACAGGCCTCAATGCTATTTAATTCACAGACTCACTATTTCAGAATTTCAGAATTTAAACATTTCCAATGTTAATTATTTATAAGAAATCATTGTTGTTACTCATTTATCTTAAACAGCTAACACCCAGTGACAAAGCCAATCATACTGACAGGCTTTAGGCATATGTCAGTTGCTGTGCCATTTATCTGGATAAAATTACATCTCAGAGAGAAACCAAAATACCGGTCTGATGGCACACTATGGGAATCACAGAAATGTATTTGGCATGTTTCTTTATAGGGAGCACCCACTTTTTTCATCTCACTTAAAGACCTGTCTGCACATATTTCTATATGACTGGTTACAGCCAGCAGCTGTGGGTGCTTCCCGAAGTATGGTTAGAGCATATTTTTCCAAAGTTAATGCTGCATGCAGTGCAAGACACTGGGCAAGCATACATTTTAAAGGGCTAAAGTTGTCATGCAGAACAATTTACATATTACAGTAACTGTTGAACAAATTAATGCAAGAAGATACAGGGCAGTTTTTAATGTGTTTAATATTTCAAGACTATACGATCCCACTGCTTAATAAGCCTTGCTTTATCGCTGCATTCATTTGCTTTAAAATGCACCATTTGCCAATCTTTTTAACATTTCTTTCTCAGGAGAGGGACTCTCCCTAGACCCCAGGTTTGTCCATTGAACTTGTTCACATCACTAACTAGTGTTTTCTATTGGAAAGGGTAGAGCCAAAGCAGTCTTGCTTAGTACCCTAGCCCTCTTCAGAAGTCAGACATACTTGGCAACCCAGAAATTCTCTGAAATAATGTATGAGTTTTCTTTTATGAATGCCTAGAAGAACTGAGGGGCATATTAGCAAGACCCACGTTAAAATTATCGCCGTTTTAGCGGCAGGAAACTGCCGCTAAAGCGGCGATAATGGGCTTGCTAATACGCGTTATGGAATTCCAATAGAAGCCCAGGTTAGATGTCCTGCACATCTAACCTGGGCTTCTATTGGAATTCTATAACGCATATTAGCAAGCCCATTATCGCCGTTTAGCGGCAGTTTCCTGCCGCTAAAACGGCGATATTTAACGTGGGTCTTGCTAATATGCCCCTGAATTTTTAGTCCATTTATCACAGAAATAGTGCTGAAAATCGTACCAAAAAGTTGCCAATTTTAAAAAAAATTCTTCACGGGGAGAACCCCCCGATTCCCCCTTATTGCCGTCGGGCTCGCTCGCTGCGCTTGCATACGTTGATTCGTTCTGCATACACCTCACCAGTTTCTAATTCCACCTGCCGCCACTGGCCCTCATCCTCCTCGACCTCTCAGCGGCATTCGACACAGTCTCCCACTGCACCCTAATACGCAGACTCCACGACGCAGGGATCCAGGACAAAGCCCTCGACTGGATCCGCTCCTTCCTCTCCGGCAGAACGCAGTGGGTTAGACTCCCCCCTTTCCTCTCGGACCCTACACCAACCACCTGCGGAGTCCCTCAGGGCTCCTCCCTCAGCCCAACGCTCTTCAACGTCTACATGGCTCCACTCGCCCCCGTCGTCAGAACCTTCGGACTCAACATTGTGCCATACGCAGACGACACCCAACTCATCCTCTCCCTATCCAACGAACCCAACACCGCCAGACACAACTTTCGAGAAGGCATGGAAGCCATTGCCAAATGGATGAAAAACAGCTGCCTACAACTAAACACCAACAAGACAGAAGTACTCATCATGGGCCCAAACCCCGACGCCTGCAACGACACCTGGTGGCCCCCCGCCCTCGGAAACCCACCCACCCCCACGGACCACGCACGCAACCTGGGAATCATCCTGGACTCCGAGCTCAAAATGAACCGCCGGATCAACGCCGTCTCGTCCTCCTGCTTCCACACACTCCGCCTCCTACGTAACACCTTCAAATGGATCCCCCTCGAACACAGAAAGAGTGTCACTCACGCCCTGAGCACCAGCAGACTCGACTACGGCAACGCACTCTATGCCAGAATAAACAAAAACCTCACCCGCAAGCTACAGAACATCCAGCACTCCGCCGCAAGACTGATCCTCAACCTGCCAAGACACTGCCACATCTCCCAGCACCTGCGCACACTACACTGGCTCCCAGTCGAGGCAAGAGTCACCTTCAAGATGCTCACCCACGCACACAAGGCCCTCCACGACACCGGACCAGCATACCTGAACAGCTGACTCAATTTCCACGCACCCCAAAGGACCCTACGATCATCCCAGCTCTCCTAGGCCGTGGTCCCACGCACCAGAAAAACCAGATCAGAAGGCCGCTCCTTCTCCTTCCTCGCGGCCAAAGCCTGGAACGCCCTTCCGCTCCACCTTAGACAGACAACTTCACTTCCCATCTTCGCAAAACACCTCAAGACCTGGCTCTTCGACGAACCCCCTGATGCACCGGAACCTATACCCCACCCACCCCCAGCACATTGATACCCTCACGGGTGAGTAGCGCGCTTAATAAACGCCTGATTGATTGATTGAAGTTACCTTTACATTTTTATTGTTGCCTGAAAACCTCTGAGCACACAAGAACATGTTCTTTGCAGAAGGCATCTTAATGCTCTGCGCTACTTTAACAAGAGTGGAAACAGCCACTGGATAAAACTCCGACCTCTCTCCTGCAGGAACGTTAATCGCCAAAGTTAACTTTACATTTTTATTGTTGCATGAAAACCTCTGAACACACAAGGTCATGTTCTTTGCAGCAGGCATCTTGATCCTCTGTGCTACTTTAGCATGAGTGGAAACAATCACTACATAAAACTTTTATCTCTCTCCTGCAGGAATATTAATAGTCAAAGTTACCTTTACATTTTTATTGTTGCCTGAAAACTTCCGGAAACACAAAGACATGTTCTTTGCAGCAGGCATCCTTATCCTCTGCGCTACTTTAACATGAGTGGAAACAGCCACTACATAAAAATTCTGATCTCTTTCCAGCAGGAGCATTAATCGCCAAAGTTGCCTTTACATTTTTATTGTTGCCTGAAAACCTCTGAACACACAAGGACATGTTCTTTGCAGCAACATCTTAACCCTCTGCGCTACTTTAGAATGAGTGGAAACAGCCACTACATAAAAATTCGAATCTTTTTCCAGCAGGCACACTAATCGCCAAAGTTGCCTTTACATTTTTATTGTGGCCTGAAAACCTCTGAACACACAAGAACATGTTCTTTGCAGCAGGTATCTTAATGCTTTGCACTGATTTAACATGAGTGGAAACAGTCATTAGATAAAACTCCAATCTCTCTCCTGCAGGAACATCAATCTCCAAATTTACATTTACATTTTTATTGTTGCCTGAAAACCTCTGAACACACAAGGTCATGTTCTTTGCAGCAGGCATCCTTATCCTCTGTGCTACTTTAACATGAGTTGAAACAGCCACTACATAAAAATTCGGATCTCTTTCCAGCTGGAGCATTAATCGCCAAAGTTGCCTTTACATTTTTATTGTGGCCTGAAAACTTCAGGACACACAAAGACATGTTCTTTGCAGCAGGCATCTTAATGCTTTGCACTGCTTTAACATGAGTTGAAACAGCCACTACATAAAACTCCCATCTCTCTCCAGCATGAGCATTAATCGCCAAAGTTACCTTTACATTTTAATTGTTGCCCGAAAACCTCTGAACACACAAGGACATGTTCTTTTCAGCAGGCATCTTACTCCTCTGCGCTACTTTAACAGGAGTGGAAACAGCCACTTCATAAATCTCCCATCTCTTTCCTGCAGGAACATTAATCGCCAAAGTTACCTTTACATTTTTATTGTTGCCTGAAAACTTCTGGCTACAAAACAGACATGTTCGTAGCAGCAGGCATCTTGATCCTCTGCGCTACTTTAACATGAGTGGAAACAGTCACTAGATAAAACTCAGCTCTTTCTCCGACAGGAGCATTAATCGCCAAAGTTATCTTTACATTTTTATTGTTTCCTGAAAACCTCCGGACACACAAGGACATGTTCTTTGCACCAATCATCTTAATGCTCTGCGCTACTTTAGAATGATTGGAAACATCCACTGGATAAAACTCTGATCTCTCTCCTTCAGGAACGTTAATTGCCAGTTACCTTTACATTTTTATTGTCGCATGAAAACTTTTGAACACACAAGGACATGTTCTTTGCAGCAGGCATCAACGCCGTCTCGTCCTCCTGCTTCCACACACTCCGCCTCCTACGTAACACCTTCAAATGGATCCCCCTCGAACACAGAAAGAGTGTCACTCACGCCCTGATCACCAGCAGACTCGACTACGGCAACGCACTCTATCCCAGAATAAACAAAAACCTCACCCGCAAGCTACAGAACATCCAGCACTCCGCCGCAAGACTGATCCTCAACCTGCCAAGACACTGCCACATCTCCCAGCACCTGCGCACACTACACTGGCTCCCAGTCGAGGCAAGAGTCACCTTCAAGATGCTCACCCACGCACACAAGGCCCTCCACGACACCGGACCAGCATACCTGAACAGCTGACTCAATTTCCACGCACCCCAAAGGACCCTACGATCATCCCAGCTCTCCTAGGCCGTGGTCCCATGCACCAGAAAAACCAGATCAGAAGGCCGCTCCTTCTCCTTCCTCGCGGCCAAAGCCTGGAACGCCCTTCCGTTCCACCTTAGACAGACAACTTCACTTCCCATCTTCGCAAAACACCTCAAGACCTGGCTCTTCGACGAACCCCCCCCCTGATGCACCGGAACCTATACCCCACCCACCCCCAGCACATTGATACCCTCACGGGTGAGTAGCGCGCTTAATAAACGCCTGATTGATTGATTGAAGTTACCTTTACATTTTTATTGTTGCCTGAAAACCTCTGAGCACACAAGAACATGTTCTTTGCAGAAGGCATCTTAATGCTCTGCGCTACTTTAACAAGAGTGGAAACAGCCACTGGATAAAACTCCGACCTCTCTCCTGCAGGAACGTTAATCGCCAAAGTTACCTTTACATTTTTATTGTTGCCTGAAAACTTCCGGAAACACAAAGACATGTTCTTTGTAGCAGGGATCCTTATCCTCTGCGCTACTTTAACATGAGTGGAAACAGCCACTACATAAAAATTCTGATCTCTTTCCAGCAGGAGCATTAATCGCCAAAGTTGCCTTTACATTTTTATTGTTGCCTGAAAACCTCTGAACACACAAGGACATGTTCTTTGCAGCAGGCATCTTAATGCTCTGCGCTACTTTAACAAGAGTGGAAACAGCCACTGGATAAAACTCCGACCTCTCTCCTGCAGGAACATTAATCGCCAAATTTACCTTTGCATTTTTATTGTTGCCTGAAAACCTCTGAACACACAAGGACATAGTCTTTGCAGCAACATCTTAACCCTCTGCGCTACTTTAGAATGAGTGGAAACAGCCACTACATAAAAATTTGAATCTTTTTCCAGCAGGCACACTAATCGCCAAAGTTGCCTTTACATTTTTATTGTGGCCTGAAAACCTCTGAACACACAAGAACATGTTCTTTGCAGCAGGTATCTTAATGCTTTGCACTGATTTAACATGAGTGGAAACAGTCATTAGATAAAACTCCAATCTCTCTCCTGCAGGAACATCAATCTCCAAATTTACATTTACATTTTTATTGTTGCCTGAAAACCTCTGAACACACAAGGTCATGTTCTTTGCAGCGGGCATCTTGATCCTCTGTGCTACTTTAACAGGAGTTGAAACAGCCACTAAATAAAACTCCCATCTCTTTCCAGCAGGAACATTAATCGCCAAAGTTAACTTTACATTTTTATTGTTGCGTGAAAACCTCTGAACACACAAGGACATGTTCTTTGCAGCAGGCATCTTAATCCTCTTCGCTACTTTAGTATCAGTGGAAACAGCCACTAGATACAACTCACATCGCTCTCCAGCATGAGCATTATTCGCCAAAGTTACCTTTACATTTTTATTGTTGCCTGAAAACCTCTGAACACATAAGGACATGTTCTTTGCAGCAGGCATCTTAATCCTCTGCGCTACTTTAGTATGAGTGGAAACAACCACTAGATAAAACTCCGATCTCTCTCCAGCAGGAACTTTAATCACCAAAGTTACCGTTAAATTTTTATTGTTGCCTGAAAACCTCTGAACACACACGGACATGGTCTTTGCAGCAACATTTTAACCCTCTGCGCTACTTTAGCATGAGTGGAAAAAGCCACTACATAAAACTTTTATCTCTCTCCTGCAAGAATATTAATAGTCAAAGTTACCTTTACATTTTTATTATTGCCTGAAAACTTCAGGACACACAAAGACATGTTCTTTGCAGCAGGCATCCTTATCCTCTGTGCTACTTTAACATGAGTGGAAACAGCCACTACATAAAAATTCGGATCTCTTTCCAGCAGGAGCATTAATCGCCAAAGTTGCCTTTACATTTTTATTGTGGCCTGAAAACTTCAGGACACACAAAGACATGTTCTTTGCAGCAGGCATCTTAATGCTTTGCACTGCTTTAACATGAGTTGAAACAGCCACTACATAAAACTCCCATCTCTCTCCAGCATGAGCATTAATCGCCAAAGTTACCTTTACATTTTAATTGTTGCCCGAAAACCTCTGAACACACAAGGACATGTTCTTTTCAGCAGGCATCTTACTCCTCTGCGCTACTTTAACAGGAGTGGAAACAGCCACTTCATAAATCTCCCATCTCTTTCCTGCAGGAACATTAATCGCCAAAGTTACCTTTACATTTTTATTGTTGCCTGAAAACTTCTGGCTACAAAACAGACATGTTCGTAGCAGCAGGCATCTTGATCCTCTGCGCTACTTTAACATGAGTGGAAACAGTCACTAGATAAAACTCAGCTCTTTCTCCGACAGGAGCATTAATCGCCAAAGTTATCTTTACATTTTTATTGTTTCCTGAAAACCTCCGGACACACAAGGACATGTTCTTTGCACCAATCATCTTAATGCTCTGCACTACTTTAGAATGATTGGAAACATCCACTGGATAAAACTCTGATCTCTCTCCTTCAGGAACGTTAATTGCCAGTTACCTTTACATTTTTATTGTCGCATGAAAACTTTTGAACACACAAGAATATGTTCTTTGCAGCAGGCATCTTAATCCTCTGCCTACTTTAACTGGAGTGGAAACAGCCACTAGATAAAACTTCCATCATTCTCCAGCAGGAATATTAATCGCCAAGGTTACCTTTACATTTTTATTGTCGCCTGAAAACCTGCGAACACACAAGGACATGTTCTTTGCAGCAGGCATCTTGATCCTGTGCGCTACTTTACCATGAGTGGAAACGGCCGCTAGATAAAACTCCCATCTCTCTCCAACAGGAGCATTAATTGCAAAAGTTACCTTTACATTTTTATTGTTGCCTGAAATCCTGCGGACACACAAGGACATGTTCTTTGCAGCAGGCATCTTGATCCTGTGCGCTACTTTACCATGAGTGGAAACGGCCGCTAGATAAAACACCGATCTCTCTCCCGCAGGAACATTAATCGCCAAATTTACCATTACATTTTTATTGTTGCCTGAAAACCTCACAACACATGAGGACATGTTCTTTGCAGCAGGCATCTTAATCCTCTGTGCTACTTTAGCATCAGTGGAAACAGCCACTAGATAAAACTTCCATCTCTCTCCTACAGGAACATTAATCGCCAAAGTTACCTTTACATTTTTGTTTCCTGAAAACCTCCGGACACACAAGGACATGTTCTTTGCAGCAGGCATCTTAATGCTCTGTGCTACTTTAGCATGATTGGAAACAGCCACTGGATAAAACTCCGATCCCTCTCCTGCAGGAACATTAATCACCAAAGTTAACTTTACATTTTTATTGTTGCCTGAAAACCTCTGAACACACAAGGACATGTTTTTTGCAGCAGGCATCTTAACCCTCTGCACTACTTTAACAGGAGTGGAAACAGCAGCTAGATAAAACTCCCCTCACTCTCCAGGAGGAGCATTAATCGCCAAAGTTACCTTCAAATTTTTGTTGTTGCCTGAAAACCTCCGAACACACAAGGACATGTTCTTTGCAGCAGGCATCTTAACCCTCTGCGCTACTTTAGCATGAGTGGAAACAGCCACTACATAAACATTTTGATGTCTCTCCAGCAGGAGCACTAATTGCCAAAGTTATCTTTACATTTTTATTGTTGCCTGAAATCCTGCGGACACACAAAGACATGTTCTTTGCAGCAGGCATCTTAATGCCCTGCGCTACTTTAGCATCAGTGGAAACAGCCACTAGATAAAACTCACATCTCTCCAGCAGGAGCATTAATCGTCAAAGTTACCGTAACATTTTTATTGTTGCCTGAAAACCTCAGGACAGACAAGGACATGTTCTTTGCGGGAGGCATCTTAATCCT
Source organism: Calotriton arnoldi (assembly GCA_963921515.1). Taxonomy (NCBI): domain Eukaryota; kingdom Metazoa; phylum Chordata; class Amphibia; order Caudata; family Salamandridae; genus Calotriton; species Calotriton arnoldi. Next base: position 271,769 of record CAWUFW010006808.1, on the reverse strand, counting down.
CTGCGCTACTTTAGAATGATTGGAAACATCCACTGGATAAAACTCTGATCTCTCTCCTTCAGGAACGTTAATCGCCAGTTACCCTTACATTTTTATTGTCGCCTGAAAACCTCTGAACACACAAGGACATGTTCTTTGCAGCAGGCATCTTAAGCCTCTGCCTACTTTAACTGGAGTGGAAACAGCCACTAGATAAAACTTCCATCTCTCTCCAGTAGGAGCATTAATCGCCAAGGTTACCTTTACATTTTTATTGTCGCCTGAAAACCTGCGAACACACAAGGACATGTTCTTTGCAGCAGGCTTCTTGATCCTCTGCGCTACTTTAACATGAGTGGAAACAGTCATTAAAGAAAACTCCCATCACTCTCAAGCAGGAGCTTTTATTGTTGCCTGAAAATCTCCGGTACAAAAAAGGTCACAGTGGAAAACTGATTTCTAATATACGTACATGGAACTCAATTCAAATACATTAAATAGTTCAGGCGTCACTGCAAAAACAGATGATTTCTTGTGATTTAATTTGCATCACAGAAATGGAATTAAACAAACCATAAGAATAAGAAATTAATCAACATTGGTACACATTGGTGCTCAGAAGAAGAGGGAGGGAGGGAGTGCTCAGGGAGAGTTGAGTGATTGTGTGAAGGAATGGAAAGTTACTTGGTAAGACAATATACTCATAAACATAACATTCTAGGCACAGATAGACATGTCTCTGTTGCCTATGTTTGATATCAATAACAATGTGTCATGCGCAATAAGATCATATGGATCTGCGCGAAATGCATGCCAAACGTGTTACTCAAAAAAGGTCATATATGGACAAACATACCAAGGCCATGGTACAGTCGACACCTGTAAACTGGACGCACCTCAATCATACGACCCAATGGTCTAAATAGGCAAAACGAGTGAAGCAATACCCATGGTATAGATAACAGTAGTCAAAAAACACCAGAGTTACGTTAAAGTAACCGTAACAAAATGCCAGCATTAAAGTATGTCGCATCATCCACCCCGTGGCAAGTTGCAATGATGATTATAAACCACCCGGTGAGGAAAAAAGGCCTGTGTAAGGAACTAAAACCAGGCTCAGTCAGCATAAAAGAATGGAAACTCGAACGAGTCACCGAAACCTTTACAGTAGGTTACAATGTTGCTAATTATAGAAAGAACACACGGCCTGTGACCCGTATTCAAACAAAGGCTCACTGTGCCACACGCACACCAAACTGCCCTTAAACTTAAAGCATGTGTGCCAAAATGAAACATGGACAAATGGCAGACTAAATCACTCATCGCCGGTGGCTCCGGTCTGACTCGAAACGGCAACACGACCGCAGTAGCGGTGTCTATTTAACGTGAGCGGAGACGCGTGCACGTTAGGTTACGCTGCTCAAAAGATGCTCGATGCTAACTATAGCATCACATGAATGGAAATAGCTTAGAAGGCATGGTAGAAAGACAGGCTATTCTGGAAAACCAATTGTGTTGAAAATAGATGCCAAATTTGGTTCTGAGTAAAATTATTTATCTTATTGACATTCTAAACAAAAAGCAATTGATAATAGGCGTGGGTGCTTGGCGAAGAATACATAAAAGCGTCTTACTATGCAAAAGATCATGAGTTTTACAAGGGTTTCTGTCCACTCCGAAAAACGCAGTGTACAAGTAGACATAGCATGTTGGCACAACTCATTTTGGGTACTGTTGCGAACCATATAACACCATTTGTGCCAAAGTCACTATATGTTCTAAATATTATTAACATAGTTACTGTCCAATAAAATGGCGCACGATATATATGTAAACATAGCATGTTGGCACATATTATCGCAGGTACTTAAATCACTATACAGCCTGGATGTTTTCTGTGGTTTAGATATTCAGAAAAACATATTTAGAACAGTATAAATGACAAGTGGACACAGGTCCGGGGGAGGTCCTGAGCTAGCGATGTTTTTCAGGTAGGGAGAAAAGGGGCACAGGCGAGACGCTACCAAATACCTATATGTTTTAGAGATCTGAAGGTGTATGCGTACTATTCTTTAAATAAACAGGACAATTGGGCGTATGTGACATCCATCTCATTAAGGCCATCTCTGACGGAATCAAAAAGGTCCATCCATTTGCACTCACAAATGTTTAATATTGAGTCCAGATCACCCCCCCCGGGTCCCAATGTTATTTTCTCAAGAACCACCCATTTCATGGATTCTGGTTGGTTATTGTTCGCTAGAAAATGTTCCACCAATGGGGCCCCAACAGTGTTACACCGAATCCTGCTGCAATGTTGGAGTATCCGTGCCTTTACTTTCTGTCTGGTTTGGCCAATGTAGATTAGGCCGCAGGGACATAGAATAGCATAAATCACCTCCTGTGTACCGTGAGATCAATCTTGTGCTGGCGGTAGCAAAATTGTTTGGTTTGCAAAGTCATCTTACAAGCTTTACAGCGGCTACACTTAAAATGGCCAACAACCGCCGGAAGGTGCCACAGTGTCTGGATGGTTGGTTCCGGTGGTATTTCAAGTAAGGATCTAACCACATGGTCCTTAATGTTCTTCCCTTTCTTAAAGGAGTGCATTGGAGGATCCTGTACCTCCAGATCGTCAGCAATGATTCCCCAATGTTTGTTGACGTCTTGTCTGATAGCGTTGCTCCAGGTATTGAAAGTTGTGACGCAAATCATCCTTTCCTTTTGTCACCTTAATGCCCGGCGCTACTTTTTTAAGTTTAAGTTTATTAAGAAAAACTGAGTAAACACAAGAAAGCATCATATATGATGTATACAGCATAATAAGATTATAATCTTACCAAATAACAATTTAAAGGAGGGGAAAAGACAGGGAAATAAGGGGCGGGAATCAGGGATGAAGAAAGGGTAAGGGAAGGAATATACGATATGATATTATGACATTAAAAGATGAAATAACACCTGAACTCAAAACAGTACAACCAAAGGAGTAACCATAAGAACATATGCAAATGAAGTATAAAGACAACACGTACATCAAGGTGGTTTCCGGACTTCATCAGAAGAGTAAACTTGAACAGCATTAGTTGAGGCAATGCAAGTTAAATAAGTGGATAAAGGGAGCCATAAAAGATCCCTTTTAATGGATAAAGATAAGGGAGTAACATAATTAGTGTCTAGCCTATGATGAAAGCAAATAGCATTCCACCATGCCTTAAAAGTAACTTTGTCAGCCTGCTTCCAATTAGAAGTAATTAAGTGGAGGGCTATTGCTAGTAATAAATCAATTAGTTTAAGGTTGGATATTGTATGGGGCCAGGAGGGTGATAAAGAGCCTAAGAAAACGTTAGTAGGTGTAAATGAGATTTGAGTTTTAAATATTTTGTTAATTTGGGACCACACCAATCGCCAAAAACAAGAAATGGGAGTACATTCAAAAATCATGTGCTTTAGATCAGCAAGCGTACAAGAACAGGACCAGCAAGCAGAAGAAGAGTTTGGAGAAAAAGAAGTTAGTTTTACGGGAGTGAATAAAATGCGTTGGTAAATGAAATAAAGAGTTTGTGAAGTGTTGGCCGCTCTGGAAGTCTTATGAATCTTAAGCCAGAGCTTATCCCAAAAGGGGTGGGCCAACATTCCGCTAAGTCCCTTTCCCAAGCCAATTCAGCCTTCCCCTTGTTCCTATTGGAGGAAAGAAATAAGCATTTATATATAGAAGAAGCCGAAGATGGGACCGATATTAATGGAAAAAGAGTTGAGCATCTGGAAGAGGGATTGGAGGTAGACGGTAAGGAAAGAAGATACTGGGACATAGAGGAACAGAGTAAATCATATTGGGCCTTACAAGAAAGTGGTAGAGAGAATTTTGATTGCAAGATCTTGTTTTCAACAATCCATTGCCTTTACTAATAATATTTCTCCTTTACGTTCTCCTGTTATTTCTTACTCACGTAAAATCCTTTCTCCTCTTCTTCCTTCCGCCTACCCTTCATCATCCTCGTTAGATCAACAGCCCATCTGGCATAATAACTTACTACGTATTAAAAATCGTACCATTTACTGGAGAACTTGGAGACTCAAGGGATTGCTTTGGATCTCTCAATTAGTACACAATAATACCCCTATATCCTTTTTGGCCCTGCGCTACTTTAACAGGAGTGGAAGCAGCCGCTAGATAAAACTCCGATCTCTCTCCCGCAGGAGCATTAATCGCCCAAAGTTACCTTTACATTTTTATTGTTGGCTGAAAACCTCAGGACAGACAAGGACAAGTTCTTTGCAGGAGGCATCTTGATCCTCTGCGCTACTTTAGCATTAGTGGAAACAGCCCACTAGATAAAACTCCGATCTCTCTCCCGCAGGAACAGTAATCGCCAAAATTACCTTTACATTTTTATTGTTGCCTGAAAACCTCCGAACACACAAGGACAATGTTCTTTGCAGCAGGCATCTTAATCCTCTGCGATACTGTAACATTAGTGGAAACAGCCACTAGATAAAACTCCGATCTCTCTCCCGCAGGAATAGTAATCTCCAAAGTTACCTTTACATTTTTATTGTTGCCTGAAATCCTGCGGACACACAAGGACATGTTCTTTGCAGGAGGCATCTTAATTCTCTGCACTACTTTAACAGGAGTGGAAGCAGCCGCTAGATAAAACTCCGATCTCTCTCTCCCGCAGGAACATTAATCGCCAAATTTACCATTACATTTTTATAGTTGCCTGAAAACCTTACAACACATAAGGACATGTTCTTTGCAGCAGGCATCTTAATCCTCTGCGCTACTTTAGCATCAGTGGAAACAGCCACTAGGTAAAACTCACATCTCTCTCCAGCAGGAGCATTAATCGCCAAATTTACCATTACATTTTTATTGTTGCCTGAAAACCTCACAACGCATAAGGACATGTTCTTTGCAGCAGGCATCTTAATCCTCTGCGCTACTTTAGCATCAGTGGAAACAGCCACTAGATAAAACTCACATCTCTCTCCAGCAGGAGCATTAATCGTCAAAGTTACCTTTACATTTTTATTGTTGCCTGAAAACCTCCGAACACACAAGGACATGCTCTTTGCAGCAGGCATCTTATTCTTCTGCGCTATTGTAATATTAGTGGATACAGCCACTAGATAAAATTCCGATCTCTCTCCCGCAGGAACAGTAATCGCCAAAGTTACCTTTACATTTTTATTGTTGCCTGAAATCATGCGGACACAAAAGGACAAGTTCTTTGCAGCAGGCATCTTAATTCTCTGCACTACTTTAACAGGAGTGGAAGCAGCCGCTAGATGAAATTCCGATCTCTCTCCCGCAGGAACATTATTCGCCAAATTTACCATTACATTTTTATTGTTGCCTGAAAACCTCACAACACATAAGGACATGGTCTTTGCAGCAGGCATCTTAGTCCACGCACACCGCCAGCCAAGCGCCACTCCACGCACACCGCCAGCCAAGCGCAACTCCACGCACACCGCCAGCCAAGCGCCACTCCACGCACACCGCCAGCCTAGCGCCACTCCATGCACACCGCCAGCCTAGCGCCACTCCACGCACACCGCCAGCCTAGCGCCACTCCACGCACACCGCCAGCCTAGCGCCACTCCACGCACACCGCCAGCCAAGCACCACTCCACGCACACCACCAGCCAAGAGCCACTCCCCGCACACCGCCAGCCAAGCGCCACTCCACGCACACCGCCAGCCAAGCACCAGCCTACACACACCACCATCACATTTAGGATTTTTTTATACAAAAAGAAAACACAAACAAATTGCAAATAGATACAAATCTACTAACACAAAATCAGAAACTAAATACATTGCACTAATGCCAACCTTGAAACAGAACAACAATTCTTAAACATTACAGACCAGGCAGTTCACTTTACCACTCATGGTTGCTCCCAATAATTATTTTGCTTGTGGTACGCTCTATAACAAGCAGGCACACACAGCCCAGGGTTAGAAGGACACTCAGGGCAGTACATACGAGTCTCCTTCCGCGTACCTCTTCGCCAACAGACTCTACATCTCCTAGTGGGAAAGTCTTTTGAGGGTGTAGGAGGAATGTGATCAGGAAAGTGGCGATCTTTCAATCGAGCCACATCCTCCACCACTCCAACTCTAGGAACACTTGCCTGTTCCACAACAACAAGGCTGCCTATGACAGACTCCTGAAACTGAACAAAAGTCAACTTTGACGCAGGAGAACACTCCTTGAACACAACAAAAGCATTGAAAGTTGCTAAATTGAAGAGATGGATGGCCAACTTCTTATACCAAATGTAAGACTTACGAATAGCAGTGTAAGGTTCCAACCTCTGATCTACTCTATCAACACCACCCATGTGCTTATTGTAGTCTAAAATGCACACAGGTTTGCGCACTTCAGCAATCTGACCCCAAACAGCCACAGGTGAAGTACTCTCATCATGGATGGTAGTCAGCATGTACACATCCCTCCTGTCCACAAATTTCACAGCTAGCAGTTCCTCACTACGCAAGGCACTGCACTGTCCCCTCTGAAGTTTTTTGCAAACAAGCTCTTTTGGATAACCTTTACGGTTAGAGCGGATTGTGCCACAAGCAAAAGTGTCCACTTTGAACAATTCCTTAAACAATTGCACAGCAGTGTAGAAGTTATCAAGGTACAAATGGTGGCCTCTGTTAAACAGTCCTCTAGCAAGATCCCACACAATTTTCTCTGAAACTCCAAAAGTGGACGGACAACCAGGGGGTCAATAGTGGAATCCCTACCAGTGTACACACGCAAATTAAAAACATATCCTGTCCTACTCTCAGACAACATATACAGCTTAATTCCATAGCGTGCCCTCTTGCTAGGAATGTACTGCCTAAAAACCAAACGGCCCTTGAACAGGACCAAAGACTCATCAATAGATATTTCTTTCCCTGGAGTATAGATCTCTGAAAATCGATCTACAAAGTGATCAAGAACAGGCCGAATCTTAAAAAGACGGTCACATTCAGGGTGATCTCGTGGCAACGCCAAACCATTATCAACAAAATTCAGCATCCGAAGCAAAAGTAAATACCGATCACGAGTCATAACTGCAGGAAATATGGCCGTTGCCATCAAGGGACTGGTAGACCAATATGAACCCATGGACGGCTTCCTTATCAAACCCATCAAAAAAGTCAAACCCAAAACTTCTTCATCTCTTCCAGATTTGTGGGACTCCACCGGGTAGCTCTAGAATGGGGCCTAAGTCTGGCACTGTTGTCCCTCAAAAACTGTTCAGCATACAAATTAGTCTGCTCAACAATCTCACCCAAAAATACATCATCCATAAACAACTGAAAATACTGTATAAGCAAATAATGTTCACAATCCACTCTACACCCTGCATAACCACTAAAGGCAGGCAACACCGGCTGCACCATGTTTGGATCAACCCAGAGTCCAGCACTTCCAGTAGGAAGCCTAGCAGCCCCAGGCTGCAATCCAGATGCCTCTTGCACCATCGGCACAGTAGTATCCTCCTCTAAATCAGGCACTTCATCTGCACTGAGAGTACCTTCATCATCCGATGATTCCATGTGGAGAGAAAACTCACTGCCTGAATCTTCCCCTCCCTCCTCTCCCTCAGACGCACTGTCAGTCTCATAATCCTGCTCAGAGGAAGATTCAAGAAGCAAACCAACCACCTGCTGAGCAGTAATTCTACGGCTAGCCATAATGCTTACTAATAAAGGTTACTTGTCAAACAAGTCAACAACAACAAACCCTTTGTAAAAAAAAGAAATAAACAAAATGTAGCTTTATCACAAAGACCTATATACTCCAACACTATACCACTCACGTGACAGAAGCAGATAGACTCACCACCACCTACTCTGCACAGACACAGTAAGGATCAACAATATCCCACTAAAAAAGAAGAAGAAAAAAATTACACATAAGACAATGCAAAACATCGCAAAGAATTTCATGCTCTGAACACTAACAAATATGCTGCCATTATGGCACCACTTACAAAAAAATTCATTCATGCATGACAATAATACTCATTTGGAGTACACACAACAAAAATATTTTTCTTACCAAATAAATGCAATTACGCAAAACTGCAGAACCACCACTGCCGAAACCGCAAACAGGAATCAAAAGCTTTACACTAGAATAAAAAGGAGAAAAAAAAACATTACAATCACATATGCAAATAATGCACCAGTCCACACACAATCCACCAGCCAAGCTAAGGGGTAGGTGGGCCTAACAGTATAAATAAAATATTCACCCCGTAAAAGGGGAGCAACCCTTGCCTTTTGGCCACTCCCCAACACAAAAATAAAAAAAAACTGGTGTCTAGTGGCTTCTGCCCTCCTTGGGGGCAGATGGGCCTAAAAACATACTGCTATTCTGCCACCCAAGGGGTCACTCTCCACAAATAAAAGCCTGGTGGACTAGTGGGAAGATACCTTTATCTTCCGCACACGATCTCTCACTACTCAACTCTACTCTCAACTCTATTCACAACTGGATGTTAGCTCACCAACTCATTCTGAATCCCGCCAAAACTGAATTCCTCCTCCTCTCTACCTCTCTCTCACCTCCTCCTGTTCAATCTTGGATGGATCAGCTGAACCTACTCAACAACAAACCCATCATTGTTGACAGCGCTAAATCCCTAGGTGTCATTCTTGACAAAACACTCAACCTAATCTCCCACATCAACTCTATTGCTAAGAACGCACGTTACCAGTTGCGCCTTCTACGGGGGATCCGTCGGTTCTTCCCGGAGAAAGACTTAAACTCCTTGGTACAATCTCTGGTTCTCTCAAGACTGGATTATTGCAATTCTCTTCTGACGGGCCTACCCAAATCCCACCTCTCCCCTCTCAAATCCATCCTCCATTCAGCAGCTCGCCTCATTTCAGGGTCTAAACGAAGCGACCACGTCACTCCTATCCTCTCTTCGATGGCTTCCGATCGAGGCAAGATCGATTTACAAAACTGCCTGCATCACACACAAAGCCTTACACACCTCCTCCCCTCGTTACCTGGCAAATACATTGAAATTGTCTCTCTCTCTCTCTCTCCCTCTCCCTCCCTCCCTCCCTCCCTCGTGGGCATTCCTGCTGCACGATCACATGATCGTGCAGCAGGAATGCACAAAAGAGGCATCGGGGGAAAGGAAAACCCTTTCCTTTCCCTCGATGCCTCTTTGATACAAACCCCCCCTCCCCGAGCCAAACCTCACCTGATTTCCCCGACGCGCTGGAAGCAAATGGCTTCCAGCGCATCGGGAAGAAAGGGAAACCCTCAATGATGTCAGCGCGGCTCGCGCGCTGACGTCATTGATGGGGCGGGGGAGGCAGGGGAAGCCCTTCCCCTGCCTCCCCAAAAAAAAAAACTAACGATCGGATTCCCACGGGGGAGCGCCAGCGCTTCCCCGTGGGTGGTCTTATGACGAGCTGGACTCGTCATGAGCACACGAGCACTGTGTGCCATGACGAGTCCAGCTCGTCATAAGCACCGAAGGGGATAAAGGGTCAGAGCAGGATCTCAGCGGCAGACGAGGAGAAGGAACCTCCTGGTCACAGGAACTACACGAGCATTGCGCTCGAGAAATTCAAGGATGCAAAGACCTCCATCAAGGATTACAGCTAACTTTTCAGGGTGTAAATGGAGAGAAGCCACATCTGCTTAACCACGCTCACGAATTCTACACGAGCATTGCGCTCGAGAAAATGAAGGATGCAAAGACCTCCATCAAGGATTACAGCTAACTTTTCACGTTGGAAATGGAGAGAAGGCACATCTGCTTAACCACGCTCACGAATTCTGCACACCTGCCCTGCATATTTATCCAAGAAGATGCCACCGTTTTGTGCAATACCTCTACTCAACTGTAGTACTGTCTACTGGCTAATCAGTAAGTGTTACCTCGTTGGGTAAATGTATAGTGCCTTTCCTACACTACAGCTGCGTAAAGGACCAGAAGAATTGTCTCCAGTGACCTGTGTGTCTGTAATTTTGCCACTGCGCCAAAAGCGCCGGGAACCTTTGATTAAGCTGTCCATCATAGTGGGAAAAGGGCGGGCAGACGTTGCATACCGCTAGTGTATGTGTGGCGGGTCCAAACGGGCGGGGCTTCTAGGCCCGTTCACATGCCTCTTGTTTATAAAGGGTCAGAGCACGATCTCAGCGGCAGACGAGGAGAAGGAACCTCCTGGTCACAGGAACTACACGAGCATTGCGCTCGAGAAATTCAAGGATGCAAAGACCTCCATCAAGGATTACAGCTAACTTTTCAGGGTGTAAATGGAGAGAAGCCACATCTGCTTAACCACGCTCACGAATTCTACACGAGAATTGCGCTCGAGAAAATGAAGGATGCAAAGACCTCCATCAAGGATTACAGCTAACTTTTCACGTTGGAAATGGAGAGAAGGCACATTCTGCACACCTGCCCTGCATATTTATCCACGAAGATGCCACCTTTTTGTGCAATACCTCTACTCAACTGGAGTACTTTCTACTGGCTAATCAGTAACTGCTACCTCGTTGGGTAAATGTATAGTGCCTTTCCTACACTACAGCTGTGTATAGGAACAGAAGAATTGTCTCCAGTGACCTGTGTGTCTGTAATTTTGCCACCGCGCCGAAAGTGCCGGGATCCTTTGATTAAGCTGTCCATCATAGTGGGGAAAGGGCGGGCAGACGTTGCATACCGCTAGTGTATGTGTGGCGGGGCCAAACGGGCGGGGCTTCTAGGCCTGTTCACATGCCTCTTGTTTATAAAGGGTCAGAGCACGATCTCAGCGGCAGACGAGGAGAAGGAACCTCCTGGTCACAGGAACTACACGAGCATTGCGCTCGAGAAATTCAAGGATGCAAAGACCTCCATCAAGGATTACAGCTAACTTTTCAGGGTGTAAATGGAGAGAAGCCACATCTGCTTAACCACGCTCACGAATTCTACACGAGAATTGCGCTCGAGAAAATGAAGGATGCAAAGACCTCCATCAAGGATTACAGCTAACTTTTCACGTTGGAAATGGAGAGAAGGCACATTCTGCACACCTGCCCTGCATATTTATCCACGAAGATGCCACCGTTTTGTGCAATACCTCTACTCAACTGGAGTACTTTCTACTGGCTAATCAGTAACTGCTACCTCGTTGGGTAAATGTATAGTGCCTTTCCTACACTACAGCTGTGTATAGGAACAGAAGAATTGTCTCCAGTGACCTGTGTGTCTGCAATTTTGCCACCGCGCCGAAAGCGCCGGGATCATTTGATTAAGCTGCCCATCATTGTGGGGAAAGGGCGGGAAGACGTTGCATACCGCTAGTGTATGTGGGTCGGGGCTTCTAGGCCCGTTCACATGCCTCTTGCAAACCCTCCCTCCCTCCCTCGTGCCTAGTGGGCATTCCTGCTGCACGATCACATGATCGTGCAGCAGGAATGCACAAGAGGCATCGGGGAAAGGAAAACCCTTTCCTTTCCCTCGATGCCTCTTTTGATACAAACCCCCTCCCCGAGCCAAACCTCACCTGATTTCCTCGACGCGCTGGAAGCAAATGGCTTCCAGCGCGTCGGGAAGAAAGGGAAACCCTCAATGATGTCAGCGCGCTGACGTCATTGATGGGGAGGGCGGGGGAGGCAGGGAAGCCCTTCCCCTGCCTCCCCCAAAAAACCTAAAGATTGGATTCCCACGGGGGGAGCGCCAGCGCTTCCCCCGTGGGTGGTCTTATGACGAGCTGGACTCGTCATGAGCACACGAGCACTGTGTGCCATGACGAGTCCAGCTTGTCATAAGCACCGAAGGGGTTAAACCATATAAGTAATAACAGTAAATACCGTCATTCAGGAAAAATGAGCAGTGGCATCAAGAGCTCCTTTGCGAAGAATGAGAAAAGAAAAAAAATATGAGTTCCGGATGAAGAGCGTCCTTAAATTACCGATGTATGTAAATTCGCTCCAAAATGGCCTCCTTGCGTGCCTCACAACGTAGTGACGTCGATGCAGTTAGTCCTGTTTCTGTGTTTATGAACACGTTCCCAGCATTCACCTCCGTGACAATAGGGGAACGTGCACAGAATCCAGGACTCGCGGAGGGCTCGACTCGGCAATGCGGGGTTCAAATGAATGGCTGACAGTTGGAGATGACCGTTGGTAAGTGTACCTAAAGAGGATTTCACTTACTTAGTTCTTGTATGTAGCTATCCGTCGCACCCCGATTCACTTGTCAGCGTCCAAAAATGCACTCGCAGTCACTCGGTGCAATTCTTTTCCTCCTCTTGAACTCCAATGGCCAGAGGTGCTCTTCACGCGCAGGGCTCCGTCTCAATGATGCAGTGATATCTTCTTCTCACGGGGTACTGGGAACATCCCGCTCGTCGCCAAATTAAGTGTAGTGACCACACTTAGACGGTGTAGATGAATAATCTTCTTTATTATGTAGCTCCGTACAAAGTGCATGCAGCACCGCAACAGGACAACCTCAGAATGAGGTGACACGTTCCAGAGTTAACCATTCTATGCCTTCCAATTACATTCCCAAGATTCTACATTCCAACCCACCAAACAAAAGCATAGACACGAGTTACTACAAATACGCTTACTGCCAACAATAAAACCTAGTTGTTAGATTCTATTCACTTGCGCCATTACAATAAGGTAATAGCTGCTGTCTTTGACCTCCCCGACTCAAAGTTCCATTGCTGGAATGTTTAAAACTGAGGAACGCGACATGCTATGCTATGTGTACCTTACGAACTGCTAGAGAAATCGCATTTGAAAGCTTAATTAGACCCTCAGCCCATACGGGATCGAACCAACAACTTGGCGTTATAAGCCCCACGCTCTAACCCTGAGAGGGGGGGCTATCCTTGTGTTCAGCACAAGCCCCCGCTACGACGAGCTACGAGCTCCACATGACCCTTGGCCATGCGGGCATCACAATCTCGTCCTCGGCTGCATTATTCCTTGCTCTAACCCGCCTGAGGTCCCCGGTCATGCTCAAAATACCCCTCCGGTTCCCAGTGCATGTCTTAACACGAGAAACATGCTGCTCAAATTGCTACCCCCTCCGGTGGGGCCGATGGCGCATACCGGCCGGAGACAAAGGGGCACACCCGCATCTGGTCCCCCCTCTCCCGCAGTACGGGGGAGGCAATGCAAGGCAGGCCAGCCTCACCTGCTGCTGACTGTGGGCCGGCTTACCCCTGCACCCATCGGCCCAGTCCCCTCTAAATCCGATAAGCAACTCGCCTGTATAACGCGCTGGGAAAGGACCAGCGACAGGAGCCCCTCGGTGAGGCGATCGCTAGTTGTAACCGGGCAGGAGGCACATTTAAATGGCTGGCGTTTTGCAATATGTTTTTATTTACACATAAACACACGTGTTCTTGCACCAGTAACTGCACGGAGATTATTATTTTAGCGAGATAACAGCTTGGGGCGCTGGCGGACACCACGAACCCCATGAAACTCTGGTGCTGGTGGGCGACTGGCCCAGTCAGGGCACGGGCACGCCCAGGCTGCAGGCCTGCAGTGCTTTGCTCTTATGCCCCCCACCTTCCGCCATTCATAACAGTGCCGTGAGCAGTGTCCGCACTCGACTGCACGTTCCGCACTTTGCCCAGCCTGAGCGAACAGAACAACCCCAGGGAGGATAATGGAGTCACTTACTGCAAAACACGATGCCCGCAGTACCTCAAAACCGAGGGAATAGACCCCCGACTGTGGTCCGAACCGTCGGCTGGACAGCGTGGTCAGGAGGGACAAAGAGGAAGGCCAGTGTGCGGGGGCAGGTGTAAATACCTCGCCCCGACCCACTAGGTGCTGGAAGGGATGCGGCCCTGGCACCGGCATTTGGGTGACACCCCAGGGGTCCCCGTGACTAGAGTGCAGGGATGTGCCGAATGCAGCACTAAGGTGGCCGCCCTTTTATATGGGTGCGTGCATGCGCCGCGGGCAGCCTCAATGTTCATGAACCCGCGGCATTCTCCACTAGCCAGAGACACCGACCAGAGAGGAAGCTGCCCGACATGTGTACTCATTGGGCCAAGAAACCTTCCAATAGCAAGCTTCCGTGCCATCCGTACTTCCTCTAATGCCCATGATGTTGACCAAAGAGGCACACTCATTGGACAAAAATACCATCCAATAGCTCACCTCTATAAGGTGTCTAAGTATGTCAAACTCGTTAAATACAGCGCGAAAATGTAGGAAGAAGCGAATGAAATGAAATGAATGAAATGAAATTTGTACTTGTAAAGCGCACCCATACCCCCAAAGGGGTGTCCAGGCGCTGTACGCATACCGCTGTGGAACCCTTCCTGGCTTTTCCCTGTGAAATGTCCACTCCTGGGCACCCCCAGGGTGAAGCCAGGCATCCCAGCGCTGTTGGGGCCGTTGTGGAGATTAAGCAAGCTATTGCCCAGAGTTGCAGAGTGGGACCCATGATTAGAATAGGCATCGAGGCGAGAATAATCAGGTCCGAGGAAATTGAGCCCAAGACCCGCCGAGGTGGGAATTGAACCCTGGTCCCGGGCCAGATCTCTGCATCAGGGTCTGCCGCTCTAACCATTGAGCCACACTTCTCCACTATCTACTCATTGGCCAAGAGCCACCTCCAATCACATACCTTTATGTCAATTCAAAGTTGCAAGCGAGTGTGACAGTCTTACTTGTGTACGAAAACATTATTGTGGAATAATGAAGGAACGGTAAAGCTTGTGCGTTCACGACCAGAAAGGAAACTGCCAAACTTGCTTGCTCATTGGACCAGGGAAACTTCCAATAACCAACCTCTGTATCTTCCTGTAGTATCGGGGTGGCAAACGAACAAAGCAGCAGACGAGGAATAAAGTTCAAACAAAGTTTATTATAGACGCAGGATACAAAGTTAAGGACCCACAGCTACCGCCAGTTGCTCAGGAGAAAGTCCAGAGAGTTCTGACCTTTCTCCTGGCAACCAGAGATAGGTTACAGAATGGAACATACGTACATAATTAGAAAACATGAACTGTGAAGAAATACATGTCACAAATACATGTCACAGAGAAGTGATACATGGAAATAAATTAGGAAGAAAAACATAGCACATGACACTTCCGTTCGTCATTCAATAAACCAATGATGAGGAGCAGAGAGGAGACTGACGCACTCTCTCTCTCATTGGTCGGCCCCCCTTGTAGTATACTACTTCCCGGTAAGTCTTGTTCTTATTTATTTACACATGTAGAATGTAGAGTTCTCTGGACAATCTGTATTCCATGTCTTGGGTGAATACGACTGTTTAGAATGTGTTAGGGCATTCTGATGGGAGACAACCTCTTCAATGGTTGTACTTATAATGCTGCCAATAAAAGGTTTTCTTTACTAAACTTAATGTCTATGTCGATGTTACTACATCGTTTTGGCGACGAGCTGGGTTCTATCGACCCATAGAACTAAACTACTTCACTGCTTACAAAAGATTCGTGATTCCTGGACGAAGCTGATTTCTTCAGGTGGACCTTTTGTGATTTAAGCGTGAACGCTCTACCTGGTACATATTCAGTTCCACGATTTGGGTGAAAATTATCCTGGAAGGCTATCCTGGACTGCTGTGAGGGGACAAGATCTACTTTTCCTGCATGTGCTTCTACCCTGATTGCTGCTAGGGTGTGTCCATTGCTCTGGTTTGAGTCACGGTTTGAGTCACGCTTATTTGCCGCTACGACTCATCCGCTACGACTCATCCGCTACGACTCATCGGCACCTACAGTTTGGAGATTTGGCCATCCCGTGAGTCCATACTGCTTAATTTTGAACTTATTTTGTTTTTTTGTGTGTTGGCACTCGTGTTTTCACCACGACAAGCCAACCGTCATTTCTTCATTTTGAATATCCACAGTGCGCGTGTACCCCACGCGATCTTACCTGTTTCCTCCAGTCTACGGCGTTCTTCTTTGTCTACGCCATCACATTCGAGCAGTATTGACTGCTTTGAGACGTTTTGCTGCCTTAACGCGCCGTAAGCCTTCCGGCGCAGCGTCAAGAAACGTGCCGCCATTTTGGATTTGGTGTTTATTTTTTTTTGTCGCTTCGTCAGTCTTTTGAATTCTCCTCATTTCCGAAAGGATCCTGTACGCATATTTCTGAATGCCACTGATTGAATTCATTCATTACAAGTAAGCTTCTGAGAGTTTTGTTAATAATTCTCCTATTTTTTTCTTTTTATTCTACTTTATTCCTGTTACCATGGATTTGACTGAAAGAGCAGCAGTTCCTGGCTCTTCTTCAAACACTAATTTTTCAGTAAACCTTAGTAATCCGAAAGAATTTTTATCTACACCAGGAGAACCAATTGTTAGGTGGCTTGAGTGGAAAGATTATTTCCTTAATTTTATAGCCACTCAAGAGGACAATGTGGGTATTTTATCTCCTGAAAGGAAGAAAATAATTTTACTTCATTGTTTAGGATCTGAAGGTTTGAGGGTTTACAACCAGATGCAAAAGCCGGAAAGAGCTGGGGATATTGATGTTTTCAAGGCGGCAATCCTTGATTTGACTGAACATTACTCTCCCACAGTATGTATTGGAGTCACCAGACGCGTTTTCTTTAAAAGAAAGCAATTTCAGCATGAATCAGTTGAAGAATATGTCTCTGCTTTAAAAATTTTGGCTGCGCCTTGTAAATTTGGCACTTTACACGATGAGCTCATTAGAGATCAAGTTGTGGTCTGTACAAAAAATAAAGGTATACAGGATAGGTTGTGGATTGAAGGTGATTCATGTCTTAAAGACGTCATTACTTTAATCAAGAAAGCTGAACTTTCTGAAAGGAGTTCTAAGGCGTTATTTGATCAGAACGAACCACCCAATTCTGTCAACAATATTATAGAATCCAAGAAAGGGAAAGAAGGCTATAAAAAGTCGAACTTTACCCATAATAAAGCTTTCAATCCCAGTCATAATAAAACCTTTAATTCTAGGAATTCCTTCAAACCTAGATTCAACCAATTTGATTCTGCACCTAGGTTCAACCAATCTGATTCTGCTTCATTTGCGTGTTATCGTTGTGGTAGTAAGTCCCACAATGCCAGTTTTGAAAAATGTCCTGCTAAATCAACCAAGTGTTCTAACTGTGGAATTTTTGGACATTTTACGAAATCTTGCAGAAGGAAAGTTTCACAGAAGCCCAAAGTCACATGTCTCAATGAAACTGACTCTGACTCATCTGCTTATGATTCTGATAACCATCGTGATCA
Source organism: Calotriton arnoldi (assembly GCA_963921515.1). Classification (NCBI taxonomy): domain Eukaryota; kingdom Metazoa; phylum Chordata; class Amphibia; order Caudata; family Salamandridae; genus Calotriton; species Calotriton arnoldi. The sequence goes on along the minus strand of CAWUFW010006808.1, from coordinate 254,551 downwards.
ATCTGTTTCTGAACATAGAAAATTTAATATTGTTCTTAATGTTAATGGCAAAGATAGAAGTAAACCGTTATGTATTGTTAAATTTGGTGGTATTCCTTTACAGGTTGCTGCGGATTCCGGCTCACCTTTTACTATTATTGCTAAAAGTGTGTGGGATACCAATTTAGTCAGTGCTCTTGGTCCACACCTTGAACCCGCTGATGTACTTCACGAAAGTTTTACGGGTGATAAGATTGATTTATTAGGATTTCGATCGTTGGTTTTTTACTTTAAGACTCGCTCTGCTGTTTGCAAATTGTACATAGCTGCTGATGGGCCTTCTGTCCTGGGTTGGAAGGATCAGAAAGCATTACATATAATTCTTGATCCTAACAGCCCAGAACAAGTCCTTGTTGCGTGTGAAGGCGAGAGCACCAAGAATTGGGCTCTTAAAGAATTTCCCAATGTTTTTTCAGGGAAAATTGGTAAACTTGAGGGTTTTTCTCATCGAATCAGACTTAAAACTGATGCTGTACCTAGAATACATAAGGTGAGGAATATTCCAATGATTGTGAGGGATGAAGTAAAATTGGAACTACTTAAGCTACAAAATAATGGTATTATTGAAACCGTGGAAGCATCAGAATGGATTTCTCCATTAGTAGTGGCAAGACGTGCTAATGGAAAAATTCGTCTTTGTGTTGATTTAAGAAGCCTTAATGAAAACATAATTGTGGACCAATTTCCTTTACCAAGGATTGATGAAATGTTGTCTCTCACTCGTGGTTATAAGTATTTTTCCACCATTGACCTGTCATCAGCATATCACCAAATTGTTTTACATCACTCTAGCCGCAGTTTAACAACTTTTTGCACACCTTTTGGGTGTTTTCATTTCAAGCGCATGCCTTTTGGATTAGCCTCTGCGGCTGCAGTTTTTCAGAGATTGATGTCTCAACTTTTTGGTGATATGTCTGGCATTACTTTCTTTCAGGACGATATTCTCGTTATGGGTCGTGATCCCCAACAACATGATTCTAGACTTAGAAAAAGTGCTACATGTTCTTGATACGCATGGTTTAACTGCTGAATTATCTAAATGTAAATTTTCAGAGAACAAAGTGATCTATTTGGGTCATGAAATTAGTGAATTTGGTATTAGACCCAAAACCAAACTTATTAGAGCAATATTAGATGCTCCTGCTCCTACATCTAAAGATGCATTAAGATCATTTTTGGGTTTGGCTGAGTTTTACTCAAAATTTGTTAACAATTTTTCGGAGAAAACTCATGCTATGAGGAATCTACTCAAAAATAAAGTTTCCTTTTCATGGTCTGATGATTGCCAAGAAGCCTTTCTCTCAATTAAGAAGGCTATATGTGGTGCTCCCAATCTCCAAGGTTTTGATCCTCTTGCTCCCACATTTGTAACTACGGATGCAAGTTCTAATGGTCTTGGCGCCGTTTTGACGCAAATTTCTTCATCAAAAAAGAAGTCGTTATTGCATTTGCTTCTAGGTCTCTTACACCAACAGAAGAGAAATATTCTGTTATTGAAAGAGAGACACTTGCAGTTGTGTGGTGTTTAGAACATTTTAGAACATTTTTATGGGGCAAGAGATTCAGTGTAAGAAGTGACCATAAGCCACTTACAAAATTACTCACCACTGATGGTCTTTACAGAGCTACTGCGAGAATTTCTAGATTGTCTATGCGCCTTCAAGATTATTTATTTGACATTCAATATGTTCCTGGAGCCAAAAATGTTATTGCAGACTGTTTAAGCAGACTTTCATTACCTGTTACTGAAATCGATTCCAATCCTTGGAATGATTTTTCAGTTGCTAATATTATTTTGAATGGAAATCATGGAAACTGTATTTCCCAAGAGCAATGGTTAGAAGCGGATATTCAAGATTCTCTTTTAAATGATGTCAAATCTAAAGTTGTTAATGGCTGGAATATTTCTAACAAAAAGGATCTTGTTGACAGTCTGAGGCCTTTTTGGGAAGTCAGGGATGAACTTGCTGTTGCCGATCATTTTGTCTTAAGAGGTGATAAGGTAATTCCTCCTGTATCTTTAAGGGAGCGCTTAATCCATTTGTCTCATGAAGGTCATCCAGGAATTTCTCGTACGAAATCGAGAGTCAGAGATTTTTACTGGTGGCCTGGTGTTGATGGTTGTGTTGAAAAAATTGTCAGATCCTGTATTAGTTGTGAAACTTCAGATAAATCAAAAAAACTTTTAATCCACCTTTAGGTGTTGTTCATTCCCCAAATTTACCATGGGAAGAACTTGCTTTGGATATTATGGGTCCTCTCACCTGCTTTGATGGTACAATCAAATTTGTTCTTGTGTTGGTTGACCTATTTTCTAGGTGGTTTGAGCTCGTTATTGTTGATAAAATTGACACGAAAACTGTTATCAATTTTTTAGAATCTATTTTCTTGCAAGAAGGTTTCCCTGCTTCTGTACTTACTGACAATGGGGTACAATTCAAGTCTAAAGAAATGTTGAATTTTCTCTCTGTCAATGGTATTAAGCAAATTCTCACTCCTTTGTATCATCCGTCCAGCAATGGTGTTGTGGAGAGATTAAATAGGATTATCAAAGATACATTACAGTTATGTAGAAATTCCAAATTATCTTGGGAGGATGAATTAAAAAAGATGTTATGGTCTTATAGAGTCACGCCTCATCCATCTGTAGGTAAAAGTCCTTTTTCTCTTATGAGATGCAGAGTTCCCTTTTCAAAAACTAATCCTGGGTGGATGAAGCGAAATGGTATGTAATTTTGTAATTTTGATGATGTCAAAAGCACCTTGGTCAATTCTCAGACAAAGAACAGAATGTATTATGATGCAAAACATGGTACTCGACCTGCAGATTTGCAAGTTGGTCAATGGGTTTGTATTAAAAATGCGACGAAAGTACCTAAAGGTTTCAGCAAATTTTCACAACCAAAAAAAATTGCGAAAATTCATCATAACACTGTCGTTTTGGACAATGGTGAGACTTGGCACATGAGTCGTTTAGCTTAAGCTCATTCTGCTCCTGATGACAAAACATCCTCATCCTATTCTCACCATTGTTCATCTTCTCCATTCTGGTGTTATGACAATTCTTGTGAGTCATCTTCTTGTGTTCCTTCTGATACTGTCAATGATTCTAGTGAGGTTGGTCATGAAGTACCTTTATCTGTTAGACCTTTATCCAATGTTCAAACATCGTTTGGTAGAATTGTTAAAAGACCTGAAAGGTACAATGAATTTATTTGTTATTAAGCGTTATTTTTTTTTGTTTTTTTGTTTTCTTTCAAAGGGGAGGATGTGTAGTATACTACTTCCCGGTAAGTCTTGTTCTTATTTATTTACACATGTAGAATGTAGAGTTCTCTGGACAATCTGTATTCCATGTCTTGGGTGAATACGACTGTTTAGAATGTGTTAGGGCATTCTGATGGGAGACAACCTCTTCAATGGTTGTACTTATAATGCTGCCAATAAAAGGTTTACTTTACTAAACTTAATGTCTATGTCGATGTTACTACAACCCTCTCTAATAGAGGAGACTCAGGGTAAAATAATTCAATCTACTTCCTGTTTATGTCTATAGTAGTCAGGGGTGCACATAGCCACCCCCTCAGAGGGGAGTCATGATAAAATACTTCAGTGTACCTCCTGTGTAGATCTCCAGTAGTAAAAGGGAGCACAGACCCTCTCTAATAGAGGAGAGTCAGGGTAAAATAATTCAATCTACTTCCTGTTTATGTCTATAGTAGTCAGGGGTGCACATAGCCACCCCCTCAGAGGGGAGTCATGATAAAATACTTCAGTGTACCTCCTGTGTAGATCTCCAGTAGTAAAAGGGAGCACAGACCCTCTCTAATAGAGGAGAGTCAGGGTAAAATACTTCAATGTACCTCCTGTGTAGATCTCCAGTAGTAAAAGGGAGCACAGACCCTCCCTAGTAGAGGAGAGTCAGGGTAAAATAATTCAATCTACCTCCTCTGTATGTCTATAGTAGTCAGGGGTGCACATAGCCACCCCCTCAGAGGGGAGTCAGGATAAAATACTTCAGTGTACCTCCTGTGTATAGCTAACATAACTCTGGGCCTGTCCTCTCGTCTCTGGCCAAGCTCTGCACCAAACTCTGCAATTGCTCAGCACCCCCCCTCCCCAGAGATACTGCTTGAATATGGATACTATGTCATGTCTTCTGCATCACAGAACAAAGAGTCAAGAGTCAAACAGGCGTGACTGCTGCTCTAGTGCTTATTAATCCAGGTACGATCTATGTACAGGTGAATGACAGTCCTACCGGTTTAACCAAAGAGGCCTACTTGAAGACTGAATTTACCTGTGATACAGGTCGCCAAGGCTGCTCACCCCGTACACAGAACCTTCGCTGCCGACTTCGATCATGGAGAGTTTTCCGTCGACGAGCCGCAGCCTGACACCTCTGCAGGCACTTCTCTTGGTGCCATGACGGTAGTAGATGCTTTCTGTGGCATTCACGCCCCAGCAGCCCTTAGGACCACAGCTGTAGTACTTCAGCTTGCCTTTCATCTTGGTCCAGGGCAGGTCTGTGTGGTTCTTCACAGCCACTGTGTCATTGTGACGCAGGCAAAGCACATCATTGTTGACACTGACAGCAACTAGGTACCCCTCTCCACCCGAATCCAGCTGCTTGATCTTCTCTGAAAAGGAGCGAAGGAGACAACGAGTGAGTTACAAGTGAAGGTTGGACGGTGCACCTCATGCAAACCTTCACTAAACATCTCCCCAAAGCAGAGAATAATTCACCATTGTGGGCAGGAGGAGACCAAGTCCCAGGGAGGGTGGCTGTAAGTCCCCCCACCAACCACATGTTGCAGGAATTTCCCATTGAATACCACAATTTCTGAGAATCTTGATCTGCACATATATCAAATCCAAACCTATCAACCGCCAGCATATTGACAAAGCAGGCATAGATGGGGAAGTATAGATTTTCAATTCTTAGCTTCATCTTTGCTTGCTTTGAAGATGAGTTGGTATTTGATATTGTAGAGCTGACATAAATACAAGTCAGTCATTTGACATACACCATGTGAAGTGAATTAATGAATGACTGAATACATACATTTTATTTCTGTGATTACTTAAAATCATTACAATTTAAAAGGCAGAAGAGGCAGAAGAACAAACAGATTTAAAATCAATTTTAAATACAAAAATGCTCCTTAAAACCATGGCAACTATCTGATGTGTAATAAATTAGTTCTCGTCCCAGTGTCTTGTGGCTGAATAATTTTTCTTCTTTGTGGCGAAGTTAAAACGGAGCTACTATGAGAATTATGCTATTGTCATTTGGGGGTCTTCAGTAAATTGCCAGTGCTTTTTAGCCCCACATGCTGCTGTGGAAAGAGTAGTATTTTATGGTCAAAATGTCTATGCTGCCATATGTGGCATATGTGCGGTTAAAAATGTCCACGCTGGTTTCGGGGCCTGTCGAAGATGAAAAATCATGTCGGAAGAGGGCCCCTAGCAGCGTGAGACTCATCTGGCTGTTGATATCTCCCGGATATGGCCGTTTTGTCTTTCTGAAGGGAGTGAGTGTGTTGTACAAATTCACCAGAATTAGCCATGTCTAAAATAGGCCTGCTGTGGATTCACCATGTGAAGTCAAGCTCTTCATTTTATGAGACTAACCACAGGAGTCAGAGTTATCTGGTTTCCGACTGTACATTCTTGTATTTACTTACCACCTTTGTAAATCATATTGAAGAAAAAGTTGGTACATCACAGTGCAACAAAATTCTGAAAGGTTTCAAAATTAGGCATGTCAACGCAGGAAAAACAGTAGTAATAACAAGGTGCAATGAGAGCCATACGTTTTGATTTATAGTCAAACTATGGCAAGACATATTTTTATTCAATTAATTTGGGTGATTTGTACTGATTTTGGAGAGTATCAACATATGAATGAATATATAATTATCCCAGTGATTATTATAGGTGCAAGTATATTTTAATTGTATCTTTGATTTTGTATTTTCCTGTGCTGGCTTTCAGGGCACCATTTATACCTTACAGAAGTGATTGCATTTTAATTATCCAGTAGCATACTCCTCTACTGTCGACCAGAATGCCCGAGAAACAAACATGACCATTTCCATATTTTGTGAACAGAAGTATTGTCATTTTCAGTTACTTTTCACTTAAAAACAGCAGTTCATGGCTTTTCAAAGGCTTGTGGTGTGTTCAACATCACTAACAGGATGCCACAAGTTTTTGTGCATTCTGTTCCATCTTTATACCACTTAACACTTTACAACACATAATGTGTACCACCTAACTTGCAACGTTATTGACCTGACTGCTTGCAGCATAGTGCGTCCTTTTGATGAAAATGAGAAGATATTATGTGTGACTTAAACATCGACTTGTGTTATTTGTCGGCACCTTGAAGTTTGAGTGTGATCTGATATTGTTGCTTTCCATAAATGAAATAAACACAAAGGGGCATATTTACAATCCCCTGCACCATTGTTGCGTCACTTTGTGTGACGCCATGGTGACGGAAACTACCAAATCATATTTATGAGGCCACGCGAAGCCACTTTGCTTGACTTTGAATGGTCTCATAGTTATGAAGTAATGCAATGCAGAGCAAACCGCTGCGTTGCCTTACTCTGCTCTAGAGAGGCCTTCCAGGTAATTTCCATGGTTTTCAATGCTTTTGTAAACCTGGGAATGCATCACACTCTTATGCCTCCCCAGGTGAGGTGTATCGAGGAGAAATATGTGCAGCACACACAGAAAGAGGAAAAAGCCTCCCTGTGCACCTTCCTGTACAAAAACAATCCTGGATGCAATGAAGGCACCCTTGCACCATTACTGCAAGGGTGCGTTGGCACTAGGCTGCTGAAACGGCACCAGCATAGGGAGAAAGGACCGGAATGTAACGTATGCCATAGATATGGTTATTCCTGCCCTTTCACTTTGATGCAGGGCAGCACAGCAAGGTGACTTGCTGCGCTGCCCTGTGCCAAAACTCCAGAATTATGCCCCTGAATTCGTACAAAGTTGAATATTTATTTGCAGGTGATGGTGTGAAATCAAACTGATCAAAGCTTTGCACCAGGAAAAGATCAGACAGTGTCATATTTCAGCAGCTGTTGGTGGTATGACCTTCTAATAGCAGAGTTGGATGATGATAGAGTATAAAAGTGGATCATATACTCAACAGACGGCCCGTTGCTGAGATCTAAGATTTGGACTGGTTGAGAGATCCCTACCCTGACCAATCTAAGAATGTGTTACTGCTTTATAGGCTAATTTTCAAGAACAATTATATTATAGTCCAAAAAACCTAGGTTGAAAATGTGGCTACATGTCAACAGGTTTCGAATTCTTCACTGTCCCTTTGCATGACAGCGTTTACTAGTACTTGTAGCTGAGTTGGTTTCATGGTTATGAAATATAAAAGCTCACAAAATGTAAATTTTTTCTAAATGTCATCTTGGGCTGAAAATGGTGTGCCGGGCCATCCCACTCTGCTGACGCTTAGGGGGGGGCGTAACAGGCAACATTTCCACAAGGTCCCCCACTGGCTGGGGTGACATGGTGGCATCCACTGTCCACTACACTCCATACGCAAGCGGTGTATGTCGACATGGATATGGGTGTGTTCTGCATACTGCGAGGTGTCCAGCACATCTCTGGCACTGTTGGCATTGTGTACTTTCCCAATCATGGTTTTACTGCATCCTTCACACATGCCTGGTTGCCACCTCTCCCCACATTCGGCTAGTATGTGGCTGAGGTGCCATGCCGTTGCTGGCTCATTTTCATGGCTTGCCCATGTGGACATTGTAAGTTGTTCTGTCGTGTCTGGTGGGTGGGCATATTGTTGTGCCTGTTGTATGTGATTTTGTGATGTGTGCATTGCCAGAGTTGTGAGTTGCATGGTTGTGGTGTTGAGGTGTGTGGGTGTTCATTTGTATATTGCCAAGGGGCTGTACATTTCCCTTGTTGCCATCCTGGGAACGCTGGTTGATGATGGACTGTCGGAGGATGAAGGTATCATGCACACTGGCTGTGTATTTGAAGGCGACATTGTTGGGTGTTCCAAGGTGTTCTGTTGTTGCCTGCACATTGGTGTGGGACGTGTGCTTCCTGTTGCGGTGGTTGTGTGCTGTGTCACCAGGGGGCACAGGTAGTACATGTGTGCTGTGTATTGCCCCCAACACGTGCGTGCATCCTGCTATGGCGTATGGTCCTTGCTTGGTCTCCAGCGGATACTGCGCATTTTGTTGTACGTATGGGGACTGGGGAACCAGGGTGATGGTGATGTCCAGGACAGGTGTGGGGGACTTGGATGTGGCTGGCTGTGAGACTCCTCCGACTCTGGCGGGTGTTGGATGGGGGTTCCAGGGGCCAACAGGTGCAGCCACGACATCAGCTTTGTGTGGGGTGGGATGTTGGTTGTCCGCTGCGTTGTTGCCGTAGGCCTGTTAGGCGATGATGGTCAGGATGCGTAGGTTGGTTGTCCCTTTCAGCCTGTAGTGGAGGGTGACATTGCCAGATGTTGGGTCTGTGCGGCTGGTACGTTTCCTGGGGTTCCGCTGTCTTTGTCTGCGCTGCGTCTGTGTTGGTCCGGGGGGTGTTCCGGGTGTGGGATGGGGTCCTGGGGTGGTGGGTGTTGTGGCCCTCTTGGGTGTCAAGGCTGCATGATGAGTGGCTCCATGGCATCTGTTGCCCTTGGGATGTGGCCCTGGGCTGTGCTCCCTTTTGTGGTGCTGGCTGCCGTCTGACTTTACACCATGTCAGAGCAGGTGTAGATTTCCTGGTGCTAACGCACCTTATTGCCTGTTTTGTGTTTTTATCGTGGATGTGGCTGGTCGTTGTGAATGTTGAGGTGTGCTGTTGTCTCAGCTTTTGTCACGGGAACGCCTACTCTGCATCTCATTAGCGATATTTGCGGGGGTCCTCTGTGGCGATGTTTTTTGAGGCTACTATCGCGGGTAAACTGGTGCTGTGGGCTGTTAACACCGGCTTGTGAATGGGGAGGTAAATTTATCACAACTTTGGCTGCAATAAGGTGCCGTTAATTCGGCGATAGCTCCTTGTGAATATGCCCCCAAGCGTTATAAAGTTATAGAGTTAGAGTTAGAATTGGAGTTAGAGTTTTAGAGTTATAGAGTTACAGTTATTAAGTTAGAGTTAGAATTAGAGTTAGAGTTATAGTTTTAGATTTAGAGCTATAGAGTTAGAATTAGAGGTAGAGCTATAGAGTTAGAGTAAGGGTAGAGTTAGTGTTATAGAGTTTTAGTTCGGGTTATAGTGTTAGGTTTATGGATTTAGGGTTATAGAGTTTGGATTATAGAGTTAAAGTTATAGAGTTAAGGTTATAGTGTTAGGGTTAGAGAGTTTGTGTCAAATAGTTATAAAGTTATAGATTTAAAGAGTTATAGATTTAGGGCCATATTTTCAAGAACGGCGATAACATTATCGCCGCTTTAGCGGCAGGAAACTGCTGCTAAAGCGGCGATAAGTGGCTTTATTGCCGCTTTAGCGGCAGTTTCCTGCCGCTAAAGCAGCGATAATGTTATCGCCGTTCTTGAGAATATGGCCCTGAGAGTTAAAGATACAGGGGCATATTATCAAGAACGCCGTTAAAAATTATCGCCGGTTTGGCGGCAGAAAACTGCCGCTAAAGCGGCGATAATGGGCTTGATAATATGCCCTTGAGAATTCCAATAGAAGTCCATGTTCTGGTGTGAACATGGGCTTCTATTGGAATTCTCCAGGGCTTATTATCAAGCCCATTATCGCTGCTTTAGCAGCAGTTTTCTGCCGCTAAACCAGCGATAATTTTAACGCCGTTCTTGATAATATGCCCCCCAGAGTTATAAAGTTAGTGTTAGAGTTAGACTTATAGGGGTATATTCACAAGAACGTGTGATAACTAACGCAAGAGTAGCGTAACGCAACTTCCAATAACGCAGCTTATCACGGGAAAATAACCCTGTGTCAACGTGGAATTCACAACAAGGCGGTACCATACGATAGTCACCAGATAGTGCGTCAAATGCCAGCGTGGAAATCAACACCACGGCCAAAAAATGGGAAACACGAACGCGAGAAATCATGCAATGAGGCCAATCGCGGTACAAAAAGCTGCGAAAAGCAGCCCCAGGCCTGCAACTCCCACACGTCTGGCGGGCTATTGCACCATAAAAACCACAGGCACAACACACCCGAAACAAGCCAAAGCACGTAGCAACATCCATGCACCCTGACCCAGCGCAGAGGGCAACGCGAACACCACAACCCCCACAGACCACCAGCAAGGAACAAGTGGGTCGGGGAAGGCCAAGGAGAAAATGGAGAGGAAGACGGGGTGCAGACCGCAGGAAAACAAGACCAAGGCCATGGAGGCGACAAAACACCACCAGCATATGACCCACAAGCAGACCGCCTGGAATGGAGTCACAGAGCCCAGGAGGCCAATCCTGGAAGCCAAGAGGCTCCGCCAGGACGTGACAACCTAAACCAGGCACAAACCCGCTGCCAACAGGAAGGCAGCAACGGCGACAGGAGGTGGCAGTCCAGCGACACAGGAGGAGCAGGAGGAAAGCCAGGCCACAGCCATCAGTGTGGAGAGGATGCAAGGAGTAGGGAGTACGGACACAGCTCGACAGGACCTGACACAACAACAACAGGGTGAGGATCCAACAGGGACTGGGGGGATGTGGGGTGATGGGCACAATGCCACACATGCACAATGAGGTGTAGCACACTGCACATCCACAATTACCCAGGGACATGTCCCCCATCCCTGTAGCACACTGCAGCACACACACATAGCAATCACAGCACATACCATGACAATGTGGCACAAAGTGCAACACCCACACTGCAGAACAGGGAACACAACTGGGTCCACCCAGGCGCAGAAGCAGAACAATCACATTGGACAGAGCAGGGAACTGTGAGATGCACATCTACCCCTACAACCCCACAGCAGCCATGTAGGCCAAATGGACACTGTCCCAACTCAAATAGCAATCACCACCCAAACAGTCACAATGTGCATGTCGACAAGAACAAGGCGCCAACACAATGCCAACATGCACCTCCCCTTCACAATGCAGAGGGACAAACAACACCTTCAGCAGGTCTGAACAGACAACCCATCAGTGATGCCTGAGACGAACACCACACCCAGACACCAACACCCTACAACAGCCCATGGATATCCCACACAACCCACTACCAGGACAGACAAGCTACTAAGAGGAGAACCCAGACCCTGCAACAGACCACACAGCATGAAGCACCCGCAATCACGGCTGCCTCACAACACGTCAGCCACCCACACATGGCATCCCAGTGCCAGGTGGCAGAACGCCAAAAGGAGGTGGCCCAACAGGTGAGGGTGTTGCCTAAACCATGGAATGCGAAGTAGAACACATACGTGGGTGTCCAATACCATTCAGGGACCACCTACACCCCACAAAGGCGACCCACACCCCCACAGAGACACATGCACATATCATGTTGAACTGGCTACGGGCACGTGCACCCGGCCCCTTTATTGGCAGGGCCACATGCACAGTGACACCTGTGCTGGATGTGTGTGGGGTGAGTATAAGCCAGCCCGCACGGAGTGCTTGGCGCTGGCAACAACCTGAACAGTGGACACCAGTGTAATGGAAACAGAAAACACCAGCATAACAGAGTCAAATGCAGAGCAACATGGAGGGATCCGGAGTAAGGACAGAGGACACCCAATATTCAGTAAGGAGGTTCCGTGAGTTTCAGTGCACTGAGGTAGGGGCACTAGAGAAGAGCGCGCACATGTCCAGAAATTGCTAGGATTGTGTCCCTTCAGGTTAGTCCTGATGCAGATGCAGTGGGGTGTGGTACACCTGCATCAACTTCCTCATCAACGTCCCAGGTCTTCCCCACTGCATGAGGTGACACTGTGGCGCTACCTCACAACAGCACATAACTCAATCAGTAATGGACAATGGCTTGCGGTGCACTGAGTCACTGGCACCTGGAGTGCTGAGCAGGGCAGCAGGCCGATGATGGCATCCATGACAGGTCTGGGCAACTCCATAGGTCTGTTAGGACCACCCTTTCGACTCTGGCAGATGGCGGTTGAAGGTGGTCCTTGTGGTGGTGGCGTGTGCCTCCTGTGGTGATGCGACGTCCGAGCCGGTCAAGACTCGATGCCATGTGTGGGACCTTGTGGACCACAGTTGGTGCCGGTGGAGGCGGGCAGCGCAGGGCCACAGACACATGGCGTTGATCACCTCAAGACCATCGCTACAGAGTCCATTCAATGTCCCAGAAGGAGGGGTCCCAGACCTGACCAGTACAGAGTTAGTGGCCCTGGATGCACTGCGGCCGGCACAGGCACCCAGCCACGGGACGGTGACTTACGGTGCAGTCAGATGGGCCAAGCGACCTGAGCGGGTCCCCATCAATGTCCGAGGTGTATGTTGCGGAGGGTTTCGGGGGACAGTGGAAGGTGTCCTCCAGGGCATGATGCGGAAGGTCTGATGTTATGTGGAAGCAGCAAATGGAGGAGTGGAAAGCGCAACCCTCGTTTGCACCAACAATTCGGGATCAGCTACATGAGGATGAAAACTAGCCCCTAGTCCATAGACTCAAACGCCACCAATGTACGACCAGTCAGTGTCCATGAATGTCGGGGAACAAACTTAGTGGCACAGGTGCTGAGAGGGGATGCAGTCTGCAATGATGCCAGTACACAGATGTGAACTCCGACATTGCCAAATCAAAACTCTGTGAGCTACTGGACCGCAGTGTAGGCCGGAGGCAGCGGTCAGCAGTGGACCATTGCCACGGGTCGTTGGCTCGCGAGGCACAGAGTTTGTGACACAATGGCAGTTGTCGGTAGTGTTCAATCACCTCCGTGACACTGATCCTGTTCCCTCCGGACTGCAACGTGTCATCCTCTTACGCCCCGCCGTGCATGCGAGGAAATGTATTCTGGCTTCTGAATTACCGATGTTCAGTTACAAATCAGTGATTCCACTTGTGCGCAGCGTAGGCCGAGGGCAGCGGTCAGCATGGGCCCACAGACATGTCTCGTGTGCTTGTGATGCATTCGTTTGCTTCACTGATAGCAGGGAGTTTAGTGATATCACCCCTGCAGTAGACATCTGGTCACTGCCATGGTGTAATCAAGACTCAGTTCCAAATGTGTGACCTACCTGACCGTGGTGTAGGCCTGAGGCAGCGGTCAGCATGGCCCATTCACTGAGTGTCGCCGGCATAGGTTGGATGGCCCCACCGGCCTGCGTAGTTCAGGTTCAGTGGCACCACGTGTAGCCGGCTGGCGTTGAACAGGGTTAGTGGTGCCATGTGTAGCCTGCTGGCATTGAACAGGGTTAGTGGCACCAGGTGTAGCCTGCTGGCATTGAACAGGGTTAGTGGCACCACGTGTTGCTGGCTGGCATTGAACAGGGTTAGTGGCACCACATTTAGCCTGCTGGCGTTGAACAGGGTTAGTGGCACCACATGTCGCAAGATGCCCATATGGAACTATGCCTCACTGATTGGAGGGGTCTGGTGCTGTGGCCGCTGGCCTGGATTTGGGGTCACTGCCATTCATGACTCAAGACACAGTTCCACATGTGGGACCTACTGGTCCGAAGAGTAGGCCGGGGGCGGCAGTAGAGTACGTCAACGGAAAAGGAATAACACGGGCCGGTGTCGTGGCAGCCGTGATGGTCTGAGGTGGTGTAGTGTAGTTCCTATTTCCCTAATAGGCTCTGCGCATTGGAATAATATACCCTATATTGCACAGAGATGTGAAGCATCTCCTTCACCATAGGATGCCGCAGCAATGTTCGCGTCCGTAGTTACCTGTGTGCCTGTTGATCCCTCTCGTACCTCAGCAGTAGCAGGAAGCATCTGTGAGATCTCAAGGAATGCCGTCATCAGGATTGGTAGCTTCTGGGGACAACACAGAGCATGGGCCGTTATTGGGTCCAGCAGAGTATCGATATCCGTTGGCATGACTGATGGGAGTGTTAGACAGATGTCTAGCACGCATTCTTCACCGCAAAGCAGGCAGCATAGAACAGGTAAGATGCAATCTTGCCAGATTGGTCTAAATGACAGAAACCATGTTGTATTAAGTTCCCGTAGATGAGGTATGCCCAAAAGTTGCACTATGCGCTCACAGCACTTCCGTTCTAGGAGAGCTTTCTCTAAATTGCTGGGAGTGACGCCGGCTGATAGGCTTGCCATAGCGTAGTAGTAGGAATAAAAACAGTATTCCTGCAACGAGTGCTAGAATTAATGGCACACCACCAAACACCGAATGTGCAAAGTTTGGAATGATTCCGAGGACTGCCTGAAAAGGTGTTAACAGTCCTGAACAGATGGTCTTAAATACATGTACAATCCCGCTCATATCAGACATGTTTAAGATACGTCCCATCATTTCTACGAAATGTATAGGGCAGTTTGTACGAATTAAAGCCTGTATCTCAGCCGAAGTCCTTGCAATTTGTAGATCATAGATTTCTTTGGCCGAGGTCAAAGGCACGGTCTGTTGTAAAAGCATGGCTTTCATTCTGTTTAAAGTATCAAAACGTATATAAGAAACATTCAATGAAGGCCATAGAGGCGACTCCCTGACTGTCTCTATTTGGGGGAACAATACTTGCATACAACAAGTAACCCTGGAGCCAACCGTTACCAGATATGGGATTCCTGGCAACATGCCACAGCAACTCTGATCATTCAACATGAGGTAACTCCCATTAGAAAGTTGGCCAACCGTCGGATTAATCACAGCAGCTGGTGTACCCTGTAGGTGGCAGGACAAGTTTGCCACAGAACCATTACAAGCCCCGTGTAAAGAAATGTCCTGACATATGAGAGATCCGCTCAGTGCACTTTCACAGTGTGTACCGCTTAGAAACACTTCACGATCCCCACTCCAACATCTGTATTCGTAAGGTAAATCCCAGGATGTCTTAATGTATTCTTTACCCAACCTTTCATATTTGCCTGCTTGCATTTGTTTGAGGCAATACTGAAAATGAAAAGTAGAGACAGGCAGAGTTATTTTGCCATGAATAAGCCATTCTGTAGCTGGTTTTTCTGCTACCGTAAATGGTAATCTTTCCAGTTTTTCAATGCTCAGCACTGTATACTTTGCTCCCCTTTGTGCCAGTTCGATCTGTTTATCCGTTAGATTGTATTCTGCAAACAGAGACGACGTGTTGATAAAATGCCAAGGCACATAGCCTTCACGCAAGGATTGCAGCGTCCAGCCTAATAACATAATAGAACGTAACTGAGATTGGCCTTGTTGTAAAATGGCTAAATCTTGTTCCAGTATGTCTATAGCACAGGATACAATGCTGTCCAATGAATAAATTCTGGATGACAAAGTTGTTAACCCATTGTCGACCACAGTGAGAGTTTTCTCTAAGTTAATACGATCAAGCTCACGTATTCGTTCTGCGGCCTCTGCCTGTGAAACCTTCCATATTTCATTATAAGCAACATAAATGCCGGCATATATGAAACTTTTTTGACGCGGTTTTCTTGGTCCTTGCAAGAAATCCCTAAGGTCTGCGTCTTCTTTAAGTAAAGATAAGTGTTGTTTCACATCCTCGAGTGTAGATTTTTGTAACCAGTCGAGGCACAATTTTCCTACACTGTATGTTGTTACTATCCCTGGATGTTGTTGTTGAACATAACGTGGGTCTGGCCTATGAATAGTAAAGCCCTGTATTCTATTCAAGAATCTTTCTTGACAGATGTTTGTGTCTGTGGGCCAGAGCAACCATTTTTTCCAATCAGGATCTGATCTGTTGTTTTGTAGTATTGTGTCTACTGTGACCGCTCCCTGTGTAGTGGTATTACTTGCAGGTGTTGGTACAGAAGGTGTGTTCATGTCTTTGATCTTGGCTAAACCAAGGCAAGATGTTTGTTGCACAGTGTCATTCAAAAACATTATTTTATGTGGGATGATACAGGCTCTAAACAAAGCTTCTACCCCCTGCACTTGCCAATCTTTAGAACCCCAGACAGATTTTGTGTTGATTGTGTCTTTCCAAAAGTCAAATCCTTGTCTAGACAGTTAGGTAATAAAGGCTGCAGAATAAATCTGTTTTGTATTAGTTAACATAATTTTCTGTCCTGTTTTGTTTACATTCATATAGTAAAATGTTTCTGGATCAGATGTATTGTACCCTGAAAAATATGGAAACTTATTTGCAAACGTTTTTGAACTAGCCTTTGGTGGTGTAGGACAATGTTCCCATTGGTTACACATAAACACATTTCTGGTTGTTGCAGATTTATGCAAGAAATGATGACCATAGTGGTTGTAACAATAAAGCTGTTCGTAGTCTGATGAGCCCTCTAAGTATTCATTGTTAGAGAATGCAGCAGACCTTTCTAGATCAGACATCATATCATTAACAGTCTCAAAGTCCTAATCATCAGAATAGGTACTGGAGGTAATAAAGTCACTTAATGAAATTTTAAATAAATGTGGAATCTTCAAAAGTTCCGTCGGGCCGAATATGTCGAAATCGGTTTTGTCCCAAACGATACCATCCTGTATAGGAACGGCTGTGATGTTCACTGCTGACAAGTCTCTTGATTCACGATGGGAAGATTTGTGTGGTTTTAAAAGTAAGTTCACATTTTTACTTTCAGGGTCCATACGAATGTATTTGCCATTTATAAGCATGCTAAGAGTCATAACCAAAGCTAGCTAAAACAGAAAGAAAAATATTCCAGAAATAAACCATATTTCAATCCATGGTGAAACCAGATAAGTCTCTTTCAGAAAATGAAAAAAGTCTTGTACTTGTTGTTTGAAAGTTTTTGAGGCTGGCGTCGTTTCAGGCTCACTTGGATCCTCAGAAAACGTATCAAAGTTAATGAAATAGCCAGAAGCAGTTCGGTCAATTGTTGAAATTGCATCAGGATTCGTAGAAATCGCTGGAACCAGTTGATCACGTGTTACGTTGGTGTAGACAGGTGTATTTGGACGAACTGTTACTTGAGTTTCAAGAGGGATGAGTTCCATAGCATTGTTGCTTAGTCCTTCATCTTTTACTGCTGAATTCTCGATGGTTATGAGTCTTTCAGTCTGAACCTCTTGGATAGTAGCGAGAGGAGTGCGTCTGCTACTAGGTCGGAGTCCACGAGGCCTACTATTTAGTATTGGCCACAAACTGTGGTTTGATGAGGTCGATTGACCCAAATCTTTTCTCCTTTTTTCCAGCAAGGGGCAGCAGAAGTACTGTTCTTGTTCCGTGGACGGCTAGGACAGGTACTGGTTGTCTGTAAGAAGGTCCAAATTCCTTCTTGTCCGCAATTTTCTCTCTGACTAGATCCCCAACTTTTGGGATCCAGACAGGCCTTGCTGGGACTGCCGGTTTTTCCCCAGTGGTGGTTGGCTTCAGGAACACGTTGCTTTGTTTCGATCTTAGTTCATTTAGATCCTGTAAAACAGCCAAACGATCTTTGATATCAAAGGGTTTATTTTCCATCACTGTGCCTTTACATTCGAGATCAGGAACCCACATTCTTGTCTGAAATAGGACCTCATATGGAGTGACCCCCCCTGGAGAACTTCTTGGCAAATTATTTAATGAGCGTTGGACCCCATAAAGATGTTTGACCCACCCATCACCCGAACCTCATACTCTAGCTGTTATAAACTGCTTTATGTCCCGGTTTTTCCTTTCCATAACAGAATTTCCCTCAGGATGAAACGGAGAGGAGTACCGCAATGCTACGCCCAAACTGGCCATGGCTTCTTTGTAAGCCCGAGAGCTAAACGCAGGGCCCTGGTCAGAATGTAGTGTGCCAATTGCGTATGTGCCGATAAACACTCGCAAATCTTTTATAACAGTTCAAGCGTCAGCCGAGCGCTGAGGCCACATCCATAGGAACCTTGAGCACGAATCCACTGCGACCATTATTTATTTATAGTTACCGTCCCTTTGCAAGGGATCGCAGTGGTCCAGGTAAACACAAGCTAATGGTTTGTCTGAAATCAACAGGGGTGTCTCGCGCAGGACGTTTCACTGTGGAGACTTTCATCTGTTGGCATATTTCACATTCCAAAACATGGTTTTTGGTCTGTTTCCTAATGCCAGGCCACCAATATCTTTGTTTTAGTAAAGATACTGTTGCAGAAACACCTGCATGGGCAGAGGCTATCCCCTCATGTGCTGCTAGGATCAGTCCTAATCTACGTTCCATGTTTGGAATTACCCTATCCCCCACTCCAGGGATTCGAGCAAAGGAACGTTGTTCGCATCAATTACATAAGAGTACTTGAGTGGAAATTTCTTTGGTAACGCTGCACCACTGCCTTTGCTTGAAGCATTGACAGCCAACAATATCTCACTGTCTATTCTCGTTTTTGAACGAGTGATCGCAGCTACGGAAGCCGTCTGAACAGCCCACTTTGCGGCTTCATCAGCCAATGAATTCCCTGCAACGTGAACGCCATCACGTTGATGACTCACCGTGTGTATCACGTGAGGTTTTGGTAGTTCGTCTCTCAACTGAACTACTTGTTCCCAAAGCGTTTTATGCTTTATTGTGCCACCTTTTGCATCTTTGAACCCGTTTTCAAGCCAATTCTGTATATATTCATTATACGACTGAACACAGTAAAAGAATCGCACACTATAAGTGTGGGGAATTCGCGGTCTGTATTTTCAAGTGCCAGTTTGAATGCTTGTAGCTCAGCTCGCTGAGCTGTACAATCTCCTAGAGATTGAGTTTTAGTGACCATTGGTCTGAAGTTACCATCTTGCATGCGACCTTTAACGATTGCGGACGCTGCACTGTAAGCTTGCTTACTCCCTGTAGCGGGTTGTGCTGATCCATCAGTATAAATTATAAATTCGTACTGATCTAGAGGCAACATTTCAGTGGGCAGAGGACATTCATGTTCATATTGCAGGAACGCTTGTGTTTTTAAATCAGGATCAAAAACATATTCAACATCTGTTGCAGCAAGAGAATTAATCCATTGTATCCATCTAGGATGTAAAGCTTTTGCATTTGGACAGCTTGCTTTTGTAACCGCCTGTAAGGCTGGTACTGGAGTTACGACAATAATGCGTTTCCCTTGAGCTAGAGTTTTAACTGCTGTCAGTATTTTTTTCATTTCTGCTTGTGTATACAAATGTGATTTGTATGCTATTGGTACTTTTTTACCCTCATTAAATGTTAAATAGGGGAATCCGCATTGTCCCGAAATTATTCGGATCACTAAATTACGTTTATTTACGCGTGTTTGTAAGTGATTTGTTGCTAACATGTGAGCTTGGAGTGAACGCAGGATTTCTGTGTGTTCTTGTGTCCAATGTTTTGTTGAAAATTCAGGTTTTATTAATTCGTAGAGAGGTTTAAGGCTTGCTGCGTAACTTAGAATATAAGTTCTTCCAAAATTTAGGAAACCCAAGATGGATTGTAAATTTTTCAGCGTTTTTGGAGGTTGGAGCAGCGTGCACTTTTCTAAAAAGTTAGCTGCCAGGCTCTTGCCTTCACTTGAAAGCTCATATCCTAGGAAAAGGACATTGAGATGGGCAATTCTGGATTTTTTAAAGTTGAATTTATAGCCTTCAGAGGCGAAGCCCAATATAATGGTACTCACCCTATTCAAGTGCCTATCTAGGTTATCGTCTGTCAGATAGATGTCATCGACATATGACAATGCCTCATTATCATAAATTTGTAGTAACTCTGTTATCCTTGCTGAGAATAACCCCGGGCTGTTTTTGAACCCTTGTGGGAGTCTACAAAATTGACACTGGGTCCCCATTATTGAGAAAGCTGTTAAGTACCTGGTTTCAGGTGCTATGTTTTGACAAAAGAAACCATTATAAATGTCCAATGTGGTTTTATATTTCCTGCGCACAATGTTATTCATTAATGCTGTGCTATGTGCATTTTGCACTGCAAATGTTTTGGAACAAGTGTTCAAGTGTCTGTAATCCAAAACTAGACGATATGTATTGTCTGGTTTGGATACAGGAAACAAAGGATTGTTCATTGAGGAGGTGCATGTTTCAATCACCCCTTGGTATTCAAGTTGATCTAAGATCTCCCTGACCTGTTTTTTAGCTTCTTACTTTATTGGGTACTGCCTTTGTGCAGTAGGTTCATTTTTTAGCTGTATTTTATGGTGAGGTGAGTCCTCATCCCATCCTACATGATTTTTATAAAATGCTAGGGCCTGGGCAACTGCCCATTCCCTGGCATAAGTATATTTTAGGAGAATTGGAATATGGTTGGAGAAGGCTGGCATAATGATGTCCTCGCCATGTGGGCACTCCCTGACAAAGTTTGGTGGCCAGTCCTTTTCTGCTAGAAGTATATCATAACCCCTTGAAAGTTTCTCCCAAAAGAGTGTTTTCACTTTTCTTGGTATGTCTACCTCCATTCGGAGTGTTATTTCATATAACTTTTGTGGAGTACTAACCCTGGTGTCTACAGTCTCTACTGTGATGTACTCATTCAAGTCCACTGTCTCCAGAAGTTCCTTCAGGTTCTGGCGAGCTATTGTTACTTCTGCTGCACTGTCCAGAATTGTCTGAGCCCATTCTCCGTTCTTGAGCTGAGTTCTCAGTATTCTCGGCATGTCTGATCTTCAGACCTGCTACCTTCTTTTTTGTGAATTGAGGTTTTGATTTATTTTTCTGAACGTGTTTATCGTCTTTGGATTTCACGCGTTCTTCTCTGTGTTCTGACCGCCCTCTTCTTTCTGATGTCTGTGACGATATCTGAAAGGTACGAGAGGAACGTGTATCAGTATCTTGATTTGGAAATACTGCTTCAATTTGAGTAATTTTTGAGCTATCCAGAATGGAATTTGTTCACGTTTTGTGGGCATTTTACCCATGACTGCGTGTAAAGTCTGTGGAGTAATTTTTTGTGTATTCCCCTGTTGAGGGGTTTGATTTGGAATGGTCATTGGTGGTTGGACTGTGAAAGTCCGCATGACATATTGGACTAATTGTCTGTAAATTTTTATTAACTCTTGTAGTTGAGTAAGTATTTCCTCGTCTGACATTTCATCGATGTCAGGATGAGGTGTGTAGCCGACTAGAATCGGCCATGTTGCTCCTGGTCTACCTAGTGGACCGAGCCTGGTAATGTTTTTGTGATGTTTTAGGGCGCCTTTAAACCAGAGATTATGCTCCTGGTATGTGAGTGGAATTTTAATATCCTCGAAAGGAATATATTCCTCTGGTGGTTCATCTTCTTTAAAGAAGTGAAACACTTTTGTTACTGGATTTGATTCTGGGAATACTATCCATGAATAGAATACCTCTGTCTGAAAGGATTCGTGTGCCTCTATCACGAAAACTGCTCTACCACCTATTGGTAATAGGCCGTGTTTTATAAGTTTTAGAGTGATGGCTCTCCTTAAGTTTGGAGGGATTGTTTATAACACCCTCATCGGTTTCATTTAAACCTGTAAAGTTAAAAGCTGTTACGACTGGATCAGCCGCAGCTACACCGTTCTCGGTGGCAGTATCCCCGTTCAGGGACATTGTTTTTTGAAAAATGTAGAACAAGTTTCAAGGAAACAAAAGATAAGGTGCACAATATTTTGGAACACTGTATCCTTCAATGTTGAACAAACCAAACAGCTAATATATAGGATTTTTGTCCTATTTAGCTTTGGCGGATACTTAACTCTACCCACTCCAGACGTCTTATGGAGTATGTGAGTAGGGGTCTCTGAGAAAAGCACGACTGAGTTACTCAGTATCTAGTATTAAATTAGTGCCTTACCAAACGTTGGGCGCCATGTAGTGTAGTTCCTATTTCCCTAATAGGCTCTGCACATTGGAATAATATACCCTATAGATTCGACATAGGACTGAGGTCAGTATGTCCCTATCGAGTATATTAAACTTAATTACTTTCTGCCAGCTAACTCAGAGGCCACTAGAAACTCCTTGTAAACAAGAAGGGAGTAGTTTCTGGCAACCGCATAAACATGACAACTTTGTTTCCCTTTAGAATCGGAACACTCGCAGAATCGTGGAAACAACAGATAACAGTTTCACTCAGCTAATCGTGCATGCTTAGTTTCTTCAGAGTTACACAGAAAGAATAGACAGGCGTTTCAATAAAAGGATTTATTGAACAGTCTTGTTTCTCGTGTAAGAGATATGAGCTGTTATGATCACAAGACAGTATGCGAGATATATTATGTACAGCGTAAGCAGTAGAAAGAAATAATACTACGCTAGCATTATCTTTTAGCTATGACACATATATTCATATACATAAATAACATAAGCGGGGAGAGGAGTTGCCTAACGGCTAGGGCGTCCGACCTCGAATCTGGGGAACTGGGTTCGAGTCTCGGCAATGACGCTGAACATCCTGTGATTCTGGGCAAATCACTTAGGGGTCGATTCCGATTCGGGCCGGAAATCTCTCCGACCGAGCCGGACCCGGAGAGATTTCCGACCGGATCGGACCCGTGCAGTCCGACCGAACGAGTCCGATGCATTCGTATGCCACCGGACACGAGTCGGTCGGACTCCCATTGAACTCAATGGGAGCCGGTCGCACAACGCGTACGCGTGGCTCCCATTGCCTCCAATGGGTGCGAGGGCGGACAAGGCGCCCCTACAGCGAGTACGCCGTGAAGCGCTTCGCGGCGTACACGCACAGGTAGGGGGACCCATGGGTCCCCTGTGTGCGCCTCGCACGGGTACGCGTACAGGGGGTCCGACACGGACCCCCGAAGTACGGCTCCGACAGCGAGTTC
The DNA here is from genome assembly GCA_963921515.1 of Calotriton arnoldi. NCBI lineage: Eukaryota > Metazoa > Chordata > Amphibia > Caudata > Salamandridae > Calotriton > Calotriton arnoldi. Next base: position 231,753 of record CAWUFW010006808.1, on the reverse strand, counting down.
GAGTCGGACGGCGCGAGTCGGTCGGAGCGGTCGAGGTGCGCATCGTACTTACCCGGCCGGAAAACGTCTCCATTGCGCGGTGCGAATCGGGTCCGAGCGAGTCGGTCGGAGCGGTACGATCCGGGTACGAGTCGGTCGGAGCGGTCGGGTCGCCCGGACGGGTCGGTCGGGCGACTCGCATCGTACTCGCCGGCCGGACCCGCGTACGATTCGGTCGGGAAAAAGGGCTCCGAATCGGATCCGGTAAAGCCGAATCCTATTCGGAGCCCTACCGGCCGAGATCGGAATCGGCCCCTTAATCTCCCCGTGCCTAACAAAAATGAATGTGTGTCCTAATGTAACGTAACTGGTGCTATGTAAAGCGCTCTGATACCCGATTCGGGTCAAGTTCGCGCTATATAAAACTCTGCAAAAAAAAAAAAAAAAAAGCTAAAAATGCGAGTACTCATAAGATGCTTCTCTAACTAGTTCTAACCCAGTGCACCTAACCTAAGTGTAGTGCAAGGTAAGAAGTAGGTGATGTATTCTATAGTATGGTATGCTATAGTATGCCAAGTCTCTGGTATGCCAAGAGTCTGGTATGCCAAGAGTCCCTCTAGGTTCTAGTCAGCTCCATACCTTGAGAATGAGAGAGGTGGGAATCTCTTTCCGGATCTCAAACTCTAACACCCCGCAAAGGGAGTCAGAACACTGGAAGCTGGATTCTCTGCGAGCAGGGAGGACAGCGTCTCTTGTCAGTGCGTCAGGCCGGGATACGGGCTCCTCTAAAGTCGAGGTCTCCTCCTACTTGCTTGGGCAAGGGAAGGTATATTTATACCCGGTAGGTGCCTTGGAATGTTAGCATTGACGTAAAGCCGGGCAGAGGAAGACGTCAGGAATGAACCCTTAAGGAATAGCGGTTCATGCATAATAAATGAGTTCTTGGAGAAATCAATAATCCTGTGCTAGGGGAACTCCCAAGAGCTTAAGGGTCTGCTTTCTAAGAACTCGTTGTGACGTTGGGGTGGACGGATGTAGGTGACCATGCCTGTATTTGGATAGAATGGCTAATGCCTAAATAAGGACTGGGATCTTATGCCTATATAAGGGCAATGCGAATTGTGCCTATATAAGGACATGTTTCAGGAAAACCTATATACGGACACCTAAAGCGGAATACAACAGTGGCTGCCAAGGTCTCGGGCCTCGGGCATGTGGCTTGCGCCGGCATGTGGTGGGCCCTCCTTGACACACGCCGGTGTTGGAAGGTGATCAGTGTGGTCTGGCTGCGCAGGGGCTGGCCTGACGGGTTCGTGGACCAGCGAGCCAGGGTCCCGCAGACGCACGGCATCTCAGGCAACTCCACTCACAGGGATGGCGTCGGCCTCGTGGCGAGGTGGGAGGCGCCGCCCTGGCAGAGATGTGGGTACGTCACCATGGAGATGGGTGTGTTCTGCATACTGCGAGGTGTCCAGCACATCTCCGGCACTCTTGGCATTGTGTACTTTCCCAATCATGGTTCTACTGCATCCTTCACACATGCCTGGTTGCCACCTCTCCCCACATTCGGCTATTATGTGGCTGAGGTGCCATGCCGTTGCTGGCTCATGTTCAGGGCTTGCGCATGTGGACATTGTAAGTTGTTCTGTCGTGTCTGGTTGGTGGGCATATTGTTGTGCCTGTTGCATGTGATTTTGTGATGTGTGCATTGCCAGCGTTGTGAGTTGCATGGTTGTGGAGTTGAGGTGTGTGGGGTGTTCATTTGTATATTGCCATGGGGCTGTGCTTTCCCTTGTTGCCATCCTGGGAACGCTGGTTGATGATGGACTATCGGAGGATGAAGGTATCATGCACACTGGCTGTGTATTTGAAGGCGACATTGTTGGGTGTTCCACGATGTTCTGTTGTTGCCTGCACATTGGTGTGAGACGTGTGCTTCCTGTTTTGGTGATTGTGTGCTGTGTCACCAGGGGGCACAGGTAGTACATGTATGCTGTGTGTTGCCCCCAACATGTGCGTGCATCCTGCTATGGCGTCTGGTCCTTGCTTGGTCTCCAGCGGATCCTGCGCATTGTGTTGTACGTATGATGACTGGGGTACCAGGGTGATGGTGATGTCCAGGACAGGTGTGGGGGACTTGGATGTGGCTGGCTGTGGGACTCCTCCGACTCTGGCGGGTGTTGGATGGGGGGTCTCAGGGGCCAACAGGTGCAGCCACGCTATCAGCTTCGTGTGGGGTGGGATGTTGGTTGTCCGCTGTGTTGTTGCCGTATGCCTATTAGGCGATGATGGTCACGATGCGTAGGTTGGTTGTCCCTTTCAGCCTGTAGTGGAAGGTGACATTGTCAGATGTTGGGTCTGTGCGGCTGGTACGTTTCCTGGGGTTCCGCTGTCTTTGTCTGCACTGTGTCTGTGTTGGTCAGGGGGGGGGTGTTCCGGGTGTGGGATGGGGTCCTGGGGTGGTGGGGGTGGGTGTTGTGGCCCTCTTGGGTGTCCGGGCCGCATGATGTGTGGCTCCGTGGCATCTGTTTCCCTTCGGATGTGGCCCTGGGCTGTGCTTCCTTTTGTGGTGCTGGTTGCCGTCTGACTTTACACCAGGTCAGAGCAGGTGTAGATTTTCTGGTGCTAACGCGCCTTATCGCCTGTTTTGTGTTTTTATCGCGGATGTGGCTGGTCGTTGTGAATGTTGAGGTGTGCTGTTGTCTCTGCTTTTGTCACGGGAACGCCTACTCTGCATCTCATTAGCGATATTTGCGAGGGACCTCTGTGGCGATGTTTTGTGCGGCTGCTATCGCGGGTAAACTGGTGCTGTGGGCTGTTTACACAGGCTTGTGAATGGGGGGTAAATTTATCACGACTTTGGCTGTGATAAAGTGCCGTTAATTTGGCGATAGCTCCTTGTGAATATGCCCCATAGAGTTATGGAGTAGAGTTAGAATTGGAGTTAGAGTTATAGAGTTAGATAGAAAGTTATGGAGTTAGAATTAGCGGTAGAGCTTTAGAGTTAGAGTAAGGGTAGAGTTAGAGTTATAGAGTTAGTGTTAGGGTTATAGAGTTAGGGTTACAGAGCTAGAGTTATAGAGTTAGAGTGATAGAGTAAGAGATAGAGGGCCAGATTTACAACCCTTTTTTGCAGCGGCAAACGGGAGATCCTCCTGTTTGTGACCGCAGAAAAGGGTAAAGGCATGTACAAATGCTATTTTGCGAGTCACATACTCGGAAAATAGCATTTGCGACTCCCAGTATTAGGAAGGGGCGTCCCTTAATAATAGCGAGTCACCATGCCATGTACAATTGAATTGCAACCGCATTTGCAGCTGCAAAACACTTAGGGGCATATTAACAAGGGCCAGTGATAATTATCGCTGGCCCCACATAGCGATAGAAATATTATCGCCAGCTATCGCTGAAAATTATCGCCATGATAACGCTATATTTACAATGCATAGCGCTATGGCGATAATATTTCAGCGATAGCGGTGCTTGCCATGGAACATCGCTGGTTTTCCAGCGATGTTCCATGGAAAACAGCGATAACATTGCTGATACGACCCTGTGGTCGTATCCGAGGTAGCGCAATTTTTTTTATCGCTGCACCTCCTTGTTAATATCGCGAAGCTGCCTTCGCGATATTTTCATGTGTTGTTTTCACAGCCACGCCTTCTTTGCATATCATTAGCGATGCGAGGCGAGGCTGTGAAAAAACGGGCTCTACATCAAAGAAACACGCGCTAGCGTGTCCTTGATGATATTGCGATATAATTATCGCCGCTTATCGCCCGAAAACGGATGCTAAAGCGGCGATAATTATATCGCCAGCCCTTGCTAATATGCCCCTTGCAGTTTGCCACCTACTTCAAGTAGGTAGTAAACCACTCGCAAACAGGAAGGGGTCCCCAGGGGACCCCTTCCTCTTTGTGAGTATGTGAGGAAATATTTTTTAAGAGCAGGCAGTGGTGCCAGGGACCACTGCCTGCCCTTAAAAAATAAAACTGAAAAGTTTTCTTTTTTAAATGCATCCCGTTTTCGGGCTGCATTTAAAAAAAACCTGCTTTATTTAAAAAGCAGTTCCAGACGTGGTGGTCTGCTGACCCCAGTAGGCCACCATCCCTGGCTTGATAATATGCCCTTGAGCATTCCAATAGAAGCCCATGTTGACACCAGAACATGGGCTTCTTTTGCAATTCTCCAGGGCATATTATCAAGCCCATTATCGCCGCTTTAGCGGCAGTTTTCTGCCGCTAAACCGGCGATAATTTTAACGCCGTTCTTGATAATATGCCCCTTAGAGTTATAGAGCTAGGGTTATAGAGTTAGAGTTATAAAGTTATAGCGTATAGAGTTAGTGTTATAGAGTTAGAGCAATAGAGTTAGAGCTATAGAATTAGAGTTAGGCTAGAGTTAGAGTTCTAGAGTTAGGGTTATAGAGTTATCTAGTCATAGAGTTATAGAGTTAGAGTTATAGAGTTAGACTTACAGAGTTAGAGTTATAGAGTTACAGTTAGGCCAGAGTTAGAGAGTTAGGGGCATATTATCAACGGCCAGCGATAATTATCGCTGGCCGTGCTTAGCGATAGATTTCTTATCGCTGGCTATCTCTGGAAATTATCGCCCTGGTAGCGCGTTATTAACAACACGCTTCTCCAGGGCGATAAAAATTCCAGAGATAGCGAGGTTATCTGCCGTTTTGCAGGGAACATCGCTGGTTTTCCAGCGATGTTCCCTGCAAACGGCGATAACCTTGCTGATACGACCCTGTGGTCGTATCAGCAGAATCCACCCCTATGTTAGGGATGGCTAAGTCGGGATTATAGCAGACGTTAGATTTTGGCGAAAACGGCCGTTTTCGCCAAAATCTAACGTCTGCTATAATCCTGTGGGCTGCCTTGTAAATATCGCGATGTGCACATCGGCGATATTTACAACATAGCCCATCTGGGGTATGCGCCAGTAACGCTCCACTTTGCATCTCATTAGAGATGCAAGGATGGGCGTTGGGGGAAAGGGCGATAGTGCAGGGATTCACGCGATAGCGTGACCTTGCTGTTTAGGCGATAGAATTATCGCCGCTTTCCGTCCGAAAACGGACGCTAAAGCGGCGATAATTGACTATCGCCTGGTTGTTAATATGCCCCTTAGAGTTATAGGTTTAGGGTAATAGAGATAGGGTTAGAGTTATAGAGTTCAGGTTATAGAGTTAGAGTTATAGAGTTATAGAGTTAGAGTTAGAATTGGAGTTAGAGTTATAGAGTTATAGAGTTACAGTTATTAAATTAGAGTTAGAATTAGAGTTAGAGTTATAGAATTAGGGTTATAAAGTTAGAGTTATAGCGTTAGGGTTATAGAGTTAGGGTTAGAGAGTAATCTAGTTATAGAGTTATAGAGTTAGAGTTAGAGTTATAGAGTTAGACTTATAGAGGGGCATATTAGCAAGACCCACGTTAAAATTATCGCCGTTTTTGCGGCAGGAAACTGCCGCTAAAACGGAGTTAGAGTGAGAGAGTTAGAGTTATACATTTAGGGTTATAGAGATAGGGGGGCATATTAGCAAGAAGAGGTGATAATCATCGCTAACCCTGCTTAGCGTGATTTTTTTTATCGCCGGCTATCGCTGGAATATATCGCCACGCTAACGCTGTATTAGCAACGATTAGCGCTATGGCGATGAATATTCCAGCGATAGCGGGGAAATGGGCCAACATCGCTGAAAAACCAGCGATGTTGCATGGAGAAGGGAGAACACCTTGCTGATACGACCCTGTGGTCGTATCAGCATAATCCACCCCCATGTTAGGTATGGCTAACACCTGCTAATTGCAGGTGTTAAATAAATGGCAATGACCCGGTTAGCGCGACTTTTCACGTCGCTAACTGGGGCCATGGCCACCTTGCTAATAGGCGATAGGCCTGTTAGCGAGTGTTTCCCAGGTTTGTTCGTCGGAACGCCCACTTTGCATGTCATTAGCGATAAATATCGCTGACATGCAAAGCGGTAAAAAACGGGCGCTAATGCCCGCAAACTGTCGCTAACTGCTGTTAGAGACAGTTTGCTGATAGGGCGATATAAATATTGCCGCTTTAGCGGCAAAAAGTGCCGCTAAAGCGGCGATAGTGCCCTTGCTAATATGCCCCAGGGTTTTAGAGTTAGAGTAATAAAGTCAGGGTTAGAGAGTTAGAGTTATACAGTGGTAGAAATATAGAGGAGTAGAGTTATAGAGTTCGAGTTATAGTGTTCGAGTTATAGAGTTAGGGTTATAGAGTTAGAATTATAGAGGTATAGTGTTAGAGTTATAGAGTTATAAAGGGTTAGAGTGATAGAGTTAGAGTTATAGATTTAGAAATTGAGGTAGAACAATAGAGTTAGAGTAAGGATAGATTTAGAGTTATAGAGTTAGAGTTAGGGTTATAGGGATACGTTTATAAAGTTAGGGTTATAGAGTTTGGGTTATGCAGTTAGAGTTATAGAGTTAAGGTTACAGAGTTAGAGTCATAGCGTTATGAGTTAAAGAGTTAAAGGGGCATATTATCAAGAGAATTATTGCCGCTTTAGCGGCCGTTTTCGGCCGAAAAGCGGCGATAATTCTAACGCATTATTAACAAGGACACGCTAGCGCGTGTATCCTTGATTTAACTCCCGTTTCTGTCACCACTCGCTACGCATCGATAATGAGATGCAAAGTAGGCATGGCTGACAGAAACAACATGGGAAAATATCGCGAAGGCAGCTTCGCGATATTAGCAAGGAGGGGTAGCGATGATAATAATCACGCTACCTCTGGCCTAACGCAGGAATTTAACGTCTGCTAAATTCCTGTGTTAGGCATACCTAACATGGGAGGTGGATTATGGGGTTAAGGCCACAGGGCCTTATCACCAAGATCATCGCCGATTTGGGAGGGACATCGCTGTTTTTTAGGCGATGTTTGGCCATTTGCCCGCTATCGCTGGAATATTTATCGCCATAGCGCTGAGCGTTGGTAATACAGCGCTAGCTTGGCGAGTTATTCCAGCGATAGCCGGCGATAAAGAAAAGCGCGCTAAGCGTGCTCGGCGATAATTATCGCCAACCCTAGATAATATGCCCCAAAGTGTGTTAGAGTTATAGAGTTATACAGTTAGAGTTATAGAGTTGAGTTATAGATTTAGAGTTATAGTATTAGAGTTATATACTTAGGGGCATATTCACAAGGAGCTATCGCCGAATTAACGGCACATTATCGCAGCCAAAGTCGTGATAAATGTACCCCCCCATTCACAAGCCGGTGTTAACAGCCCACAGCACCAGTTTACCCGCGATAGCAACCGCAAAAACATCGCCACAGAGGACCCCCGCAAATACCTCTAATGAGATGCAGAGTAGGCATTCCCGTGACAAAAGTCGAGACAACAGCACACCTCAACATTCACAACCACCAGCCACATCCGTGATAAAAACACAAAACAGGCAATAAGAGGGCCACAACACCCACCGCCACCACTCCAGGACCCCAACCCACACCCGGAACCCCCCCCCAGACCACCACAGACGCAGCTCAGACAAAGACAGCGGAACCCCAGGAAACGTACCAGCTGCACAGACCCAACATCTGACAATGTTACCGTCCACTACAGGCTGAAAGGGACAACCAACCTACGCATCCTGACCATCATCGCCTAACAGGCCTACGGCAACAACACAGCGGACAACCAACATCCCACCCCACACAAAGCTGATGGCGTGGCTGCACCTGTTGGCCCCTGGGACCCCCCATCCAACACCCGCCAGAGTCGGAGGAGTCTCACAGCCAGCCACATCCAAGTCCCCCACACCTGTCCTGGACATCACCATCACCCTGGTACCCCAGTCCCCACACGTACAACACAATGCGCAGGATCCTCTGGAGACCAAGCAAGGACCATTCGCCCAAGCAGGATGCACGCACGTGTCGGGGGCAATACACAGCACACATGTACTACCTGTGCCCCCTGGTGACACAGCACACAATCACCGCAACAGGAAGCACACATCTCACACCAATGTGCAGGCAACAACAGAACACTGTGGAACACCCAACAATGTTGCCTTCAAATACACAGCCAGTGTGCATGATACCTTCATCCTCCGACACTCCATCATCAACCAGCGTTCCCAGGATGGCAACAAGGGAAAGCACAGCCCCTTGGCAATATACAAATGAACACCCCACACACCTCAACTCCACAACCATGCAACTCCCAACTCTGGCAATGCACACGTCACAAAATCACATGCAACAGGCACAACAATATGCCCACCAACCAGACACGACAGAACAACTTACAATGTCCACATGGGCAAGCCCTGAACATGAGCCAGCAACGGCATGGCACCTCAGCCACATAATAGCCGAATGTGGGGAGAGGTGGCAACCAGGCATGTGTGAAGGATGCAGTAGAACCATGATTGGGAAAGTACACAATGCCAAGAGTGCCGGAGATGTGCTGGACACCTCGCAGTATGCAGAACACACCCATCTCCATGGCGACGTACACCGCTTGCATATGGAGTGTAGTGGACAGTGGATACCAGCATGTCACCCCAGCCAGTGGGGGACCTCGCGGAAATGTTGCCTGTTACGCCCCCCCCATAAGCGTCAGCGGAGTGGGATGGCCCAGCATACGCCATGCCAGCGTAGGGGTGTGAATAAAAAGCACGTAGGCCTGGGCGTGGTCCTCTTCCGGAAAGACCCACGTCCCTGCCAGGGTGGCGCATCCCACCCCGCCACGAGGCCGACGCCGTCCTCCTGAGCGGAGTTGCCTGCGATGCTGTGCGCCTGCCGGACCCCGGCACGCTGGATGACGAACCCGTCAGGCCAGCCCCTGCGCAGCCAGGCCACACTGATCACCTTCCGACACCGGCGTGTGTCAAGGAGGGCCCACCACGTGCCGGCGCAAGCCCCAAGCCCGAGGTCGGAGACCTTGGCAGCCACCTCAGACCATCACGGCCTCCACGACACAGGCCCGCTTTATTCCTTTTTCGTTGACGTACTCTACTGCCCCCCCCCGGCCTACTCTTCGGACCAGTAGGTCCCATATGTGAAACTGTGTCCTGATTCATGAATGGCAGTGACCCCAAATCCGGGCCAGCGGCCACAGCACCAGACCCCCCCCGATCAGTGAGGCATAGTTCCATATGGGCATCTTGCGACACGTGGTGCCACTAACCCTGTACGCTACTCTTGCGGTAGTTATCACACGTTCTTGTGAATATACCCCTTAGAGTTATAGAGTTAGAGTTATAGAATTAGAGTTATGGAGTTAGAGTTCAAATTACAGAGTTAGAGTTATAGAGTTAGCGTTGTACAGTTAGCATTATAGAGTTAGGGTTATATAGTTAGAGCTAGGCTAGAGTTAGAGTTATAGAGTTAGGGTTATAGAGTTAGGGTTATAGAGTTAGGGTTATAGATTTAGGATTATAGAGTTAGAGTTATAGAGTTAGTGCAATAGAGTTAGAGCTATGGAGTTAGAGAAAGGCTAGAGTTAGAGTTCTAGAGTTATGGTTATAGAGCTAGGGGTTTTAGAGTTCGAGTTATACAGTTATAGAGTTACTGTTATATAGATAGAGTTATACAGTTATAGAGATAGAATTATAGAGTTAGAGTTATAAAGTTAGATTAATAGAGTTAGGGTTATAGAGTTAGAGTTAGGCTAGAGTTAGAGTTATAGAGTTAGGGTTATAGAGTCAGGGTTATAGTCAGGGTTATAGAGTTAGAGTTATAGAGTTAGGGTTATAGAGTTAGGGTTATAATCTTAGAGGTATAGAGTTTGGGTTATGGAGTTAGAGTTATAGAGTTAGGCTAGAGTTAGAGTTATAGGGTTAGAGTTATAGAGTTAGAGTTATTGAGTCAGGGTTATAGAGTTAGGGTTATAGAGTTTGGTTATAGAGTTATAGTTATGGAGTTAAGGTTATTGAGTTAGGGTTATAGAGTTAGGGTTATAGAGTTAGGGTGCAATGACTGCTGAACTGCACCTGCCACACCTTGGGCTAGCAAAGAGAGGACCATGCCTGTGGCTCCTGGCTTTTGAGAAAGTCGGTCCTGAGCCCCACCAGAGAAGTGACTCTAAGAGTTAGTGGGCTGACCTCCTGGAACTGGAACTGGGACATCAAAGCTGAAGTAGCTCATTTTGCAAGTCAGCAGCAGCATTCTGCAAATTACCACTGACTGCCACTGGGCACCACAAGAGATCAATCCTCAATAGCAAAACATTGCACCTGAGTCTGCTCAACCTGGGAGTGACTTTTGAGTCCAGATTGGTCACCAAAGAGGGACACCAGCCTTCACCAATGGATACCGCTGGAACTACATTGTACGGAGATTGTAAGCCCAGCCACAACTGGCTTTCTCCTGGCTCAAAGAGGTCTTCCATGTGGCCAAAGTCGCCCCACCTTATCTGCGGACTGAGGAATAACCGCAAGGACACCTCTGTTGACAACACACCAATTGGAGCATCTTTAACAATCCTCAGTCTTCTGCATCCTGAGCATCAGGACAACTACATTAAAGTCTATGGCGTTCTTGAAGTAAAGTGTGGAACTGGACCTGAGATTGCTTTGGTGACCAGGAAACTGTTCAAATTCTCCTTAGTGGCCACCCTGAGTGACTTTTTTTATTTCGTTGTTTGGTGCTTTTAAATGCTTTATACTAGTTACTTTGCTTAAGCCTTGCTGCTCGAAACCACAGCTATTCAGGGTTGAGCTAAAGGTTTTACAAATGAATTACTAGGCCCAAGACAGTTTTGCGAGTATAACACACAGTATTGCCGCACAATCTTACCATATAATGGACGACATTCCTCACAGAGAGAGTTAGACTCAGAATAATAAGAATGAGAGTTAAATTAACAGTTAGAGTAAGATTGAGTGTAAAAGTAAGAATAATAGTAAGATTCAGATTAAGAATAAAAGTAGGAATAAGAGTAAGAGTAAGGATAAACAGATTAAGCATAAAAATATCAAGCCTGATAGTAAGAATAGCAATAAGAATAATAGTAAGATTAAGAATCCATAACGCTTGGAATAAGAATAAGAAAAATAGTCAAAGTAAGAATAAGAATATGAATTAGAGTTAAAGTTAGATTTATCGTAAAACTAAGACTAAGACAAAAAAGAATATATATACCATTAAAAGTAAATATATGAATATTACTAATAATAATAATAGGATTAAGGTTAAGTATAATAGTAGGGGGCATATTTACAAGCCCCTATCACCATCAAAATGTCACTTTTCACGACGTTGTAGTGGCCATGGGGGCTTCACCTTATTTACAAGGCAGCAATAAGCCACATAAGGTGGCTTAACGCTGCCTTGTAAATAAGGCACCCTTTCACGCTATACTTTAGGGGCACATTACGATGGCGGGCGGACAAAGTCCGCCCGTCACCGCAATGGTATGCGGGACCGTCCGCAAGGGGTGTGGCGGTCCCGCCATGGATATTAGGATGCCACCGCCACGGTGGCGGTGGCATCCCGTATTCTTCGCATTGCGGCGGGCGGTGCTGTCAGCAGCACCCGCCGCAATGCGAGAAACGCATGTTGTGCATTTGAATGCACAACGTGACAGGCACCGCGCGGTGCCTGCCACCTTGTGCATTCAAACCCCCCATGTGCACCCCACATCCCCCCACCCCCCCGGGGGCCTGCAACGTGCCCCCAGAAGCAAAGTCCACATGCCTTTCCATGGCGGCAACACCGCCATGGAAAGGCAGCTTTCCGCCAACATCCTAATATGAATGGCGGTGTCTTGCAGACACCGCCACCATATTAGGGTCCTTTACCGCCGGTCCCCTGTGGGACCGGCGGAAAACCGGTGGATGGTCTTTCCGTCCGCCGGGCTCCCCCCCGCCATCGTAATATGGCGGGGGGGAAATGGCAAGCGGACGGTGGGAAATGGCGATCCGCCCGTCATTGTAATGACCCCCTTAGTGTGGAAAGGGGAGGGCAATGGGTGTTGCCATGGGCGTTCCACCGCAACACCCATTGATTTTGACGCTGCCCCATATTTACAAAGGTGGTGTAAATATGGGGCAGCATCAAAATTAAGACCAGGGAAAACCTGGTCTTACCCTGGCACAACAAGAAGAAATGTTTAATTTCTTCTCTTTTTTGCTGTTTCCATGACTGCTACGTTGTGCAGCACACATGGGAACAGCAAAACACCATTGATTGTGTATGTGCAGGAAGGTGTCCCTTCCTGCACATAAACAATCATGAAAAAAATTATGTTTCGCAACTTCTATGTGTGCTGCATAAAGCAGCACATATAAAAGTTACCAAACGCCATTTAAAGATTGTTTATGTGCAGGAAGGGGCACCTTCCTACACATAAACATTCTTCCCATGCACCGCAGACACCCTTGCACTATGGTGCAATAGTGCCTGTGTTGGCACTAGGCAGATACATTTAGCAGCAGTACAGGGGGAAAGACAGGGCTGCACCATAGTGTTGTAAATATGGTGCAGCCCTGCGTTTCAGAAGTAGCGGAGCAAGAGTTTAAGCCACGGAGGCTAACGCTGCGCTCCGCCACTTCTATTGTAAATATGCCCCTAAGTGGAGGAGTAAGAATAAGATTAAGAAAAAACCGAATAATAAGAACAAGAATAATAATACGAGTAAGAATTAGAATAAGAGTAAGAATACACATAAAAAGAGTAAGAGTAATAGTAAGAATGATAAGAAGATTAGTAAGAGTAAGACTAAAAGTAAGATTAAGAATAGGAATATGAGTTTAAGTTAAAGTTAGATTTAGAGTAAGACTAAAAAGAATAAGAATAAGAATTAGAATAAGAGTAAGAATACACATAAGAATACAGAATAAGAATAATGAATAAGAACGGGAATCATGAATAAGAATTAGAATACAAATAAGAGTAAGAATTAGAATAAGAGTAAGAATACACATAAAAAGAGTAAGAGTAATAGTAAGAATGATAAGAAGATTAGTAAGAGTAAGACTAAAAGTAAGATTAAGAATAGGAATATGAGTTTAAGTTAAAGTTAGATTTAGAGTAAGACTAATAAGAATAAGAATAAGAATTAGAATAAGAGTAAGAATACACAAAAAAAGAGTAAGAGTAATAGTAAGAATGATAAGAAGATTAGTAAGAGTAAGACTAATAGTAAGATTAAGAATAGGAATATGAGTTTAAGTTAAAGTTAGATTTAGAGTAAGACTAAAAGGAATAAGAATAAGAATTAGAATAAGAGTAAGAATACACATAAAAAGAGTAAGAGTAATAGTAAGAATGATAAGAAGATTAGTAAGAGTAAGACTAATAGTAAGATTAAGAATAGGAATATGAGTTTAAGTTAAAGTTAGATTTAGAGTAAGACTAAAAAGAATAAGAATTAGACTAAGAGTAAGAATACAAATAAGAATACAGAATAAGAACGGGAATCATGAATAAGAATTAGAATACAAATAAGAATAAGACTTTGGACAATACCTTTTGTATAAAGAGATTCATACAGAGTTTCTATTCCAGCTAAGGTACACAAACAGCATGTGTAACATTAATCAATGTTATTATAATCAAATGACTAACCTCAGAAAGATAGAAGCTTGAGTCGATTGTGCAGAAATCTGAGCCTGCAACCAGCAGATGACTGCATGTGTGAAGGGGTTCTTATCAATGAATATAAAAGTAAATAAGGTTCCACCCACCTCCCTTGGTCTTGGCCCAGTCTCCGCCAATCATCTTGTAGGGGCGTTGATTGGCGCTGACGGCCCACACTCCGGCCCCACCGACACTGACGTGGAGGAACTGTCCCAGGAGCTGAGTCCAGATTAAACTGTTCAGGGTAAAAATATTGCCAGATGCATTCACTGCGAACACCTGGCCATTGCTGGCGTCAACCTGCACCATGGACCCTGTGACTTTAGAACACTTCAGGGATACAACAGCACCTACAGGGTGAGAAGAGGAAGAGGACACCTGGCAACTGAGCACTGGAATTACAGACAAAAAACGCATGCTCTGCCTATTGTTACAAATTCTTTAAAATAGACATGGAGTGAGATTTGTATCCACCCAGAGGAGTGTTACTGTCTCAGCTGTTTGGTGTAACATTCCTCTTCCTAAAGAGTGCTTGCATTATTGAGGAACTCATTTCCATGTGCAAAATACACTCACTCATTACACACCCAATTCTATACCTCTTACATGCACTTTAAGCAGAAAGTTACATGCATTGCAAGCAGAAAGCAATCTCTTTGTATTTTTTTTATAACAAGAAGCATTTTCAAATGTACTACCACCACCATCTACCATCATCATCACCACTATTACCAACATTACTGGGAAGAAAGACCTGACGGGAGCTGAGCTGTGAGCTGTGCTGTGTTACGGGTGTTCCAACTCCTCTGCTTTTACACCTAGACGTAGGCACCACTGGGATCTATGGATATTTCGTTATTCAGGTTAATTCCACCATGTTTGTATTCATTGTCTTTCTTCTCTTTCAAAGGTATTGGTTCCGCCGTTAAGGCCTGTGATGAAGAGGGTGTGACATGCAAAACAGATTTCCCTCAGAGGGCATCTAACAGCTGTTAATGTACCATTAATGTGAGCATCTTGGAGATCTAAGTTAAGTTTAATACTTATCAACGTAAGATGCAGATGTTGTGTCTGCTGTTCAATTCAGGTGTGCGAGAGATGCAATTACAATCCTAAATAGTGCTGCCTGACTTACAGTGCTGGATATGTTAATATTATATTCATAAATTACACATGCAGGGCCTCATTTATGAAAAGTGTTGCACAGCTGCGTGAAAACAGCGATGCAACACTTTTCAGTGTGCCCTGCTTGTAACACCATGGATACGCCGTATTTACTGTACTGCGCACCATGTTGCAAGGAGTTACAGATACGTCAGTATTTCTGACGTGTCTGTAGGCACTTTAATGACGCATTGCTGGAGTGTGTCGCGAAAGTGACGCAAGGGCGCCGCAAAGGGCTCATAAATAAGTCCCGTAATATGTGGGGCTTAGTACCCTGATGAAGGGTGCTGAAGTCCATTTACCTATAGGCAGCGTGCTTCACCGTTGGAGTGTTGCATTTGTTGACATCCTATGTTGCATTTGTTGAGATCCTATGTGGGAAGCACTCTGGTGTTGTGTGTGAGTGACCACACAGACGCTTTTATCACATATTGGGGAGCAGCACCTAACAATGGGATGGAGGTGAAGGGTTTGAGAGATAAGCATGAAAAATGTGATTCTAATTAGGACTAAAATATACAGGGTTGCGTTATAGCAGCAACCTAGCCCAAGGAGCAAAGGGGTTCACTGTTCATGCACACCAAAAGCAGAGAGATATTCAGGAAAGACTCAGTAGTACACATGGCAGAGATGTCAAACGAGTAAAACAATGTCAATGTTGGTGACATGAACAGTAGCAAAGCACCTTTTTAAAGGCAGAGATCTGCCTCCTGCTGAACAAATAAACCTCATGACCAGAAAAGAAGTGGAGGAAAAATGAAGGTTGGAAATTTCACAATCTTTAAAAATCACAGAGAACATCTACTCCTGCTCGGTCCAAACTTAGGTGTGTCAGAGTGTCCATCATCAGATGTTCAGGGCGTGGGGTACACACTTGTTCTCAGGGGAGCAGGGGAGGGGCAGAAGCAATGCTTTTAGAAAGCAATGATCAGGGGCACAGCTGTGGGCATTTACAAACCATCCCAGTGACTTTCTCAGCTAATGTAGACATGTGAAGGTAGTGCCAGCAGAAGAAGCACACCAAACATCTCCTCGTATCATAGGGGTGCAGGAGAGTGTGATTTCATCACAAGGAACATAATGTTTACTACAGATGGACAAATCAAGGTGTCTTCATAAATGCAACCATAAATTGGGTGATTGTCACTGATGGAAAAGGGCATTATGCACTGCTCTAAGATGTGCAATGTTCAGACTTCCATGTAGATCCTGTCCCATTTCTTCCAATCCTGTAAAAGGAAAGACCATACAATTCAACAAGATCAGGGCATATTTTGGGGTCTTTCAGTTCTGCTTTGGCGCTAATGAAGTTTAGATGAAGGGCATGGTGGGGCTCACAAGATTGCTTTCCTGAATTGCACCACTGTAGTTGAAGTAATAAGCACATTTTGCACATGTGCAGATTCCCAAATCAATTTGGTGTATTTGCAAAATGCCTTTTACTTGCCAAATACCCTCCATATGCAAATTGCCCTGCATTACTTTGTGCACGAGCATCAGTTCCTGGTTTAAAGTTCTTGAGGGGGAGGGAGGTGCAGATCCAAACTCGTTGCTCCAATATAGAGGAACGTGCTGAAACATGATCAATGAACTTACACAACATTTTGCAAAAAGTTAGAACTTTACTTAGAAAACATGTTTTTAGTAATTTGGTGTAACTCTGTTCAGCTGCTTTCAAGGAATTAGAATTTTTAAAATGTGCTCCTGTGGGAATGAAGGAGTTAAATCTGGTTAAAAGTTAGATAAATCAGGACCATTGGTTCCAGAAATGCTCTGATTGGCCAAATCAAAGTGGACAGGTGGATCCTGATTGGTTCGCCATAACATGCAAAATATGTTGAGGCAGTCATTACAGGACTCGGAGGAAATGTTACGGAGACAGAATATTGAGTACAAAATATCGAGTTGCACAAATATCGAGTCATTAATATCGTGGGTCAGGAATATCGACAGCAAGAATATCGTGGTCAAGAATATCGACTTAAGGTAAGTAATATCGATTTGAAAAATATCGATTGAAAAATATAGGGGCATATTAGCAATGCCTGGCGATAATTATCGCAAAGCGCAATTAGCGCTTAGATAATTATCGCCAGGCATCGCCGGTTTCTATCGCGGAGTTAGCGTGCAATCAGCAATGCTAATCTCCAAAGCGATAGAAACCTTGGAGAACAGTGTGAATATCGCCTGAAAACAGACGATATTCACACTGTTCCCCAGTTTCAGCTTGCTGATAGTGCGAGGGGATTTAGCCATGTAATCCACCTCTCATTGGATTACATGGCTAAGTCAGGGTGGGACCAGGTGTTAGCAAACCAGCGCTAAACGTGTTTAGCGCTGGTTCGCTAATCACCGCCCCTGCCTCGCTGATAGGCGTTAGCGACCTCAGCGACTGTTTCCAGTCGCTGTTAGGTGGGAACGCCTACTTTGCATGCCATTAGCGATAAATATCGCTGGCATGCAAAGCGGCACCCAACCCGGTCGCTATCGCCTACAAGCTGTCGCTAACAGCAGTTAGCGACAGCTTGTTGATAAGGCGATAATATTATCGCCGCTTTAGCGGGAAAAAGTCCCGCTAAAGTGGCGATAATCGCCTTGCTAATATGCCCCATAGTTGTTGAAAATATCGTTTTTTATTATTGTTGTGTATTTTAGTATATATTTTATATGTATGTGATGTATTTTTTGTATAAGATTTGTTTGTATTTTTAATATATGTATTACATTTTTAGTAGTTATTCTTTTTTTATTCTTTTTATTTTGCGCTTTTAGTTCCGTAGCGGGTTGTGGGTTTATAGGGGAATAGGGTGGGAAGTAATTACATTTTATTACAACTATTAATTTTTTTAAATTAATGTTTTGCATTTTTATTCCCGTAGCAGATTGTGGGTTGATAGGGAATAGGGTGGGAGTAATTTAATTATATTTAATGTATTGATTATTTTTGATGTATTAATATTTGTTTAATTGAGATGTTATTGTGTTAAATGTGTAAAGTGATTTATTATGAATTAATTGTTAATTGGTTGTTAATTAGTTTTAATTAATTAATTAGAAATGAATTATGGTAATTGCGTAATTAATTTTAGGTGTGTGTTGTGGTGTTTATAGGTGTAAATAGTGGGAAGAAATGTATTTTTAGTTTATGAATTAATAATTGGTTGTTAATGAATTTTAATTAATTATTTGTAATTAATTTTGGTAATTGTGTAATTAATTATATTTGTGTGTGGTAGATTTTATAGGTGTAAAGGGTGGGAAGGAAATTATTTTTAATTGATGAATTAATAATTAGTTGTTAATTTATTTTAATTGATTAATTGGTAATTAATTATGGTAATTGTGTAATTAATTTATGTGTGTTGTGGTGTTTATAGGAGTAAAGGGTGAGAAGTAATTTGTGTTTAATTAATTAATATATAGTTGTTAATTAATGTTAATTATTTGATATTTATTTTGGGTAAATGTTTATTTCTTGTGTTTTGTTTTTACTTTTAAAGGGGGAAGGATGGGTATTAAATACAATTTTATTTTATTATTATTTGTTGATAGTAATAGTTTTTCTTTGTAAAATAATATATAATTATGTTTTATTATTTTATAGTTTAATTTAGGTGTGCGTTGTGGATATTAGAGTGTTAAAGGTTGTGTACTCAATTAATGTTTATTTTTTTATTAATAAGGCACTTTTCAATTGATTATTAATTATGTTAATAATGGAAATACATGTAATTAAAAATGTGTTTGTTAATATTTGCTACTTTTAAATAATTATTGTTTATAAATGTATTTATTAATTTATTTTATATATTATTTATAGGCTTGTGTTATATGTAACTAATATTATAACATGTGTTCTTTTTATATGTTTAATTTTAGATTTTCTAAATATAGTTTTTTTAGTTTTATGATTTTATGAATTTTGTAATATTTTTATTTTGCTTTCAACTGTTTAAGTGTTATTAGTCATTTTTGTTTCTCTGCTATCCAACACTTTCCCTAATGTTGCACTCACTAGAGTGGGAATAAAAAATGTTACCCCTCCGCAATCCAACACTTATCCTGCTGTTGCATTCAGTGGAGTGGGAATAGTAATTTTTACCCCTCCGCTATCCAACATTTTCCCTCCTATTGCACTCACTGGAGTTGGAATAGTAAATTGAATCCCTCTGCTATCCAACACTTACCCTACATTGGCACTCACTTGAGTGGGAATAGTAATTTTTATCACTCAGCTATCCAACACTTTCCTTACTGTTGCACTCTTTGTATTGGGAATAGTAATTTTTGCCCCTCCGCTCTCACACACTTTCCCTACTGTTGCACTCACTGGAGTGGGAATAGTATTTTTTACCCCTCCCATATCCAACACTTTCCCTACTGTTGCACTCTTTGGAGTGGGGATAGTAATTTTTTCCCCTCCGCTATCCAACACTTTCTCTACTGTTGCACTCACTGGAGTGGGAATAGTATTTTTTACCCCTCCGCTATCCAACACTTTCCCTACTGTTGCACTCTTTGGAGTGGGAATAGTAATTTTTTCCCCTCCGCTATCCAACACTTTCTCTACTGTTGCACTCACTGGAGTGGGAATAGTATTTTTTACCCCTCCGCTATCCAACACTTTCCCTACTGTTGCACTCTTTGGAGTGGGAATAGTAATTTTTACCCATCCGCTATCCAACGCCTCCCCTACTGTTGCACTCACTGGAGTTGGAATAGTACATTTGATTATTCCGCTATCCCACACTTTCCCTACTGTTGCACCTATTGTATTGGGAAATGTTAGTTTAATTTTTTTTAATAGTTTAATGTTTTATTTTATTATAGAATTTTGTTTTATTTTAAACTATTGATATAAATATATATATATATATATTATTTTCATATAATTTTAAAGTTTAAAAATTAAATAAAGATAATAATTCATAAATTAATTTTAAGTAAATATATGTACATGTATAAATTATAATGTTTGTGTTTATATTTTTTCAAATTAAGTTTATTTGTTATATTTAGTTACAATGTATATTAAATTTAATTTATGTTGTTAAAAATAATATTAGTATTTAATATATTTAATATATATTATTTTATATATATTTTTAAATCAATATTTTTTACATCTATAGATTTTTACCTCAATATTTTTGAGTCAATATTTTTGTACTTACCTGTTAAGGTATGGGAGTCGATATTTTTGTAGTCAATATTTTTTCCTCGATATTTTGAACATCTATGTTTGTTACATCGATATTCTATCAGTGAACCATAGGAAATATATATATTTCTGGGTTGGTCACTTCATTACCAATGAACCAGTGCAGTATCCCCTGCGGTACCTTGGTACAATCATGGCGGTACCATAGTACTGCAGTATCATAGTGCCACTGTACCAATGAGATTTTTTTTAAACAATGTGCCAACTGCCATTGTAGAGGCTGTAGAACGGAGAGTGAGGATTGGCAAACTTACAACCCACCGTTGCGCAAGGCTGAAAGCTGTGTGCAGTGGGGGATTGAGTGTCCATTGGTGGTTGGGCAATCACAGGAGGCTGGATGCAGTGCTGGCTCCTGGCCCTGCAACCATCCCTCCGTGGTGAACGACCAAAGGCCGTGAGCAGCGGGCAGTTGGCCAACCAATGGGGGGGTTAGGCACCCAACTACCTATTGCACACGGTTAAAGACTGAGCCTGGAATAAGTTTGGGGCTCACAAAGGTTGTGCGCAGGACCTGCTTGGAGGCCAGGCCCAGTGCCATGCCCCTGCTGTGCACTGCCAAAGGCCATACGCAGCAGAGGTTAGGCACCTCTGTGTGCAGATGAGTAAAGTGTCTGGCCATATGCTAGCTCCTACGCCTAACCTTCTATTGCGCACTGCCAATGGCTGTGCACAGCAAGGGGGGCCTGTGGTCGGTTGGGTGAAGAGCGTGGACACTGGATAGACAGTGCACCAAAGCCCCACTGTGCACAGTCGAAAATGTGAGAATCTGAGTTTGGATATTCATAATGTGATGAGTGCAGGGTATAGCTGGAGGTTTGGTGTCAGTGGTGAGTTTAAGCACTTGAAGAGGTTTGGGTGCACAGCTTGTCCAGAGGCTAGTGCTCAATCCCCTACTGTGCACACCTGAAAGCCATGTGTTGTTGGCTATGGACAACCAGGGGGGAATGGGCTCATGGCCTGGCTGGAAGTAGAGCACTCGCAGGGGTTATGTGCGTGAATTGGCCTCCAGCCACGCCCTGCCCCAACTTCCCACCGCAAACAGCAAGATGTCATGCACAGCCGGCGTTTGATAACATGCATGGGGATGGATGGAGGTTCGGCAGCTCTAAGGGGTTGGGTCCAGTTCCCAGACAATGTGCAAAGGTGGGGTAAAGGTTACAAAGCCTGACCAGAGATGTGGGCCCTCGGAGGAGCTTAGGGGTTAGGAGCAAGACTTGGCCAGATACCAGAACCTGCGGGAAACCCTTCCTTTGCTGAACATGGCAAAAGGCTTTGGGTTGCGGGGTGGACACTGGTTTCCTGAGAAGGGTTGGCTGTGTTCAGCTTTGAGGATGATTGTTAAATCTGTCATACTTATGGTAGTCTTCCCCCAAACACTTTGTCTGCTTACCTCCTCTTTCTGCTGATTCGTTTTGTTTGCCTTAGGACTCTAAGCACTTTATCACTAATGACCAGTTCTAAAGTGCATGTGCTTCTTGCCTAATCATAGTAACATTGATGCGAACAAAATTGGCATATTTATCTTAGTCCCTTGCAAAGTGGTATACCATATACCCAGGGCCTGTAAATTAAATGACACTAGTGGGCTTACAGCATTGATTGTGCCACCCACACAAGTAGACCTTTAAACCTGCTTCAGGCCTGCCACTGCAGAGTCTGTGTGCTCAGATTTACTGCCACTTCGACTTGGCATCTAAAACCCCTTGCCAAGCCTTAAACACCCCTTTAATTACACACATGTCACCCCCAAAGTAATTCTTCTGTAGCCCATAGGGTAGGATGCTGTGTAAGGAAAAGGTTGGACATTTACTATTAAGTTTTGCAGGGCCTGGTAGTGAAACAAACCTAAATTAAATTTTCACTATTGTGAGGCCTACTCCCCTCATAGGTTAACATGGGGGAATTCCTTGAAACACTTTTAAGTTGCAATTCCCAACTAGAGAGGAATAGCTGTATCAGGTTTTATATCTTTGGAATGGTAATGACAATTCATCTTTACTGGTAAAGTTGGATTTGACATTACAATTTTAGAAATGCCACTTACAGAAGGTGTATTTCAAAGAACAAGGGGACCCCAGTAGTCTGACCAGTGGTAGTCTAAGGTATATTAAAGAACAATGGTACATAGGAAGCCAAGGAGGTCCTCAGGTAGCCTGGGCTACTGTTATTTTAAAAGAGCGTTTGTGAGAACAAAGAAAAACCCTTAGAGGACTTGTTACGCAATGTATGCAGGGACACAGGGTTGAAATGACATCACATTTATTGACAGCATAAATGGAGTGTCAAAGTTCTACTTTTTAAGTGATAGTTCTGGTGCTCACACAAGATTATAGTGAAAGTGCGTGAAGTGAGGGGTGCTCGTGACATTTAAAATTACATTGCATTGACAACATTGAAAACTCCAAATTAAATTAATATAAAGCAGGAGTTTTGGCTGAAAAAGGTCGATGGCGTTTCAATCTCATAATTGTGAGATCATCATCAGAACACAAACAAGTGCGACCAAGTGGAATCTATCAGAGGAAAAAACGAGATATCAACCATCTGTCCCAATAGGAGAGCATTTTCCATGTATACACAACAACTTGATATTATGGAGAGTGAGAGATAATCAAGGGAGAGGGCTCGAGGAGCCAGAGGTAAGGTAACAATATATGTTGCCTTGAAAGAACGCTAGGAAAGCAGAATAATTGAAGCGGCAAGTGAACTCATACTTCAACTGGCCCAAAGAAAACAGGCTAAGGACTGAATCAAGTAAGCCTGGCAGCGGCAGGTCGATTAAGTGCCAAGTAAGAGTGAAGCACAGTGGTCAAAAAATGCGTGAGTCGTGATGCTTGCTGTGGGAGGAAAACTAAAGGGGTGCCCCCGGAGCAGAAGGAGTAGAGCACTAGTTCCGGTGTGAGTGTGGCAACCAGGAGTGTGCAAGCTAATACAGCAGGCTAGGGAGACTGTGAGACTTACTTGCCAGGGGGGGGGACTTGGGGTAGGTTTGAGAACAAACAACCAGTAACCTTCTCTGACTCATCTGCAGACTCTGATTCTTCTGACCCAGGGGCAGGACCCAGTACCTCCACCAACAATCCTAATTTTTTAGGGAGAGGTCAGCCATTCCAAACAGAGAGGGGCAGGGGGAAGCAACGATACAACATACCCCCAGGAGAGCGCCAGACGAGACGCAAATTCTATCAATGGGGCTACCAATATTGAACAGTACAGGGATAGAGGATCCCTCTCCCATCACAGAACAAATCCCCATTTTTAATCTGTCCAGTCACCAACTAGCCTCGACAGAGATTTCCCAACTGAGTAGAGGGCTATCATATGACAGAGAATTTCCAATTCTTTAGGAAAATAAGACTCAAATCCTTCTTTCAGGATAGAGAGACTACACCCTGCTCTGACACTAAAGGACTACGTCCCAAATCGACCTTTAACCCTCCCACTGGCTCATTACCCCCAGAGGTCATTACCTTTGAGAACCTAGTCTTAAAAGACTTAGACAAATTGAAAAACCAACATGACGTCATCCCATATAACATCAGCCTTGAGGAGAAAAAAAGCCTCGCCAAACTCAAAAGCATGGACAACATAATTATCAACCCCTGCGACAAAGGTGGTGGCATCGTCATCCAGGACAAATCTTCCTATGATAATGAGATCCTACGACAACTTGCCAACACAGCTCATTACGAACCATTGACACACAACCCCCTCTCTGAAATCAAGAATCACATTCAAACAATTACCAGGGAAGCGGAAGAACTAGGCTTCATCAGTCATAAAGAGTACCTATATCTCAATAACAATAACCCCCGTACACCGGTACTTTACACACTACCAAAGATCCATAAAAACCAGGACACACCCCAGGTAGACCCATCCTTTCTGGCTGTGGATCTATCCTGGAACCACTTGGCAGATATATCGACTTTTTCACCCGTGACCTGGTTCAAGACACCGTAGCCTATGTCAAAGGCACAACCCATTTTATCAACTTGATTGAACAAGTACTATTTGATCCCACATGCGAGCTCTTGGTCACCGTTGACATAGAGGCCCTCTATACAAATATTCCGCAGGACAAAGGCACCGCAGTGATTCAAACCCATCTAAATAAACGCCCTAGACCACATTTAGTACCCACTGAGTTTATCATCTCACTCCTAGAAGTAGCCCTTACCAGAAATTACTTCGTGTTTAATGTGAAGTATTACCAACAATGTAAAGGGACTTCAATGGGGGTAGTCTTTGCCCCCAATTTTGCCATCCTTTTCATTGATGAAATAGAAAAAACATTTATCCTCAACCCAGTCAATCCATACCGGCCGAAAATGAGAAGCTGGCATCGCTACATTGACGATGTTTGTATGATATGGCAAGGCACGGTAACAGAACTACATGATTTTCACACGTGGCTCAACAACTGCCAACCCGACCTCAAATTCACATATAGCTCCAGCAATGCCCAAATAGACTACCTGCAATGTAATTTTAAATGTCACGAGCACCCCTCACTTCACGCACTTTCACTATATTCTTGTGTGAGCACCAGAACTATCACTTAAAAAGTAGAACTTTGACACTCCATTTATGCTGTCAAGAAATGTGATGTAATTTCAACACTGTGTCCCTGCACACATTGCGTAACAAGTCCTCTAAGGGCTTTTCTTTGTTCTCACTGACTAACGCTCTTTTAAAATAACAGGAGCCCAGGCTATCTGAGGACCTCTTTGGCCTCTTATGTACCATTGTTCTTTAATATAACTTACAGAAGGTGGACATTTCTTTGCTCTTACAGCTCTGTGTGCATGCAGCCTGTCTCAAATAGACATCTTGTTCGGGTGACAGCTCCACTTTGTTAATTCCCTCTAGACAGCCACAAACACAGGAAGGTTAGATATGTCTGAGTACTCACATTTATTCTGATGTCTCTTCCTTGGCAGGAAGGGAGGGATGGCCTGACACTTACACCTCAATAGGTAGTTTCCTGTCCCCACACAAAGGGCTGATAACCGCCTACTGATAGTTTGGAGTCAGGGCTGGGAAGAAAGGATCTCTGTGCACTTCAAAGTCCCTTCTTTGGAGTTAGCTCCACTTCAAAGGCACAACTGGGTATAGGTACTGAGTGCTCTAGCTTATGGGTTTTTTGCCACAGGGCAGCGCAGCATGCCTTGCTGCTACGCTGCCCTACAGCAAAAGAAAAGTGCAGGAATGCGCCGTATCTAATAGATACGGCGCATTCCTGTCCTTTTCCCTTGCGTTGGCACACAATGGGCTGCTGTGCGCCAAAGCACGCACCTTTGCACCATGGTGCAAGGGTGCCTGCATTGTGGAGATGAATATTTTTGTGCAGGAAGGGAAACCTTCCTGCACGAAAACAATCACAAGAGCAGTTTTCCTCTTTCTATGTGTGCTGCACAATGCAGCACACATAGAAAGAGGAAAAACGAGGAGAAATAAAGATATTTCTCCTCGTTGTGCCTCCCTTACGTAAGTTTCTGGCACTGCCTCAGACGTATGAATTCTTGTAAATCTGGGTCAGTGTCAAAAAACTATGGATGTTGCTGGGAATGCCCCCAGCAACACCCATGGAGCACCCCTTTCACGCAATTTTCTGCATGAAAGAGGCACATATTTATAAGGCCATGAAAAGCAGCGTAACATGGCTTTACGTGGCCTTATAAATATGTCAGTGGGACATTGCACCACCGGAACGTAAAAAAATTGACGTTCCAGTGGCGCAAAAGTGCCAGTATTGCCTCATAAATGAGTCCCGAGTCTCTGACCCCACCAAATCAGGTACTTACGGACTTACTACTGGATTCTGCCAGAAGAACTGCTGTGCTTCATCAAGGGTTGACACTCTGCTGGACTGCTGACCTGGAAGGTTTGCTTTTCTGCTGTGCTGCCCAGCCGCCTGCTGCTCGCTGAACCTGCTGAGGAGAGCTGCACTCTGCATTGCAACTGAAGTGACATCCAAGGGCTTGTTGGCTTGCCTCCTGTTGTTTGAGACTCAGGGCCAATTAAGCCTCTACACCTACTTCTGTGGCTAGTTCACTGGAAGTGGACACAGATACTTGCACCAGAAAATCAAATCATCTCCAGTCTGCATGTAGCAGAACCGGTGCATCGACCCAGTTGCAGGAATAGAATTGCGCATCACACCGCATCGGATCCGGAACAACCGCTTCGGAACCAACTCATCGCCACCATTGCATGAAGAAGATCAACGCATCACCCCTCCATTGTGGATTAACTGATACATCATCTTCCGAACTGCCACACTCGGAACTAGCGCTTTGCTCAATCGACCTGATGCATCACCTTGACTGCAGGGCCAACATCGACGCATCGCTTGTCTGCACCCCCCATCTCACTGTTGGGTACAAGATCATGGTAGTCTGTTCACTGGGCCTGTATGGCTCTTGTCTCCAGCCTGCTCTTCATCATGGTTGGCTTGAACTGTTGACTTTGCCCCGGTCCATTGCAACCAGATAAACCCCACAGGTGCTTATTGCTTTTAACAGTTAGAACTCTTTTTATCCTTAAAAAAATCATATCTCAATCTTTACTTATATTACTTATCATTTTACTCTTGATTTAGATTTAAAATTATTGTCTATTTTTCTAAACCTGTTTGGAGTCTTTTGTGGTGTTTGTTTTTGGGTTACTGTGTGTGTGTGCATGTGTGTGTGTGTGTGTTGCACAAATACTTTACACATTTGCCTTTTTAGATAAACCTGACTGCTCTGTGCTAAGCTACCAGAAGGTGAGCACAGGTTATGTTTTAGTCTGTATTTAGTTTACCCTGACAAGAGTAGTGGTCCCTACTTGGACAAGGTGCATACCTCTGCCAACTGCAGACCTCATTTCTAACATCTGTTCAAAAAACCACAAACATTTTCAGCAAAGGAACTTTATAGTTAGGTGAGGGAAAAAAATCTTACCTTTTGTTAAAAAAACAGAAAATCACTGAAAAAACAAGGATTAAACTGATGTTATAGTTAGATGTTGAAATGAGATAAAAGCTAACTGTATCTTCTGTCTCTCCTGCCTGTCCTCTGTGGTCCCTTGGCTGCCCAGTCTGCCTGTCCTCCGTGGTCAGCTTGTTGCCCCTGCCTCCTCTCACCTGCCCTCTGTTATCTGTGTGCTGCCCCTGCCACTCCTTCTTGATACCACATTACTGGTCCTGGTCCTGAGGTAACAAAAAGGACCAAGAGGGAAAAAACTCCCTGTAACAATCAGAAGGTCCGATTTTTAAAATTATGCCCTCACTGTATAAACTGTCCAGATTTACTTATGTGTAACCCTTTCAAGTCCATCCTGAACACTTCTTTATATGAAAATTCCTCAAATACGTCTCAACAGATTTACACGAAATTACAAAAGCACGCTTTCTGAGTAAAGTTCTAACTTTTTGCCTAATTTAGTACAATTCCCTTTGCTGTTTTCTTCAGCTGCAACAGAAATTTCCCATGGGAATTAACAAGGGAAATCAAATTTTTGAGCCCCTCTTTCTTGTCTTCCTTTTGAAGGATTGGCATAAAACCTTCCAGGAAGTGGAGGTAGATGAACTTTTTTCTTTTCACCTTGGAATTAAAGTAGATCATCTGCGGCATCCCCCAAGGATTATTCCTCAGCCTCACCCCCCAGCCAACGCCATCAGATCGAACAGGCTGAACATTATCTCCTAGGCCAATGACACACAGCTTATCCTCTCACTGTCAGATGACCCCTCCACCACCAGAGACAACTTCCATGGTATATGATGTACGTCACAGATTGGATGAAGGAAAACTGTCTCAAGCTCAACACGGACAAGACACAAGTCCTCATCTTTGGGAACAATGACTCTAAATGGAACGCTGCATGGTGGCCTGCTGAACCCGGCCCATCCCGCGCCCCAACATGCCATGCCTGCAACCTCAACATTATCTTGGACAGCAAGCTATTTATGAAGAAAGAGGTGAACACCATCTCTTCCGCCTGCTTCCAAACCCTCCACAAGATCTTCAGGTGGGTCCCAGTCCACACCAGAAGGACCTTGTCACCAGCAGTCTGAACTACGGGAACACACTCTGCATAGGAATCACCGCACATCTACTGAAGAGACTACAGAGAATTCAAAACTCAGCTGCCAGACTCATCCTCGACTTCCCCAAACAAACCCACATCACACCCCACCTCGAGAAGCTACACTAGCTCCCAATCCAGAAGAGATGCCAGTTCAAGACATTGACCCACACATACAAAGCTCTGCACAACAAAGGACCAGCATACATCAACAAACACATAGCCTTCCATCAACCGACCAGGCACCTATGATCCACATCCCTCTTCCTCACAGACACCCCCAATCTGCTGAAGCAACAGCGGAGGTTGCTCCTCTTCACACCTGGCGGCCAAAGCTTGGAACGACCTTCCCTTGCACCTCAGGTGCACTTCATAGGTCCAGCAATTCAGGAAAGAACTCAAGACCCATCTGTTCAAATGAACAGATCACTATGAAGCAGTGAGCAACTCCAGCACTTTAAGACCCTCATGGGTGATTTTCCGTGCTTTACAAACCCTTGATTTATTGAATGATTTGGAAAGTGTTGTGAAGATTTGGCAAATAGCGCCAACGTTATTAGAGAAAAGAAAAATTCTCTTCCTGTGGAAACTCTTGCCTAACTATTACTACACTCTGTATACAGCAGGGAGTGGCCCAATTAACCCTGTCAAGTCTTGTGGCACATGCACATGAATAACTAAAAAGACATGACTTTTGAGGGATAAATGTTTTAACTTTATGTCAAAAATAACATCCCAATTATTATTGAATTTTTGTTTCGTAGTTCCATTGCATATATTTTATTATACTGTTTGTTTTAAACACTTCTAGCATACAGCTATAAATCTATTTTTTAATTCATTCCTTTGGAATAAATTCAATAATTTATACAAATCAACACACTGTCCTTATATATACACTTAACAAGCACAGGCGGCCCACATGTATTCTTTTTACATTGGGTCCGTCTTTAAGCTAGTCCACTTGTAAAATTCCGTAAACCAATTTGTTGTGTCTTATGACAGGTAGCCAGAAAGAGTTTTGTAGGTTTCTTTATTAGTTCCAAGTTGCTATATACAAAAGTCTTAAAGCAAGGCGAATCCATTGCGCCAGCCCCTATTCCAGCCCCACCAGGAGCAGCCTGCCTGCTGCTCAGCCCATCTCCAACTGTCACCACTCATCCACACAGGCACCCAAACATTCCATTCATCACAGTCACACCAACATTCCAATACCATCTCTCAATCTGGCAGAGCAGCAAGGAGACAGCTAGGCTGGGTAACATACAATAACACTATGAGGATATAACATTATCCCCTTCCTTTTAAATGAAAGTGTGAAAAAACATGGGAATAACCATAAACAAGACAAGAAAATATATAGAAGGAAAAAAAAGTTCACAAGAGTAAGAACCTGAAGGAAAAGGAATATATTGGCAAGCATGAATACAACATAGACACGCAATATCCCCATCCTTCCCAATAAACAATTTCAAAAATGTAGTGAAGGGTGGGCCACACCCCAAGACAAACACCCAAAACCAAAACAGGCAAAAAGGGTGAAACCAACACGTAAGGGACAAAACCCAAAAGACCAACCCAGAGTAGGGAGAGACGAAGCACACGTGTAGCACAAGGCGAACTACACAGAGTGTACACACGGTGAGGTGCGAGGCAACTTACACACAACAACAACGACGTGAGAATCAGGGCGACTTACACTGAACAATACGTGAGACGCAGGGCGACTTACAGACACGACAACAAGAAGTGAGGTGCGGGGCAACTTACACACAAGACAACAAAACGTGAGGCGCAGAGCGACTTACACACAAAACTACAACATGTGAGGCGCAGGGCGACTTACACACAATAAACACGACACAAAATGTATGTTACGTGAGACCAACACAGAGAAGTGGGGAACCACCCACCCAGACAAGAACCACCCTTGCATAAGGGAGTGCAGAAAAAATGGATCCAAACTCCAAGACCATCCCTCATGTAAGGGAGTAAAAAAAAATGACTACCACCCACTCTAATTCAAGTGCCACGCATGTGTAAGGAAGCATAAACTGTGGCATCACAAAACTTTACAAGAAATTCAACTTTAAGTCATGCAAACTATTCTAGAATACCTCTTGTAATTTTTTAGAACCTGTAACCCTCGCCGGTGAGCAACCTCTCACCCGAGTAGAACTACTATGGGCACACACTAGTATAGTGCACCCCATCAACCTTGTAGATCAAACATGAGAACTGTAGTACCTTTGAATGACTAAAACACATGCCCGTGATAACCATAACACAAGATGTAGAAGGACTTCTAAAGCAATATTTAATTATCCAAAATAAAAACAAATGTCATGCACTAACTAGATAATGGCTCAAAATTGACAGACGAGAATACCAGGAGATAGATACTCTCAATGCACTGAAGAAATCATGCACAATGTTTTTTACAAATTAGTGCAGACGGTAAGCAACATCTACATTACCCATAGCACTAAGGAGCAGTCCAAAAAGAACATCGGATAAACTGGCACCCATCATGAAATCCTCTGGATCGCTGAGAGAACATGTAAGCCGAGTTCTGTGACAGGTGAGCTTAGAGCGGCTTCGGATCAGGACTAGACAGAATGACCGCTTGAACAACATGACCTGAAAAGCAACTGAGTACTTACAGTAAACTGTATAGCCGTAAACAAATTGACGTTCAATGTTATATCCAGTAGAAAGTTATGTCGCCGACTGCAGAGGGCTCCGTGAATCCGTGGACTGTCACACTGCAACTCGTGTTGACGGATGGCCGAGCAAACTAGGAATCCGGATGGAAGATGCGGGCACTTGTGTGCTGCCTCATAAATCAAGATGGCGTCACGCACAGGTGACGCTCCCCGGATGGCTCACGGCACACTATGCTGGACAGCGTCCGGCCTCAGCTTTAGAGCTGCACAGAAAACTTTGTCGTCACTGAAGAGTCTCCACGTAACACCAGGTGAAGGTGAGTCTGCGCGTGCCAAAGTCCCGTGTCTCCAATTCAAAATGCTGCGCAGCGGTTAAACTGCCATTGTTGCCATTGTTGGCAGTTCGGGCTGGACTGTTCCCATGAGGCACAGGGTCAGACTGATTTGCATATGGCCATGTCTGAACTGGGGTGGTGGAGTGAGCTAAAGAATGATGATGGATTAAACCCAGATCAGTTGACTGGGGGTGAGTGTTTGATTAGCTCAAACGCTCAGTCCATCATCCCCTTTGGTATCGCATTGTTGCCATTGTAGCCACATATGTAAAAATCCAGAGAAAACATCAGAAAGATGTATGTTTTTCATATGAGGCACAAAGCGTATACAAAAAACACAGAAAAGTCCTCACTGCAAAAGTTCTCCACAAGGCGCTTGTTACTGGCTGATTTACCATTGTAGTACAATGCATATAACATTGATTTCACAGGGGAGTCCTCAACCAAAAGTCTCGCTCGTTCCGCAGTCACCGTGCCCAAACTACCGGAGTAACAAAATGCAAGTAGAGACAAGCTAGAAAATAACTCTCACAGGGGAGACCGATGTCAAAGTGTGCAGTAATATCACAAACCAGTGCACACAGTAGGTTGAATAAGCAGCATGATAACGCCACAGATGTAAAACATGTACACTTTAAAAGTCTTGCAAAACAGATGGACACCGGTCTTGTTTGCAAAATCCATGTAGATGTAGAGAGTACCAACGATAAGTTGTGGAAGTACACAAGGTAAGATGTGAAAGTAGTGAGAATCACACCACTTACTCACAAGTATGAATGTAGTAGCAGACCAATGAAGCAAATCCAGGCTGGGGCTGTCCGTTGGCAAGGACACTGGTGGGACTGGCTTGCCTGTTGCTCCATTCTTGACGCTTGTGTCTTTGTTTCTTGAGGTTTCTGTGTGTACTGTTTCATCATGTCCATACCTTGTTCAGATTCTTGTAATCTAGTATGTAGAAGCATGCTTGAGTCTTAGTCCAGGTCGTCACAAAAATATGTTGTATCTTATGACAGGTAGCCAGGTGTTTTGTAGGTTTCTTTATTAGTTCCAAGTTGCTATATACATAAGTCTTAAAGCCAGGTGAATCCATTGCGCCAGCCCCTATTCCAGCCCCACCAGGAGCAGCCTGCCTGCTGCTCAGCCCATCTCCAACTGTCACCACTCATCCACACAGGCACCCAAGCATTCCATTCATCACAGTCACACCAACATTCCAATACCATGTCTTTTTATTTATTTTATTTTACAGAGTTTTATAAAGCGTGAACTTGACCCGAATCGGGTATCAGAGCGCTTTACATAGCACCAGTTGCATTACATGAGGACACATTCATTTTTGTTAGGCACAGGGAGATTAAGTGATTTGCCCAGAATCACAGGATGTTCTGCGTCATTGCCGAGACTCGAACTCAATTCCCCAGATTCAAGGTCGACCGCCCTAGCCGTCAGGCCAACTCCTCTTTCCATCTCTCACTCTGGCCGAGCAGCTAGGAGACAGCTAGGCTGGGTAACATACAATAACACTATGAGGATACAACACAATTGCCTACTGTGCATATGTTCCACATATAATGAGATTAAGCTGGTGATCCTTGTCTCAACAACTCTTTTCCAGTTGCGGTGGACTCTTTTTTTAAAGAAATTCGATGTGTTTCAGCCAGGTAGCTTCCAGCATCCTCAGAACTATATAAGGAGTGTGAATTATTTATCTTATACCTGTTCAAATAGAGAGAGGAAGGCGACTGCAATGCATTTTACCAAAGTCGCCCGGGGGTAAGGGAGTCACCGCTCCCAACTACAGCACTTGGCTTTCCGGTTAGAATGCTCATCAGCGGGCTCCATTTAGGTGGATGTCATCTCGCTCAAACTTGCAGCATTTCCATCAGGATTATATCAAACTACAGTTTGGACAGGGGGACAAAGCAGGGATGTCCAATATCCGTGCTCCAATTTGCCCCGGTCATGGAAACACGGATGAGTCTGCTAAGGAAATATCAACATTGTAGGAAACTGGTTCTCAGCAAAGTGTAGTAAAATGAAGTACACTATGTAGAGAGTCCGGGGAATCCCCAATGCGTATGTAAAGGCATAAGTAATTAAAACTAACTCTATTATTATATGGTAGTGTGGGCAAGCAGTTAGGCTTATCAGAGGGTAGTGCTAAGCATTTGTTGTACTCAGAGACAATAAATGAGACATGCACACTCAAAATAAATCTGAGACCAATATGTAAAAAATAATATAGATTTTAACATCAATTTTAAGACCGAGAACACAGTTCTAAGGTAAGTACTTTGAGAGATACAATTTTGCAAAGTTCGATAAATATATCACTTCTATACGCAATTATGCACCATAGGAACCAATGGTGAAAAAGCAAAAAATGAATAGAAATTCAGGCAATGTTTTCACAAAGTTCACCTTCTGGTTTTAGGTCGATATCAGGACCAAGTTCAAAGTTCCATCAGGAGATGTTTAGGAGCCTCCCTGATCAGCCGGGTGCCGAGTGCTGAGGTCTTGGAATCTGGCGGGCAAAGACAAAGGGGACCACTTGAAAATACACTGCACAGAGGGACTTACAGGTAAGTCCGGTGGGTCTCCTTTGAGGGAGGAGGTCACAAGGGCCTCGGGACCATGGGAGCAGAGCTGAATTGGTCAGTGGTGGGGCCGGGTGCAGAGTCAGTCAGGTGGTGTGTGTCTTGAGGTCCTCGCGGTCAGGAGCAGACAGCTTGGAGAGGCGATCTTGGGACAGCTGGGCCACTCAGGAAGTGGGTCTCAGGTGTCTCGAAGCCCCACAAAGAGTGCTTGCTTCTCGTGCTTTGGGAGTCCTGAGGGGACTCTTCTTCTTGGTATTTGCTGTTGGTACACTGTGGCTCCAGTAGGTCCTGGTGTCCCACAAACTTGGTGGGGAGACAGATCTGATCTTCTGAAGCTGTTGCAACTTCTCTTGCTTTTGTGCTGCGTCGGGATCGTTGGGGAGCAGCAAGTCAACAAACGGGACTTCACAGGATTGATGCCTGCGGTGTGCAGGGGTGTGATACCTTCAATCCAAGGGAGCTTCTTGGTGATTTGTTAAAGACTGGAGGTGCTCCAGGGTTCTTGGAGTCCTCTCATGTTTCAGCACGACACAGATGCAGCAATTATTAAGTCCTGGCGGCAGGAGGCAGGGTTTGGTGCCTCTTTCTTCTGCAGCAGGGCTTCAGTTCTTGTGCAGGAGGTATTCTTTGTCCTGGTCTTCTCTTTTCCATCGAATATGATGTTCAGGTCCTGAGGTGCCACCTAAATACCGAATTTAGGGGCATTACGGGGAGTGACAGGTAGTAACCAATGGGATACCTACTTTTATGGTGTCACACCCTCTAGTGACCACTTCCTAACATAAACATAACATAACATGTGTATTTGTAAAGCGCACATTCACCCAGAAGGGTATCTTGGTGCTGAAAAACAGATGTTTGTTACCCAACTCAATGGCACTCATTTTAACGACCTCAGAAGGATGAAAGGCTGAGCGGACCCACCAGCATTTTAACCTCTGACCATGAGGTCAAACACAGGCCCCTATATTGGATACATTAGTCCAAAATGCCCTCTGACCCGGCTTCCTGTGGGAAGAGGCACTACCCCGCCCTGATAGGATGTTTTCTCACCATCCCAATATGGTGTAATTTCAGGAGAGGGGTTCACATCACCTGCCCTGCGCTAGGGGTGGTGTAGGCTAAGTGGGGACTCTCCTCCTAGTCTAACTATTTTTCCCGCCTTTCCTCCCGCTAAAATTGGAGTAGGAAAGGGGGATTGGCTTCCCCCACTATCTAGAGGTTCCTAGATTGGATTTCAAAGACAGTATCGCCTTTGAAGCTACCCACCTAGGAAGGCCACACTGTTCTGGAGGAAATGTGAAGCAGCTCCGCCCAGGGCAGGCTTTGTCTCTGTCCTCTGAGAGCACTGGCTCTCACCCCATGAGTTCAGAAACATGTCTGTTAGTAGTCAGGAACCACACCAGTGCTTAGTCGCTTTTCAGGGGACCCTCTAAAAAGGGTCTTCTATGTGAGTTCATTAATAAATCCACCACTGGCGTCAGTGAGGATTTATTAAGACAAGATGTTTAGTAACAAACACCTTAGGAATCAGTGAAGCCATCATGGAGCTATGAAACTCACGTTGACAAGTATCCAGCCCAAGTTCTCTTTATGGCTTCCCTGTGCACTTACAACATCTCAGAATAGACTGGACATTGTAGGGGCATATCTGCTCATGCTGATATGCCCACACATAGTATATATTGCACCATGCCTTAGGTCTACAGGTCTGCAGTAGGGGGGTAGGAGTTACTCCACTTTGAGAGATTTCTGGAGCTCCCTGTGAGACGAATCTGCAAGGGCAGAACCTGGATCACCCACTGCCTTCCCCTGGGGAGGATTCCTGCCCCCACGGAGGAGTGAGGACCTAGGGTACCCTACATCTGTGGATTCTGCCTAGTCCGTGTAGAGCAGTGGTTCCCAACCTGTGGTCCGGGGACCCCTGGGGGTCAATCTAGCCTCCTTAGGGGGTCCACAACAACTTAGAAAATTAAAGAATATTAACAGATTAATAAAGTGTAAATAAATAAAGAAGCTAAATGTACAAGTAAAAATCTAAAATGCACTGTAAATGTGGAAGAATTATAAATTGGAGGATAAAAATATAATTATTCATGGGAGCAGTGCAGGTGCATCAACAGAATATAATAGGGACAATTAATGACCTAGAAAAGCTCCAAACTTTCTATTAAAATTAAAATTTAGATTTTTTTTTATTTATATGTGTTTGGAAATTAAATAAAATGCATAATTATTTGTGTATTTGTTTGGGTAATGCTTTTTTCTGCATTTTTTGTGTATCGTTTTGTGGTTCAAATCATCAACAATACATAGGTTAGGGTCCCGGGCTTCCAGTAACGACTCAGTAGTGGGTCCCTGGATTCGAATAAAGATTCAGTGGGGGTCCCCAGATTCTATTAATGATTAAGTGGGGGTACCCAGAAGTCAAAAGGTTGAGAACCACTGGTGTAGAGGGTTTCACAGGAAGCTGTGGACTGCATACCGGTGCTGCTGAAATCACATTGTTTTCTGGCATTGCACATAAACGATTTCTTTGTGCTGCTGCCTACTTATGAGGACTATGGCTGCTTTAAGGATATGTTGGGAAACAAAAATGCTCTCTAAATAAATTAGAATAAAACGTTCGTCAAGTCGACCAAATTCCACTTGTGAATGCACTGGAGGTATAATTGGGTGCTTGCGAATTTTGGAGTGACTGAAAGATTCTATGTATGCCTGACTGTGTAACACTGAGTTCCCAAGGGGAAGTTTTTTGGCTTGATGACCTACTTTCCAGCTAAAAAAAACCAAATACTTCAGTTTGGCGAATCAACAGAAATATATGTCATGGACTCGAGACATAACGTATATTTGTAAAGCACACATTCATCCATGGATCTCTTGGCATTGAAATAAGAGATGTTTTTTGTTACCCAACTCAGTTAACAACCTCACAAGGATGAAAGGTTGAGTGGACCCACCAGAGTTATGACTATGAGGGTCAAAACAGATTCTAACATAGGACATATGAGTCCACTAAGCTACTGACCCGACTTCCTCTGCCCACTTTTCAAGAACAAGCATGTAAACTGCAAAGTGGAGCAGAGAAAACTGTGAGAATTCTAAGAGACGGGTGCGCTGTAAGTCATCATTGTACGGTATAGCAGCATTTATACATCACTTCCTAGCCCTGTGGAGTTTAAAGTAATTGAAAGCTGTTCTTAAAATGCTCCAGGACGCTCCAATTGTGACACATTAGAAAATGCTCCACATTTTATCGGACAGTTAACAAACAAGCATTGGAAATGTAATAGGTCTCACATTTGTTGGAGTTGGATCTTTTGGCATTGTAATTGGAATGTTTTTCCCTATGTGTTATGGAGTGTATGCATGTGGTGTGTTTTGGAATTATGTGGGTTGGATTGAATTAGTTAGTTGTGTAATTGTGTGGGGTGGAATTGTGTGGTGTGGACTGGATTTGTGTATTGGAATTATGTGACATGGTGTGTTGTGGAATTATGTGGATAGTAATTATGTGGTATTGACTGTATTTTTGAATTTTGTGGAGAGGGATTCTGTGGTTTGGAGTGTAATTATGTGGAAGTGTATTTTGTGTTGTGAAGAGGTATGCAGTGGAGTTTAATGATGTGGTGTGCTGTTGAGGGCTGCCTTCCATGGCACCGAAACGGCTATAAATAATATTCATGAAATTACATATTCCATGATGTAAACGGCTAAACATTAATGCACTTGGTAAGGATATGCTCTCCCCACCTTAATAAAACAAAGAACTGTGCTGTGTGTCTTTGTTTGTAGAACTTTATACAGTATGATAATTACATAGTAAGTCACATAGCGCCACTGGAAAGCAAGTTCACTGTATCAGCTCAGCACTTTAAAAAAGATGTTTTGTAACATAATGCCATACTCAACACCAATGCACTGCACTTTGAGATCTTACATGTACCACCAGTGCACTGCAGTTAGAGGTATTACAGGTGCCATCGTGCACTGCACTCTGATATGTCACATGTACAACCAGTGCACTGCAGTCAGATGTTATAGGCAGAGTTGTTACGCTTACATAAATGTCACAAGCACCAACAACCTGCCATAATGTGATCACTGCCCTAATTTTAGTTTATATGAGCCACTCCTGCTGTCCGACAATCTCAGGCGTTCTTGTGCAACCTTATGCTACATATAAGCGTGGTTGGGAAGATGCGCCCAACTGTTTGTGCAGTCACTGCCTATAAGTGATAATTCACTCGAATGGCTACCCTTTAGACACTCCCAGTACTGTCTGTATCAACAACCCCCCTTGCTGACGTCGGTAACACTGGTCTGTGTTTGATGGGGCTGCACGCCTTCCTTAAGAAGGGAGTCAGCAATCTTTTGGAGGATGGGCCTGCCTCGTTGACCTCTGGGGCGACTCCCTGCTGTGGTAATGAACTGTGTGTGCAAGCGTACTGCCTCAGTGCCCTATGCCACCCTCAGGGGACTTTTATCTGGCTTCAAATTTATTAATGTGTGAAAAGGTGTTTTTCTCCTTTTGTTCTCCTTCAGTTCAAAACGATGTTGTATTAAACAATGGGCAGGAACTGTAAAGGAAGACTATATAACTGGACTATTTATTCTGGTAAGAAATGTGAATAGGTTAAAATAAAAGGGTCAAGACAGCGAGTCTGTCGAAATGCGTCACCTGTACACATTAAATTCTGTACTTGGCATTTCCTGAGTGTGCGTATTATCTTGGAATTCTGTGCGTCATATATATATATATATATATATATATATATATATATATATAAACACCAATAACATAAAATCTATTAAAATCTATTATAAATTGAAACATTAAAAATAGCGGAGGGAGAAAAGTTACTATTCCCACTCCAATGAGTGCAACAGTAGGGGAAGTGTTGGATAGCGTAGAGGTAAAACTTACTATTCCAACTCCAGTCAGTGTAACAGTAGGGAAAGTGTTGGATTGTGTAGGGGTCAAATTTACTATTCCCACTCCAGTGTATGCAACAGTAGGGAAAGTGTTGTTTGCGTAGGGGTAAAAATGTCTATTCCCTCTCCAATGAGTCCAACAGTAGAGAAAGTGTTGGATAGGGGAGAGGTAAAACTTACTATTCCCACTCCAGTGAGTGCAACACTAGTGAAAGTGTTGGATAGGGGCAAGATAAAATTTACTATTTCCACTCCAATCCGTGCAACAGTAGGGAAAATTGCAAAGGGGTAACAATTCATATTCTCACTCTAGTCAGTTCAAAAGTAAAAACAAACAAAATATTAACAACAAAAAATATTTAAAAAACGAAATAAATAAAAATGTATATAAATATATTAAAAATAAAAATACAAATATATTTAATATTACACATTTTGAAAAAATGCATATGAAAAATACCTACAAATATTATATTAAATGAAATAAAAAATAATTTTCAAACAAATACATATTTTTAATAAGGAATGTATTTCCAACTCGAGTATACCCACTGTGAGTATATTGGTTTAAACCCTGTGGGTTCTCAGATATGCTGGCTAAGTTATGAATATATGTTTGTAAATGTATGCTAACTGCTAACCAGAGTTAAACAAACATTTAGGCACTCCCGAGAAGCTACCTGAGTTAGACAACTCTCGTTTTTGTACCTTAACTGAACTAATGGCAGGGGAGATTAGTCTTGTATATTTATTGAGTTGTTTTAACTTTATGAAAGTCCTTACCTTTTAACAGGGCACGTACAAGTTACATAGTATGCTGTTTTATATCATGTAATGGTTTTAAATAATTGAAACACGACTAAATAAACATTTTGAACATTTACTCACTCACGCTTCCCTTTTGTATCTTCTCAAAGCGCACTGACACACTGACCTCGGAATGGGCACTGCAGTAACAGTCGGAGGCACACACTTCTTCCGTTGTAGCAGTTTAAAGAAAGTAGTAGTCTCGCACGAACACAGGCAGGCATCAGAATGCCTAAACTTACGTAAGCTCTGCCAGCCAGCAGATGCTCTTTGGCCTCTTTAGAACAGTCGAAGCCGATGGTGGCAGCGATACACGCAAAACAGACTTGGCAGTCATGCCCAAAGCAGACAGGAGACATGGCATTGACAGTGCCTAGCTTTCAGGCAGACCCTAACCTACAGACAACCACAAACGTCAGCTGAGGGGCGACACACACAACCCCATTAATGGCTGACAAAATTAAGGGGCCTATGTACGAAGAAGTGGCGGAGTGAGGCATTAGCCATCATGGCTTAACGTCTCACTCCTCCACTTCAGAGACGCAATGCTGCACCATATTTACAAGGATATAGTGCAGCCTTGCGTTTTGGCGCTACTCTTAGCAGTGTAGCGCCAACGCAAGCACCCTTGCACCACAGTGCAAGGGTGTCTGCATGCAGGGGAGGATTGTTTATGTGTAGGAAGGTGTTCCTTCCTTCCTGCACGTAAACAATCCTAAAATGCCATTTTGTCACTTTTATGTATGCTGCTTCATGCAGCACACATGAAAGTCACAAAATGGCATTTTTTTTTAAAGATTGTTTATGTACAGGAAGGAGGACCTTCCTGTACATGAACAATCCATGGCAGTTTGCTTTTTCCATGTGTGCTGCACAAGGCAGCACACATGGAAAAGCAAATACAATGAGAAATAATGCATTTCTCCTCGTTTCACCAACTTAAAACCTGGTTTTCCCTGGTCTTAATTTTGGGCTGCCTCCTCCGTACGCTGCCCTTGTACATAGGGGGCAGCATCAAAATCAATGGGTGTTGCGGAGGAACGCCCACCGCAACACCCACTGCCCACCCCTTTCATGCTAACCATAGCGTGAAAGGGGACATTATTTACAAGGCAGCGTTAAGCCACGTTAAGTGGCTTAACGCTGCCTTGTAAATAAGGCGAAGCCCCTATCGCCACCACAACGTCGGAAACAGTGACATTGTGGTGGCGATAGGGGCTTGTACATATGCCCCTTAGTCGCAGCACAACCAACACCTCATAGCTCCAACCAGCACTGGCTACATAAAGGATGGCCAGGAAGCCCATAACCACACCAGTGCCTTTAATTTCAGCCCCATAGAAGGTAGGGGATGTACACCTTGGTACCGGCTGCAAACACCATTTCAGCAGGCACACAAAGGGAGTCGGCAGAGACACGCGTCCCTTCACTGGGCAGCAGAGGCAGAGCCAAGACAGGCAGCTGATACACGGCAGCCTTTACACAGGCAGCAAACAATCATCCCGGCCAAGGATGCTTGCAACTCCACCAAAAATCAGCGGGCACCCCTCATTTAGTTGAATCTGTGTAGTTCCAGCACAGGCAGCAGCAGTGACAGGCAGGTGGCACACCTCTCAGCTCCACCACATGTAGACCGACGAAAGGACCAGAACCAACAAACAAGTTCAATACGGTGGGCTGCGCAGAACAAAAGAAATGCAACCTGCCACTTTTAAAGAGAATTACAGTGAAAGCAGGGGAGAGGAAGAGAAAGCAACCAGCAACAGGACCAGAACCAACAAACAAGTTCAATACTGCGAGCTGCGCAGAACAAAAGAAATGCGACCTGCCACTTATAAAGAGAATTAAAGTGAAAGCGCAGGGGGACGGGGGAGTGTGAAAGCAACCAGCAACAGGACCAGAACCAACAAACAAGTTCAATACGGCGAGTCATGAAGAACAAAAGAAATGTGCGGCCTCCATTTTTAAAGAGAATTAAAGTGAAAGCGGGGCATGGCACTGTTTAAGTGAAAGTGCGGCATAGTGCTGCAAAAGATAAACACATGATGTTTTAGAAGTTGAATACGGCGAGCCGCGCAGAACAAAAGAAAGGGGTATGGCTGCCATTGGTAAAGTGAAAGCTGGGCATGGCATTTATTAAAGTGAAAGGGTGACATTGGCATGCTGCAAAATCAAAACAAGCAGGAGGTTGAAAAGAGGTCGTGTAGGGGAAGTGCGGTCGGGAAAGGGGATGTTGTGTCTGCATCTCAAGCTACCTTGAAGAAGTCATTAAAAAAAGAGTGCTGAAAAAGCAAAAATAAAAGGTATTGAGTAAGGTCACATGTAAGAGGGGCTGTTCTTATGGGGGTTACAACTGAAGAGAAAGAGGCACTAAAGAGGGAAAAGGAGGGACTGCTAAACAACTAAATCAATTAAATAAATACAATTCTAAAAGACACTGCAAGGAGCCAATAAAATGTATGCGCGGCCCATGGGTGGGGCTTAATGCCCATATCCTGAATACAGCATGACTCACTGAGACAGCGCAAGTGCTGCCTAGGTGAGACCTTAAAATGATCCTTAAATTCTGCCCTTCAGCTATACCCCTGCAAAAATATCCCTGTTGCTGTGCTTCTACAGACAGGCTTGTCAGAGTAGTTGTCACCTGCTGATGCTGCAATATGCAGCCTGTTCTACTTTATTTACACAAAAACCTCTCTCGACCATATCCCACTCAGTGGCACGAACCTCATAGCCATCAGAGTTCAAATCATCAGGGTGGAGTATTGCATAATGTTTTCAATAAACAATGATTACGCCTTGGTTGGACCTCTTTAGCTGCAGTACTAACAATGCACAAAACAACGTGAAACGCTAGATACGATTAAAGATGAGTCCATCAGCAGCACATAATTGCATTGAGAGCGTGCAAACAAACAGCACAGGTGACAGCACTTCCCAGCCTAAGTAGAAATTTACTGCTGACCGGGAGGCGCAGTCGACCCTATCGGGAGAACGCCTAACCCCCCCGTGGGCAGCAGACAAAAGGGCACAGCAGCAATAGGCGCACTCTTGTGGCAATGAAAAAATGCCAGTGGGTGACCGGGACGTTTGGGTTCAAAACGCCCAATCAGGAAGGAGGGGCGGGGTCACAAGCATGGCCTAAAAGGCGGCTGGGAATGGCGGAAGAAATTGATGTCGCCACCGTACGAGATGCCGCACATGAAGATGCGGCCATGTGGTTCGTGAAGGGAGCGGAACAACCACCCCAGCAGTGCAGCCAGCCGTTTCCAGAGGCGCGCCCCTGTGAGGACGGTGGTGCCCAAGAGAAAAAGGCTGTGAGCCATACCTTTATCTGCAGCGGGATGGCAGAGCACGAGAAGCGAACGGGAGACGTCGAGGTCACCAGCACCTGAGGCAAGCAACAATGTGGCGATGGAGGTTGGTATGACGCTGGCTGCGGATGGAAGAGCGTGGAGATGGTTGTTATTAGGCTGGGAAAAGTTTGGCTTTCCCGGAACCCTATACCCAACTACCGACATGTCTGGTAGGAGCGGGTGCGTGTGGGGGCTTCACAGCACTTATTAGCTGCTGTGCCTACCTGTGCGCTTCAGGGCCTAAAAATGGTGCACTTCGCTGCATTGGAAAGGCCCAGGCTGCCCTGTCCTTAACTTAAAGCCGGGCAGTAAAGATCCAAAGACAGCTTAGGCGGAGTCCAGCCTACAGCTTCCAGCGTTAAGTTATTGACCGGGTCTATTTTCTGGAGGTTTCCATTATGCTGAGCTGGGCCTAGAAAGGGGAGTGCGTCATCGCCAATAGGTGGGACCAGATGAGGGCCTGTAATTCCTAGTTATCACACATCCGTCCGATGTCCTCCAGCTCCTTACCCTCGCCCCCGGAACGCACTCACGCGCTCTTGGCTGAATCCTCTTGGGTATATTTGGAAAAAATTTCAGGACAGTTCCTATATAACCCTCGAACTCTGAATGTAAAAAACAGATAATGAACAGTCATTACTTTTCTAGATCCTTCTGCTTTTCCCCCATTATTGCGGGAGAAGTTGTGGCATAAATCTAGATTTGCCGCCTTTGGAGCTAGGGGAAGTAGGTTCGAGTCTCAGCGATGGCTCACCCCTTTGTGATTCTGGACAAGCCCCCAATCCCCATACCTACCAAAAAATTATACGGACGTTGTCCT
Organism: Calotriton arnoldi; assembly: GCA_963921515.1. NCBI lineage: Eukaryota > Metazoa > Chordata > Amphibia > Caudata > Salamandridae > Calotriton > Calotriton arnoldi. The sequence goes on along the minus strand of CAWUFW010006808.1, from coordinate 188,220 downwards.
TGTGTAATGTAACTGGTGCCCATGTAAACCGCTCCAAAACTTCGGTCGAAAAGTAACATTTTATCCATGCTGCACGAGCCATACTGCTTTAGCCAAACGATAAGCTCTTACATCTGTAGCATTCGATGCCCTCGCTGACGTCTAGTGCTAGATTTACCACAGAGGGGGTGCCAGAGATGGTACCAGGACTAGAAGCTCCTCTCCCCCATCTGAACAGCTGTACGAGTGTCGTTAAAAACCGGGGTTCGCTTCCTCCTCCTTACTTCATGCAAGTAAATGGAGAAATGAAATTGTTCGTTATAGCACTCTCCCACTCTAAATTTGCAGGGCAGAGCTGGGGCTCTTCCGCAGTCCTCTTCACGACTGGGCTCCACGCTCCTTGGAGAGATGCATTCTGCATTTGAAGTGCAGGTCCTTGGGATGCCTTACGGCTGGGACTCTTGAAATAAGTGCCCAAACAAGGTCCTTAGGATGCCTTACGGCAGGGACTCTGGAGATAAGTGCCTGGAAAAGGTCCTTGGGATGCCTTACTGGGGGATACTTGAGGGCAGACAAAAGGTTAAGAAATGGTCAGCGCAGGGCGGACACAGCACTTGCAGCCCAGGCATGGTCATGGGGCCATGAACTCCAGATATTCGGTAGCAAATTGAAGCATCGAAGCCACGACCCGCTGTACCAAGTAAATGACATAAATAGAGCTGTGACGACAGTTGGAAGTTATGGTTATTAATATGCAACAATTTATATGATATACACTGTATAACCTGTTAAAAATGCCTTATGTTGTAGTCCAAGATGATCCGGAAACGGGTATGTTGATAACAAGTGTATACCAAATTATGAGGTGAATAAACTGCGGCCGTTCTAACACCACAAAAGGTCTTGGTGTACATAATTGATAGGTAAGAGGAATGGCGGGAGGGCCCTAGAGTTGCTCGCAAAACTGGGGGTGTTATCAATTTATCCCAAGGCATTTCTGCAAAACGTGTCTCTGAGTAGTATGTGCCTGTGATGAGTTTAGACATGCAGGATTTGGAGGATGTTTGCGGGATGAGTAAAGGCACACTACAATGTGGCCGTCTTGTTGTCTGGCCGTTTAATTCATGCAGAATGGTGTTGAACCCAGACTAACACGCAACCACAGAATCTACGACCAGTAATGCAACACTACACTGCACTAGCAGAAGCAAAGATTTGCATCTGCAAAAGCAGCTGATGAACTGATCATAATTACCCTAGCCTTGTCTATCGCTGTTGAGCTTATTGTGATTCAGAAAGCATATTACAATAAGCAAGGATGAAGAGAAGATCAAAACAGACTACCACAGTAGCCCTGTAAAATTCACCCAGTCTAATACGCCCATGAAGTGATTCACATAGATTAAAAGTAAGAGGATCCAAGAGGCATCCCTGGCTACATAGCTCCGCGTGAACGGGAAAGGGGGGTTCTCTGCGGCTGTTCCTACTCAGCCAACCTTGTGCAGGTCCAACTCTGGGAGCAAAGCTTAGCTCGGATGGATATCACGTGATCACATTTACTGAGGAAGATTCACACTGAGCATGCAAAACCCAAAAGAGTACGGGGCAGATTTACAAGCCCCTTGCGACACATTTGCGCCGCCGTTGCGTCACTTCTGTGACGCAGCGGCGGTGTAAACCACGCACCACGTTGCAACTTATTTACAACGTGACGCATCTAGGGAGATGCGTCACGTTGTAAAGCCCTGCGCCACATGAAACCTGCGTCAGGTTTAATGTGGGTGTTCTGTCGCAGGGTGGGCGTTCCGTCGCAGGAAAGCCTCGTAAAAGTGACGCAGTGAATTCTGCAAGATTTCACTGAGTCACTTTTCAGAGGCTGCTGCGACAAAACCTTACGCCTGCTTGAAGCAGGCGTAAGGAGTGGCGCAGCATGTTAGGTATGGGCGGTCCCTGAACATTGCTGGAGTCGCGTCGCGCTTGCGACATGACTCCAGCAATGCGTCGCCCTTACGCCATCAGATGAGACACGCATCTGCCTATCCTTGTGCCACGGTGCACTGCATTGTAAATGCGACGCATCCGTGGTGGCGCAAGGGGAGAATTGCGTGTCGCATCTATTCTGGTGCATCCCTGCTGATTTGCAGAGATGCGCCAGACCTTGTAAATCTGCCCCCACATTCCTCAGATAAGGCAGTTTTTTTCCTGCTCCCGCTGGGTGTTTTGACTTCGGCTGGAATAATGAACGAATTATAGATTGTTAGATTGAATCGGGTTATTGAAAGGTGTCTATAGTAGCACAGGGTGACTGGCTTTTTCAACAGTTTTCATTTGTGGTGGTTATTAGTGCCTAGGTCTTAGGTCTGATGAACACATGTTACCCTGGAGCAGGAACTGCCCACCACGGCAAACCGAAGAATAACAGAACTCAATCCGAAAGTATGTGAGCATTTTACACACGAGCACTAGTTACATTACACAAGCAGGACACATGTGAGAACCATAAATAAAAGGCATTGCGGTGCAGGAAGCCGGGAGCGCTGTGCTTCTCTTTATATGCCTTTAATTGTGTTATTTGTTGAAACAGGAAGGGCTATTTGCAGGGAAGCTTGTGTATTCCTCTCTAGAAGCAGCGCAGGCTGCCACAATATTTCACAAAATGCGTGGTACAAAAAAACAAGATAATTAGTTCAAAGGCATCAGAGGCAAGATTGTAAACAAGCAAATTAGAAATGCGCACAGACAGGACGAGGCAAACAACAAAAAAAAGGGTTAGAAATGCGCGCAGACAGGACGAGCCAAACAACAACAAAAAAGGACATTAGAAATGCATGCTGAAAGGAAAACAGACCTGTCCTCGGTCTGTGGTGGATGGAAAGTAGCTAGCCCAACCAGTGGCCAATACTCCCAATCAATATTGTACTATACACCCTACACCGATCACCAGCTAATAAAGCAGAAACGCTATCCCTGGCACATGAATTACTAACGTAAACCTAACAGAAAAGTAAAACATAAACATAAAGGGATAACCTTGTGCTATACCCCACCCTCAGCAAGAAACTCATTTGCTTTTATTTCAGAGGTAAAAAACTGGGTTCGCCCCCCAGATTACTTTAAAATGTGCTGGATTCATTAAGAAAGCCTGTGCCCCTTTCTCCTGGAATGGCTTAATCGTCTGTTGGAGCCGCCACCACCATTCAACGGTTACATGACAAAAATCCGGCCTGACGGAAAATGAAATGTCCCAGACAGATCGTTTGGCTTCCGGTCTGGCTTTCTCAAAAATATTTTGCCTCAGTAGGTAGTTTCCAAAGTAAACTAGCACAGCACGGGGTTTTGTGTCAGGCCTGATTGGTTGTTGCAGAGAAAAGGGCACTCGGGGAGCCACCTGGAACTCCTGAAGCCAGTTCCATTCCTTTAGCTCCGGAAAGGCTTTAGTCAGCAATTCTACCATAAACAACCGTATGTCTTATCCCTCCTTCCCCTCTGGAATCCCTAAAATTTGTAGGTTATTACGCCTTTGGCGATTCTCTTGGTCCTCCAACTTCCACTGAATATCAACCAGTCAACCAGTTGGGATTCGTGAGCCTCTGTTTGACCTCGGGTACCCGCAATATCAGACTCAAGGGCAGCAGTTCTGATCTCTAAATCCGTCAGCCACTCGATGATAGAATTGCATGTCTTAGCTATCTTCCTGACTGAGCCTTGTAATTTACGTGCAGCAGTCTGCGATCGGTGACTATCCTGCCGAGCCTCCTCACGGTGGGGCATAACACATTGTAAAATTGTGTCCAGAGTTGAAGGCATTGTTGGATGAGCCTCTTGTGACCCGGTAGCCAGGGTTCCAACTAGCTGTTCCCCAGGGGAATAGTCCCATTTGAGGTCCTTTCTGCCCTTGCTATTGATGGAGCAAGGACTCATAAATGAGACTTGCTCGGAGACAATCTCCTCACAGTATTAATATATTAAAACTTTGTATTGTTATACTAACCTTTGCATACACGACATAAATAGTTAGGAAGCTTGCTTATGTGTTCTAACTAATAAATAACGCTTGTCTGTTCTAAAATGACCGCTAAAACGCGGGAAACTCTTCTGCGCATGTCTCAACCATATCACATGGTGTGACGTCTTTCTTTGCTTGGTGGGAAAATCCTGCTTCTGAGTAGTGTGTTCTAAAATGGCTGCTTAATGTTTTCACATGCTACAGCTTGCTCTTGTGCTCTAATCAAATTGTCGTTTTCATAACGCTACTAATGCGGGATAGAATTTATAAGTAAATGGGAATAGAGTAGAGAGAGTGTGTATACAGTGAAACATTTTATTTGTGATTTTAATATTTTCTTCTTGTACTTTTATTAGTTCGTAAACTTGGGCCTGGGTTGGTGCACTGAAACTCGAGAGACAATGATACTGCGCATGCGTCTTGCATGCCTGCCAAGAGAGCAAGAATGAAATCAACCTGGACGTCGTCCAAGGCCATGACCCGTTGGCCGAAGCTGCTGTGCTCATGCCTTTTCCTGTTGGAAAATGAAACTTTGTATATGAAGAATATATAACATTTGTCGTGAGACGGGTGGGAAATAAAGCAAATGTATTAAATTGGATGGGCGGTAGTTTAAAGACAATGGTCTTCAGAATTCAAACCAAAATTATATGGTATGAGGATCAACCCCCTGTCCCTGTCCAATCAGAAGTAGTGGTCCCATATTTTTGCAACATTAATGGGAGGTACATGGGCGTAGAAGGGTATAATAGATATAGAATTAGCTAATTAGTCAGATCAGGCGTACACCGAACAAGCTACTAGCTCCAGACTGCCAAGCTGATCGATTGCAGACTGAATCGCTGTCCAGAGAGGTCCTGAGGAGGGGGCGGCGGAGTCCATTAGAAGGAAGGCATGGGAGAATCGAGGAGAAGCGGAGTATCAGAGATGGGAACGACGCAGGCGTCGTAGGTAGAGAGGTCACCGGTCCTGCCCTGATCCTGGAGGAGGTCTTGCTCTTCATCCTTCCTGGGTCCCATTCTTTTCCAACTCCTTGGCCAAGGGGTTTGGTTCTCGCACTTAGGTAAATATATGCAACCTAAGTGTCTGCTGTCTCTATCCTCTCCTTTTCTGAGGGACCGTCATTAATTAATAATTGATTTCTTATGCTTCATCCTTGATATACGAAAAAGTATCATGCAGCTCTGTAATTTACTCTGCTAAAATCTTAGATAAACATTTTAAAACTTTCTGACTCAGTGATTATTTTCAGGATTTATGAACTGTATTGAATGTCACTCATTTTAAACTTCCCAATTTGCAAAGGATTCATTGGTAAGTCATTACTCTTCAATCAGAAGGTAATTGGTAGCAGGGATTTTGATCAAGAGTAACAACTGACCCACCAGCGTGAAACACTAGCGTAGTATGAATGTATGGGCCCAAGTGAGTATCTGATGTATGAATGCTCATTGCTAGTATCGCGCTGGATCAGTTTTCTGGTTATCAGAGGATGGTTGTGCTTTGTTAATTGGGTAATGAGAATTATATTTTTATGAATTAACATCTGTTATTCGTTTTGTTTTATGTTGTCCAGAATTCCCCGGGGGAGGAAAATTGAATAGCGGGTGGTAAGGGGAAGCCATACTGTAGTGAGGTTATCTGCCAGGCAGAAATAGTACTGAAAAGTTAAGTAGGGCTATCAGTACTTGTTAGGGACTCTATGCATGTGAGTAATAGCAAAAGAAATATGCTGGTGAAAATTTGATGTTATATCACCTAGAAAGGGTAACATTGAAGAAGTAACGGGTATTTTGGATGCTCGAGTGAAGAGTAAACAGAAGGGTTTTACTCGTAGTGTATGTCTCAGTAAACGGAAAGGGTTTACTAGTGTGAACGAAAACTATCTTTTTCAAATTAGAGAAACTAGCACGATAACGAATGTTTTATGTTGTTACTGAATTTTAATTAAAATCGTAGAGAAAATAAAGTTTTGCGTACGAATTTGTAAAGGGAGGGTTAGCTGCCGGAGAGGGAGCTGAAGTCACAAAGCGCCGCGCTGGGATTGGTTGAAACCGCGGGCGTGGAAGACTCTTGTAAAGGAGGGGTCAGTAGTCAGGAGTAATACTGACGTCACAGGTGCCGCGCTGGGATTGGTCGAAACAGCGAGGGACAGAAAAGCACAGATTGTAAAGGAGGGGTTGGCAGACCAACGTCACAGAAAAAGCCACGCTAGGATTGGTTCAGAGACAAAAGTGAACTGAGATTTGATTGGTTGCTAAAATAGAAGCAGAATTCTCATTCGACAGAAGATTGTATGTTAAAACGCGATCCAACTTTAATAGGAACTTGTCCGGATAGGAGATTCCTAGGTTTTGCAGAATATAACTTTATACACCGGAGATTAGATAGAATGTACGGAGAGAAAAGGAAAATGTCATTCCTACAAAAGATTAAAAATTATTTAAAAAAGGATTAACCAATCAAAACTAGAGAAGGAATTATTATTCCACCAGTTAAAACGCCCGCTTCATTTATGATGATGGAGAGAGGTTATCATACTTGCGTATGGTTAGAGAATTGGATAGAATATACCAAAAATGACGGTGTATTGGTACTTTCAATGGGAGGATTCTTCAAAATTTGAGATTGAGGATGAATGATTTAGAACCAAGACCCAGACTAACCCAATACGAAGCCTTAGAAGAGTGGGAAACTGAGGCATTTGAATGTGACCGATCCAGAAGTAATAGGGGTTACCGGGGATTTTTCCCTAGATACCAAAATGAGTCAAGGGACAGTCAGATGAAACAATGGAGAAGAGCGATGCTTACTGAGGGACTGTATCCAATATTGACAGAAGAAGAATTTTTAGGGAGCAAATGCACAGAAAAGACAAAACACTAAATAGGTGTGGAGATTCTGAAGATGAATTTATGGAAGAGTTATTAAAGAACCCTCCACCATATCAGGAAGGGACAAAGGGATGTACTCCAAGTGCACCACCATTAAAGACACCATTGGTACCGCAAATATTGCATGATTCCACACCTAGTAGGGCACTTCATGAGAAAGAAAAGGAAGCCCTAGAAAAGACCAGAGCTGAATTAATACAGAAAATAACACAGTTAAAAGTACAACCTGACTCTTTGACCATACCTGTAACAATTGGTCCAGTAGTTCCATTATATAGTGACAAGGTAAACTATCCCCAGCCATTTGTTGCACCTACTCCTGTGAACGTTTCGAAACCTGAAGTAGTAATGGTTGAGGATCATTTTAGTGATTGTGAATCTGTGATTTCATTAATGGACCTGCCCATTCGAGAAACTGCAAATAGTACTCCCAGAAGAGCTACACCTGGTTGCTCAAAAGATGTAAATATAATAACCTCATCAGGATCCAAAAGTGCCACAGTAGTTACTGCAGAGGATTTAGAAAGGTGGGCACAGGGATCAGACAAACAGACTCCACCACCAAAGATCACGGACGTTTTTAAATTAAAAGTCGAATTAGAAGAAATAATAGCAGGAAATGTAGGGATAGACCGTTTAAATACCTATGATGAGGAAGAACTGTTGTTCGTATGCCGAAGCATCACAAGAAATGTAAAACTATTCCATGAAAAATTATCAGATTTGGCTCTACAGATGGGAATTGAAATAGGAAAGTTCAAGTTATTACAGAAGCCCTATAGAGCAGATTTTTCAGACAAGGATTTAGAAAACATGAATACTTCTGGAAGAAAATTACAAATAAAAGAATTAATAACAGTCCTACAGAAATGGGGAGACCTAGATAAATGGAAAGTTAGATGGACAAAGAAAAAGGAAGAAGCACGATATAGTAGAGCAGCTTCTGAATATGTGATGAAAGAAACAGGGAAAGCAGATCAGATGTATCCGATGCGAGAAGTACCAGGAGGAGGATATGTACATGTCCCATGGAGTAGACAAGATATTTTATCCTTTACGAATGATTTTCCAAAGTTAAGAGAAAAGCCAATTGAATGGTACAAACAGGTTGAGAGATTTGTGAAAGTGTCAAAAGTATTGTTGAAGGATTTGGATGGTCTGTTTGACATAGTGGTACCTGCCGATTTGTGGACAGATTGTAAAATAACAGTTGATTGGCCAAGTGAAGAGTATCCCAGAGACCCAAAGACAGGTGCCCCGTCAAGTGATGTGATGAAAAAGTATCAGCAGGTTATAACTTACCTGAAAGGGAAAATAGCACCAAAGGAAACAGATTGGGTGAAAATAGACAGAACTACCCAAGAAGCCAGTGAATCAGTACACGCGTACTATGAACGATTATTGCAGGTATTCAAGCAGTATAGTGGATTTGAGGATATTGGAGATAAGAACATGAGTCAGTTTGTTTATCGATTTGTTTACGGTCTGAAGCCAGAGATTTGTCAGATGATTAAACAACACATGCTGTGTTGGCAGGGGAAACCGATTGACGAGATCTTAAAATATGCAAAATATTGTGGAGATGACATTGAGGATATGCACAAGAAATTGCAGGAAAAAGTGATGTGGGCTCAGGTAAAAATGGCTGAGAAACAGGGAATTAATTTGTATAATCCGAATGAAAATCAGGGAAAGGATTCTGGAACGAATGGTGACACTGGAAATAGTGGAAAAATGAGAGGACGAATGAGCAGAGAAGAGGCTAAAAAGAAATTTCCTTGTCATGGATGCGGAAAGTTGGGGCCTTGGAAGGATGAATGTAAAAAGATACGGAATAATAATGGCCCAAATCAAAATTTAAATCCACAGACGCAGAATGACTCACAGCAGGGTGTAAATCATCAAAGTCAGTTGCCACCTGCACCTGTACAGGGTAATGTAAGCAGAGCAAAGCATGGTACAGACATCGGATATCAAGGAGGAAGTGGTAAGAATGATTATGTAACTTCACAGTTTCTTTTGCAGGAAGTTTTCTGTCAGTACAGTTCATGACGGTGCCTAGGAGAAGGGGAGAAGGAGTGCGTACGTGGCGCATCCTTACCGGTAGATCAGTCAGGTCCATATGTTGAAGGGAAAGTGAAGGGTAATGATATTACTTTTCTTTTGGACACTGGTGCTACCCGGTCTACTGTGAGAACAGCAGACATTCCAGACCTTCCTCTCTCTGGAGAAGCTATCCAAGTAGTGGGAGTAGCTAATCGAAAGATTAGAACACCTCTAACCGAACCAATGGAAGTTAAAATTGGAAATTTTAGAGAAATGCACCAATTTGTAGTGTGTGATTCCAGTCCAGTAAATTTATTGGGCAGAGATTTGTTGTGTAAAATGAACTGCACAATATTCTGCACACCGGATGGTGTAGCAATTCAGACCCCGATGAAGACCATGTATATAAATTTATGATTGCAAAACAAGGTACTGAAGTAGATGAAATGTTCTCTTTAATAACAAAAGACGAGTTGCCAGAAGAATTAAATACTACAGTAAACCCCATAGTGTGGGATTTCAAGGGAAAAGAAGTAGGACTAATGGTCAAAATAGACCCAGTTAAAATTACCGTAAAAGAAGGAGCCATTTTCCGAAAACTAGGCAGTACAAAATGAGTGCAGAAGTAAAAGCAGGAGTTATTGAAGAAATTGACCGAACGATAAAACAAAACATACTAACAGAAGTAATGAGTAGCCCTTGTAATTCACCAATAATGGGTTTGAAGAAACCTAGTGGAAAATATAGGATTGTTCAGGACCTGCGAAAAATAAATAAGATTGTGGAACCATGTTGTCCTATAGTGCCAAATCCTGCAGTAATTCTGTACCAAATCCCTTGGAGTGCAGGATGGTTAACTGTGATTGATTTATGCCAAGCGTTCTTTTCCATACCATTACACCGAGATAGCCAGTATCTTTTCTCATTTAAGTTTGAGAATAAGGTTTATGTATGGAATCGTGTTCCTCAGGGGTACACGGAAAGTCCTTCCATTTTCAACCAAATATTGAAAAAGTGCTTAGAGAAATTAGTGATGCCAGGAAGCTCAGTCTTAGTGCAGTATATAGATGACTTACTGGTGGCATCTAACACCAGAGAAGACTGTGTTGTTGATTCTATTGCATTACTAAATCTGTTAGCTGAAGAAGGACATAAGGTCTCACCTGAAAAACTGCAGTTTTGTACAACAGCAGTTAAGTATCTAGGACACCAAATTGAGAGGGGAAAAAGAAGAATAACCTCTGAAAGGATAAAATTGATTAAGAAAATGCAAATGCCTAATACTCAACGGGAGGTGAGAATGTTCCTGGGAATTGTAGGTTATTGTCGACAATGGATACCAGGATTTTCCCTGTTAGCAAAGCCCCTAATTCAAATGACAAAAAAGAAGGCAAAGGACCCAGTTGAGTGGGATGATGAAAGTGTAGGAGCTTTTGTAAAATTAAGAAACGCTTTATGTGCAGCACCTGCTTTAGGCATGCCTGATTATAAGAAAGAATTTGCATTATTCTGTCATGAGAGAGAAAGTTGTGCACTTGCAGTCTTGACTCAGAGACATGGTCTGGATAGACGTCCTATAGCATACTTTTCTGCTACATTGGACCCAGTGGCGGCCGTATTGCCAGGCTGCTTGAAAGCAGTGGCGGCTACCTGTTTGAGCATTGAACGAAGTGAGTCAATCGTAATGGGACACCCTGTAAAGGTGTTCGTTCCGCATGCGGTTGTGATTTTGTTGACAAGAACCCGAACTCAGCATCTTACCCCTAGTCGGATGACTAAATACGAGAGAATAATATTAGGTGCTGAAAATGTGACCATGGTAAGGTGCACAATAGTGAATCCTGCTACCTTACTACCAGACCCATACCATGAGGAAGTAAAAGACGATGAAGAAGAACATGATTGTTTACAGGTCACAGAGTTATGCACAAAACCACGTCCGGATATTGAGGAACAGCCTCTTAGAAAACCAGACAGGGCGCTGTTTGTTCTAACAAGCAATGAATGGCAGTGGTACAGAACACATGTGCCAGCACCTCCCTCCTGTTATTCCAAGTAATGTAAAAACAAATCAAAAGTTTTACAGTGTGCTCAATGTTAACACCGTGCCACCCACCCGGTGTTGGTTATGTAATAGGAAGAAAACTCCTAAACAATTATTGTTAATTTAAATTACAGAGCACAACCAATTAGTATAACAAAAAACTGACTTGGATGTCAGTTTATTTAATCATGAAAACCAGTCATTCATATCAAAATGCAATACAGATTTTTATAGGTAAAATGTGTAGTAGTTGACACGTCGTAGATGTTTAGTAGAAAGTTGACAGCCGACACGTGTTTCGTCGCAAGACGACTTCTTCAATGCTAGTCAAAAATTCACATAAAACACATACTCAATTTTACAGAGTTGATCTATGATTTTGCAGAAACAGGTATATGTGACTTCAAGAAAAGACATATCTGTCTTCTCTGTGATTCCCAGGATTTTACATGACCAGCAAGCTAAATTGTGGCATAATGAAGAAAGAGTAGTGCAAGATAGTCCAGACCGTGTCAGACCCGAAAATAGTAAGTGTATTTAGATTTATGAAACATGATAGAAATGTCAACAATAGTAATACCAAAATAGTGCTTAGAAATTGTATACGTGTATTGAACGTGATCACCCTATGATATAAAAAAGACTAAAGAGAAGAATTAACACATGCAGCAATGGATACATTTAGTCTATCCAAGAAACAGTGCCACTTACAGAAAAAAATATGAGCTGATTAAAAGAAATTATACTAAGCCAAAGGTACCTCATCGGTATCTATGTTTTCCTTATACTTGAACACCAAGTTTTTTCAATGTATTGGGAGTCGCAAGGTAGTCCGAACTGACCGTGCTTGATCAGGCGTAGTGGTCTAAAGTTTGTAAAAGAAGACAATATTATGTGAGGAGAAAAGACTGACCAGGTTCAATCTTTATAGGGTTTTCGGAGCACTATTTGCATACCTTAAATAGTTAGTAGGTAAATGCTGAGAGAGATGTAATTATTCGTGTCACAGTATCGGTAGGCGAATACTTCCCCACGGTCTAGCAGCAGGATCCCTGCTGGAAAGCTCCTATAGGATAATATGCCAGATATTAATTCTTGAAGTTTTTTTTTTAAATTAACAGGATGTTATTGTTAAGTTTCTCCTTTATTCATTATCACCAATAAAAGTAAGGTGATGGTCCACGAAACACTTGGTATTAAAAAAAAAATCTAAAATAATTCAATAATATGCCGAGTAGTGTTAAATCATGGTTCGGACCTCGATATAGAGCAAACGTATTTGTGATAAAAATAGTTGCATGCGGCAAGAACAAACATTATTTAGCTTGGTATTCGTTATCAGAGCAAATAATAAAAGCTAGAATTCAAGTATTCTTTAATCGTAATAAACATATCTCAAATGAGAGCAACTGTATAAGTATTAAGAGTTTTTAGGACAATAAGACAATATTAGTAAGTTTGTCACTTGTGAGTTTGTCACCTCTAAAGTAAAGATAAAACAATAACCTGCAAGGTGCCTAATATTGAGGATTTCTCAGGCAAATGTCGGGTGTTGCTAATTCATAGTTTGGACAAACCCTGATAAGGTATAAACATATAAGTATAGGTTTATCTAAAACCGACAGGACCAATTTGTATTAGGCCTAGTTATCGTCACGAAAAACAGTAAAACTGAAATTCGTAAAAAGATCGATGTTGTAGAATACATAATAGTAACTACATCAACAAACTAGATTTAACTCTGTCCCAAGAGTTTAAGAAGTTACTTGGAACCAGCTAAACGTTGTTCTTACCTGATTTTCAGAAGTGTGTCTCCACTCCGTCCCGTCTGTTAGCAAACCGCTATGGAGGGACGCAGAAATAAACATCGGCGGTTATTTCCCGCCAGCGTGAGTCTACATCGACAGTGATGTAGGACAAGACCAAGTATTCATCGGCATAGAATGTCTATCAGCGCCATCTTGGAACATGTTATTTTACACCACGGAGTATCTCAATGTACGATAGTTATTTTATGTATCATAAAAGTAAAATGGAAATTGTATCACAGTTTACCGGCATATGTTTTTAAAATTTAGGTATTCATAGGCAAAAAGGATTTTTATATTAAAATGGTCAGTCTCCTAAGTACGAAATATTATATAGTGAAAACAATAATACGAAAAATATTTGATAGTGCAAATAGAAATTAATTAGATCAAACAGGAGTCATGCATTAAGTTTAAAGATAGGTCATATCAAACGCATGCATGGAAGCGTATTGGTGTGGTAGTGACCAGAAACTCAACACCTAAATACTTCTAATCTTCACAAAGAGGAAAGGGACTACTTGTCCATTAAGTTCATTTCTTGACAGCCATATTAATGTAAAGAAGGCAGGGGAAGGGGGACAGTACATGGAGGAAAAACAATGCATATCTTATGCATAAGAATCAGTATCAGATTTGTGCATATTCATATATTATTCTTACATAGTAACAGATGCATTTATATGTCAAGTAATACTATATTAGGAAATTACATTCAAATAGACAACATTTAAGACATACATATGTAGCTGGATACAATTATAGACATGGGAGAAATGTTACAATACCCAAGTCATAGTGAGGTACTATAGTAGTTTACCAGCTCGATGTTACAAAACATTTGATCAGTTCCCCTCTTGCCATAACAACCATCATATCTTGATATCAGGAAATGCATATTCAGCTTAAAGCAAGTTCAGTCTCTAAGAAAGACTGCCAGTTCCCTGTCTATATTGAGCCCGAGGTCTACCGCTCTTAGTTTGTTTATCCAGGTAGCCTCCAATTTGCGCAAACTGTGCACTCTGTCTCAACCTCTGGGATTGTCATAAGCTGTTGCTATGCCGTGGAATTTCAGACATGTCATTTCAGCTGATCCATGTACTGAGTTGAAATGCATTGCTAGTGGATAGTTGGTATTATAGTTCTTTATCGCCCTTATATGTTCTTGTACCCTTTCTTTAAGGGGCCTAATAGTACTACCCACGTAGATCTTTTTACAAGGGCATATGATACAATATACTGTGAATTTCGTATTACAATTCATGAAAGTTGTAATTACATGCTTAAATTGTGTATTGTATTGGAAACTCTTGATTTTATCTAGAGTATATTGACACATATTGCAATGCCCATATTTATGAAAACCTACCGGTGGAGTACCCAACCACTGTGTATCTTTCTTGTGTCTTTTGGGATTATAGAAACTTGGGCATAGTGTGTTACGTAGTGTCAGTCCTCGTTTGTATATTATACTGGGTTTTGTCGGTATAGTCTTACTAATAGTTGGATCCATATGTAGCAAGTGCCAGTGTTTGTTCAGGATTTTGTATAGTATATGACTAGCTGAGTTGTAAGGTGTAATCAACTTGATCTGGTCCTTATACTTGAGACCCCTCTTTGTTTTGGTTTTATTAGCCAAAAGTCTTGAACGATTAAGACCCAATGCTTTGTTTTTGGCCTTCACAAGCAGTTTGTGATCATATCCCCTAGCTTCAAATCTGGTGATGGCATGTCCCATTTCTTTCTTAAAGATGTCATCTTTACTACAATTATGTCTAATGCATACTAATTCACCAAATGGTATGGATTTTACCTGTGATTTAGGATGGGCGGTATCCGCACGTAGAATAGCATTACATGCCGTGGGTTTTCTGTATAGTTTGGAAAGGATAGCCCCATTGTTAGCATATAGTTTAAGATCTAAAAATGCAATTTCTACTTTATTGTGTTCACTCGTAAATACTATGTTACATTGGTTGTTATTTAGAAAGGTACAAAACTCATGTAGTAATTCCGAATTAGCTGTCCAAATCATGAGAATGTCGTCTATGTATCTTCCCCAATATATTACGTGTTCCATTAAATGAGGTGGGCATTTTGCCCAGATGAAAAACTTCTCAAACCACCCCATATACAGGTTTGCTATTGAGGGAGAAAATTTCGACCCCATTGCTACTCCCTGGTGTTGTCGGTACCAAGTACCATTATGTATGAATACATTGTTGTTTAGTACTAGCGTAATCATATCAAGTAGCATCTCTGTATGTTCCCATAGTGCAGCATCTCTGTTAGATAAAAAGTGTCTTACTGCCTGTATGCCCAAGTCTGTTGGTATAGATGTATATAGTGAGGCAATATCTAACGTTACAAAGCAACATTCTTCTGTCCAGTTAAAATCACTTAATTGATTTAATAGATCTTTAGTGTCAAGAACAAAGGAAGGTAGATTTTTCACAAAGGGCTGGAGGAAGTGATCTATATATTCAGAGATGTGCTCGGTAGAGGAGCCAATACCCGAAATAATGGGTCTTCCCGGTGGGAAGTTTCCAGGTTTATGGATTTTAGGTAAGACGTATAGACACGCTGCTACTGGATGTGGAACAAAGAGATGTTTAAATTCCATGTCATTAATAAGACCTTGCTCGTGCCACTTTTTAAGATGTTCTTCCAGTAGATTCGTTATGCTCCCCATCGGGTTAGAGATTAATTTAGCATATGCTTGTGTATCTGCAAGTTGTCTATTGATTTCTGACAGGTAATCATCTGTGTCCATCAGGACTAGATTCCCACCCTTGTCAGCTTCCTTCAGCGTTATATCAGGCAGTTGTTTTAAGGCTTGTAATGCCTTCCTTTCCCCCTTGGTGAGATTATCTTTCTTGGCAAGATCATGATGTGAATAGGAATCCTCCCAATTAAATAAGTCTGTTGTCACTAGACAGTAGAACATGTCAAGAGTATTGTCATTTATCATTACTGGTTGGAAGGTAGATTTTGGTCTTAGGCCATTATCTGTACTTAAATCTGATGGAATTCCTAAATCGGTTAAAAGTTGTAACATGTTAGGAACGTTTTGATCTTCATCTGTTATGGATAGCAGGGAGCTGTTTGTTGATGGTTCATGCCAAAGGCATGAAGACGGTAAACTGACTGCAGCCTATGCAGTATGTGAATTAACTGGAATAGTCGAAGCATCCTATTTACCAGGAGTAAAATCTGCACAAGTAGCTGAATTGATTGCTTTGATAAAAGCTTGCAAAATTGGGAGGAATCAAAAAGTAACTATATTTACAGATAGCCAATATGGTTACAGGGTTGTGCATGATTTTGGCCAACTATGGATGCAGAGGGATTTCATGACTTCTTCAGGATCCCCCATTAAAAATGGACAGTTTGTAAGGGAATTGCTGGAAGCAATACAATCACCAAAAGAATTGGCTGTGGTGAAATGTGCCGCACACCAGTCAGGAGAGGACTGGGTGGTAGTCGGCAACAGATATGCAGACTTTGTGGCTCAACATTGTGCCGAAAACAGAATGGCAGTAAACAAAAGGGTGGAAAGAATTGGAATCAGCTGCCAACTTTTGCTGTTTGAACACCCAGAAACATGGAATGATGTTAAACGATTGCAAGATGATGCTGATGAGAGTGAAAAGAATATATGGGTTAAAGTAGGATGTTCTCAAAGGAAGGAAGATGAAGTGTGGATCTGTGCCGATGGCAGACCAGTCATGCCCGACTGTCTGCTCTCACAAATGGCCAGGATGTATCATGGAGACACACACATAGGGAGAGATGCAATGATTAGACTCTTCAGACAAAATTGGTACAATCCCAAATTCAGGGTTGTAGCAGAGAGTCTTTGTCAGAGATGTTTGACCTGCCAAATGCATAATCCCGGAAGAAAAACGATAATTGGGTTTGGGAAAATTGGAAAGGCAGAGGGTCCATTTATAAGACTCCAATTTGACTTTATTCAACTACCACCATGCAGAGGGCTGAAATATGTACTTGTCATAGTATGTCTGTTTTCAAAGTGGGTGGAGGCTTACCCTACTAGGAGGAATGACAGTATTACAGTAGCAAAACTGTTGCTAAGAGAACTCATTCCTAGGTTTGGTGTCCCAGTAACTTTGGAATCGGATAGAGGAAAACACTTTAACAGCGAAGTGATTAAGATAATCTGTGAAGCATTCCAAATTGAACAAAAGTTGCACTGTGCATATCGTCCAGAGGCTTCTGTAGTGGTTGAACAACTGAATGGCACAATAAAATCAAGACTGGGAAAAATGTGTGCATCCACATCATTAAGTTGGCCAGATGCATTGCCACTTGTCTTAATGGGACTCAGAAGCATACCTAGTAGAAATACCGGATTAAGTCCCCACGAGATAATGATGGGAAGAGCAATGAGACAAGCACATGTTCCCATAAACAAACTGGTGAATATATCTGATGATATGGTTCTGGATTATTGCAAAGGATTGGCTGACCTAGTGCGTTCTGTCTCTCACCAGGTTGGAGAAGACGCAGTTTCCAGGCAGCCTGAACAAGAACATGATCTGAATCCTGGTGACTGGGTGGTAGTGAAGAATCACACCAGAGAAACGTGTCTATCACCTAGGTGGAGCGAACCTTGTCAGATCATACTGGTTACAAATACCGCTGTGAAGTGTGCAGGATTTCCTAATTGGATTCATGTAAGCCACACTAAAAGAGTACCAGACCCTGAAGAAGAAAATCCTCAGACAGTGACGATCACTGAGGAAGCTGAAGGTTGCCCAGCCGAAGAATCTCAGGAGCAAGATTCGAGGGAAGCTGACGAAGAACAACCGAGCACAAGTCAGGACTGGATACCAGTGGTGGAAATTCCTGAAGTGTACTACCGAACAAGAAGTCAAGTAAAACTAGAAGAAATTACAGAAGATCATATAGGTGAAGAAGAAGCAGCTCAGGAACAAGAAGAAAAAGAAACAATAAGAGAACCTGAGCAGGACCAGATAGGGAGACAAAACTGGGCTTAAAATAGTGGAGAACGAAGAGATTTTGAGCAGGGACAGACAGGTCTAGAAGAATGCGGTCAGGCTGCAGAAGTACAAAGTGCAATAAGCCCTGATCAGGACCAGTTAGATCAAGGAAAGTATATTCATACAGAAGATTTCGAAATACCTGAATTTGAAGACAAAAATACAGAACAAAGACAGCCATTAGAAACTGACAGTGGGGCTGTTGAAGAGAAACCAATCAGACCTGAAAAAGAACAGATAGAAGAAACTGTAATTGTCGAGAACAAAACTGTGACCAAACCTGAAAATAAAAGATTCTCTGAAGAAGAAAACAAAGAGACAGTGCAAACACAGAAAACAAGAAAAGGTGATCATTGGCCAAGTGTCATTAAAAGATTGAAATACCACGTAACAACCAGAAGTGAAGATCCAGAACAAGTAAACGAAGTCTCAAGTCAGACAGAACAAGAAAACAAGTTTGAGAAACGAAGAAGCAAAAGACTGAAACTTATTAACAATAAGTTTAAAGGTTCTGATTGGACTTACATCATTCTTGAAGATTACGAAAGCTCAGATTCAAGTGAAAGTGGTGACGAAGGAACCAGTGCAGAACTGATCTATGAAACAGAAACAAGACCACCTTGATAAAGTGAAGACTTGAAAACGAAAAGAAAACTAAAGAAAATAGATAAGAAGAGCAATCTTCCTTGTCAAAATGTCCGATGATAGAGTTTCTGGGAGACCAAAACGAAAATGCTGTAAAAGGTGCTGTGCCATATGCATATGCAGTCTAGTAGTAGTACTTGTAGTATGGTTAGTACTGATAGTAGCAATTCCCTATCTTATGATAATGGATAAAAAGATTAACAATGAAATGAAGGGAAGGTTAGATAACTTGAAAGGTAATAGAGTAGAATTAATGGCAGAAGACGATCCAGAATTTCATCATGAAGTAACAGATAACGACACTAGTTTAAATGTTTTCACAAAATTGTTGTTTCAATACGTAGACACCATAGAGGTTAGTAACTGTTATGTCTGTATGAAGTTGCCAGAATCAGCAGCAGAAGGATTAACATATCATCACTTGCCATTAACTTATGGCATATCATGTAGCGTATTAACAAGTCTGTTTTATAGAACAGGGAGAATTCAGTATTATTTTTCAAACTTAGATGTGATATTTTCTGAGGTTCCAATTCGTAAGAATGTGAACCCAGTGCTTAGTAGTCCAGATGCACAGTTTATGGGAGAATTTTTCTTAACGATGAAGTCAATCGACATAACACATGCACATAGAAACAATCTAACATGTTCTTTACATGAAGAAGAAAAGATATTTTTGAATTTAGTAGAAGGTAGAAGACAAGATTTTCAAAAGAAAGCTTCTGAGTATAAGGCTCATTTGCCACCTTGGGCTGAGAAAGAAGGGAGTTACACACCTGGCAAGGCTCAAGCTGCTATGGCTCTGGATTTTGTAAAAACAGGGAACATTTGTCTACATAGGTTAAGGACTGACTATAACAATGTTTTCATCGGAACCAGTGAGTGTGAACACAATTTCTTAATTTTGGGAGGTTGGGGACTCAAAGGAGGAACAGATTCAGTTTTTCCTGGAATCTATTATGTGTGTGGGAATAAGGCTTACTTTAGGCTTCCTGCACGGTGGTATGGAAGTTGTTATTTTGGAATAGTATTTCCAAAGATATACCACGTAAAAAGAAACACTGGCAGCGATGAAAATAATGGATTAATACGTAACAAAAGAGCTAGTTTTTCTGAAATTGTAGGTGATATATTTGGTGCATTGATACCTTCAGTGGGAGTAATACTGAACTCAAGAAGAATATGTAAATTATCTACAGTAGTTGATCGTTTATCAACAGATACTGTTGGAGGCTTTCTAATGATTAATGCGGAAATGGTTGCAATTAGATCTATGGTTATGCAAAATCGACTTGCTCTTGACATTATATTGGCAAAAGAGGGCGGAGTCTGTAAATTATTGAAGACGAAACACTGTTGCACGTACATACCTGATAAGAGTGCAGAAATTGGAACATATATACAGAATATAACAAAACTTGAGAAAGAACTGAAACCACTGGAAGTTGATAATGTATGGGAAAGATTGACAAACAGTATAGCGTCAATTGGTACCTGGTTTGCTAATATAGGGGGGGAGTAGACTTTTAGGTAAAGTATTAATACCTTTAGCAGGAATAGCAATAATAGCATTTTCAATAGTAA
The DNA here is from genome assembly GCA_963921515.1 of Calotriton arnoldi. NCBI lineage: Eukaryota > Metazoa > Chordata > Amphibia > Caudata > Salamandridae > Calotriton > Calotriton arnoldi. Next base: position 168,190 of record CAWUFW010006808.1, on the reverse strand, counting down.
TATGGTGCAAATGTTGTAGAAAGAATGAGTCGTATAATGTGAATGGAAAAGGAAAGAAGAGAAAAATTGATGAAATAGAACTTGAAGATTTGAGAAGCGAACTATACAAGAAATTAAGAGGAAATGTGAAAGGCAGAGAGAGTAAAGATGAAACTGAAAATATAATATGCTAATAGTTGGCATCTGGTTGTGGGTAGTATTTGATGGCTCAGAAACGCCATCAGAGAGGGGATTGATGGAGCAAGGACTCATAAATGAGACTTGCTCGGAGACAATCTCCTCACAGTATTAATATATTAAAACTTTGTATTGTTATACTAACCTTTGCATACACGACATAAATAGTTAGGAAGCTTGCTTAGGTGTTCTAACTAATAAATAACGCTTGTCTGTTCTAAAATGGACGCTAAAACGCGGGAAACTCTTCTGCGCATGTCTCAACCATATCACATGGTGTGACGTTTTCTTTGCTTGGTGGGAAAATCCTGCTTCTGCGCAGTGTGTTCTAAAATGGCTGCTTAATGTTTTCACATGCTACAGCTTGCTCTTGTGCTCTAATCAAATTGTCGTTTTCATAACGCTACTAATGCGGGATAGAATTTATAAGTAAATGGGAATAGAGTAGAGAGAGTGGGTATACAGTGAAACATTTTATTTGTGATTTTAATATTTTCTTCTTGTACTTTTAATAGTTCGTAAACTTGGGACTGGGTTGGTGCACTGAAACTCGAGAGACAATGATACTGCGCATGCGTCTTGCATGCCTGCCAAGAGAGCAAGAATGAAGTCAACCTGGACGTCGTCCAAGGCCATGACCCGTTGGCCGAAGCTGCTGTGCTCATGCCTTTTCCTGTTGGAAAATGAAACTTTGTATATGAAGAATATATAACATTTGTCGTGAGACGGGTGGGAAATAAAGCAAATGTATTAAATTGGATGGGCGGTAGTTTAAAGACAATGGTCTTCAGAATTCAAACCAAAATTATATGGTGTGAGGATCAACCCCCTGTCCCTGTCCAATCAGAAGTAGTGGTCCCATATTTTTGCAACATTAATGGGAGGTACATGGGCGTAGAAGGGTATAATAGATATAGAATTAGCTAATTAGTCAGATCAGGCGTACACCGAACAAGCTACTAGCTCCATACTGCCAAGCTGATCGTTTGCAGACTGAATCGCTGTCCAGAGAGGTCCTGAGGAGGGGGCGGCGGAGTCCATTAGAAGGAAGGCACGGGAGAATCGAGGAGAAGCGGAGTATCAGAGAGGGGAACGACGCAGGCTTCGTAGGTAGAGAGGTCACCGGTCCTGCCCTGATCCTGGAGGAGGTCTTGCTCTTCATCCTTCCTGGGTCCCATTCTTTTCCAACTCCTTGGCCAAGGGGTTTGGTTCTCGCACTTAGGTAAATATATGCAACCTATAGTTGCGCTGCTGTCTCTATCCTCTCCTTTTCTGAGGGACCGTCATTAATTAATAATTGATTTCTTATGCTTCATCCTTGATATACGAAAAAGTATCATGCAGCTCTGTAATTTACTCTGCTAAAATCTTAGATAAACATTTTAAAACTTCCTGACTCAGTGATTATTTTCAGGATTTATGAACTGTATTGAATGTCACTCATTTTAAACTTCCCAATTAGCAAAGGATTCATTGGTAAGTCATTACTCTTCAATCAGAAGGTAATTGGTAGCAGGGATTTTGATCAAGAGTAACAACTGACCCACCAGCGTGAAACACTAGCGTAGTATGAATGTATGGGCCCAAGTGAGTATCTGATGTATGAATGCTCATTGCTAGTATCGCGCTGGATCACTATTATGATGATCGGGCTTTCTAGCCGCTTTAAGCGTGGTTACCACTGAGTCCCCTCCACTGGTATCAGGCAAGCGCTCATTCTGGCTTAACTCACTGCTTAACCCTGTTCCATCAGCTGACCAAGTAGCATCCAATAAGGAGAAGAAACAATCATTTGCCTCCAGGTCAAGATCATTACCCCCTTCCTCCAACCCCATGGAGTGGGCTACTGAGTGCCGGCTTTTCCTGACCTTCTGATTTAGATGTGTAAGGGTTAAATCTCTTCCCCCAACTGCCCCAACCTGGGCTTCTGTGATCTTTGTGTTTTTATCCAGCCTAATATTTTCTTGTTCTATGTTGACCTCCGGGGTTAGCTTATAGATCAGAGCAATCTCCCTTGCTGTGTCTCTCAAAAGCCCCTCCACCCCCTCCTCTGAAGGTACCAAATTAGCTACATTGTTTACCTCATCTGTTGTAGTCACAGCAGCAAGTATCACTGCTTCTCCACAAGGGCCGGTTACAACAGCAGCTGGTGGAATGGTCTCCTTGTCTAGCAATGATGGTTCACCGTCTTCTTTCAACAGATCTTTCTGCAATGCCTGTTTGCAGGCTTCACTCGCTTCAACTCCAGTGGAGGAGCCACGAAGTAGCTCCAGCATGGACAAGCCGGGCAGCCGCTGTTGGGGAGACAGGGCTCCACCATTCCCCTTCCTTTCCCCTGAGTTCTCTGTCCGGTTTGAAACTAGCAGTCGGCACCCAGCGCGGCGCGGAGCGGATGATGGTGCTGCCTCTGCTCCTGTCACTGCAAAATGCCCTCCGGTCATCATAGAAGCAGCAGCTGCCTTTCCTCTGCTGTTCACCATCTTGGGTCGCATCCCTATCGCCTCGATCGCAGGCAGTGACAAGGGTCGCCAGTCAGCGTGGTCGGTTGCCTAAAGAAATCTTCTACAGGCGAGCAACAGTTCCCTTTGCCTGAAGGTGATTTCCCAGCACCACGTACACAGGGTTGGGTTATGCAAAAGCAAAGTTGTGGTGGTTCCAAGCATTGTTTATTATTATAGAGTACAGTGGGTGCAGCGGGTGCATAGGTACTTAGATAATCTGCCGACTGTTTGGGGAGCTACGCGCAGCAGGCTCAAGCGGTCGCCATCTTCCCTCTTGTATTATAGGGGTGTTTAGAGGTGGGAGGGAGTTGTTTGGTGGGGTGGGTAGGCAAGGAGGGATTGGGGTGGAGGTGTGGTATGGGGGACACACGGGGAGGGGGGAAAACCAGAGAATCAGCAAAGAAAAAAGTGATGTTGTAGCTAACCGTTGGACAGACATTGGAATGTTTATCTGTGGCCCATATGGGTAAAATATCTATCTGCTCAGTAAACGTTGGCGATCTTAATGATAAAACCATGCACAGTAGGGTGGGAGAAACATTAAGATCTTTCGGTGTCGATATAATATGTCAACAGGAAACCCATATTCCGGGGGAAAAGAAGGAATCTGTTACCATCAATGGCTATACTCTTATGGCATGCTCTCGCCAGACCTTCACGGTTAGAGGTGTGGCTATTCATGTGGTAAATAATCTGGCCTTAGCTTCACGAGTTTTGGAGGACAAGTGGGGGAGGTGGGCAGTGGTTGCATTACCCATAAGGTTGACGGTATGTACTATCTATGGCTCTAATCAAGATGACCCTAGGGTATTGGAAGAGCTTGAGGTGGAGTTGGTATCCTGGCCGGACCTGCTGATAATTTGCGGGGATTTGAATATCCATTTGGAGGCAGCTGGACCTTTTAGTAATAAATAACAGGGGAGTAAGCCAAAGGTGTACAGGGCATTAGCTGCATTAACAGCTAGTCATGGATTAGTAGATGGGCCATGAGGAAACCATTAGATCCAGTGTTTACCTATTTTTCTTTCCCCCATAAGAAATATGTAAGATTAATTGTTTTTTTTGTGTCTGTCACCCTCCTGGATAGCATCGGCATTAAGAAATTACCCAAACTATTATCAGACCACAGTCCTTTGATTCTTGATATTATGGTACATGGGTATATAAAGGGCCAGTACAAATGGACATTTGATAGGAAACTATTGACCAACAGTTCATTTATTGAGCACATCAGGGGTTGGGTGCAGCACTATTTTGATATAAATAGATTTAGTGCTTTGAGGGAAGTGGTTTGGGATGCCTTTAAGGCTGGTTTAAGGGGTGAAATTATCCGTTTTTTGGGGCAGAGTAGGAAAAAACAGCGAGCGAAGATGACCCGATTGATTGCACAGCTTGTTCTGATAGAGGGACAACATACTACTGTAATAACTTTGAAGCAGGAAGAGCGTCAGGCACAACTGCAGGCATGAGTGGTTTGGATCAAATCCGAGATTAATAGTCATTATAGTAAAAAAACGGCAGAAGCCTATCAAGCTTACAAATTAGAAAATTACAAATATGGAGAGGCTGTTGGCAGGCTCCTAGCTTTACGTACAAGGCAGAAATTGGTCAGGAATAACATAGGCAAGATCAGAAAGCAAGACAGGGCAAATGAAACGGACCCTAAGGTGGTCCTTGATGTGTTTTTCAGAATTCTATAGGGAATTGTTTCAGGTAGGAGCACTGAATATGACCCAAGACGAAGACAGGGTAATGGCCGGCAGGGGGATAGTACGGATTGACCAGATTACTCGACAAACACTGGAGGCTGATTACAGGAAGTCAGGAAAAGCTGTGGGCCCTGATAGAATTCCCTTGGAAATTTATAGTGCATTTCAACAAGAGTTAGCCCCCTTACAATTGGATTTGATCCTGGCAGTTCAACATAAGGGGATCCCCTCGCAATCCTGGTTAGGTACGGATATAATTCTTTTTGTTTAAGAAAGATAAACCCTCAGATGACCCAGCCTCTTAACGACCCATTTCCCTTATCAACTCTGATGCAAAACTTTATTCTAAAAGTTTTGCAGCTCTATTAGTGAAAATTAGAGGTCAGTTGTTTAACCCTTGGCAACATGGCTTTATACCAGGTAGAGGGACCACAGAAAATATTAGACGAGCCATCACATTGTTCGATATAGCTGTGGTTAAAGTGGGCCAGATGGCCCTGATCCTCTTCGAGGCCCAAAAAGCATTTGATCGAGTGTCATGGTACTATCTTTAGGGCATTCTGAGACAAAATGGGTTTGGGCCAAATTTTATTATGGCTATTAAAGCCATGTATTGCCGCCACTACGCTAGAATACAAATGATGGGTAGGGGGTCAGAAAGAATAGAGGTTGCTAGAGGGACAAGGCAGGGGTGCCCATGCACCCCGATTCTTTTTTTCTCTCTATATAGACCTGTTTATCAGAGCATAGTTCAAAACCAGATAATTATACCGGTTTTTGTCAGGGGCTACACTACGAAAGTCTTGGCGTACGAGGATGACGTTGCTGTAGTGACTTCAGATCTGCCGAGTGCAATTTAACAAATAGAAATCTTGGCAGGGGATTATGGGAGGCAGTCAGGGTACCTCCTGAATACGGAGAAAACCTGGATTGTCTGTACTAGGAATATCGCTTTCCAGGATCCCCGTAGGACTGATACGCCTATATATCTTAGGGTCAGAGTAACTTCGAATGCGGATTCTATTTGGCAAATCAATATGGAGCCCCTAATAACTAAAATTAGCACAGAGCTGAGACGAATTGATAAATTGCATCTATCAATAATTGGTAGGTGTAATGTTTTTAAAATGGTTATGTTTCCAAAGATACTTTATTTGTTCCACTCTATCCCCCTTGAGGTTGAAGGTAATATTTTTAAGAGGTTGGACTCTTTGTTTTGCAATTGTATATGGCAATTGCATATGACAGTATAAGAAAATAAGAAGGTCGTTAAAGTTTTTAACCCTACCCCAGGAATGGGGAGGTTGGGTGGTTCCGGATTTGCTATTTTACTATTGGGCTACACTGCTTCAACAGATGGGAATTTGATGAAGCGCCCCCTTCAATATATGAGTTAGCTATTGGTAGGGCAGCACGGGGGTGTTATTGCGACAACTGGAGACTAGCTATTATTAAAAAAACACGCTTTAAATGTCTTAAAGCAGCCTGGAATGTTTGGTGTAAGGTTGGTAAATTGTAGAAGTCACCAAGATATCATAAATATACGCCCTTGTGGTGATCCCCTCTGTTTCCTGCCTTTTCTTTTATGGTATGGAAAGGCAATGGGAGCAACCTGGTATATGTAAAATAGATGATATCTTTCTTTCAGAACAATTGGCTTAATTTGCAGAGTTACAGGAGGTCTATGGAATCGATGAAAAGTCGTATTTCAATTATGTCCAGGCTAGAGAATTCTTTAAACAACTCAGGGGTGAAATGTCCTTTTTAGATAAAATTCCTCTCCTAGAAGCCATCACTTGTAATGATTGTCAGATAAAACATATTTATAATTTTTTTTAGGATTTACCCCAGATAACCTTATGAAAGTAGAATCTATCTGAGCTTGGATGCTAGGGGAGGATGATACAGATTTATATACGTCTATTGCATTAGCGGGGATGATTTTCCTTTCGGCTAACCTGAAGGCACAACATTACAAAACAGTTTTTAATCTTTATTTTACCCCGGCTAAGTTATATGGGTGGGGGGGAAAAGGAAAACGATAACTGTCCAAAGTGTGGACAAGGCCCTGCAGATGCGGTACATATGTTCTATGACTGTGAGAAACTGCAATCCTTAAGGAGTGGAATTGAAGCTTTTTTGCGAGAAGTGGGGCATATCTACAAGGCCATGCGATAAAATTATCGCCGCTTTAGAGTCCGTTTTCGGACGAAAAGCTGCGATAATTTTAACGCCCTATTAGCAAGGACACGCTAATGCGTGAATCCATGCTTCTTCGCCCTTTCTCCCATCGCCCAGCTTTGCATCTCTAATGAGATGCAAAGTGGGCGTTCCTCCCCAGAATAACGGGAGAAATGTCGCTAAGCGACATTTCTCCTATTATCAAGCCTCACGCTATGAAGCATATCGACAAGCAAAGTAGCGATAACCTCTGTTATCGCTACTTTCCTTACGCCTGCTTCAAGACTGACTTAGCCATGATATCCTATGTAAGGTGGATATCATGGCTAAGTATGTCTTGCCCTATCAGCAAGCTATCGCCAAACCTTGTGCGATTATCGCTGTATTTCCAGCGATAATCGCACAATTGGCAGCTTGCGCTCTGAATTTTATCGCTTTGGAGATAAGCGTTGCTGATAGCACGCTATCTCCGCGATAAAATTTAGAGTTGGCCGGCGATAATTATCCTCGCGCAAAGAGCGCTGAGCGATAATTATCGTATGGCCTTGTAGATATACCCCAGTATTGGGGGGAAAATTGGTATTTCCCCACTTATGATGCTCTTACGGTATGATGACAAAGCTCTATTGCAACAGACTCAGATACATTTTATTTTTCTTTCGTCGCAGTAGCCCGTCTGCTGATAGCTACAAAATGGAATTATACTTGGCTGCCTGGTTATTGCACATCTATAACCGAGAAACAGCTTTACACAACTTCAAGGGGAGGCGCTCTAAGAAACGAGGTAGTAAGATCTGGGGCCCTATGTCAAACTGGATTACTGGGGGGATGGAGAATAGAGATTGGCTAGTCTCTGAGTCCCCAGCAAAAATGGTACCTAGGGGTTACATTGGCCCTAAATTTGTTTAGGACTGTAATGTCTGACCTTTTGCAACCAATGACTTAGGCGGGCTTTGTCAGTAAATGAAGTATTTATTGTTTTTTTGTATAATATACCTCTTTTTAGTCTAATATATATATTAATTATTCAATTAACGTTTATATGCTTTATTACGGCTTAATGAATTATGGCCATATTACGAAAACTGTATTACAATTGTGATTTTACTATTTCAAATGTAATGTATTTATGACCATCATGTTTTACCGTTTTATCCCTTCATGGCTATAACTACAATTGTTTGATGTATTTCACTGCATAATTGCTGTATTCTCTGGGATAAAATAAAAAAAAAAAAGAAATGCATGCTGACAGGAGGAGACAAACAACATTAAATAAATGATGTTAACAAACACGCTCTAAATGCGTTCAGCCAGTGAATGATAAAAAAAATGTAAACAGTAAACACTATGGGCCTTATTTATGAAAAGTGACGCATCGCTGCGTCAAAACAGCGATGCGTCACTTTTCATTGCGCCCTCCTGCGACACCAATGATGCGTCATATTTACAGTATGACGCATCATGTCGCAGAGAGTTACAGATACATCAGTATTTCTGACGTATCTGTAGGCGCAAAAATGACGCATTGCTGGAGTGTGTCACAAAAGTGACGCAACTCCAGCAATGTGTCCTTTCACATGGGGCAAGCCCCATGTGAAAGGGCCTGCGTCAGTCTTATGCCTGCCATGAGGCAGGCGTAAGATATTGACGCATTAGGGTCAAAGAAATGGCGCAGTGAAATCTGATAGATTTCACTGCGTCACTTCTATGACCCTTTCTTGCGTCAGAACGCCCCCCCTGCATACGTTATACCTGGCGCAGGTATAATGTAGCGCAGGGGTTTACAAAGTGACGCATCTACCTAGATGCGTCACTTTGTAAATGTGACGCAACATGGCGCATTTTTTACACTGCTGGTGCGTCACAAAAGGTGACGCACCGGTGGCGTAAAAGTGACGCAGGGGCTCATAAATGAGCCCCTGAGTATGTCTTAATCAAAATAAAAAGTTTCATGCAGCAAAGCAGATGGAATGAGTACTTGGGCCAATGGACACTGATAAGAGAAACACAGAAGGGAGAACAGGAAAAGAAAATGCGACAACCAATAGAAGTGGAGGAAAAATAAAGTTGCAAGCACACAGACTGATAAGAAGTGATGGCAGGATGTAAGCCCCTTGTAATATATATTGAATACAGTAGATTTCACAAGCACAGCACAAGCACCGTGCAGGCGAAACCTAAAAAAGGGGATATGTCTCTCCACTATGGTGTTAAACTCCTTCAGACTGCCTTCTACCTGTCTAGATTTCTGGGAGAGGAAAGTTTTCATCATTGGATCCTACGGTTTCCAGCTCCTGGACTGTGTGTAACTTCTTGTTTCTCCTTGTACCTTCTTATACCTTCTTATGCCTTCTTGTGCCTTCCTGTAACTTCTTGTTCTTTGTTGTAACTTCTTGTACCTTCTTGTAACTTCTTGTACCTTCTTGTACCTTCTTGTACCTTCATGTGGCTTCTTGAACCTTCTTGTGCCTTCTTGTGCCTTCTTGTAACTTCTTGTACCTTCTTGTACCTTCTTGTACCTTCATGTGTCTTCTTGTACCTTCTTGTGCCTTCTTGTACCTTCTTGTAACTTCTTGTACCTTCATGTGTCTTCTTGTACCTTCTTGTGCCTTCTTGTATGCTCTTGTTCCTTCTTGTACCTTCTTGCAACTTTCTGTAACTTCTTGTATCTGCTTGTTCCTTGTTGTACCTTCTTGTACCTTCTTGTACCTTCATGTGCCTTCTTGAACCTTCTTGTGCCTTCTTGTGCCTTCTTGTACCTTCTTGTGCCTTCTTGTGCCTTCTTGTATGCTCTTGTGCCTTCTTGTAACTTCTCCTTCTTGTTCCTTCTTGTACCTTCTTGTACCTTCATGTGGCTTCTTGAACCTTCTTGTGCCTTCTTGTTTCTCCTTGTACCTTCTTGTGCCTTCTTGTATGCTCTTGTGCCTTCCTGTAACTTCTTGTTCTTTGTTGTAACTTCTTGTACCTTCTTGTAACTTCTTGTACCTTCTTGTACCTTCTTGTACCTTCATGTGGCTTCTTGAACCTTCTTGTGCCTTCTTGTGCCTTCTTGTGCCTTCTTGTGCCTTCTTGTATGCTCTTGTGCCTTCATGTGTCTTCTTGAACCTTCTTTTGCCTTCTTGTACCTTCTTGTACCTTCTTGTATGCTCTTGTGCCTTCTTGTAACTTCTCCTTCTTGTTCCTTCTTTTACCTTCTTGCAACTTTCTGTAACTTCTTGTATCTGCTTGTTCCTTGTTGTACCTTGTTGTTCCTTCTTGTACCTTCTTTCATGGTTTGTGGTTGAAGATATTCTCTTCCCATTCTTGAATAACCCATGGGTATATTCACAGCGGGTTATAACATCTTCTCTCACCCTCTATGTCTTCAAACACATACTGGTATCCCCTCCCTCTAGTCCGGTTTGAAATGGTGCTTTCTGCTGTCATTCAAAGGATGCACAGGAAGGTAATTGTACTGATGGTTGCAATATATTTCTTACAAATATATAAATAAAGACTGCTCTCCAACATTCTTTTCCCTTTATAGTTCACAAAGTATTGGAACTGTTGTGACAGGATCCCTATTCCCTAGGTGTTATACCACCTGCCACAACACTGTTCCATCAAACAAACAAAACTTCTAACAGTGGAACAGCCTCTTGTCCCAAATAAGAACGTTCTAAAGCCACATCTAGGTCTGGAAAGCATTTGACACGTAGTTGTCCCCCCTTCTGGATGATCCACACCCGCCCTCATTAGACGACCTATTGTCTCCCCTGTAAGAATACACTGTGACATCACTGAGAAGCACAGAACCCATAGGTAACCTGAAGAAGCGGTTAACCCTGTTAACCTGGCACCCTTCAGTTGAACAGACCACAAGACTCCTTCTTCAGTACACAATTCCACCTGAAATCACTCCACTCACTCCCTACAGTTAAAGAGTAATGTCGAGGCACTCTGCTTTCGCCATTGACCCTCCTAAGGAAAAGGAGTGCTACACCTAAAAGTTAAAATCAAGCAGCACAAACCAAACAGGACACTGCACTCCAGGCTTGTGCCACAAATCTTGTCACGTTACCACAAGAGATCCGTAGGAGACACTGCTTTCCCAGTACAAACCGCCAAGCCCTACTAGCCAGTACTTGCATCGTTATCCGGGAGATTGTATACTAATGTCAATTTATATGTAGCTGTTCTCGTCGACATTAATACTCATGCCATGAACTCAGCAGTCGGCAGCCAACTGTTGCTTAATTCTCCTAAACTCTTACAAGACATATCTGCTGTGGGTCTTGTCCATCACACAGTACTGTTCCCGCCCATAAGGCATCCATCACCAACTCAACCGGCATGGGATAACTGCAGGAATCTGCTGGCCAAGGCTGAACAGGCCACTTATTCTACCGGACATTTCCCAGGTGGGCTGAAGCACTCAGAACCCAGTTTGAAACCCCAGGGCCCCTCCTGGTGCCTCGGTCCTTTTCTTCAGCTTCGTGAGCCTAGATGCAGCAAGCACGGGGAGGCTAAAAAGAAAGACAAAGAGGGGGAAGATGGAGAGGACAGAAGAATGGATGGATGGAAACAGAGATAGCAGAAGGAAGTGAATGGGTTTGCAGGTGTGCAGCTTGGTCAGCGGGATTGGGGGGGGTGAGCTTCAGATTTTCCAACAATCACGCTGGCATATAATGTCAAAATCCATTCTGTGACAAGCAGGACACATGAGAAGGACTTAAAGGTCAGTGGAAAGTGAAAGGAATACAGATTGATAGGGGTAATGAGAGAAAACACAAGAGTGTGTGAGTTTTTTTTGTCTTTGCGCATGTCAAAATTCCTGTGAAATCCAAAAGACATCTCACTATACCCAACTGAAAGCACCCGTACCCAACTATTTACCAGAAAAAATATTTATAGGGTGGGGTAACACCCCAGGCACCACCTGAAGGTATGCACCTGCTGGTTTGAGTATTTTTGTAAGAGTTGTTTTTGGTTTTCCAGTGCGGGCCCGCTGCTAGCCAATCTGAGTCCACCACTGAAGGTCCTTACTAATTATACACTATAACCACTTGGTTACATCTCACAATGACAATCAGATATGGAATGATAGTAACAAAGTCCCAGCAGATCTCTCCACCATTACTCCGTCCAACCTATGCCTGCTCAGTACCATAAACAAACTACCTCAGAATGACCAACCTAATGCAGAACCAGCTTAGTGGGCTGTGATAATAAGAAATACCTGATAGTGGCTTGAAAAACTGCCAGCGAACTGCAAATCATAAACTGAGCGCCTAATTCTCTTTATTCACCACACTTCTAAGCGCTTCTTGCATAATGTGATAACTGCACCTCTCTGCTCATCACTCACAACACTAAAATATTTCCCGCATAGAATCAAAGACAACAACGCCACCAATCAAACCATACGCCGTACCCAGTGTGGCATGTTGCCCATGTGGGCAAGGGCTTACGTGCCCCGCATAGGGATAGTACAAGCTACATAAATGTGGCAACAAAATAAAATACATGTCTAAGAGCAGTCACAAATGTGCAGCAACAAGACTGGAGCCCCTAAAACCCTCAGGTGCAACACCCCCGATTCCTTTTTACGCTGCACTATCAACATATGAACTACTAGCCATACATACAACCCCCGTCGTGCAAGAACGCGGAGGAGGACTCAAGAGTGCTTTCAGGCCACACCAGTGGTGGCATAACACTTTACAAATGCAAAATGCAAGACAAGTCAAACCCAGCAAAGTGAGACACATAAACAGTATACAATGTGTCCTTCTAGTCAGGTATTTGAGTCCAAACCGTGTGCAGCAGAGAGCTGTGCCACTCAGAAGGTTCAAAACTCGCTTGTGTCACCTTTGTGCCCTGTACAGTGGAAGAGTCAGGCACACAAACTGCACCTCATTATTGTTGCATTTATACCACTGAATTTATTCTCTTCTCCCCTTATCCTACAGCACACGATCAGTACAACCCAGACCATGCGGGATCCTGTTGCACAAAGCCATGACCACAGCGATCCTCACCTGAGCTGTACACCGCCAGGGCCAGGAGTAGCTGAGTTACCGTAGGAGCCATCGTCTGTTTGTATGTCAGTCTGACCTGCCCAACCTGCTGGAGCTTCTGTAAAATGAGGAGAGCACTGTGAGCTTTGCCTTAAATAGGCTGCAATCCTCAGCCCGCCCAGGAGGAGGGAGCAGAGGATGCATCTGATTGGAGGAGAAGTGATATTGGCATCTTAGCTCCACCTGCTGGACACTCCCCCTGGACATCTGTGCATGTGCATCTGAGGCCCAGAGATGCTGAGAGAGGCGGGCTTCAGTTCCAAGGAAGAGAAGCTGCTGACACAGTGAGAGAGATCAGTTCAGGTGCAAGAATAAGAATACAGCAAAGCCAGGCCATGTTCATGACGTAGATTCTAACCCACTACCTGACGTCAATAGATGTTCATGGCAGAGCCAGGACCCTAGACCTGTGGCGGTGGAACTAGGAGCATCGGCGACTCCTCCACAATGGCAGAGGAGCGTCGCCCCACTGCCCGGCTCAAAGTCAGCAAATGAAAAATAAAACGACCATCTAGCATCGTTTTATTTTCCATTTGCCGCTCTTGCTAGCTTGTGCAGGGAGGGGCGGGCATGGGAGGAGGAGTGCTAGCTTGTGCAGGGAGGGGCGGGCATGGGAGGAGGAGTGCTAGCTTGTGCAGGGAGGGGCGGGCATGCTTGTGCAGGGAGGGGCGGGCATGGGAGGAGGAGTGCTAGCTTGTGCAGGGAGGGGCGGGCATGCTTGTGCAGGGAGGGGCGGGCATGGGAGGAGGAGTGCTAGCTTGTGCAGGGAGGGGCGGGCATGCTTGTGCAGGGAGGGGCGGGCATGCTTGTGCAGGGAGGGGCGGGCATGGGAGGAGGAGTGCTAGCTTGTGCAGGGAGGGGCGGGCATGCTGGTGCAGGGAGGGCGGGCATGGGAGGAGGAGTGCTAGCTTGTGCAGGGAGGGGCGGGCATGGGAGGAGGAGTGCTAGCTTGTGCAGGGAGGGGCGGGCATGCTTGTGCTGGGAGGGGCGGGCATGGGAGGAGGAGTGCTAGCTTGTGCAGGGAGGGCGGGCATGGGAGGAGGAGTGCTAGCTTGTGCAGGAGGGGCGGGCATGCTTGTGCAGGGAGGGGCGGGCATGGGAGGAGGAGTGCTAGCTTGTGCAGGGAGGGCGGGCATGCTTGTGCAGGGAGGGGCGGGCATGGGAGGAGGAGTGCTAGCTTGTGCAGGGAGGGGCGGGCATGCTTGTGCAGGGAGGGGTGGGCATGGGAGGAGGAGTGCTAGCTTGTGCAGGGAGGGGCGGGCATGCTTGTGCAGGGAGGGGCGGGCATGGGAGGAGGAGTGCTAGCTTGTGCAGGGAGGGGCGGGCATGGGAGGAGGAGTGCTAGCTTGTGCAGGGAGGGTGGGCATGCTTGTGCAGGGAGGGGCGGGCATGGGAGGAGGAGTGCTAGCTTGTGCAGGGAGGGGCGGGCATGCTTGTGCAGGGAGGGGCGGGCATGGGAGGAGGAGTGCTAGCTTGTGCAGGGAGGGCGGGCATGCTTGTGCAGGGAGGGGCGGGCATGGGAGGAGGAGTGCTATGTGCACTCCCTAAGTACGCATATGTGTTTGGCCAGCTGTCTCAGGTCGACCAAAACACACATGTGCACTTAGGTTTCTCCAGCCTGGCTGCATTGAACAGCCGGGCTGGAGAAACCCCCACAGACTCCCTGGCCTGAGCGGAGCATCTTTTCAGCCAGCACAGGCCAATCCCCAAGCCGCTCTCCTAGCAGGAGAGCAGTGCAGGGATTGGATGGGCGTCTGTCCCAGGGGCTGCCAGGACCAGGAAGAGAAGAGAAAACACAACGCGGGTGGTGGCCGGCCCCTTAAGGTACATTTATTTTGTATTTTTATTATTAACGCCCCCTGCACCTCCCCGCGATCTCTCCAGCCTCCCCACCACCCTTTGTTTATGATGGCCGCCACTGACTAGGGGTTTGGGGCGTCCGGCAGCAGCCCCCCACCCCCATTTTATGGAAGAACAGAAACCCACAGGAGGATAAACAGCAAGGCAGCCTTTCTTTTGTGACTTGTTTGTTCAAAGATTTATCACGTGGAGTCATTTGTTAGGTGAAAACAAACCACACACACCACAAACAACGTTTGCGTGCAACTTACTGCTACTTTATAATTATTAGGAAGATACATATGGGTCAGAAAGCAAAACTCTTGAATATTGCGGAACCCCCACAAGAGGGACCCTCCCCGTAAGAGGGACACACTCCCCACAAGGGGGATACTCCTCACAAGAGTGACACTTCCCACAAGAGGGACACTCACCGCGAGAGGGGCACTCACTCCCCACAAGTGGGACACTCCCTACAAAAGGGACACTCCCCAGAAAAGGGACACTCCTCACAAGAGAGACACTCCTCACAAATGGGACACCTCCCAAAAAAAAGGGACACTCCCCACAAGAGGGACACTTCCCACAAAAGAGTCACTCCTCACAAAAAGGGACACTCCCCACAAGAGGGACACATCCCGCAAGAGGGACACTCCTCGCAAGAGGGACACTCTCCACTCAAATGATCCTGCCCACAAAAGGGACATCCACCACTCTCTAAAAGAGGGATACTCCCCACAAGAGGGACACTTCCCACAAAAGGGTCACTCCTCACAAAAGGGACACTCCTCACAAAAGGGACACTCCCCACAAGTGGGACACTCCCCACAAGTGGGACACTCCCCACAAGAGCGACACTCACACAAGAGTGACACTCCTTACTGCCCACAAGTGGGACACTCCCCACAAGAGCGACACTCACACAAGAATGACACTCCCCACTGCCCACAAGAGGGACACTCCTCACAAGAGGGACACCCCCACTAGAAGGACCCTTCCCACTAAAGGGACATCCACCACTCTCTAAAAGAGGGATACTCCCCACAAGAGGGACACTTCCCACTCCTCACAAGAAGGACACTCCTTGCAAGAGGGATACTCCCCACAAGAGGGACACTTCCCACTCCTCACAAGAGGGACACTCCTTGCAAGAGGGACAGTCCCCACAAGAGGGACACTCACCACAAGAGGAACACTGCCCACACAAGGGACACTCATCACAAGAGGCACACTCGCCACAAGAGGTACACTCACACAAGAGGGACACTCACACAAGAGGGACACTCCCCACAAGAGGGACACTCTCCACCCCCACTAGAGGGACACTCCTCACAAGAGGGACACTCCCCACAAAGAAGGACTCTAAAACCAGAGGGACACTCCTCACAAGAGGGAAACTCCCCGACAAGAGGGACACTCCCCAAAAGAGCTATACCCTCCACAACAGGGACACTCCTCCAAAAGAGGGATACTCTCTCACAAGAAGAGCACTCCCTCACAAGAGGGACACTCCCCACAAGAAGGACACATCCCACCAGAGGGACAGTCCTCCACAAGAGGGTCACTCCCTCACAAGAAGGACACTTCCCACAAAAAGGACGCTTCCCACAAGAAGGGCACTCCCTCACAAGAGGGACCCTCTCCACAAGAGAGACACTCACCACAAAACAATCCACACAAGAGGGACAGAGTGACACTCCTCACAAGATGGACACTCCTCACAAGAGGGACACATCCCACCAGAGGGACAGTCCTCCACAAGAGGGTCACTCCCTCACAAGAAGGACACTTCCCACAAAAAGGATGCTTCCCACAAGAAGGGCACTCCCTCACAAGAGGGACCCTCTCCACAAGAGAGACACTCACCACAAAACAATCATCACAAGAGGGACAGAGTGACACTCCTCACAAGAAGGACACTCCTCACAAGAGGGACTCTCCTCACAAAAGGGACACTCACACAAGAGGGACACACCTCACAAGAGGGACACACACAAGACGGGCACTCCCCACAAGAGGGACACTCACACAAGCAAGACACTCCCCACAAGAGGGACACTCCTCACAAGAGGGACACTGCAAATAAAAGGAACACTCCGCACAAGAGGGACACACACAAGTGGGACACTCACGTTAGAGGGACACTCCTAACAAGAGGGACACTCCCCACAAGAGGGACACTCCCTCACAAGAGAGACTCTTACTAACAAGAGGGACACTTCTCACTAGAGGGACACTCCCCACAAGAGGGACACTACCCACAAGAGGAACACTCCCCACAAGAGGACCACGCCCCACAAGAAGGGACACTCCCCACAAGAGGAACACTCCCCACAAGAGGGGCACTCCCTACGCTCCAAAAGAGGGACTCTCCCAACTAGAGGGAAACTCCCCACAAGAGGGGCACTCACACAAGAGTAACATTCCCCACAAGAGGTAGGAAAGTGAAATGACAAGATGACTTCAGAGTTGTGTTAAACTCTCCAATCAAAATGTACAAATATTTAAAAAGCAGAACTGTCAAGCAAACATTTTACCTCTTAATATTCCACTGTTCTGGGGGCTAAAACGTTTAGTTGTACTGAAATGGAAGACTTTACATTGTTGTACTCTGTGGGATGCACAACAGGGTAAAACCACTCAACATTTGTGTCACTCTTCCAAAGACCCTCCCTTTCTCTGTGGACATTGACATCGGTCTATTTTCACAAATCAGTGTATTTTGTGGCAGGACATTTTGTGCAAACATGGCAGGTTTAATTAGTAAATGTTATACAACAAGATCCTCCTTTTCATTTGCTTAGAAATATTGAAAAATAAAACCGACCTGGTCAAAAGCATTGCTAGTGCTTGTGGTTTTCCTGGGGGAAATTTACTTCTGAGATTGGCTGGTTGCAATTTTGTTATTCAGAATTATAAAACCTTCTACATTTCATGTCCTGAGCAGCAAAACGTGAGTCACAATCATTGTTCTCTACACAGACTTTGGCAAGTATCATCTGGCAAAATGTGAATCAGGAAATGATCCTGGGTAGGCATTTGTTTGCGATAAGCGATGTCAAATCAAGCGCAAATTACCATTTGCACCTATCTTGACATTTTCCTTGGGCCTCTTTATGACTTGGTTTCTTACAGGTAATCTCCATTACTCTGAGTCATAGTCTTCCCTGCCACAGCTGACAGAACTTCAGAACCAAAGGAAGGTGAAAACAATTCCTCCATTCTTAACTTATAGTGAGAAATAAAGCTATGTGGAGAAGACCATATTGCAGCCATACATTTGTCTTTCAAAGAAGCTCAAGAAACTTCTCTGGTGGAACGTCCCTCAATGTTGACAGGAAGAGAGAGGTTTTCATTCTGGTAAGCCAAGGAAATAGCCTTCTTGACCCATCTCCTCGAAGTGGAACCGTTGGGCACTGACCTTTTTTACCAAAACAAAAAGGAAAAAGAAAAAATGTTACTTTCCGAAAAGCCTGATGTCCTTTCTAAATAGATGGACAGAGTTCTGACAAGGTAGGTCTAAGGTGTGCCACAGAACGTCCTGCTCCAAAAATGGACAATGATATAAGGAAGAAAGAATGAGATCATGAGAGACATGAAAAGAAGAAGAAACTTTAGGCAGAAAAGTTGGAAATGGACAGAAGACCACCTTATCTTGGAAACGCTTGAGGAATGATTTATGATAAAGGAGACCTTCAATT
This sequence comes from Calotriton arnoldi, assembly GCA_963921515.1. Taxonomy (NCBI): domain Eukaryota; kingdom Metazoa; phylum Chordata; class Amphibia; order Caudata; family Salamandridae; genus Calotriton; species Calotriton arnoldi. The sequence goes on along the minus strand of CAWUFW010006808.1, from coordinate 150,020 downwards.
TCCCCCAATCTATGACCAGTGGAAATTGCCACTAGGAAAAAGACCTTCAAAGAAAGAAACTTCAGAGACTCTGAAGAAATAGGTTCAAAAGGAGCACCTTGCAGAAAGGGCAAAACTAGAGGGAGGTCCCAATGCTGAATTGGAGTGTTAACCATGTTTCTTTTTAATTTAAAGCTACATAACATCCTGGAATCCAGGGCATCAACCTGCAAGAGTACAGGGCATTTAATGGCTTTAATAGCCACCCATTGACTTCTTAATATTGACACTCATGATCCCGAAAGGAAACCATCCCACAGGAACTCCAAAATGTGACCACGCTTGCATGATATATGAAGGAAACCCCTTTATTAACGACATTGGGAGAAGTTACTCCAATGACATCATAAACCTTTAGAGAACTGGATTTCCTCGAATTCTGGGAAGAGGTGACAGTCTCAGCCTAACAACCTAACAAGTCCATCTTCCTCCTTTCAATTTCAAGACTACCGGAGCGAGACGGCAAAGTGAGATCTCCGAGAGGGTCGGGAACTGGTGCCAAGACAGATTCAGAGGGAAGATCCAGCGGGGTTCCACAGCTAAAGGAAGTTGGTAAGGGAACCTTGCTTGCAGTTTACAGGAAGGGACCACTAGCGGGACCTCAACTGTCTCCTTTTGAATTTTTGCCAGACCTCTGCTGATTAACAAGAATGGGGAAAAGGTGTAGAGGAGACTCTAAGGCCAGGCCAGGGCAACCTCATTGCATCCACTCCCCAGGCCTCCTGACAAGGGAACAGAGTGCAAAGCTGGGAAGAAGGGCATTCTCAGGAGAAACAAACAGGTCAAGCCATGGAGAACCCAACCAATCCGCTATCTTCAAGAACGTCAGAGGAGACAAAGAGGAGGAGACCGAGGAGGGGGGAGTCCGGCTCAAGGAATCCACAAGCCCATTCTCCCTCCCCAGCAGATATTTTGCCATAAAAGACATCAGGTTTGCTGCGGCCCAGGATTCCATCTCTTCTGCCAGACAGGTTAGCTGGGGAGGCCTCGTGCCCCCCAGGTGGTTCACATAGGCTCTGGTCATCTGATTGTCTGTTCAAATCTGTATGAGACATATCCAGATCCGGGGGGTGAAGAAAAGGAGAGCCTTGAAAATCGCAGACAGCTCCCTCTAATCGGGTGGCTTGCTGGCCTTTGCCCTGGTCCACCGACCCTGGGGTGATGAGTTCTACAACGCTGCTCCCTAGCTGATCAAGCTGACATCTGTAGTAAAAGTCTATGAGAGCGGAGAAGAGAGCACAACTCACTTGCTCAGATTCAAAGTTTCTATCCACCACTGAAGCTTGCGACAAACAGTCGATGAAACTGGCACTAGGAAGTCGTAGGCTAGAGAGCTGGGAACCCACAGAGATAGGAGATGTGACACAAGATGATACAGGTGCAGGTGAGCCCAAGGAACATGGTATAGAGAGACCACCATATCCCCCTGAACACGCAGGCACTCTCTCGTCAGGGACTGCCAAAGAGACAGGAGGCAAGATAGTTGAAACATCAGTTTCTGCTGGCGAGATTCTGAAAGGAACACTTACCTAAGCATTGTATTTAGCTCCGATGAAAAGTAAATCCTGCATGGAAACTACGTAAGACTTTTCTGGATTCAACAGAAAACCATGACTTTCGAGGCAGTTGCAGAACAGATGAGCAACTTGCTAGGCCTTTAAGAAAGATTTAGCACAGATTAGTCGATCATCCAAGAAGGGAAACTGCAACAAACCCAGGGAATTAAGGGTGGAGACCAAGGATGCCAGAGACTTTGTAAACACTCAAGATGCGGAAGAACTTCCAAAAGGAAGGACACAAAATGGAAAGTGATGTTGTGATGCAGTGAAATGTAGAAACAGTTCAGAAGAAGGATGAATAGGGATGTTCAGATAGGTATCCATTAGATTTAGTGAAGCCTGAAATATCTCCTGGGAAACAAGTGGCAAGGTAGATTGCAAGCTCACCTTAAATCATTGATAGAGAATAGATAGGTTCACTTGCTTCAGAACTAGGACCGTATGAAAACCTCCAGACGTTTTTGGGATGAGGAACATCAGAGAATAGCATCCCTGACCATGTTCTTCTGTAGGAACTGGACCAATACTAAGCCTGGATGGAAATAATTCCGCTTGCGTAGATGTCGGAAATCAGGAACTCTGCTTGATGTGTGTACCGCAGAGTTCCCACTAAATTCCGCCATCCAGAGTGTGGCAGAATTATATTTCATTTGGCGTGCGCAAAACTTGTTTCAGCGTGCCCTAGTGAGCAAGGTGAGATTTGCTGGTTGCTAGTGAGTGCACATGAGAATTGCGCCCATCTAGAGTGGCTTCCTGTTGCTACGGAGCCTCCCGGCGACATTTACGTGACGCTGTGAGCGCAAGCAGTTGCAGCTGGTTCTTGAGCAGATTCTCTACTCGAGAATCATCTAAATCTACTCAAAAAGAATTTTTTGAGTTAATATTCTACTTTTACGGACCGTTCAGGTTGTTTTCTTAGAGTGAAAAGCATTTCTTTTTATTTTACTATTTTTGTCAACAAGAAGTAAGTGCCCCAGGGACCCCACCTTCCTCTTCTTGTCCAGGAGGCTCCTCCCAGTGTTTTGCTGATCACCTGGTAACTTTTCATTTGGATTTAGAGGTGGAAGGATCATTTTCTTTGCAATTCCTGCTGCATATATACCAGTGTATTTTAAGGACTTTTTGTGAAATGAAAAGTAACTTCAAAAACATTTGTATACTGGTGTTGTTTGTTTGATAGAGGGCATGCATCAGTATTTATTTGTACTTTTATTACATTTTTTAAATTGATTGTGGTAGATGGCCTGGAGTTTCAGTAAGGGGCTAGTTATTTTTTTGCATTTCATTTTTTATTTTTTGTGAGGGAAAATGTTTGCACAGCTCAGTATTTTCTCCATGTTTGTCAAATTTGCATTATTCATTTATTTTACAATGTGGCCTAGTCATGGGTATGTGAAACAACTGTTTCTGTGGTATATGTTGTTTTAAAACATCATTCAGGCCAGGATTGCATTGGATTAAATTAAAATGTGTATTTTTTTTGCATTTCACATTTTTCATTGTAAAAAGTGTATTTTGATGGGGTAATATTTGATGCCTTGGGAGCATGTTTGTTGTTGTAACATTTTTATAGCTCTCTTAATTTTCGTTTTTGGCATTGCTGAATTAATGGTAGTGTTTTTTACATTGTTACCATGCCTCCTTTGTCTAGCCAGTGTGTATGTGTGTGTTTGTGTGTGTATATGCCACAGGCCACCATTTGTCTTTGTTTTCCACGCCATGTGGCCGGGGTACATTTTGGATAGTCAGTGTCCATTGGTCCATAGGACTGTCCATGCCTCCTTTTTTGTTTTTTAAATAGATTTTTATTGTTTACAAAATGACACCAGGTCTCAAATGCAACAAGACATGATTACACAAAAATACACATGTTAATCCAGTCCTCTGATGGTCAGGGCTACCTCCTTCGAATCGGCTTGGTGTGAAGAAATATTAGTCCAGCAATTTGCAGGTATCATGCACTTCAAAATACATTCACAAATGTGGGTGCACTTCCAGCCATATCTTGGTAGAGGTTATTTGAGGTATATGTTACAAATCAAATTATAATAAATAATCTAACCCCCCCTCCTGGCCCTCCCCCTTCCCTCCAGGCATGCCATGGCTGAGTCAGTTGTCTTATCAGGTAAAAAGTCTATTGTTATCGTAGGAGATACAATGTACTAATGGTGTGGGACTGTGACCTATGCCGATTCATGTTTTCTAGTCCTTTAGACTCCACTCCGACATCTCATGCTAAGGCAAGCTACGTGGATTCAGAGCAGAGTAAGTAGATGTGCTATGTACAATATCAGGGGGTATCCAATGCCTCCTCAAGGGAATCTGGGTGTTTCAGTTCTTCCACCAATAAACAATCTACCCCCATGCCCTGTCAGCCACCAAGGATCCTCAGCCCCTTCTGGACTCTCTCAGATGTACATCCCCTTCATAATCCGCCCAGCATATGACCTCTCTTTTCCACCCCTCTACAGAAGGCCCCCTCTGGGATTTCCAATGTCTGGAAATCTCTCTCTTGGCCAAAAGGAGTGCCAGGTCCTGGAATCTGCTGATCACTTTTGTCTTGGAGGTGTGTGGGAACCAATGTAGCAAACAATGCCCCGGTGTACAGTGAACCTCCCTCTCAGTCACCTCGGCTAAGGTATCTGTCACTGCCCCTCCTAAAGCTTCTCAGCTCTGGGCAGCTCCAGAACATATGCATGAATTTGGCCCCTACCTCCTTGCAACAAGGGTATTTAGTAGTTTCTGTCAGGAAGTATCTTTTTATCCGTCCAGGTGTGAGATATGCCTGTGGAGTATATAAAAGTTGATCAATTGAAACCGGGCATTCATAGATGTCCTGGGGGAGCGCTCCACTAATTCAACCCAGACCTTTTCTTCGATGGGAATCTCCAGCTCTCCCTCCCAGCGGAATCGTAAATTATTGAGTGCGGGTAATGCCTCACCCCAAAGTTGTCGGTGTAAACAAGGGACTGCCTTATATGTCCCAGAGGAAGGCACTAGATATTGACACCCCTCAACAGTGAAGATTCAGAAAGCCCTGTCCCCTGGTGTTTGTGTATCGCATCAGCAAGGGCTCTATGTAACAGAAAGTGTCCCTGCCTACAAAGCATAATGCTCTCAGAAATTTTTGAATGATAACAGGGAGCTATCCTCATAAAGTGCTCCAAATGTTGTTACTCCGGCCGCTGTCCATTGCCTCAAACCGTGCCAGTTCCCCCCAGGGGGAAGTTCCAGAAGAAATTCAAATCGAATTTCTGGGGCGTATGGACGCCTAATTTTCGACTTCTGTAGACTCCTGGCCCAACACTTGTGAAGTACTCTAAATTCGGAGTTGTCCTCCACCCCTGGGGCGGGCAATTGCAACACGAAGCGGGATAGCAGACGCAGACTCAGCATAGAGGGGTCCAAGTGCTTCTGTACTTCCAGCCACCCACTGCATGTGCCAATGCAGCTGCGCAGCTAAATAGTAACTCTCAAGGTCTGGGAGTCCCTGGTCACCTGCTGCTTTAGGTCTCTGAAGGGTGGTCAGTGCCACTCTATGCCTGCAGGATCCCCAAATAAAGCTCGTTATCACTGAGTGTAAAGTGTGGAATACTCCTGCCCGGGATCCACATCGGGAGCACTACAAAGAAGTATAGGAGCCTTGGAAAGGCCACCTTTTTGAATAGGGTGACTCTGCTAATCATCGAGAGGGGAGGGCAGCCAGGAACTCCATATTCATCTTCACACCTCAGATAGCCTTCCAGATATTGCCCTCCAGAAGGTCTGCCAGATTGTCGTAATTTTTTACTCCCAAGTACAGGAGACATCTAGGTTCCCATATCACTTTGCCCACTATGGATGGTCTATCTCTTCTCGCTTGGTAGGAAACAGACAGGATTTTCTCCAGTTAACTAATAGTCCTAATACTCTTCCGAGCTGTTCAAAGAACTCACTTGCCCCTTCAAAAACCTCCCTCATGGTTCAGAGAAAAAGTCAAAGGTCGTCAGCCGTCGGCACATTGCGCAATATGGTGGTGCCTACCCATTACCTCCAGACCTCGGTAGGGAATCCCAGTTCTGGCTCGAGCGGCCAGAGGTTCCATAGCTAGGCAAACAGTAGGGGCGATAAGGGACAACCCTGCCTAGTACCTCTGCCCACCTGGTAGATGTCCGATATAATTCCCCGGTCCGTACCCTAGCTTGAGACTCTGCATATAGTAAGACAGTCCATTCCATGAAGCCAGAGCCCAGTCCTAACCGTTGCATCACTCTAAAGAGATAGGGCCATTCCAGGCTAGCGAAGGCCTTTTCTATATCCATCGCGAAGATTGCGGCCTCTTCTTTACATTATGCATTCTCTTCCAACACTGGCAGGATTCTTTGAACATTGAGGGCTGTATTACGTCCTGGTATAAAACCCACTTGGTCCTGATGAATAAGGGTTGTCATGTATGGGAGAAGTTGCATGGCCAGAACTTTGCTCAGGATCTTATAATCCAGATTGAGCATTGATAGCGGTCTTTAGGCTGTTTTATCGAAAGCCAGTTTCCCAGGCTTAAATAATGTCACAACCAGGGCTTCCTTCATGGTCTCAGGGAGTCTGCCTCCTTGCTTTGCTAGATTATAGAGTTCTACCAGCCGGGGCCCGAGCAACTCGGCATATATAGAGAAAGATTTGACTGGTAAGTAATCAGGTCCGAGGGTTTTATCCCTGGCTATTAATTTAATGGCAGTTCTGACTACATGTATTTCTATATTCCTTCCCAGTAAATCTGCCTCCTTGGATCTGATCGGAAGCCTCAGAGCTCCCGGAAATGAATCAATGTCTTCATCCATGCCAGACATTCTGCTCCGGTACAGATCGGCATAATAATCGTGGAATGCTTTATTAATATCTTGTTGTCGAAAGAGCATTGGAGTGTGTTCATCCCTAAGTTCCAGGATTACGGACCCCCTTTTGGTAGGATTGGCCAACCAAGCTAGGAGCGACCCGGAACAGTCTCTCTCTGCATGTGCTCAAAACATGTTATTCCTGTAGTCAAAGCAGCTCGGGCTTTTGACTTGGTCTGCCACCGTTTCTTCAGCTTTCAGCAACGTCTTGTGCAGTTCTCGATGTTCAGGTCTATTTTTATCGATCTCTGTCATCTTTTGTTCTGCGGTCAATGTCTCCCATGAAAGGGTCCCGTGAATCCCTGCTGCCTCAGAGATAGACCTACTCCAATCACTACTTTGAAGGCATCCCATATTACAAGTGGGCTTGATGCTGTACCTTCGTTCTCTGCAAAGTATTGCTCTATGGCCGTTCGTCTCACAGACTGAAACACCGGTTCCACTACGGATTCTGGCATTAGTCGCCAGGTGGTGATACACGGCCTAGTTCGTGTCCAACAGAATCCTATTGGGAGTGGGTTATGGTCAGAGATTGTTCTAGCTAAGTACTCACTAGTTATGATGAGGTCGTGTACATCAGTCGTACAAAGGATAGAATCGAACCAGAGTGTCGATCATGTAGGTGTGAGAAAAAAATAATAGTCCCTTACTTCTGGGTATAACGTTCTCCATGAGTCAATGAGACCCCACTGGAGCTGTCAGCCTCTCAGAGCTTCAGCAACTCTGACAATGTCTGCTACACAATGGTAATCTCCTCCCAGGATTACCAATCCCACTAGGCATGGTGCCAATGTCCTGAAAAGAGTTGCTAGGAATGAGGTTTGGTACACATTTGGGCCATAGAGACTCCCAATTGTCACATCCCCACCATATAATTTACCAGTTACCACTATGTAACGTCCCTCGGGATCCACAAGGTGGCCAGTACACTGAAAGGGAACCCCTGATTTAATCCACACCAACACTCCTCTTTCAAAGACTGAGTGGTCTGTATAGTAGGCCTGACCCCTCCACCTTCGCTGTAGTGCAGCCCCCTCTTTAGCAGTTATATGTGTTTCCTGCAACAGGGCAATGTGGACCCCCTTCCTAGCAAGATAGGCATATACTTTATGTCGCTCAGTCATGGAGCTCATCCCTCTAACATTCCACGAGAGACATTTAAATTCTACGATGGGTGCCATGTGTCCATCGGTGTCATCTGTCCCCCCCTCCCTGGGGATGCTCATTGGTATATTCCCATATGTTTTGAGTGGTATGTCTAGATTGTATTCTGCTCACCAGGCATGCCCAAGACCCAACTGGAAAACAAACAAATGATAAAAAACCCAATTCCCTCTCCCCAGGACAGGTAAAAGTTCAGGTCCTATCCAAACAAAATATCAATGGGTATCTACTCGTGTGAGTACCCACAAAACTGTAACAGGGGGTGGAAGAGAGTGGCCAGTGATCATGCAGAACATCCCAGCCCAGTTCCTCCCCATCCAGATTTATGTAAGAATAGGGTCAGGCCCCCCCACCCCTGTAGGCATGAGGAGAGCAGACAGAAAGCGAAATACATACATACTGTCCAGCAGGATCCAGTCCATCATGCAAGCTGACCAATGTTAATTATAACCCACTCTCAGCTAATCTCATCTGCCGATTTAGGGGTAACCTTAGGTAGGTCAGTATTAGAGTCCGCCGCAGAGCTGGCAATCTGGTATCCATCTGAATTCAGTCATCTTGGTCACTGTGAGAAGATCGGGGCTCGTGCCGGTGCTGCTGATTTTGATCACCGCCCTAATTACTTTGTGGCGTTCGTCTAGGGCGTCCGCCAGCGACGGTGCTCGTTTTTTATCTGTGCCTGCTTTCCTTCCTTGAGGGGCATAGCTCGGGGAGCCCCCCCGTGATGCAATGTCCGGACTTGATTCGATCCAGGTCCAAGCTTCTTGCGGGGTCTGGAGGAATTGCACACCAGATGACGTTATCACCCTTAGACGTGCTGGGGATATTATTGCGTAAGTCACGTTCAGTTGGCGAAGGCATCTTTTGACAGCAAGGAAGGTCGACCGTTATCTCTGTACTTCTTGGGTGAAGTCTGAGAATATCATGATTCTGCTGTTATCAATCTGAAGGTCGCCCCACTGCTGGACTTGCAACAGAATGTAATCACGGTCTCTAAAATGGAGGAGTCTAGCCACTATTAGGCACGGGGGCACCAGGCTTAGGTGGGCATGTCAGAACTCAATGCGCCCTCTCCCGGGCATAAAATAAGGAGAGCCCTTCTGGTGCCACTTCTGTATGCAGCCAGGCCTCCAGGTAGGCTACCATATTGGTCCCCTCTGTGCATACAGGGACCCCAATGACTCGAATTTATTTTCTGCTAGACCTATTTTCACAGTTCTTTGCCTGCATTTTCAAGGTCTAAACTCTACTTTCCGTAGTGGCCAGTGATTGTTACAGTGCTGCAATCTCTGAGGGTATGTCCGTCAGCATGCGATCAGTGGATTCACCCTTTCTGTCAGCCGGGGATGGTCGTCTTTAAGTAGATTAAGATCAGTACCTCCAGCCTCCAGCACTTCGCCTCCAGCACTTCGCGAGATGCGGTAATGGCCTGCATAATGTCAGATAGCGTTGGCCGGTCCTGGGGGGCCATCCCTGGGGGCAGTCCATTCTCCTCTTCCTCATTGGTATGCGCAGAGACCAAGCCCAGGTCAGGGGTGCCCTACCCACGTTTCCTAGATTCCTTCCCTATGTTTAATAAGGTGCCGCTCACGGCATCTGTCGGACTCCTCCCATAATAGGAAGGCCAGTATCCCCTAGAGAAGTACCACGCTCTTAGGGGCACACAGTAGGGCCGATTGTCGCCCTCATTGATTTTTCTGCAGCTGTGCATTTGCCCACTTGGCAATGCACTGCAGGCCATCCCTCGCAAAACTCTGGCGAGTCTCCCTGCACAGCGTTAGGGCCTCAGCGGGGCGCCCCGGTAGGAGTTTTGCACAGCTCTCTGTGGGATCTGGGGTTTGGGTCAACACCAGCCAGGGTTTCAGGTGAGAAAAGTGGGGGGTAGCAACAACGCACCAGCATTACAATTACCCCATTTTGGTGTTCTTGGTTTCTGTAGTAAGGCCCAAGTGCAGTTGTGCAACGGCAGACACCGAGTCGCCCGAGTCACATCGTCTCTTCAGATGGTTGTGGGCCCCGCCACCTTCACTCTGGCTCCCCAGGTCAGGCCTCACACTCCAACCTGTGTGCTCCCCCCAAACAGTCACTCACTGGGGGTCTTCTAGGAGTATCCAAAGATGTGTGCCTAGGCAAGATTCACAGACTGCCTGGCGCTCCTGCAGTTCACCTCCGCAGCGGTAGTGTATCAATGCAGAGTATGTCCCATGGTCTGAAGGACACTTCGCTCTTATGTCCACCAACGTCCACCTTAGGCCCTGAGTCAGAAGCACAGGCGAAGTTCCCCGCAGGGGCGTCGGGGCTCTGAAGACTCCGCCACCGTGGTCACAAAGCAGGCAGGGTAGGCTTCCGTTGGGCTCTCACTGGGTTCACCAGCCGTAGGCGTGATGCCGTGGGGCCACGTTTCGAGGGCAGCAGCGAAGGCAACGCTGGTGGCAACTCAACCAGGTCCTGCAGCTTTCACCATGGGCAGCAGGCCTCCCAACTCCCCTCTGCAGTTCATTCCCGTTTATCTCCTTCATTCCTCCCACAGTCCTGAAGCCAGTTGTTTCCTCACCACCGAGTCTGTCTTTCTACCTGAGCCCTCAGGTGGCCGCCATCTTGGGTTTTCAAATGTTAGACACTCTTCTTTCTCCAACGCCGCTTCAGCCTTAGTTCCCAATTTTCCAGCTGCCACTGGGGGGTTATAGGGTGTCCCCCAAGCAATGTGGGGGTACTGAGCATCAGGATGTCGGTGGATGAGGGATCCCCGGGCGGGAGCTCCGCGATTCGCGTCCATCTACATCGGTGCCTGGCCATGCCCCCTTGCTTGTTGTTTTACCATGTGTAGCCAGCCAGCATGCTTTTGTCATAGGCCTGCATGTGTTCTTTGTTGGGGCCCAGCCTCTTTGCTTTTTCTTCTTGTTTGACCATGTGGTCGGCGACCATTTTGTGTTGCCAGCCAGTGTGCTTTTGCCAGAGACCTGCATGTGTTATTTGTTGTCCATGCCTCCTTGTTTGTTGTTGTTAGTTGATCATGTGGCCCAAAGCCGTATTGTGCAGCAAGACACTGTGTAAATCCTTTTTTTCCAGTTTTCAAAGCCATTTTCTTGGGAAATTGATAGGAGGGGGCTATGCTTTTTTGCTTTTGCTAATTCTTTTTTTACTTTTCCCTGATATTAGTTGAATATGCCTGAGGATCATTGTAGTATATGTATATATGCAGTGTTTAATATTATATGCATTTTCTCCAATTTGTCTCTGCACCTCCTTGCCTCCCAATGGGTTTCTCATTGTCCCCTAGTACACCAGCAATTATCTTTTTAAATATTTTTTCAATTGTTTTTTTTTAACATTAAAATTTTTTTTTTTTTTTTTAAACATATTTTTAATTTTTTTAAAAATATTTTCTCCCCAGCCACCCCCTGTCTGCCATAGGTGCCTGCCACACACCAGCATTCATATTTTAAGGATTGTCATTACTCGTTTTCCCCTGGGCCCCTTCCTGCGTAGGTGCACAGCTACCCACCAGCAGTAATGATTTAAGGATTATTCCATTTTTCCCTAGAGTCCCTTCCTGCCATAGGCACACACCAGCATTCATTTTTTAACGATTATTACATTTTCCCTTGCACCTCCCTGACTGCCACAGGTGTCTCCCCTTAGATGCACATAAAGTAAACAGTTACATCTGCATGTTGTTATCCTGATTGAAAATGAAATATATTGTTTTAGTGATGTGGTTTGACTTTGGAGTGAATACACTATTGTTGTGAATTATTTAGGATAATAAGTAACCACACTAAATTATATTGTCTGTACTATGAATAATATAAAGTGCAAAAATGCCACATTTCACAAAACAATTATCTTACTTGTTTGTTTTTAGGTGCACAAGAGACATCACCCACAGTACTGCCAGACAGAAGGCGGCACAAAGTGATGTAACCACAACATGTGAGTCCTCCAGTCTCTACCGCTTGTGCAGCTAAGTGCCACTGCCAACTGACAGAGCTTGAAGATGGCCCCAAAGAAAGGAGCTGCCAAGAAAGTGGCCAGTGAGAAGGAGAAGAAGAAGTAGATTTCCAACACTAGCGTGCCGCCCTAATCTTTTTTCAGGAGACGTGTGCCTGCTGCATTGTTTTCCAGGCAGCAGGTGGGGGAAACACTCCTGTAGCAACAGCACCACCCCAACCTATGCCTAAGACTATGTCTCTCAGTGAGGCAGCCACTGCAATCATGGCGATGAGCAGTGAGTCTGAATTGGATTTGTCTCAGCCACAAACTAGTACTCAATTATCGCAAGAAACAGAGCAAAGTGGACAACAGTAGCCACAGCCAGCAATAGTAGATCATCCTGACGTAGGAGGATGAACTTCCTGCTGAGCAAAATATAACTTTTCTTGAACCATTGTCTTCCTGATCTCCACCAAGAAAAAGGAAGGGTACTCCACCATCTTCTCCAAGCCCCCCTTCTGATGATCTGGACATGAATTGAACCCCAGCTGAGTCTGAGACCTGCCAAGAGAGACAAAGGACAAGGAAAGTTCCTGAAAGCCTTACAATTATGGAAGAGGATGAGGAGGACACGCCAGTCATTGTCACTGAAGCTGATTCAGAGGACACAGACATTAACCCTCCTATTCAACCTGCTCCTAGCTATGTGGCACCCGTACCACCACCACTGCCAGTGTCCATATTTTTAAGGCCCCTCCTAAGACTTGCATCCACCACTACATCAGTGAAATTATGCACTGCAGACAGGCAATTGTTAACACACGCACCTACCTCCAGTTCTTTGGGCATTGGCAGTGCCACCAGTGGCCCACTAAAAAAGTTCTCCGCCTCAGTTTGGGACTTCTTTATGATTAGCACTCAGGAGGATAACATTGCAATATTCTCCATTTGCCATGCAAATCTACATCAAGGTAAGCCTGGTTAACACTATGGTACTGGAGGCTAAACAACCCATGTGAAAAAACTTCACGCAATCAGGTGGGAGGCGCACCTTCAAAAAAAGTGGTGGTGGTGATGACAGAGGGGAATCAGCTCCAATCACGGTGGGAGGTGATGAGGAAGAAGAGAGTGACAGCTTTACGCAGCCCTGTCCCCTGCAGTGTGCCAGTATAACCCATCTCGGCGACCACGAAATGGCACAAGAGTTAGATGGAGACACCACAGCATGCAGTGACTGCCCCAAGGTGCACATTGCTTCTCTCTGGAAGTCACCTGCATCAGAGGCACCAGAAAAGAAAGAAATCCAGGCTACTATTACGGGCATGTTTAGGCAGGAGGGGACCTATGAGCGCAAACACCCAATGGCACGTTTGTACAATTGGAAGCTGGCTATAATGTTAGCTTTTGAACTCCTCCCTTTTTTTTGAGAAAGGTGTGGGAGTTTTAGAATTTGTGGCAGCTATCTGACTGAAATGGAAGGTTCCCAGCTGTACATATTTTGCTAGAGTTGCTGTTCCAGCACTCCATCACAATGTGCTGCAATTGGTTGGACAAGCTGTGCAGTAGATTGCTCTTCACACTATCCACCTGATGACAGACATGTGGACCAGTTTTCAAGCAACTGATTACATGTGTATCACTGCACACTGGATCTCTTTTGTGGAAGTTAGGCAACAACCATCTACAGATCTCAACATTGAAGAAACTTTTAAGGGCATTCAGCAGCATGCAACAGAGTTATTGTTTGTGTTAAATCTACAGTAATGTATAATTTTCTTATTTTTGCATTTAATTAGATTATCAGTTCTTACCATGTGAATATTATATTTTTCATAGTTAAAGTTGTCTATTTCAATTTCCTCATTATCTGAGCTATAGAAATTTGTTTCAGTAAGTAACTTTTCATTTTCTTTTTGAGTTTTTCTTTCCTTACTTGTGCTTTTATAATTATACACAGAAGCATAATCTGCTAATGTACATTGTTCTAATGCTTTGGCCGCTTGCTGTATTTTAATATGATTTTGTTATAATGTATGCTAGTTGATGTACCTGGTAATGAATGTATAGTATCTAGGTCTCACATTAAATACCCTGTCCTACAGTTGACGCTGAATGGAACCGGGCCGGGAGAGAAGGGGCGCCGATAACTGCTCACGATGGTAGTCCCTGCCAACAGCGGGAATGGCCATACCCATAAGCAGGTTCTACAATCCAGGGGAGGTTTGCAAGAATCTTTGGATCTGGATTCATCTGCATTTACGAAACCAAATAAGAAAAGAAAAGCAAAATGATCAGATCACAGACAACACGCTTTAGTTTTGCAACCCAAAACCTCCTGAGTGGCGTTCCGCCCCTGAAACATGGACCAGAGTCTACATACTCTTCACGCCGAGTAAGCTTAGACCTGCTGAGGAGAGACGACTGCCGGAGTGATGGATGTTGATGCGGGCGGCGCTTCCCAGTTTCACTCGGATTGGTGCCGCTGACTGAACTATGACGATGCCCCCCGGGCGGAAACCATTTATGTTTGTACTGACTGCTGAGCCCGAGCAACCATGGCCGATGCCCGGTGGAGCTGTTTAGGCAGCTATAGAGGAGATTGGCTTTGGTTTCACCCCCTTGGCCGTCACCTACCCAGCCGGACCTTGGACAATGTTTTTCCTCGTCTCTGCTGTGTTTCCTTTCCCTCCCATGCCACCTCCCTCCGTGATCCTGTGGCTGCCTCCCCCTTCCTGCCCTGCCTGACTTTGTTTGTTTTCCTCCTACCCCCTTGTCTCAATCCCCCCCTACCTACCCCATGCTCCAAGTGACTTATATCTGTTTTTATTTTATGCTTTTGTAACTGATGTAACTTCTGTACAACTGTTCTCATGTAAAGCGCTCTGATACCTCCGGGTCTAGCCAGCGCTATATAAAACTCTTCAAATAAATAAAATAAATAAATAAATAATTTATTTTTTATGGAGGGTAGTATTAATAAATCAAAATGACCTAGAAGTTTTGCGTAATGGAATTTGAAGAATGAGGTAAGCAACTTATTTGTGTACAGTTTAGGAATTTGTTGCCCATGTGCTTCATTTGTTCTTTTATATTGGTATTGTAATATACTTCTTTGGCTGCCTGTGCAATTATTTTGCTCATTCCTCTTTGTGATTTACTGTTATATGAAATTATGTAGACAGCACAAGCATAAGCATCCAATATAAACTGTAAGTCTATGTTTGCTTTCCAAGATCGTGAAAGAAGGGAATTATAGTTATTAATAAAGGAGTCTGCTGGTATTCTCTTAAGAATTTTTTTCTAACCTTGATTTTATACATGTAATATATTGTTCTCTATTCAAATGTGTTATTTGTAAAAATTGCCCAAATCTAAAGTATTAAAATCTGGTGTATTCATAGTTTCATGAATCTGTTGTGTTGTCTAGTGGTAAAGGTTCAAGGATCATAGTTTGTGGCATTGGATATTTAGGATATTGATATTTACATGTTCTTTAGTTTTTTATAAGGCAATTTTTTGTGTGTGCATGTATTTGTAGCGGTATTAAAGGTTCTAGTTGTGTCTCTTGTGATTTAGCACATATCACATATTTGCCAATAATTTGAATGACTTCTTCTAGGTTTATTTTTTCATACTGTGGAGCATTTTCAATCCTTGATAAAACATGTGTTTGTGGTGAAACTCTTTGTTGAAATTCTACCCTGTAAAAGTAGTCTACTAATTTGCCAGTGGGGTTACTTTCATGCATTAAAATGCAATTAAACAATTTCCGAACTTGAAAGTCCAAATGTCTTGCAAATGTAATTGGATCTTCTTGTATTAATTTACACTTTGTTTCCCAAGGCATATTTTCAAACTATTCTTGTGTGTATTCATTCAGTTTTTGTAATCTTAGTAGTACATTTTTAAATGGTTCCATTGTATTCCTGCTGCAGACACAGATAGGAAAAATGTTGGTTTGCCAAGTTGTCGTATCATAGTAAAAAGATCTTTTTTGCAATGGTCCCAATACGGTGGGGAACTTCAAATGTTTTTAGTATTTCGTATCCTTCGTTGTACTGTAACATGTTTCCTAAATTATATTTTATGTCTTTTGCACTAATACATTTTCCATCTTTAAAATGTTTTCGTAGTGAAATGTTAATTTTACCTTGAATTTGTTTTATGTGTAATATTTTTAGCTTAAAGAAAATATTAGTGATAGATTTTGCCACCCATCCGTCACAGCTCCTTAATTCCCATTGACATACTGTACTCTAATGTACAGGTAAGTGCCTATATTTATTATTGGGTATGTTCTGCAGGTGCTAAACCTAAGTAATACTATCAGTGGTAATAGTTTTATTTGTCAGCAAGGTATCTAGATTTCCTGCTCCTCTATTGTCTGAAGTATCTGATGAATCATTTGTTTCTGATGTTTCACTGCAGTCATTTGTTTGTTGTGGGATATACTTCCAGTGTGGATTAACAGTAATTCCATATTCTTTGAACACGTAACTATTTATTGCTAACCATAGTGCTGCTGGTCTGACTCTATTTGGTCTAACATTTTCAAAATATGTATAAGATTTATAAGCTAACTTTCTTTTTCATTTTATAGGAATTGTCATGTCATTATTAATTTGCCTTGGTAATATTGTAACTGTTGTCATCACATCTGCAGGCACATTAACTACAACACCCGATAAAGATTTTTGAAAGCCATATGGCAATGTTCTAATTTGTATAAAGGGAATTCTTGGTGAAACTGATCTTTCTTCCAAATAATACAAATGCAATAGTGTTGGGATATTTGGAAACTTCATACAATTAATAAATGAACATGGTGTTGCACATAAAGTCTTTTGGATTTGGTGGTATGTCACATTGATTAAATGTGCCATTTGAGCTAATATAATTAACATTTTTTTATGACTGTTTATGCCATAATTGATTACAAATAGTACAAATGTATTCTGGACCAAAAAATAATTCTTTGTGGAATTTGATAATTATGTTATTTATTCTTTGTTTGTACGTTTGACTCATTGTTCGTTGTGTTGCATATGCTGTTATTGTGCATATGTACTTTTTTGGGAGGACATTACTAGATGGGGAAATATGTTGTTTTCTTTTTATTGAATGTGCAAATGTATTAGTTTCTGAATTAGTAAATGGAATCATTTGTATATTTGTTGCAAACTATACATCTGTAATCATTGTAGAGCCAATATTGCTATCTATAGCATTTTCTATAAGTGTATTGGGAATGACTGTATTATTAACTGTATCTGTTTATGTATGTGTCTGATGTGCAAGTAATGTTTTCATACTAGTATTATGTGTATTAGGTATAACTGTATTTTTACTTGTATATATATATGTTTCTGAAGTGCAAATAATTGTTTTGCACTATTTTTTCCTGTTTTTATTTTGTATCTTAGCTGTGCAGCTTGAAGTGTTTTCTTTTTAAATGTATTTATAGTTATGGGAGTTAATTCAAAAGCGACAGAATTTTCACTGAGAACTTTGATACTGTTTGCATGTTGATGAATATATTGTATTACTCCTTCGAAGTTTTTTATTTGAATAGTAATACAGGTAAACATTTGGATGCAGCATTCCTTTGTTATCTCGGCTATGTGAATCAAAAATGAAGTAAGTATGTGTATTTGTGAAAATTGAATTAGTATATATATATTCATGCAGACTATTATGTCAGAATCTAAATTTAATGTCACATATAATGCATTTCTAAAATCAGGATAAATTAAGGATCAATACAATGTAGTATGTCACCACAATCAGGTGCTCCTAGTTTAAGTGAATATATTGTGCTGGATATAATTAGGTATTTCCTCTAGCTGCATATGCATTTGATTAGCAATTGAATGCATTTTACTATATAAATGGTCTCCCAGAGTCATAACATAGTGTAAACCATTGTGATCCCAAGTTTCTGCAGATTTATAGTAGTAATGTAAAATTGCAAAAGTACTATTTGGTAGGCAGTGTTGCCCCTTCAATTGATAGTAAATATTTAATTTCCTTGATGATAATTTCCTTGTATAATTCTATTCATATTAACTTTTTTGTAATTTAAAAATTGTTTTTGGGGGTGAGTATGTATTTATTTTGAAGAGCTATTGGTGTTTGTAATTAGTTTAATTTATATTGTATATTGTTGCAGTGTTTGTTGAAGATAGTTAAAAAGGTTTGGTAGTATATTTTCTAGTGTGGATTGTGTTTGATTTATGATTTATATATGTTATGTGTTCGAAAGTTAATAGTATGTAAGATAGCTACCCTGTAGTTTTTGTGTATTAATTTATAATAACATTGGTACTTACTTTTGGGAGTTTTTTTTATTCCTGTAAGAGAATAAAAAGAAAATTTATAAATGTGTCCTGTATATAACGTTGTTTGTAGTGGTGTGGTGAGCAATCTGTAGTCGCACATTTATGTATTAGAGTATATTGTATTGAAGTATATTGTGGTATTTTGTGTTGAGTGTAGTGAGGTGGATTATATTGTATTGATGGGATTGTATTGTATTGAAGTAATAGGATTAGGTTGGGGTGTATTGGATTAGGGTGATGTGGGGTATATTGGATTGGAATGGGGTGAATTAGAGTGGAATAGTGTGAATTAAATTGGAGTGGGTGGATTGTATTGTATTGGAGTGGGGTGTATTGAAGTGTAATGGGGTACGTTGTAGTATAGAGGGGTGGGTTGGAATTATTGGAATGGGGTTTGTTAAACTGGGTTGGGGTGTATTGAAGTGGGGTATTGTGGACTGTCTTGGTGTGGAATGGTGTGGATTGGAGTAGAGTGGGGTGGGGTAAATTGGAGTGGGGAGTTAGTTGGGTAGATTAGTGTGGTATATTGGAGTGGGGCAGATTTATTGGGTGTGGAGTGGGGTGTGGCAGATTATGTTGGAGTTGGGTATATTGGAGTGGAGTAGATTGGGGTAGATTAGAATGGGGTAGATGTGAGGGGGAAGATAGGGGTTGCGTCAATTTGGGTAGAGTGGAGTGGGATATACTGAGGTAGATTGGAGATTAGTGGGGTAAATTGGGGAAAAGTGGAGTGGGAATAGATTGGGGTATGGTAGTTTGGGTGCAGTGGGATGAGGTAGATTAGAGTGTGGTAGAGTAAATTATAGTAGAGTTGAGTGGGGTGTAGTGTATTTTATTAGTTTGGAGTGGGGTAGATTTGAGTGGCGTGTTGTAGATTAGAGTAAAGTGGGGTAGTGTGTGTAGAGTGAAATAGAGTGTGGTAGATTGTCATAAAGTGGAGTGCGGTAGATTGAGTGGACTGGAGTGAGTAGATTGGAGTGGGGTATGTTCAAGTGGAGTAAATTGTAGTGGGGTGGAGTGGAATTGGGTATATTGGAATGGAGTTGAGATTAGAGTGGCGTAGATAGATTAGGGAAGAGTGGAGTGTAGTGGGGTATATTACAATGTAGTATAGTGGGTATATTAGGTGTATTAGAGTATGGTAGACTGTATTGTAGTGGGGTGGAATGGTGTGGTGTAGGTTTGAGTGTGGTGTATTGGATTGTAGTGGATTGTATTTTGGTGTATTGAAGTGGGGTGGACTGGAGTGGAGTGACTTGGAGTGGTGTGGATTGGAGTGTGGTAGATTGGAATTGAATGGGGTGAACTGTAGAAGAGTGGAGTGGAGTGGTTGTGAGTGGGGTGGGTTAGAAATATTGGAGTGGGGTGGGTTAAAATGGTGCAGAGTATACTGAATTGGTGTACAGTGTATTGTATTTTTGTAGAATGTGGTGTATTTAAGTAGAGTAGGGTGTGGTGTAGTGTGGTGGATTGAGTGGGGTGTATTCAGTGGGGTGTATTGTGTGGGGTGGAGTGAGGTGTATTGGAGTGGGATTGATTGTATTGAATTGGAGTGAGGTGTATTTAAATTGGGTGTATTGGATAGGGGTGGAGTTGGATAGTTTGGATTGGAATGGTGTGGATTGGAGTGGGGTGGATTTATTTAGTGGGACAAATTGGTTTGAGTGTGTCGAATTAGATTTTGTTGGGTGAATTTGATAGAGTGTGGTTTATTGGGTGTATTGTAGTTGGGTGAAGAAGAGAGGTGGATTGAGTTCGAGTGAGGTGGATGGGATTAAGTGGGGTTTATTGTATTGAGTTGTGTGGTTAGGATTTGGGTTTATTGTATTGGACCATGGTTGCTTAACGTGGGTTGGAGTAGTGTAGATTGCACTGGATTAAAGCTGTTTATTTTGTTTTTGATTGTAGTGGCACCAAATATTTTGTATCATAGTGGGGTATATTGTTTTGAATTGTATTGGAGAATGTTGTTTTAAATCAAGTGGTATATATTGTTTTCTATTGGAGTGTGGCAGATTGGCATAGGGTTGATTGATTTGTATTATAGCGATGTATATTGTTCTGGATTGGAGGAGGGCAACTTTTTGGGATTGAGGTGGGGAATTTCTTTTTTATTAGAGTGGGGTGGATTATATTAGGGTGTTGTGGGCTGGATTATATTGGAGTGGTGTGAATTGGAGTGGGATGGTCTGGATTAAATTGAAGTGGAGTGGGGTGGATTGTATTGTATTGGAGTGTGGTGGATTGTAGTGCAATGGGTGCATTGTAGTGGAGTGGAGTGTAATGGAGTGGGGTGGTTTGGAGTTGAGTAGATTAGTGTGTTAAATTGGAGTGCAATAGATTTATTTGGTGTGGAGTGAGGTGTGGTCGATTGGTGTGGAGTGGGGTGGGGTATATTTGAGCAAGGTGAAGTAGAATTGGGTAGATTGGAGTGGATTTGAGATTTGTGCAGGGTGAGATCAATTGGGGTAGAGTTGAGTGGAGTAGGGTAGATTAGAATGGAGTGTAGTGAAGTATATTGGGTGTATTACAGTATGGTAGATTGTAATGGAATAGGGTAGATTGGACTGGTTTTGGTTTTGAGTGTGGTGTAGTGGAGTGCTGTGGATTGCAGTGCAGTGTAATTGAGTGGAGTGGATTGGAGTGAAGTGAATCAGAGTGGGCTGGATTGGAGTGTTGTGGTGTCGAGTGAAATGGGGTATATTGTAGTGGAGTAGAATGGTTTGGAGTGGGGTGGTCTGGAATTATTGGAGTGGGGTGTGTTAAAGCAGTGTGGAGTGTATTGAATTGGGGTGTGGTGTATTGTGTTGGTGAAGAATGGGGTGGTTTGGAGAAGAGTGGTGTTGGGTGTGGTGTGGTGGATTGTGTGGGGTGATTTGAGTGGGGTGTATTGGTGTGGGGTGGACTGATGTGTAGTGGAGTGGATTGGAGTGGGGTTGATTGTATTGAATTGGAGTGGGGTGTATTTAAATTGTGCACATTGGATAGGGGTGGGTGGAGTGGAATTTGGTAGATTTGTTTGGAATGGGATGGATTGGAGTAGAGTGGATTGTATTTAGTGAGATAAATTGGATTGAGTGTGTTGAATTGGATTTTGTTGGGTGAATTGGAGTGAGGTGGATTGGAGTGGAGTAAGGTGGATTGGATTGAGTGGAATTTATTGTATTGAGCTGGGTGAATAGGATTTGGGTGGATTGTATTGGGGTGGGGTTGTTTAATGAGAGCTGTTATGGTGAATATTGTTTTGGATTGAAGTCATTTATTTTATTTTGGATTGTAGTGGGACCAAATGTTTCGAATTAGAGTGGGTTATATTGTTTTCAATTGTAGGTAGGATTTACTCACGGTTTGATTTCTCCTATGGTTGCTTTTTCTTTCTCTGTTTCAGACACTCTTCAGGTGGCTGAGCCGAGTCGTCACCAGGGATCCTGAAGGTAATTCCCATTCCGGTCCGGGAGCAAAGATGTGGGAGGGAAGGAAGCACACACGAGCCGCTGCCTTGATACAATCTGAAGGCACAGAAGCTTCTAGAAGGTGGGCGCGGTTTAAATACAAAGACTGCTCCCATTATGGCCGTAGGGGTTTCAGGAGCCCACGCAAGAGCTCGTAGGCTGAGGATGCCAGGGGAGGCAGAATAGCAAGCCTCTGAATTCTAATGTCCAGTGTATGGTCATGTATGTAGAAATAATAAGCCAACATTGATGAAAGCATGCACAATCAATCTGTCACACCAGCAGTGTGAGCATAATGCTGGGACAGCACTGCAAGGATATTGATATTTATACACATATGACACCAAGCACATTACACATGTGTCACCAGACACATTAACACAAACACAGAGGTGCTAGTTGCAAGGGTGAACAGGAATGTTTATGCATTTAACAGCCTCTGAGCACTTTGAAGGCCCTATGGGTGGCAGAATTTCGGGGGATCTTGATACTGTCTCCCTGGGAGCCCATCATGGGACACAGTAGTTTCTCTACCTGCACCTGCATGGGCAGCGAAACATTGTGGGCCTGATAAACAAAGCACCTCTGCACTTGTGGTAGCGGCCTCACAGTCGTGGGGGAGACTCCACACTGGAGGCAGAATCTACGCAATGAGAATTCTCATTGCAGAGAATCTGCCCCGAACTCAGAGATTCCCCCACCTCTGCGGGGCTCTGCCACGAGTGTGGAGGCCCTTTTGTGAATCAGGCCCTGTGTTTGCTCCTGCCTGATGGGAGCATTTGGGGCCAAATTTATCAAACAGTTGCATCACCCTTGTGCCACGCAATGGGGCACAAGAGCGATGCAACTATTACGTCAGATGTATCAAGCCACTCCAGCACAGGGAAAAGACAGGAATGCACCGTGTAATGCAAAATACAGTGCATTCCTGCCTCTTCCCTATGACGCAGCACATCAAGGTGACTTGCTGTGCTGCATGATTTTTTCATCAATATGCCCCTTTGTGTTTTGAGTATGGCAGTCATGTGGGGAAGAGGCAAATCCTGATTAATAAAGCTTGCATCGACCCCCGGACTCTGGCCTACCCCGGTGGTACTTTTTTAGAGATGCAGGAGAGTCCGATGCGCTTCATTTTCTTTGAAGGTTCAAAGGTCAAGCTCTTTAAACATATATGTAAGTCCGTTTTTATATAGCGCAGCTACTCACCCTTACGGGTCTCAAGGCGCTGGGGGCCGGAGTGGAAATTAAGTGAGCTATTGCCCAGAGTCACATGGTGCTGAGCTGAGCTGCCTCCGGAGCCGGGGATTGAACCGTGAACCCTGTGCTCCGGAGTCAGCTGCCCTGGCCGCTGCACCACACCTCTCCACCAGAATGAATATCCCGGGCCCTGCTGGACCGATTTCAATGTAACAGGGCTCATTTTGTTCCTGGTGATGAGTGATAGCCATCAGGGGCAAGCTCCCACCCTCAAAAACGTTACAGTTTGTTGGGAGCTGGGTACACTGGCTTCCTGTGCCAGTTTTCTGTGCTGTGCCTTCCACAAACCCGAGGAGCTCCTGACCGTCCAAGTCTTCTACCAACGGGTCCTTTTGAGGTGTAAGGAGGCCAGCATCACTGGCCATCAAGAGATTCACTTGACCTGGAGTCCATCAGGTGGCTTGTCCTTCCAGCTGTCCATGGTGTTGCCGTGTCACAGTCCAGGTCTATAATCTTGCTCACCTTCATGTTCTGGGGTGCCACTTTTTATACTTGTCCTTCCTCATTTCTTATTTCACTCTAAATGGCCTGTCAGAAAGAGTATTATAAAACTGCAACAGGTTGCACACAACTGTAACAACTGTGAACAACATACTGCTTCCCATGCAAACTGGTTTTTGACCAGGCTGCAGTACAGAAACCGCACTCTTGATGGTCACAGAAGACCGTAAATGTTACTTGATTGGGTGGCTTAGCTGTGCTTATTCTCCTTGATTTAAGCGCAGCATTTTACACAGTATCCCATTCCATCTTATTGTGGAGACTGGAAGAAGTAGGCATTGCAGGTGGCACCTTAAATTGGCTGTCATCATTCCTAAACAATAGGAGCTTCCAAGTCAGCAAAGGGATTTTTCTCTCATCATCATCTAAAATGTGGAGTGCCGCAGGGCTCCTCCTTGAGCACCACACTTTTTAATCTGTATGTCCACCCTCTATCTGACATCATCTGTCCTTTAGGGCTCCCCATGGTGTTATAGATGACACCCAGAATATGGTCTCTTTGTCACCTAATATAGGCTCCCTATCTGAAAAACGTAACCTATGTTTAGAGCAGGTCACCAACTGGATGGCTACCAGCTGCCTTAAGTTAATTGGAGGTCTTAGTAATCGGAAATAACCCTTCACTATGGTATCTACTCTACTGGCCCCCGTCCGTGAGTGAATGCCCACTACCCAAACTAGAAGTAAAAAGTCTGGGTGTTATACTAGACAAACAGCTCACCATAACCTCCCAGGCAAAGACATTTTCAGCTACGTGTTTCGGCCTTCTCAGAGCTCTGAGGAAGACCCTTACATGGTTCTCTCTGGACTCACATAGAGCAGTGGTCCAAGGTCTCATTCTATCTCGCCTTGACTACGGCAATTCTCTTTATTTAGGCAGCCCACTTTTCAACATCAAAAATTGCAGATCATCCAGAATGCCGCGGCTTGAACACTGCTGGGTATACCCAAAACTCAGTCAGCTCGCCTGGCTCTTACCATAAACAAAAGAATACAATTCAAAGCACTTTGCATCACACACCATGCAAACACAAGGTTGGTCCGCATATCCTCCGTTACCTCATTAACTCCTAAAAAGCCAACAGAGAACTGAGGTCAAACAACCTATCTATCCTCACCATCCCCAGAGTCAAGAGAGCCAGAGGCGGAGGTCGCTTATCAGGTCTCAAAACTCTGGAACTCCCTACCAATCAGCCTCAGTGCAAACGACAATCTTTTAAGTTTTATAAAGCAACTTAAAACCCATCTATTCATCTAATAGCTCACTACTCAAGCAAGGTCTATTAGCACTGGGAAGCCCGTCTCGGGTAGCCACGTGCTCAATATAAACCATTGAAATGAATTGTAGTCTGTCATGTGCAACCTGTCCAAGAGTGCATACATGTTCCTGTGTAACCCACTATTTCTCCTAGTGTAACCACTGCAGTACCCCTTTCCCTAGCTGCGTCACAGCAGCCTTATCTTCAAAGGCGACACTGCGATAAACAAGCACAGTCCAATTTACATGAAATTCTGGAAGTGAGACTCAGGTAAGAAGCCTCATCCAAAGTAAAGGTCCAAAGCCGGGTGATCAAAAAGCAAACAAATCTGGGCGTACTGAATCAACGGAACCCATGTGTAGCACATCCCATAATCCTTGGCACTCTAATACTCAATATACTGAACTCCTCATCAGGTTTGTTCAAAACGTGCATCCTTTCTCTATGACAAACAGTACTCAAGAGTCTTCTGTTTAATCAAAGTTGGTGTCTGCCTCACGGCTAGCTTCCCAGAGGCAATGGAACATAACATGAGCCCATCCCTTGCTAGAAGAGCTAATTAGATTAGATTAGATTAAAGGCTTATAAAGCGTGTGGTTACTCCAAACGGAGTGTCCCGGTGCTAAGAATTCCTCCTCTCTGTACAGTGGGCCCTTATCCAAAATAAAGGTTATCTTAGCACCAAGCTACCTGAGATGACCTACAGAACCATGTTTTGTGTTTTCTACGGAACAGCACTTCTGAGGGCTGCATCCTAAGAACCAACGGCGGTTGGTTCCAAGCTTTCGCTGCTAAGAAGCTAAAGGATGTACCTCCTAATCGTACCCTTTGAATTTTAGGCACTGTCATCTTTGCAGTGCCCGCAGACCTATTTAATTAACTGTACTGTAGGGAATTTGCGTAATTGCCATTTTTCTTATTACAAAAACTTTTGAGAAAACGATGAGTAATCACACGTAATGCAAACCCGGCATTTGGTGCTATAATTTTAGCACAAAATGCATTGTTGCATCCATTGAGACACGAGGATGCAGATTGCTCTATAAAACAAGCACTGAAAACACAAGCACCGTAATAGCATAGTTTTGACAAGTTCATTTAATAAGCATAACGCGAACTTACGTCAGTGAAAAATACATTTTGCCAGGCCTACTCTTGCTGTAGTCCTCTGTCTGTGCTCACAGCCTTGCTCCTATTCTGCAACAGATTCATTATATATATGTTTTCTTTCCTGACAGTTTAACTGTGTGCACCTTTATCTTTTTCCTTTTCCCTTGTATTTATATCACTGCAATGTGTACTGTCTCATGAGTGTTATTCTCATAAACTCGTCCTCATAATAATGTAACACTTAGGCCCTCATTTATGGGATTTTAGCGTAGGGTAGAGGAGCACGGCACCTTGCTGCACTGCCCTACGCCAAAGTGAAAGGGCAGAAATGCACCTTATTTATGCAATATGTTGAATTCCTGTCCTTTCTCCCTGCACTGTCACCATTTCGGCAGCCTAGTGTAAACGTAGGCACCCTTGAACCATGATGCAACGGTGCCTCTGTTCCATGCAGGATTGTTTTTGTGCAGGAATGTGTACCTTTCCTGCACAAAGTAATCTTAAGAGGCGTTTTCCTCGTTCTATGTGTGGTGCATTCTGCAGCACACATAGAAAGAGGTAAAAACAGGGAGAAACACACATATTTCTCCTCATTACACCTCACCTCGGGAGGCATAAGTATTTGGTACTTCCCAGGTTTACATGACTTTGTAAATCGGGGGCAGCGTCAAATTCCATGGGTGTTCCGTGGAAAAGCCGACCGCAACGCCTACGGAACGTGTCCCTAATACAGGGTCAGGCGACGCAGTGATTTGCGCTGCCTTGCCTTACTCCATATCTATGAGGCCATAAAAAGCCACGCAGAGTGGCTTTGCGTGGCCTCATAGATATGATTTAGTAAACTGTGCTGCCGGAGCCTCACAAAAAGTGATGCTCCGGCGGTGCAGGTGGCTTGTAAATAGGCCGCTATGTGCGTAAAGTTTACTGTTTTGCTCATTGTTTTTATCCCACTGTAGTATTCCATGGAAACTTTGTGTGACTTTAATGTAGCTTTGTGTGGAATAGAAGGGGAGTTTTCGTAGTTTCCATCCCATTATGCCAATTTTTGCAGTATCCATCTCATTGCGCTCATTTTGCATAGATTAGCAGGAGTTTCACGATGAAGGTCCTTAAGTGCTGTGCTGGTTTAAAATGTCCTTTGATCAGCACTGCGCTGCATTGCCTCTAGACCTGGGTGGAATTTCAATTACGCTGGAGTAAATGGGGCACGAATTTCCAGCAGTGGGGACTGCAAGGCCCATAGTCCATTGCCAGCCCTAAAGAGGCGGGGCTGAGCACTTCACAAAAGTACATTAATTCAGTGTTAAACCCAGCTGTCCCAGGGTAAATCGCTTACAAAGTAACCCCTTTTGCTCCATGTACATGTGGTGTTTGTGAGAAGCCCTTATGTTGTAGAATTATGAACGTTTTGTCTAATGGATTTAGTTGCAAATAATTTTCTTTGCTTGGTATTGATTGGTTTAGGCTCGGTGAACTATGCACAGCTGTAGCGAATGAATGAAATCCTTTTTTCAGAAGCTGTTTTCTTGATATAACAGGAGACCCTTTTACACTTACCCTAGGAGGCCAGATTACCCTCCTGCTTTCCGTACATTACATAATTATGATTTGAACTTTACTGAGTTCTTAATTTATTCTGTACTTTAACTGACCTTTGCACTCTGATTTATTGACTAATTGATTTAAAATCTTAAATTAAAATCTTTAAGATTAAGACTACCTGAGTCTGTCTGCCATTTTGTAGGATTGAATGGTTTCAATGCATTTTGTGAATGAAATTGTCATTTAGAATGCTTTAATTGACGCAGGACCAGCAGGGAGCACCTTGGTCTGATTCTGGATTACACCGCTCCCGATCCATCAGGCGTGCCACAATTGTGGTTGTGTACTGTCCCCTGTGATACGCAGTTTCCTATACATCCACACCCCACAGTTTAATTGGAAATCATGGGGTACCCCTGCAGAATCTGGTGAGGGGCCTTAAATTCCCATAACTGACAGATGTTGGTTGAAAGAAGACCCCTGAGGGGTGGGCTCCATGGGGCCACCCTGTAGGTTGGCCACCCTGCGCTGCATACAGAGGCCTGCATTATGCCCCTGACACCACACTCTTTCACTCCTGTGAATCCAGCTGCACCCCTCCTTCACACTGGGAGCCACCAGTAAAGGCTCTTACTGCAAGCCAGCTGACACACCATGACGTCACTTGGCGCGCCCTGGACACCGCTCACATTCACACTTACTATTTACCTCCACATTGCGTTCCAATCACAAACCGGGCCATTGAGTACCATAAAAAGTGACATTAAATCAAGGCAGCGTTCATTGAGTGCTTACTCAGTGAGACTAAAATGCTTCAGGATGGTGTGAACTGGCACACCTGCAGTCCCCTGTGCTCTTAATTAATCTTCCTGCTGACGTGGAGGAAGTTATGTCACTGGAAACACACTCACAAAGTGGCCACTGCTCCGAGCAGGCAGACAGAAGGGCAACAGAGTATGGAGGGAAAAAAAACATTAAATGGGTTGATTGAATAACTCAGCCTTAACGCTTATGCAGAGGAAATTACAAGCATATTCGAAATCTCAAAACATGGGGTGCACCTCATCACAGCAAAGTATACTTAAAAGTGATGGATGGATGCTTGAATTCATCTCAGCCACTGGTAGTCACTCGGCTGCATCCCAGTCCATCGTTGTTTCGCCCACCAAGCACTGAAGCTTGGACCCAGCCATGAACAAACCAGGAGTTTGAGATAAAGGTCATTAAACTCTGTGCTCCCTTACACTTTCCTTTGATTTGTGCTGCATTGCTTCCAGTGTTGCCTGGTTGTGTCACTAACATTAGTCACATCAGTCTTGACCCTGCTCCAATTGGAACAGGCCGCGTCCTCCCTGAACAGGAACACAACCCAGGACTGGGCCCATCAGTCGGTATAGCTTGATTTCAGTGACTCAGGACTCACACACTGTGATGCGGCCCGGGCAATGACCGGTGGCTGGGATTCATTCAAGGATTCCATCCATCTATTGTTTTTATACACACAGATGTGAACCCCGTGCACGCTATTCCACATCATGACATTTCTTGATCGAATTGCTGTGAATATGCTGCCTTTCAATTCGTGGTTCTATGTCATAGGCAAGTCTGACTTCCTCTTCTGTATTTGTTTGTCCACTACTCAGTCCCTTTTTGGGAGGTTCATCTCTTTGGTTCTTCTTTTAGTATCAGTCTATGTCTTCATCTTCTTATTCTCTTTAACTTTGGCCTTAAGTTTACTATTTTCCATGGAGGCAGAAAACTGTAGTAGTTTGGTGCAAATGGGTCTCCCAAACATGAGGGTGGCTGGGCACCCCCCTGTCTTTGAATGTGAGGTGTTCTGATGCACATGCAGGACCTATCACAATGCTCTCGCTACTGTCACGCCTTCAGCCATCACCCAAAGCACTGTCCTCTTCGGTGTACCCAAGAACCTTCCCACCATTGGCCGCACCGCCATTATCTTTCTGTGATCAATGGCTAGCTGGGATAGAAAGTGTCTGAACTCTCCACTGGAAAATGATGGGCCGTTATCCACCTTGGGTGTCCCCATACCAGTGCTTAATTTGTGCCGGTGCTTTCCGGTGCTAAGCACCGGCACTTATTTCTCAGGGCCGGGTCTATAGAATTGAGAGCCATGGGTATGCTCCAGAGGAGTGTTGCAGGTGCTGACCAGTGCTTCATTTGAGCTGTGTTTCCGTGCTCGAACCGGCACTTAATTCTCAAAACCAGCGCTTGTGACAGCTGCCATAAGGTGGCGCTGTCTGGCTAATTTGGAGATGACCACAACAACAGGTAATTATTCATTCAATAAACATTAAAATGACTATTACCTGCCTCCCAAGCCATTCTTATGGCTTTGGGGGCCTCAAATAGTCTGAATAGTCACACTTGTGGGAGTTTGATGGTTAGTACTTGTGTTGTTTCTATCGTTGGCAGCATAGCAGGGGCTATGTGTGTTGCAAGCTGCAGTTGCCTCCTGACGAGAGCCCCGGCACTTATTATTTTACAAATTAAGCACTGCCCCATACTGTGCAGATGTCATCCAGGTTCTGAATAACTTTTGTGGTTCTGATGGAGGAGACAATATCTATCAGGGCGGACTGAGAAGATTCCTAGAATGTACTTGCCTGAGGACTTGGGGCAAAAGAAGGCATTGCCTGCTGACTCCCATGCTCAGGTGATTCTGCCATTGGTAGTTGTAATGGCCTTGATGTTGTGGAGATGCACTGGCAAGTGTGACACATCTCTAGCTCCATTTTGATCATGTCTTCCCATTTCGGGAGCCACATCTATTCTCTTAATGCTCTCTTAGTGGTGGCTGTCCTGCAGCGTCTTTCATGAGTAGATTCGATCGCTTGCTTCCTTAGGCTCTTGGGAAGGACAATTCGGGATCCCCCCAATATGAGTCAGGTATGGCCAGTCCTTAACGAATGTTTAGAAATGCTTTGAGTTCTGCAGGGTTGTCTCCATATTATTTACTGTAACTCCATCTCTGTGTGTTAATCAGATATCTGAAGGCTTCCCAGTCCTAGTCTTCATTTGTCGCTGTTATGACAGAGATGTTGCTATGCTTCTGAGGACTCTGAATTGTAGGTACTCTTTGGCAATGGATGGACGTGGCTTTGTTGACTTCAGCGGATGTTGTGAACAATAGTTGGATGGGTTCTGTTCTTTCCCTGGCTTGTGGGTGATACAGTGGCTCATATTCCTGCAGTCAGATTCCCCATCCTTCGAAGCTGGGGGGGCATTTTTGCTTTTATTTGGGGTTGCTGAAAAACGATAGCAGGGGTTGTTAATCTGTTATAATGGTGAATATTGTTCCATTTAAGAACCTGTGGAAGTGTTCATAGGCCCCAGCTACCATTAGGCTTTCCTTTTCTAGTTGTGAGTATACTTTTCCTGTGTCTGACAGGCTCCCGCGGGCATATGGCACCACCAGTCAAGGGAATTCTTGGCCTTCAGTGCATTGTGCCAGTATAGGCCCAGCCCCACTGGGCTGGTGTCCACAGCCACCTTTGTGTGCAGTTTTCCATGGAAGTATGCCTTGACCGTTGCAGCTTCCATTGTTTCTTTGATGCTTCTAAAGGAACTTCTCGCTTTCAGGTGACCATCTAAATTCTGCATTTTGTTTTGCTAGTTCCATAGGAGGTGTGCGCATGGCAGCGAAGACTTAGATATATCTGGCGCAATAGGCGGCCGTGCCTAGAAACAAGCTCAGCATTCCTACATCTTGTGGTTGACCTGAGTCATTCAGGGCCTTGACTTTGAAAACTAAAGAAAAAGGGAAGTTACCTGGAATGGCTGCCACCTCTCCTCCATCCTCTTCCATCTTGCTTCTTCCTGTCTCCAGTCCCGGCCAGCAACAGGAAGCACCTGGGCCCCTGAGCCAATCCCAGCGCTGCAATGCAGTACTGTGGGTGGTCTGAGCACTGTGGTTCAGTCCTCAGATTGGGACAGGGAGCCTGTGCATGTTCCTCACTAGGCTGTGTCATGCAGGTTGGTGGGGAACATGCAAAGTGCGCATGAACTGTTTGGCCGGTCCAAGCGGGCCGGCCAAACAGTCATGCCCACTTAGGGAGTGCAAACCACTCCTCCCCCTGCTCTGGCCAGCCCTGCCCCTCTACTGGCTGCAATAGGAAAACTAAAATGATAATAACGATATGTTATTATCATTTTATTTTTCCTTTTGAGCAGAGGAGCGACACTTCTCTGCCTTAGCGGATGAGCCGCCACTGGCTTTTGTATTGCTAAAATGGGTGCCTCTGCACCTCAGGTGGGGTGCCGAGGATGGCCCAAATGAAGCGCCACACATTACACAAGTACATGTGACCCCAGAAGACTTTGTTGCTACCTGAATCTGCACAATAGCTGGCATCCTGCAATCTCCCCCCCCTGCACATGCATTCAGGGGGTGTCTAGTGACGTGTGCAGTGTGCACCCTGCTCCCCTCAGTCATGCATATGGGGGTGGGGGGCACACTGCAGTGCTCTTAGCATCCTGGCCACCGCATGAGCTTCTCTATTTAACGTACAAGGCTGTGGTGTCGCTGCCTGCAGGCAGTGGAATGTGGAAGGTGAGTGTGATATAGTTGGAATGTGGGGAAGGTAAGGATTCTGGGAGTGGGTGGTTGAGATTTTATGCTGAAGTGGAGTTGGTGCAGCATCTTTGCCTCCGTCGCTGTAATGGAGTTGAGAATAAAGAGGCTTTTGGAAACTACATGCAGAGTCTATCGTATTTACAAAAGTACTCAGTCCCCCCAGCAGTCCCCTTGGCACTTGAGGCTCCCGTGGGTCCCTAGGGCATGTGCACCCCCCAGGGATATAGAAAAGAATAATGGTGGGATTCCATGTGTAACTCCTATACACAATTCCCCCTGGGTGATGGCCTTTCCCAGGGGTTTTCTTGTACACTGCCAAGTGCAGTTTAGTTGTATGTGGCCCAAAGGCACTGAGGACATACCAGGCAGCTTTCCCTCTGGCTTCCAGCACTACAGAACTAATTTTGACAAGGAAGGTGGTGCTTTGCTCCTGGTGGTGCGATCAAGTCACCAAAAGTATTTATTTCAGACCTCCTATCCTCAAGATACTGCTTCTCTAGAGCTCATTTTTACCTACCCGGCCTCTGATGTGGGAGAAATTAGGGCCTGTCCTTCTGCTCTTTAGCTCCTTTTGGTCCCAGAACCTGTCTCTGGCCTGGACCCCTGGTTTTTCTCTCGCCCTTGGGTCTTTATCAGCAGCCCTCCACAACCCCAAAACAGAGCACCCTCCCTGCCTGCACCCGCAAGTCCCCCAGCTTACTAACTTCTTGGAGGGCACCTGTGTGTCAGCAGGAGTCAGGCAGTCCCCTTTTACCCACCAACAGGACAAGTGTACAGAAGATTCAGGGTACCCTGAGCAGGTCCATCCCCCCACTGTTCCCAGAATGTGTGTGGGACTAGCACCACTGACCCTGCAGGTGGAATGAAGTCAAAAGCCCTTGGGTCATCTTTTCCATTGGGGTTCAGGAGTCCTTGATTCCCTATCAGAAGGAGTCAGGTGCTGTCTCTCTTCCAGCTAAAGATACTCCTCTATGGAGTGGCTATTAAGTGGGAGTGAAATGTTCCAGAACGTAGGGGCTACTGCCCAATCCTAAGGTGATGAGTCATCACTCCAACTCTGCCCTAACCCCTCCTGCACAGCATTTTGGAACTGTCCAAGATGGCGAGTCAAGTGGTCTTTTGAAAGAGCTCGTAAGCCATGTCCCTAAGTGCCAGAGAAGCCTGGTTCCTTCCCACCAAAACTTCAAAGGGCGGCAGCCCCTCCAATAATTGGCTTCACAGTTCTGGCATCCTTTGTTTCTGTGGAGTAGAGCCTTCCAAGGGAAGGTGTAGTGTGGAAATATCATTAGCACATGCAGATTCTCTGCCCTCCAGTTGCTCTACCAGGACAGCCCTAGTCACCTATTGTGTGGGTGAGCGTATGATTCTACAGCTGACCAGGAGAGTAGGAGTGTTTGGAACAGCATGGTGATTCAGAGCTAGAATCTGTTCAATCTAATTAAGAAGCTGGCTCAGAGAATTATTAAAACTTTGAAGTAACACACAGTGCATGTATGTAAAAACTGATTTCATATTTGTGCTCGGGATCTTTATTTACCTGGACTGTCATCTGTCCAGAGCCTCTCTATCCTAATGATTGAGAAACAGTACTTCAGGGTAGCTTTTGCCCATAGTGTACAACAGTCAAGCATTCTGCATGCTTTAATGGAGCACTACAGCTATACACATTCATGCGAGCAATGTCCAGTCCAGTTATAATAACTGCATTGGCCATCACTATTTCATTAAGGGTTCCTCCTGTAATAGTTTACCTGTGTGCAGGTGCCAGACAGAGTTAGATGGTAGCCTCACTCGGTCAACCACAGACGTGTACACACATACGTGGGCACGTGTACACATGCAACCAGCCCAGAGCCTTCTTTGCTTTTTTCCCAGCTATGCTGCAGCAGACCTTCGGCCATATTTATCATGGATTGCGCTGTGTTTGCACCACGCAACAGGGTACAAAAGCAATGTAACCCTTCAGGTGTGATTTTTGAAGCCACGCAAGGTCACCCTGCATGGGCCTGAGTCATTGATAAATAGAGTGTAACGCAAAGCAGCGCAAATTGCTGAGTTGCGTTACTCTGTCTCAGGGTGGCTTTCCATAGGTGGTGCGTGGGTGTTCCCACACAAAACCCATGGATTTTGACACATTTCAAGGTTTAAAAAAAGTGGCAGACCAGCAAATGCGCAAAAACTGCTACGCCTCCCTAGTTTAGGTGTAACGAGGAGAAATATGTTTACCCCGTGTTTCTTTGCATTTTGCAGCACACATACAAACATAAAAATGCCTCAGGGCATTGTTTTCATGGAGGAAGGTGCTGCTTCTTGCACAAATGCAATGCTGCTAGCAACACAGGCACCCTTGACCATGGTGCAAGAGTGCCTGCGTTGGCGCTAGGCTGAACATTGTGTGCCAGCGGTGGGAAAAGGCAGGAATGTGCTGTACCATGTTAAGTATGGTGCATTCCTGACCTTCACCTATCATGCAGCGCATCAAGGTGACTTGCTGTTGTGCTGTGCTGCGCTGCGTGATATAATGATAAATATGCTCCCTTGTCTTTGAAAGCAGACAGTGACAGTGAGCACGCCCACGCCCACTCCATTTAACAGAACTTTCAGTTCTCAGGCAGTGAAACTGACTCACAGCAGGGGTACAAAATGGCATATCCCAAAAAGTAAACAGAACTAAACAGGGCAAAAGCCCTGTCTCACAATGACCTGCTACCATGATATGTGTCCCCTTTGGAAGTAGGAAGGCCATTAACAGATGTCTTCCACTGATACCCAGACTATGCTGATGTCTTGCCTTGATTGCAGAGTAGAGGCACTTTTACATTCATGAGTGCTGCAATTTCCACTCATTGAAATGCAAATAGAGTAAAATATATAATCCAAGAGTGATGTATGCAGGTGTGCTGGAACCAGAATGTCACCTGCATGGTATACAGTTGGGTTCCTCTGCATTGAGTGCCGACTGTGTGTATCTGGAATCCCGGTTTTCATTTTGGCCATAGCCTCGCAATAATCTAGTGTGTATGCAGAGTCTGAGGACTGTCTCCTTAGGCAATTGAGAGCCTGGACTTGTCCTGTGACCTGGAGGGGTGCATCAAGTGTGCCCTCATAGTACTCACAGGGGAATGCCACACTTGTAATGAGCTTAGCACACAGAGGGGTGGTGGCAGTGTACTACTTTTTATTAATATATTGTAGTGGTCAGTGTTTAATTTGTACAAGAATGAGCACTGGTGCCGAGGCACTGCTCAGAAGCCTTCGGCCAGTGCTAATAAATGTCAGCACGCTATATACTAATGCTGCAAGGCCTTCAATCCACCTCATACCTATTTAATCCACTGCCAGACACTCCCTGCTCCTTTATTCCACTCCCTTTGTGATGTTTTTCCATCATTCTCTTTCTCCTTCTTTCCTCTTTGAGTGTTTTTCTCTATCCTGCTCTCTGAAAATGTAAGTGCCAGTCTTTATTTTTGTGATGGGAGTGGAGATCACTGGCCATAAAGAGGATGGCCAGCCCCAGTCTCTTCTGCATCCACTGATGCCACTGCTGAGGCTTATTGCTTCAGCCAAGAACAGGTGAGCATGCGAGCACCAGAGAAGCCAAAAGGCCACAGCAGGAATATGTGGGCTAAAGATAGGTAGGTAGAATGTTAGTGTGGGGTGAAATATGGAACATAAAATGATGGGACCATGGCTCTAGGGGCGTTGGTTGGCTTTGTCAGTTGAAGTGGCTGCCAGTTATGTAATGCCACAAGCTGGCACCACTCTTTGTGAGGATCTTATCTTTCAATAAAAAAGTTCCGTCAAATCCTCACCTGCGTTGAAGACTCCTTCTTTTCCAACAATGGCAATGAGGGTGGGATGGAGTGGTGTGGGCATAGGAAGCATAAGAGCTGAAGATTGAAGTGCGTAATTGACAGTATCTGAGTCCCGATATACATTTCGTGCAGAAGACCTGAGGAGGTTTTATTCTGGGTTCAGCTGCTCCTTTTGGATCCAGAGGACGGCTGCTGGACAGATCGGTAGAGGCGTGACGTATTAAGCGCCTCAAGGTTACTGGTCTAGTGCTGACAGCAGAAGTGGTGGCCATATTGGATGTGGTCTAATAGTAAACAAGTGAGCACGTCAGAAGTCTTTCCTCTGCTGCCTGCAGAGTGATGTGTCAAGTTGGCAGCCATTTTTCAAGGACATCGAAGGTTACCAAGCGCCTCGGACGTTGCCAGATTAGTTTAAGCCTTCTGCAAATATATTTCACACGGGCAGGTCTTGAGGGACCAAATTCTCATGAAGACCAAGGGGCATATTACCAAAAATGGCGTTGAAATTATCGCCGCTTTAGCGGCAGGAAACTGCTGCTAAAGTGGCGATAATGGGCTTGATAATATGCCCTTGAGAATTCCAATAGAAGCCCATGTTCTGGTGTAAACATGGGTTTCTATTGGAATTCTCAAGGGCATATTATCAAGCCCATTATCGCCGCTAAAGCGGCAATAATTTTAACGCCGTTCTTGGTAATATGCCCCCAAGTCTAAATAAATTGAAGAACTGTTATAATTGTGTGGGGGACTAACATCGAAGGCAGCAGTTGACGCAGCCAGATGTATTGAGGTATCCGAGAAATGCACACAAACGCTAAGAAGCGAGAGTGGTAGTTCTGCTCATGTAAGTGCTATTAATGGAGAAAAGGAGACAGAAATTACACTGTTGTCCAAAAAAAGTTATGCCATGATACTTATTTACTATTATTCAAAATGGCCAGAAGTGAGGATGGTGAGTATTGTTAATATGGAAGTGTTGATAGAATTTCTTTAAGGTGTGTTTTCAAAGGA
This sequence comes from Calotriton arnoldi, assembly GCA_963921515.1. Classification (NCBI taxonomy): domain Eukaryota; kingdom Metazoa; phylum Chordata; class Amphibia; order Caudata; family Salamandridae; genus Calotriton; species Calotriton arnoldi. The sequence continues at coordinate 113,572 of CAWUFW010006808.1, read as the reverse complement.
AGGCATTCTTCAAGTGTTAGTTTCAAATAATGGGGTGCCACTTACTTCTGGTAAAATTCAAATGTTTTTGAGGGACTCTGGTATTAAACATGTGAAAACATAATTGTATCACCCAGAAGGAAACGGTCAGGTAGAATGATTTAATAGGGTGGTAACGGAGGCCATCCCGTTAACTCTTAAATCTGGGTTGTCGTGGAAAAATTGCTGCAGGAAAGATTGTTGTCTTACGGGGTTACTCCCCATTCTGTGAAGGGCAAGACGCCGTTTGAGTTATTAAGGGGGAGGAAACCGTCTACCAAATTGGTGCCATGGTGGTTGAAGAGTAAGAATGAAAAATTAATTGAGGTGGAACCAGACCCAGATATGAGAAGAAAGGTAGAGACTTTACAGGAACATACCAAACTTGAACGAAATGTTTGCCTGTGGTGTCAAGTAGGTCAATACGTACCTATAAGAAAAACACAATTCTTAAAAGAAGGCACAGCGAGTTGGTCCAAACTTTTGAAGGTGATTAAGGTTCTAGGCAGGGCTATGAAACTTGAAGATGGGAAGGTGTGGAATTTACATCGAGTGAGTTGGTGTTGAACAAAGGAAGGTGGTGCTAAGAATGGCAGTGCATCTAATAATGACATGAGTTGTGGTAGTTGTTATTTGTTGGAGAAAGATGTTGTTGTGGTAGTGGGTGTGTAAAGTGGAAGTGGTGGTGGGAGTGGTTATGGTGTGTGTAGGAAAGTAGGATCTGCTTCTTATGGTTACCCCCACATTTTGCTTCATGTTATTCTGTTTTTGACTAGTTGGACTGGGATCCTGCTAATTAGGACCCCAGTCTATATGCTTTTTCCCTAAAATGTTATGTCATGTACTTAGGTATACTTCAGATTGGATACTGGGGTACCCTTGTAAGTCCCTAGTATATGGTACCAATATTCTCAGGGCATAGGTACCCCAGAGGCCTCCCAAGGGCTGAAGCATGTAGTATGCCACCCATGAGAGGCCATTGCAGCCTGTTTAAGTTGGTGCATGCACCTCTTACTTAAGATATAGATTTACTATATCTAAGGGTCACTACACTTAAAACCTATAAGTCACCCCTCTAGCAGGCCTTAACAATCCTGAAGGCAGGGTGCTTGGTTCTAAGTGAGAGGGTGCCACTGCATGAGCTGGGCACCCCTGCAGCCTACAGAGTCCATTCTCCTGGGTTGTTAGTGCTGCAGCTATTTACGACATATAGAGTGGCATTACACGACCGCGTGATGAGCAACTCTAAAACGGCTGAAAGTAACCCTATCGTGTTTGGTGTCAAACATTGTGGAATCATACCCCCACACCAGTAACCGGTGTGGGAGGTATGATTCCACGCCTCAGAGACGAGCTTTGTGAGCTGCCTGGTGTTCCCGGTACCAGCCTTCTAGTCCTGGGCAGCCCAAAAGGGTTGCTGCCGACCAGAGACACATTCCTGCCCTCCTGCTGCTGAGCCAAGCTCGAGCAGGGGAAGGCAGAACAATAGGCATCCTGTCACAGGGAGGTGTGACCACCTCCCGGACAGGATTTAGTGTATTAGGCCGGGGTGGGTGCGCTTGCCAGCGACCGAAAGTCTGCATGAGAGGCACATTTGGTGTCCCTGTACATAGTCCAGTTCAAACCAGTCCTGGGATCCGTTGGCTCCTGCTCTGGCACGAAACTGGACAAAGGACATGGGAGTAACCTCCCCACTGCCCTGACCCTCCCCTGGGATGGTCCCCTGAATCTGTCCAACCCTCTCCCGTGGGTACAAAAGGGCTTACCTGGCTGTAGGACCCTAGGTTCGACGTAGACAAGATATTGATCAAGGAACCACTGAACTTCGACCATCTGGACACTCTGGACTGCACTGGACTTCGTTTGGGCCCGACTTCGTCTCCCTCTCAGTCTGAAGCATCATCTGTGCCCGTGCACCATACAGGCTCCGAGCAGGACCTGTGGAGCATCAAGGACAATGAAGATATCTCCCTTGGAGTGAAGGAGTCACCCTCCTGCATTCGCAGGCACCGTAACGCAACTGACTGGTCTGCTGATCCTGAGCTCCTGCAGACTCCGAAGGCTCCAGCAACACAGGAGGTGGGTTCCACATCCCTCGAATTCCAAGCTGCCTTCTCACCAAGTTTGAGGTCAGAATCCCTCGTGGGGGCTGCAATACCTGTGCCCCTGTGCACTGCTTACTTTTGCAAGTGCATATGCTTGTTGGTGTTCCCAAAACAAGTGCACTGTGCTCCTAGTTGCCCCAACCTCTGGCACCTTTTCCACCAAAGAACTTTGGCCTCCTCACACTGAGTGCTCCGTGGGTCCTCTTGAGGGTCATCTTTGTTTTTCTTGTGCTCTTCTGATTGCTCCAGGCTTGCCCTGACTCTCCTGTTTTTGATGAGTCTACTGGACCTTGCTGGTCCGAACCGTAACCTTTCTTGTCCATCTTCATGGGTTGCGACTGCAAGGCTTGTTGGTGATCCAGCCGGACACCGACCCCTCAGCACTCGATATACTTTGTGGGACAGCTAGCATCCATCTCCTGGTCATCGTCGATGTCTCCTGGTCCCGGTGGCTGCAGAGTCAAGAACCCCCTCAACGCACCTGAAGCACCCAACATCGGTGGGCCTACATCTACCGCGCCCCTGGTCACCCTTGATTGACTCAGACTCTGTCCCCTCTGCTTTCAGGTACTCTTCACCAAGAATCCACATTTGGATTCCAACGGACACCTTTCTTCTTTCCCGCAGTGGCATTTCCTTGAAGTCCTCCATAGAGATCGACGGCGGTTTCCGACACCACTTCTGCCCTATGCACCCGGCTTCCCTGGGATAGGTAACTCTGGTACTACGGTATTCACGGGTACAGTGGCTCTTCAACCTCCTAGGATCCAAAGGGCTTACTCGTAATCCACTGAGAAGGGTCCTTAAACATTAAAACTGCAACCGCGACTCTCCCATAGAATTGTACAGCGCACGCGGTCGTGTTCCCACACTGCACCCGTCCCCCATGGGGTCCCTACCTACTCACCTTTGGTGGTTCCTTGGGGTCCCAGCGATTCTACATCCCCTAGACACTGTCTTGACTCGAGTCGTGGCTCTTATACCACTGTTTTAGTATATGGTTTGGTCTCCCCCGGGAGCCCACTGTATATTAGTGCTACTTACGATTGTTTCTGTGCTACAGTATTGTGTTCTTTGTGTTTATATGCATGTAGCAGATACTGTGGCATATTTTGAGTGTGTTATAATAATAAATACATATTTTATAACTACTGTGTAGCTCTCCTTTCATTTAACCAATACAGTAAGGTTTCATTCTGGTAAAACAAGCTGCTTAACATTCCTTCAAGACTAAGCCTGAAAGCTGCTCTCCACAGCTACCACTTGGATAGCTTTCTAAGGTTATCTTTGACCTCTTAAATCATCATAAGGGTTGTTTGGACTGGTACAAGGTACCCACTCTAATGAGTGGACAGCATATACCAGGCCAACTTTTCACATTGGTGTGCAGCAGTTGGGATTCAAGCCTGCATTGTTTTACCAGATAAATCTATGTATTGATTAACTGAAAACCACTAAGTACTAGGTACATATAATACTAGCTTAGAATAAGTATGTTCTACTGAACTTATGGTTGGGTAAGTTAAGGGTCTAGCACACCCTTTCTCCAACCTCAGACGGTTTAGTTCCCACTAGGTTAGGAAGGTGCAACACCTCACCACACTTAGTATGTCTTCTAAAGGAGATGCCAGTGGTTCTCTGCCTTCTAGATACAGCGAGCTTTCATTCCACGAATTGAAAGCCCTGTGTGCCTCTAGGAAGCTGAAGACAGGGAGAAGTGCCAACACTCAACGTGTGGTAGAGATGTTACTTCTTGATGACCTTAGGAAGACCCCTGGGTCAGATGAACAGGAGAGAGTGGGTGGGACAGGGAATGAGGGCAGGTCCGGAGGTGACACCTTCTATGGCCTAGACTCCAACCCTGGCCAGGAGGAATAAGATGGTTTCCACCTGGATAACTCAGATCTTTAAGAGGGTCAGGGAGATGGCTCTGGGGAGCCTCTCTTCACCCCTCTTGGAAGAGTGCAGAGTTTACCAAGGAGATCTAGTTCTCCCTATTCAGAGTGTAATCACTCAGGACAGTCTGTAGGGACCTCAGTATCTGGCAAGAGGGACCACTCTTATGACAGGGAGTATCAATTTCTGGAACTTGAGAAAGGTAAGCTTAGGCTCAGGCAACAGCAATTGGCCCTGGACAAAGAGTCCCTAGAAGTCCAGAGAGCTAGAAAAAGTTTGGGACTAGAGTCCCATGGTAGCAGCAACAGTGTCCCTAGAGTTAAGGAACATTATTTTGACAATAGGAACCTGAGCAAGATTATCCCTCCCTACCATGTTGGGGATGACATCCATAAATGGATAACTGCTTTGGAGAGGGCATGTAAAGTTCAGAGTGTGCTTCAAGAGCAGTGGGCAGCTATTATGTGGCTCTCCTTTGTTGACAAAGGTAGAGATAAGCTCCACACTGTTAGAGAAGAGGATGCTGACAATTATTCATTCCTGAAGAATGACCTCATTGATGGGTTTGGCTTAACCACTGAACAGTACAGGATTAAGTTCAGAAACACCCAGAAGACACAGAATCAGGACTGGGTATACTTTGTGGATAGTGCCATTAAGGCTCTGGAAGGCTGGTTGCTTGGCAGCAAAGTGAATGATTTCAAAGGATTGTACAATTTGATTATGAGGGAGCAGATCCTTAATAATTGCCAAAATCAGTTGTTGCATCAGTACCTGGTTGACTCTGATCTGACTTCTCTCCAAGAATTGGGAAAGAAGCAGATAAGTGGGTAAGGGTGAAGCAGAAAAACCAGAACAATGGTGGTGACCAAAAGAAAACAGATTCTAAAACTCCGGATAAGGGTGACAAGGGTAAAGAACAAAAGTCTTCATCAGAGCCCCAAAATACTGCTTCTGGGTGGGAGTCACAATCTAACAAAGGAAAAGGCAAAAAGAAACCCTGGTGTTTCTTATGTAAGGAAAAGACCCATTGGACAAAAGAAGCCAACCACCACTGCTCCATAGGCAACTGCTCCCCCTAGTACAGTTACAAGTGGTGGTACAGGGAACAAGGGATTAGTAGGGTTAACCTTGGGTTCTGAGATGGGTTCTGGCCTTGTCAGGACACCAGCTCAGGCTGTGTTAGTCTGTGATGGTGGCATAGATATTGCCACCCTAGTTGTTTGTCCCAGTAACCTGGGCAAGTACAGGCAACAGCCTTTAATAAATGAAGTAGAAGCAATGGCATACAGGGGCACAGGGGCCAGTGTCACAATGGTGACAGAGAAACTTGTGTCTCCTGGACAAATCATACTTGGGTGAAATGTACCAAGTGACCAATGCAAACAATGTCAGGACTGACCATTCCTTGGCAGTTGTTAATTTCAGCTGGGGAGGGGTAACTGGCCCTAAGAAGGTTGTGGTTACTCAGACCTACCTGTAGATTGTTTGTTGGGCAATAATTTGGAGGCATCAGCCTGGGCTGATGTGGAATTTAGGACTCATGCAGCAATGCTGGGCATCACTGAAGATGTGTCTGCTGTGACCAGATCACAGGCCAAGCTGGCTAACTTTGAACAGGCCTTGGATCCTGGAACAATGAACCACGGGCCTTCCAAGTGAAGGAGCAGGAAGGGTAAGGCTGGTCTTCCCCCCAGACTTAGTGTGAGGATCAATCTCTTGAGGGAGATGATCTTAGTCCCTGTGAAGGAACTGTCTTAGATGAACTGAAACCTGATCAGCTTGAGTTCTTGGGGACAGGGGGCCCTTCTAGGGCAGACTTGAGTTTGGAGCAGCAAACCTGCCCCTCTCTTGAACCCCTCAGACTACAATCTGCTTCTGAGACTGCTGGGAGTGTCAGTGGATCTGACAAGATCTATTGGGATGAGGGACTCCTATACTCAGAGGGTAGAGGCCCCAGTCCTGGTGCCTCCAGGAGGTTGGTCATACCTCTGAAGTTCAGGGGCTTCCTACTCACCCTTGCACATGATATTCCCTTAGCAGGACACCTGGGCCAAAGTAAGACTTGGGACAGGTTTGTCCGTCACTTTCACTGGCCTCACATGTCAGAAGACACAAAGGAGTTTTGTCGCTCCTGTACCGCCTGTCAAGCCAGTGGTAAGTCAGGTGGTACCACAAAGGCCCCCCTCATACCACTACCTGTGGTGGGGGTTCCCTTTGAGAGGGTTGGAATTGACATAATTGGTCCCAGGAACCCTCCAACTGCATCTGGGCACAGTTACATTCTAGTGGTGGTGGACCGTGCCACTAGGTATCCAGAGGCTATATACCCCTTAGAACCACCACAGCTCCTGTGGTGGCCAGGGCCCTCCTGGGACTTTATGTCCAGAGTGGGTTTCCCTAAGGAGGTCTTAACTGACAGAGATACACACTTCATGTCAAGTTACATCACTCCAATATGGAAGGAGTGTGGAGTAAACTACAAGTTCACCACACCCTATAACCCACAATGCAATGGGTTAGTTGAAAAGTTCAACAAAACCCTAAAGGGAATGATCATGGGCCTTCCAGAAAAGCTTAGGCGAAAATGGGTTGTCCTGTTGCCCTGCCTTCTCTTTGCCTACAGAGAGGTCCCACAGAAGGGGGTTGGCTACAGCCCTTTTGAACTTCTGTTTGGGCATCCAGTTAGGGGTCCCTTTTGTTTAGTGAAGGAGGGATGGGAGTTACCTCTCAAACCTCCCAAACAAGACATAGTGGACTATGTACTTGGTCTCCGCTCCAGGATGGCTGAGTACATGAAGAAGGCCAGTAAAAACCTTGAGGCAAGTCAAGAATTACAGAAAGCTTGGCATGACCAAAAGGCTGTTCTGGCTGTTTACCAGCCAGGGCAGAAAGTATGGGTGTTGGATAATGTGGCCCCAGCAGCCTTCCAGGACAAATGGAGTGGACCCCATACTATTCTTGAGCAGAAGGGAGAGGTCACCTACCTGGTGGACCTTGGGACTCCCAGGAGCCCCCACAGGGTGCTCCATGTAAACAGGCTCGACCCCTATGTGGACAGGGCTGACATGGGCTTGCTCATGGCTACTGATGAAGGACAGGAGGAAGAGAGTGACCCACTCCCTGACCTCCTCTCACAAAACCCTGATGATGGATCAGTAGATGGTGTAGTCTTGGCAGACACCCTCACTGGTCAACAGCATATTGATTGTATGAGAGTCCTCAATCAATACAGTCATTTGATTTCCCTGACACCCAGTCAAACCACCTGGAATGCCCATGAAGTGGACCCAGGTGAGAGTCTACCTGTTAAGAATAAAATCTACAGGCAGCCTTACCATGTCAGAGATTGCATCAGGACAGATGTCCAAAAGATCCTGGAACTGGGAGTAATTGAGCCCTCACATGGCCCTTGGGCTAGTCCAGTAGTCCTGGTACCTAAACCTCACACCCAGGGTGGTAAGAGAGAGATGAGGTTTTGTGTGGACTACAGGGGACTCAATGCAGTCACTAGGACTGATGCTCACCCAATCCCTAGGGCAGATGAAGTTATTGATACTTTGGCCTCAGCCAAGTATCTTAGTACATTTGACCTAACTGCTGGCTATTTGCAAATCAGACTAGCTGAAGAAGCCAAACCAAAAACAGCATTTTCAACCCCTAGTGGGCATTATCAATTTATTGTAATGCCCTTTGGCTTGAAGAATGCACCTGCCAGATTCCAAAGGCTGGTGAACAAAGTCCTTACTGGTCTGGAAGCCTATTGTGCAGCATATCTAGATGATATAGCTGTCATGATACAGCTGTCTTTAGCACCACCTGGCAGGATCACCTGGTCCACCTGAAGAATGTTTTGGAGGCTCTGCAGAAAGCAGGCCTCACTATCAAGGCTACTAAATGCCAGATAGGGCAGAGCAAGGTTGTGTACCTGGGCCACCTTGTGGGTGGAGGCCAGGTTCAACCATTACAGAGCAAAATCCAGACCATCAGAGACTGGGTTGCTCCTACTACCCAGACTCAGGTCAGAGCTTTCTTGGGCCTGACTGGGTATTACAGGAGATTTGTTAAATGATATGGGTCTATAGTGACTCCCTTGAACGATCTCACATCAAAGAGAATGCCCAAGAAGGTTCAGTGGACAGCTAGTTGTCAGAAAGCATTTGATGATCTCAAGCAGGCCATGTGCACTGCTCCCATTCTGCAGAGTCCTGATTACTCCCAAAAATTTATTGTCCAAACAGATGCGTCTGAGTTGGGGGTAGGGGCTGTGTTGTCACAACTTAATGCAGAGGGTCAGGATCAACCAGTAGCTTTTATTAGCAGGAGGTTGACCCCCATAGATTCAGATTTCAGATTCAGATTACTTTATTTTGCATAGTTACCAAAAACCATTGCATCACGATTTTTGAAAAACAAATATTCAGTAAAAGTTCATCAACCATTGCCACCTTTTTAAAAAAAAATATGTTGTATGATTAATATTATCTTCTAATAAAATCAGTTAAAACCCAAGATAAGGAATACTGTACAGTTTGAAATCAAAGTTGACAATGCTGGCGGTGACGAAAGTTGTCAGTTCACGAGCTAAAGTGCAGTGTGGTCGTTATTTTTTGGCTCATGCCGGACATGCCCGTGGATCAGCGCCATATAGTGAATATTGTTCAGTTGTTTGAGCCTGTTCCGAATTTGTTCAATGAAAGTGCTAGTGTTCCGTCTTTGGTGTGGTCGAGAAAAGCCGCTTCCCATCTGCGGGCCGGCTTGCAACACCGGAAGCTTCGTCCTTAAGTTGGATTATTGGATTTTCGGCATTTTAGGCATTTTTTGTTCGGCCAGCATAAGATATTTTACCAGTCTACAGTTCAGTTGTGTGTTCTCCGGGTTTAAGCAGTCCAACACTGCTTGCCTCCTGGTGCGGATGCCTTTCTGCATAAAGGGTGCTTTAAGTAACTGTAGCCGTTCTTGATGCAATTCCTTGCATGTGCAGATTAGATGTAGAATGTCTCCTTGCTTGGTGTTACACAGCCTGCATGTGATTTGTGTTGTTGCCCTCAGCCATGGTGGAAGGTGCTGAGCGCACGGGAGGATACCCAATCTATGCCTTAGAAAATTCATTTTTATACCTTTGGGATAGCCCTGATTAAAAAATGCTTGTGGTACAAGCGATTTATAGGAATTCAAGGTCATCCAGGCATGAGATCTATTTGAGCAGCTTGCCTTGTCTTCCACCAGGGAGAATTGTTGTATGCATTTCCAGACCAGTTTTTTAAAATTTAGATGGCCGAGTTGTGTGTCCCAGAGTTACTTGAGCCAGGTGATTTCCAGGGCTGTCTGAAGGTAGCTTCTCGCTTGGGAAGTTTCCCTGTGCTGGTTATCGTGCCACAACAGATGATTTAACGTGTTTGTAGTGGCACCTCTGATCTTATGCCAGCAGATGATGTAAGATCCGTGCCTGGCCAGGGCTTGTTGTAAAAGTCCGAACTCCAGCTTTATTTGAGCCGGTGAAGTGTAATGCGGGAGGCAAAACATGGTCCTATATGCTTTGACCAGTGTGCTGTCTAGTACCTTGGCATCTCTCCCCCGCATTGCCTCACTGCCGTAGGTGATCGTGGGGAGTAATTTGGCCTGGACTACCTTCAAAAGCGGGCTCAGTGTCAGCCCCATCAATTTGTTTGCGAGGTTTTTCATTGATAGAGATATTAACAGCCCTTTCCTTCTTATTTCCTCTTTTTGGCACATAAATGATCCTTCCTTATCAATTATGACTCCTAGGTACTTGCAATCGTGAGCTGGTTCGAGTTTAGTGCCACCCAAAAACCAATTCCTCTGCCGTTTTTTTGTTGTTGTTTATTGTCATTGACCGAGTCTTACTAAGATTAATCTTTAAGTTGTTTTCTGTGGCGTAGTTCTGCATTTCCGTTAGTAGATGTTGAAGACCAACGTAGGTATGACTAAGCAGAACTACGTCATCTGCATACATAAGATTGGTCAATGTTTTGCCTCCTAGATTGGGTGAGTGGGAATTACAGGCATCGAGTGCCTTTGGGAGGTCAGCCATGAATAAATTAAACAGGGTGGGTGCGAGCACGCATCCTTGTTTCAGTCCTTTGGTTCTGGGGACTTTTGAGGAGAGGTGGGTGCCGCCGCCTAGTTTCACCTGCACCCAGGTGTCTGTGTGGAGAAGTGACAGAATGTTTAAAATAGGCTGTGGGATTCCCCAGAGCGCCATTTTCCCCCACAGTCTACCCCTCTCCACGTTGTCGAATGCAGGGTAGATTGGAGGTTTTTGCTGCGTCAATCAGTAGAGAGATTGTGAGAATGTTCGTTGATGTACCAGCCATTTTGCGAAAGCCGGTCTGGTTCAGCTGTATTATCTTGTTTGCCTCTGCGCAGGATGTGAGCTCCTCTAAAATAGTGCTAGCAAAGTATTTTGCTTCATTATCTATCAGGGCAACTAGTCGGTAGTTACTTGGCTCGGCCTTATCTCCTTTTTTGTGGATTGGCACAATTGTCGAGCCCTTCCAAGATTCAGGTAATCTGTTTAAAAACCTGACTTCCAGAAAAAGAGGTTGCAGGATGTCAACCCAGTCCTCCACCTTGGCTTTGAACAGTGCGGGCGGAATACCATTCGGTCCCAGTGCCCCTTCTCTCCTCCCTTTAGCGATCTGCTTTTTTATTAGGAGTGACAGGGGGCTGCTAGCTTCACATGATGGTGTATCTTCTGTGGCTGGCAAATTCTGCTCCATCGTCTCATTGTCGCGTGCTCCAACTTGTTCTTCTGGTGGCCAGCTATTAGGGATTTGTGCTCCAAAGCCTCCAGTTTGGTTGTTAAAGTGCATGGTAAGAAATTCCACCCAGATTGCTTCCGAGATCTATGACGCGATGCCCTCGTGGTGAGGGTTGATAATCCCGTTCACGGTTTTCCAGAAGCGGGCACTGTCGTTGCGATTTATATCATGTAGAAGTTTTCCCCAGGTTGCATTCTCTTGATCTCTACTGATGTTCCATTTTAGTTTTTTGAATGATGACCTATGATTCCTCAAGTGTGAGCGTATGCTAGCGTCACCCGGAAGTCTTCTCAACCTGCGCATTGTGATGTTTATTGATTTTTTGAGGAACTTGAGGCAATCTCTTTTGTCTTTCGGTATTATGTTTTTCCGGCACGTGGCCTGGGAGTGGTCTTTTTTGTGTGGCGGCATGGTGTTCTAAAAGTATGGCAGTGAACTGTCCCCAATGGGCATTGGGTCATTTGAGCTTGACGCTTGAGATTTAAAGAGTTCGATTGCAGCTTTTGCCAGAGGATCTGTGTTATATACTGAATATTTGATCCTTCTTAAGTTGGAGGTGTATATGGGCCCCAGGGTTAGATCTTTCTTACTAGACCTGGGTGCGGTGGCTGTTAACTGCAGTTCTTGTGGGCGGTGATCAATGTCCCTCTTGTCCCCCATTCTAAACCCCAAGATATGTGGGAACAGAGAGAGGCTTGCAAACGTGTAGTCCAGTATGGAGCTTGTTGTTGTGGAATAGAATGATTCGACTGGAGGTGAGTCGTCGGAGAATCTGCCGTTAAGCGCTTGGAGGTTTAGGTGTACTTCTAAGTCATCTAGAAGGTGACTTTTGATGCGATTCTTCCTACCATGTAATGGGGCGCATTGGATGGGGATGTTGTAGATTCCAGTTTGTATAGATGCCTCCTCTCCCTCTGCTGAGCCAAAGAGGTATTGGTTTAGATCCCCTGCCAGGATAAACGTTGGTATTTTCATCTCTGTTGCGTACTTTGCCACTTGGTCAGTGAGCTTTTTTGAGTCTTTCACTTTATGTTTTGGATGGATATATGTGTTGATTAGGCCCACCTCAGTTTCTTCGCCCTGGAGGAAGATGGTAATTGTAACTGCTATTATTGCTGCTGAGGTCGTGCCCACGAGAGTTGCTAAAGGTATACCCGTCGTAGACACATAGGTAGCAAGCCCCCCTGACCAATGTCCGAATTTACCACCACTTGTGGCTGGTGTGGCGAAGCACATAAAACCCTGAATATGCTGTGGGTCCGTGAGCCAAGTTTCTTGCAGCAGGATTATATCGAACGTTCTGACGTAACTCAGGAATCTGGATCCTCTATTTTTGTTGCTAGACCATTAATGTTCCACGAGCATAGTCTGAGTGGAGTCCCCTTTGCTCCACTGTAGCCTTCGTCCTGTGAATGGCGTCAGTCCCCCCTGAGAAACGTTGGTCAGCCATAGAGAGGGAAGCCTTTGCTGTGGTCTGGGCTCTGAAGAAGCTGAGGCATTACTTGTTTGGTACTCACTTCATTGTTCAGACAGACCATAAGCCTCTCTTATGGCTAAAACAGATGAAGGGTGAAAACCCCAAACTTTTGAGGTGGTCCATTTCCGTACAGGGGATGGACTATACAGTGGAACATAGACCTGGGAGTAACTATGCCAATGCAGATGGACTGTCCAGATATTTCCACTTAGAAAATGAAGACTCAACTGGGCAAGGTTAGTCTCATCTCCTTACGTTTGCAGGGGTTGTGTAGGAAAGCAGGATGTGCTTCTTATGGTTACCCCCACTTTTTGCTTCATGTTACACTGTTTCTGACTAGTCTGACTGGGATCCTGCTAATCAGGACACCAGTCTATCCGCTTTCTCCCTAAAATGTTATGTCATGTACTTAGGTACACTCCAGATTGGATACTGGGGTACCCTTGTCAGTCCCTAGTATATTGTACCCATGTACCCAGGGCATAGGTACCCCAGAGACCTCCCATGGGCTGAAGCATGTATTGTGCCACCCATGAGAGGCCATGAAAAATGGAACTACAGGCCTGCCATTGCAGCCTGTGTAAGTTGGTGCATGCACTACTTACTTAAGATATAGGTTTACTATGTCTAAGGGTCACTACACTTAAAAACTATAAGTCACCCCTCTAGCAGGCCTTAACAATCCTGACGGCAGGGTGCTTGGTTCTAAGTGAGAGGGTGGCACTGCATGAGATGGGCACCCCTGCATTCTACGGAGTCCATTCTCCCGGGTTGTTAGTGCTACAGCCATTTACGACATATAGAGTGGCATTATGCGACCGTGTGATGACCAACTCTAAAACGGCTGAAAGTAACCCTATCGTGTTTGGTATCAAACATTGCGGAATCATACCCCCACACTGGTAACTGGTGTGGGAGGTATGATTCCACCCCTCAGAAACGAGCTTTGTGAGGTCCCTGGTGTTCCTGGTACCAGCCTTCTAGTCCCAGGCAGCCCAAAAGGGTTGCTGCCGACCAGGGACACATTTCTGCCCTCCTGCTGCTGAGCCAAGCTCGAGCAGGGGAAGGCAAAACAATAGGCATCCTGTCACAGGGAGATGTGACCACCTCCAAGACAGGATTTAGTTTATTAGGCCGGGGTGGTTGCGCTTGCCTGCGACTGAACATCTGCATGAGGGGCACATTTGGTGTCCCTGTGCATAGTCCAGTTCAAACCAGTCCTGGGAGCCATTGGCTCCTGCTCTGGTGCAAAACTGGACAAAGGACATGAGAGTAACCTCCCCACTGTCCCGACCCTCCCCTGGGAGGGTCCCCTGAATCTGTCCAACCCTCTCCTGTGGGTACAAAAGGGCTTACCTGGCTGTAGGATTCTAGATTTGACGTGGACAAGATTCTGATCAAGAAACCACTGAACTTCCACCGTCTGGACACTCTGGACTTTGCTGGACTTCGTTTGGGCCCGACTTCATCTCCCTCTCAGTCTTAAGCATTGTCTGTGCCCGTGCACCATACAGGCTCTGTGCAGGACCTGTGGAGTGTCAAGAACTACTGAAGATATCTCCCTTGGAGTGAAGGAGTCACTCTCCTGCATTCGCAGACACTGAAATGCAAATTACTGGTCTGCTGATCCTGAGCTCCTGCAGACTCTGAAGGCTCCAGCAACACAGGAGATGGGTTCCATGTCCCTCGAGGTCTGAGCTGCCCACTCACCAAGTTTGAAGTCAGAATCCCTTGTGGGGGCTGAAATGCCCATACCCATGTCTACCGTGTACTTTTGCAAGTGCATATGCTTGTTAACATTCCCAAAACAAGTGCACTGGGCTCTGAGTTGCCCCAACCTCTGGCACCATTTCCACTGAAGAACTTTGGCCTCCTCACACTGAGTGCTCCGTGGGCTGTTGCTTTGTGATACTGCTCAATTTCCACTCGCAACTCCTGTGCCTCCGTCCTGTGGGTCCTCTTGAGCTTCATCTTTGTTTTTCTTGGGCTCCCCTGGTTGCTCCAGGCTTGTCCTGACTCCCCTGCGTTTGGTGAGTCTCCTGGACCTTGCTGGTCCGAACCGCAACCTTTCTTGACCATCTTTGTGGGTTGCAGCTGCCAAGGTTTGTTGGTGCTCCAGCCGGACACTGACCTCTCAGCACTCGATATCCTTTTTGGGACAGCTCACATCCGGCTCCTGGTCATACTGGACATCTCCTGGACCAGGTGGCTGTGGATTCAAAAAACCCCTCAACGCACCTGAAGCACCCGACATCGGTGGGCATTCGTCTACCGAGCCCCTGGTCACCTCTGAGTGACCCAGACTCTGTCCCCTCTGCTTTCAGGTACTCTTCACTAAGAATCCTCCTTTGGATTCCAACGGACACCTTTCTTCTTTCCCGCAGTGGCTCTTCTTCGAAGTCCTCCATAGAGATCGATGGCGGTTTCGACACCACTTCAGCCCTATGCACCCGGCTTCCCTGGGATAGGTAACTCTGGTACTACGGTATTCACAGGTGGGGTGGCTCTTCAACCTCCTAGGATCCAAAGGGCATCCTCTTAATCCACTGTGAAGGGTCCTTAAACTTTAAAACTACAACCGCGACTCTCCCATAGAATTGTACGGCCATGCGGTCGTGTTCCCACACTGCACCTGTCCCCCGTGGGGTCCCTACTTACTCACCTTGGGTGGTTCCTTGGGGTCCCAGTGATTCTACATCCCCTAGACACTGTCTTGACTCGAGTCGTGGTTCTTATTCCACTATTTTAGTATATGGTTTGGTCTCCCCCCGGAGCCCACTGTGTATTAGTGCTACTTACGATTGTTTCTGTGCTACAGTATTGTGTGCTTTGTGTCTATCTGCATGTAGCAGATACTGTGACGTATTTAGAGTGTGTTATAATAATAAATACATATTTTATAACTACTGTGTGGCTCTCCTTTAATTTAACCAACACAATAAGGTTGCATTCTGGTAAAACAAGCTGCTTAACATTCCTTCAAGACTAATCCTGAAGACTGCTCTCCATAGCTACCACTTAGATAGCTTTCTAAGGTCATCTTTGACCTCTTAAATCCCCATAAGGGTTGTTTGGACTGGTACAGGGTGCCCACTTTAATTAGTGGACAGCATATACCAGGCCAACTTCTCACAGTGTGAATGGAAGATATAATGAGTTTAGAATTAATGAATGTGTGCGGCGGTGTGCAAGAGTGAGGAAACTACCTGCACATATTGATGATTATTGTTAGACCTGTCATCTTTATAGTGGTCTTCCCCCAACTTTTTTCTTACTTATCTCCACTTTGTGCTGTATGTTTATGTTGGCCTTAAGACTCTGAGCACTCTACTAAGGCTAACCAATGCTAGAGTGCATGTGCTTCTCCCCTAAACATGGTGACATTGGTGTAGACCTGATTGGCATATTTAGTTTACCTGTACGTCTCTTGCAAAGTGGCATACCATACACCCAGGACCTGTAATCTAAATGCTACCCACACAAGTAGCCTTTCAAACCTGTGTCAGATCTGCCATTGCAGGGCCTATGTGTGCAGTTTAAGGTCACTTCGACTTAGCATTTAAAACCACTTGCTAAGCCTTATATTCCTGTTTTTTTACACATACGTCACGCCTAAAGTAGGCTCTAGTTAGCCCTAAGGGCATGGTGTGGTGTATGTAAAAGGTAGGACATGTATTTTTAAGGTTTATAGGTTCTAGTAGTGACAAACAGCTACATTGTTCTTTCACTACTGTGAGGCTTACTCTTCTCATAACCTAGTATTGGGAATTCCTTAAAACACGTTTAAGCTGTAATTCCTCATTAGAAAGGAGTTGTTAAACCATTTTCACATCTTTGGAATGGTAATGCTAAATATTCTTTAATGGTGAAGTTGGATTTGACATTACTATTTTAGAAATGTCACTTTTAGAAAGTGGACATTTCTGTGCTCTTAACTTTGCTTTGAGTACCTGCACCCTGTCTCCAATACACGTCTGGGCTGCGTGACAGCTACACTTTGTGCATTCCTTCTAGACAGCCACAAACACAGGGACGGTGGGTGAGACAGAGTACCTATCAGCATTCATGTGCATTTTGGTGGCCTTCCTGGGTAGGAAGGAGGAGAGGGAGCTCACATTTACATCTGATTATGCTGTGTCAAGTCCCCACACAAAGGACTAATTACCCCCACAGACATCCTGGCAGATAAAGCTGAGGTGAAAGGGGACCTGTGCACTTCAAGGAGCTGCTTTGAAGTCAATCCCCACTTCAAATGCACATTTGAGTATAAATACTGGGTCTCTGACCCTACCAAATCAGTACACTACTGGACCTGAGAAGAACTCTGCTGGAGTGAAGACTGCTGTGCTGTTAGACTTGCCACTTTGCCTTGACAGACTGTTCTGAGGAACTGCTTCTCTGCTTCACTAAGCTGCCCTGCTGCCTGCTGATCTCTGCCCTGCTAAGGACAAGGACTGGACCTATCTCACTTGAACCCAGAGTGACTCCAAGGACTTGCTGGCTTGCCTCCTGTTTTCTCCAGCCTCAGGGACACAAAAGACTTCCTACAATTCTGCTGGTGCTTCTGGACTCTGCCATTTGTCAGTCCTACCCTTACCTGAGGTGCCCCCTCCAGTCCTGGGCCTCAGAAGTGAGTTCCTCAAAGGATTTTCTTTAAAACCGATGCATCGTCATCACTGTGCTGATTGGAACTGACACACAGCCCTTCACTGCCAATGCAGTGCTGATTCAAAGACATCCCTGTGTGGCTCGACAAAGACGCAGCGCCGATTCAAGGTCGCGCTGGTGAGGTTCAATTCTGATGCAGCATAGATCTGAGGTCCTGAAGGCGAGGCTCGACTTCGATGCATCGACCCGACTGCGTGAATTGGAACCAATGCATCAGACTCTCAATGAAGATGCTTTGCTCCATCCAAGGTTCTTTTCAGCCGACCCTGCATGGGTCCTGTAACTGGCCTGCTCCCCATCGAGGTTTGCCTGAACTTTGGATCTGTCCCGGTCCCCTGCGGATTGTGACCTCATGTAGACTTTTAGCGCTACTGACTTCTAAGCACTGTTTTTGGACTGATTTACATCTTGGCGGATGGGTTACTCCGTCACAACTGTGACGAATATCCCGGCCACCAAAATATAGATCCCACAGGATAAATAGGATTTATATTTCGGCACATGGGATATCCATCACCGTTGTGACAAAGTAACCTATTCGCCAAAATCTAAATCAGGCCCTTAATCTTTCAAAATGTATATCTCGACTTCTAATGATTGGAGTTTTGTCGTTTAGGTCTTGTTTTACTCAGAGAATGTTCTCTATTATTCTAAACCTCTGTGGAGTCTTTTTGTGATAGATTCATTGTGTTACTGTCTGTGCGGGTGTTGTACAAATACTTTACACATTGCCTCTTAAGCTAGCACAGGGTGAGCACAGGTTAATTTGAAGTGTGGGGACTGACTAGGATTGTGGACCCTACTTGTACAGGGTGCCAACCTCTGCCAACTAGAGGTCCAATTTTAGACATTTATCTGTTAGAATAACAGTATCCTGCATCATTAATTATAGTGTCTTGTATTATTTTTGTATTGTATCTCAGTGTGCTTTTGTATTCTTTCTGTTAATTCGACTTTAGTCCATATTGTGTTTGCACCATGTTTTATATTGTTTTTAGGGGGAGGTGCGCGGGATGTTAGTGTGGGGGGGAAATATGGAACATAGATTGATGTGACCATAGTTCTAGGGAGCTCGGTTGGCTTTGTCTTTTGAAGTAGTTGCCAGCTATGTAATGCCACACACCGGCACCGCTCTTTGTGAAGATTTTACCTTTCAATAAAGAAGCTCCCTTAAACCCTCACCTGCAATGGCAATGAGGATGAGATGGAGCGGTGCTGACAGCCGGAGTGCCGGCGTTGATGATTGGAGCGCGCAATCAACAGGCCCCGATGTACATTTCGTGCAGGAGTCCTGAGGAGGGTTTGTTCTGGGTACAGCTGACATTCGAGGTGCCCACACGGATCGTACTGAACGTAAGGGTGAAAACCTTTAAGAGGCTTGCTAAAACTGAGCACTTGTTTGAAGGTGCATGATGGGTTCAATCAGCACCTGAGCCTAATCCTGATAAATCATGAACCATTTGGGGGCGTTGATAATACAGGCCCCGTTGCAGGAAAAATGGATGAGCCCACTCCACCGAAGGGCCAGAATACTACATTTGATTATGTGCATATTAGTGTGTAGTATTCTGCTCTAGTGTCCATTAAAATGTTTTTCTTTTATAAAGTCAAGCACTGGGTTACAAATCAATTATTACACAGCCGAGTGTTTAATGAATGCTGAGCTTGAGCATATTACTGATAACGCTGATTCTTATCTTATCTCTTTTAAGAATCTTCAGGTCGCCAGGATCTTTTTACCTGCTGAATAGTGTGAAGGGAAGAAAATCCTTTTCAGTTATACGACAAATTTTAGAATCCAGTTTACCTTAAAAGACCACTGACTCCGAATTCAATTTTGTGGATTTATTACAGCCAAGAATAATTGCACATGCAAGCACCTCAACACGAGGTTAAAGAAATAGATGGGCACTAATACAAATAACATCCTACGCAAGAGTCTCATCCGACTCAGGACAAGAAGGATCGTTAGCTCCAGAAGTATTAGACAAGCGATAACTGCTCCAATCTCTATATTATTCTTCATTACCTAAATAAGGAAAACCTATTAACTGTCCCTACTCTATCACTAAGGTGGCATACCTACTTAACAAATATCCCCAGGCAAGAGTAAAAGAAAAGGTGTCAGAAGTGAAGACTTCCTAAGAAGTACACTCACTTAGTACGTAAGCTCAGATTGTAAGATGCTCCTTCACCAAATCCCTCTCTGTCCTCCTCTCTGCTCTCCTCTACCTCTTCTCTGCCCTCCACCCTCGGGGCACTATCCCTAATACAAAACCCAATACAATTGAACACGCCTTTTGTTACGCCTCTTTGGCCAGGTCTTCTTTCTTGTACTTTTCCACCGAAAGGTTACTTCATCCTGGACGGTTGCGATGACCTTGAGTCCCAGGCACCTTCTCCGCTGGAAGTATCATCCCTAAATTCCATTGCACTCCCATCTTCATGCCTCCCATCGCTCTAACTTATGAAACAAAGAGCCAGTCTTTACTAACGAGGCGTGTGTCCTTGCACCTGCAACAAAAGATACGTTCAACAGAAACCTTCTATTTGTGCTAATTAAATCTCATTTCGGTGCCCAGAGAGCCTTTCCAAGAGAACCTTCTCTGTCTGCAAAAATAAGCTAACATAAGAACAACCAGGCCTTTCTCTGTCGTATATGCAGTCAGGCCTTTACACAATTTAAACACACAAATCTTAATCACATCTATAGCATTGGTTCATTATATTTCATATACAAAAGTGAACTACACGTACAACTTATATGGTACACGTTTAAACTACTGCAGCTCGATTACACATGGGCTGATTCATTTTATGCATTGGTTTACACATGATTCAGTTAAGCATTTCATTTGCGTGATCAAGAATTGCACAATTACATTTCTTATTCATTCTGATAACTGAGTTATAACTTCATTTTGCTAGCCATTCATGGATATATAGCTGGATATATGCGGGTGCGAACTATCAGTGATTATGATGCACCCCTACAAATTTCACAAGAACATTGCGCTCTATCAGTTCCCCCCTTTGATGACACCTGTCATCACATTTTATTCAACTCCCTTGGAGAAGGAACAGACCTAAACAGAACTCGTTGCCATTTTCCCTGATCTGTGATTCTCCATTCTCTTGAGTCTCTGATATTGACTGTCCCGCAGTCTAGCCATTCTCGTCTCATTTTCTCTCAGAGCTCTCTCAACTTGGCCTGCTCGATACCACTTGAAAGCTTTAATCAGACCCCACAGACAAACCACACAAACCACCACAATCAGAAGAGGTCTCAGAACATAGCCAAGGAATCCCTTTCCCAAGTTCGCAAACCAGCTTCCCACTTGACCAAACCCTTTTCCAACTTTTTCCCAAGCTCCCTCTTCAGTCAAGTCCGCTATCTTCGTGTGAATAGTAGTGATGTTACTTATATATTTCTCCAGATCCTTGCTGTGGTCTGGTATATAAGTACAGCACTCTTGAACCCTCAATAATTTACAGACTCCGCCCTCTTTTGCCAGTAAGACATCCAAAGCAAGGCGGTTTTGCAAAACCATCGTCCTTATCGACAACATCTCCCCTTCCACCTGTACCAATGATTTTGCTGTATTCATCGATAGTTCGTCTATCACAGTCGCCAATCTCCGGATCTTCACATCATTCAAGATCACTCCCAAACTCGGTATCATGGCTCCAAAGATATCTCCCACTACGACCCCTGCACTCGCACCTCTCCTCACTCTCGAATGCTTTCCACCTTCCAGAAGTTCCAAATCCTCTGTATGGTAAATCTTTGGAAATATTATTCCCAAGTAACATGTACCATACCAATTCGCAGGTAACCTCACATAAGCATTCCTTCCACACACAAAATACACCGTAGGTATCACTTGTACAGGGCCCTGGAGGAAATTCTTAGCCACATCTGCCATAGTGAAAACATGATCACACGTACTCTGTCCCACAGGAACCTTTTCATAGTAGGTCTGATATCGTCTCACACACAGCTTTCCCCTCTGCTCTTTGTCCAAAGCTATAGGACCATAGCTTCCTTTTGTCCGGTGCAATTTTTCCTCATCTGTCCAATCCACTTTACTATGCCCCGTGTCTCGTGTCTGTGTCAGTTTTCTATACCTGTCTTCCACCTGATCTACGAACTTTTTCTCTACATCTGACAATGAACACGTCAAATTATGTCGGTGGGCATAGGCCGTGTCCAATTCCAAAGACGGTATGAAGAACTTCCTAAGTCTATCCTCTGTTTTATAGTAGTCGTACTTATTCAAATGTTTGTAAGCTGGGACTTCAGGAAGCACTGCATCGTAATTGGAAAAGAAATACTCAAACTGATCTCTTTCATAGAATAGACTAAGTAACAGACTACATGAAATTCCATACGTCAGTGGAAGATGGTGATATCTAATACCCTCATCCACTGAAGCAGGCAACTGCATACACACATAACAATCTTTCGCATCCATCGCATCCACATACTCATATAGCAACTTGGCGTAAGCATTAAGCTTGAAATCACTTCTAGACAAATCTACATGCAATCTACGACTTTCTTCTATCAGCAAAGCCTTGTTAGCTCCTATGGTTACCCCTTTTTGGCTAGGTTTAGTAGGTGTAGGAGTCCCTGGCACCCCCTGCACTGCTAGCTCATGTGGAAATGTATATGAGACTACAATTACTACGATTATAAAAAATATCACAACACCTATGAGTATGCCTACTATCATTTTAGATCTACGGTTCGGATCTCCAACCTCCATGATTTCGATCTTTCTCAAAAGTTCTTGGTTTCAGCAATGAACACTCAAAAGTCTTTGTTCTTCCACTCGTGTCTTGTTTAACCAGTTCAAACAACACTTGAAACCTCTGGAAATCCCCTTTCAACAACAGTCTCTTATTTACATAGTCCAGAAAAAGACTTCCCTAGGTTTTCGTTCCTCTTCTGGGGAAAGTCCCTAAGTTTATTCTTCTTTCACTCGGATCTAGGTTATCTTCTTCTTTAGACTTTTATTTACAACAAGTTAGATTTCATCCATGATAAGATCATTAGTAAGCACTTCCAGAACGTGATACAAGAGTTCAAGACGCAGGATTATCATTTCGTGTGAAGACGGCTCAAACCCAAAAGACGGAAATTCGATTCGATGCAAAACCAGTTGTCGGACTTTACTCAGAAGCGGGGGATTCGGAACGGTGAGGGTCAGTATTCCTTCGACTTCGAGCCCTGGCAACAACAGCACCACCTTCACTACCACATTCGGGCTCTTGCTGACCACCTGCACAGACCTCAGTCTCCCCGTACTCCCTACCCCCTGTATCAGTCACAGTGTAAGTCCACTCAGGGGTAGAGTATCTCCGGCAGGGTACTCTCGTTCTTTTTGACCTTCGCCTGCCCTCTTGAGTCTGCTCTTCGTCACTTGCTTCCGTCTCAGAGACTTCAGACACTGGAGCAAGATCTCTTTCAGGTGCCAACCTCAGATTCAGTCGCCTCTGTCTTTCAGGCCAACCTTCCTTGGTTCTGGTCGCTCTTCCGCCTTCCCCTGCTATACCCAGTACACCACTTCCTCTTTCTGCTGAATCTGACTCTACTCCACCCTCTGCACCACCTCTGTCTTCTGAGTCAGAGTCGAGGTTTGGGTTGTCAAAACCCCCTTCAGCTTGTTCTGGTGCACCACCAGCTGTGTCAGCGACCCTTACAGCTTGACTTGTCCTCTCATGTGGCCCTGCCACATCAGCTGGATTTTCATCTACGAGAGGAGCTGTTTCTTCCAACGGTGCTGAAACTCTGTGGGTATGGGAGGCATGTACCCAGTTCGGCAATCCTCCACACTTCACTGCTGTGTTCGTGACAAGTATCACCTGGTACGGGCCTCGCCACCGAACATCCAGACAACTCTTCCTCACGTGCTTTCGGACAAGCACCCAGTCGCCTGGACACAGGTCGTGGCACAGATCACTCGAGGCCGGAACAGCTGCAGTTTGTACCTGCTGGGACACAGAACGGACCACATCAGATAGTCCTTTACAGTAATCAAGAATCAAGTCATCAGTGATGTTTATCAAAGCTGTAGCTGGTACTGCTGGTAACCGCATTGCCCTCCCCATCAGGATCTCATGAGGGGACAACCCAGTTCTCCTATCTGGGACACTTCTCATGCTCATCAGCACGAGTGGCAGTGCATCCGGCCACTTCAAAGACGTTGACGAACACATTTTTGCCATCCGGGCTTTCAAAGTCCCATTAACTTGCTCCACCATCCCAGAAGCCTCTGGTCGGTAACTGCAATGGAGTCTCTGATCAATATTCAATGCGGCACAGAGTAACTTCATGATTTCACTGTGGAAGTGTCTTCCTCTATCTGATTCCAAAAAGGTTGGGATCCCGAATCTCGGGATGAGCTCCCTCAACAATAACTTAGCCACTGTGAGAGTGTCACACCTGCGTGTTGTAAGCCTCCACCCACCGTGAGAATACACATACCAGCACCAAGATGTATCTCAACCCATTGCACTTAGGCATTTCCACGAAGTCTAACTGTATCCTATTGAAGGGCCCTCCTGACCTCCCAATGTGACTTAAAGTAACTACTGTTTTCTTTCCAGCATTCATCTGCTGACACGTGACACACCTCTGACAAACAGTTTCAGCCATTGCACGGAATCGTGGATTATACCACGTCTGTCTAAACACACGCATCATAGCATCTCTACCAAGATGTACCGGTCCATGTATCAGTCTCGCCATCGGACTCAGCAGATTCTCTGGTAATACAGCTCTCCCATCACTGGAGACCCAAACATCCACATCCCCTCTTTCGCACCCTGCTTTGATCCATCCGTTCCGTTCCTGATCTGAAACTTCATCCTGCAGTCGCTTGAGCTCCTCCCAAGTGTCTGCCATGGCCAACATCATGTTGAGTTCGGTTCTTTCTTGGCTCTCTCCTGTGTAACCCTCTGTAAATATGCATCCCTGTTCTGCACAGAAGCGGGCAACTTCGTCCGCATAATTGTTTCCCAAAGACACAAAATCCTCCCCCTTCCCGTGCGCAGTGCATTTCACGACAGCAATTTCCTTCGGACATTGCAATGCGTCTAACAGTTGTCTTACATGTTCTCCATTCCTAATAGGTGAGCCAGATGATGTCAAAAATCCCCTCTGGGACCACAGCTGTCCGAAGTCATGAACTACACCAAACCCGTATTGACTGTCCTTATAAATCGTGATTCGAATTTGATCAGCGGCCAAACAGGCACGAGTCAAAGCAATGATTTCAGCTACCTGCGCGGAGCGTACTCCTTCTAGGCAGGCCGCCTCAACCACTCCTGAAATGGTACATACAGCAAACGCTGCTCTTAGTTGGCCAACACTGTCTCTTAGGCATGAACCATCGACAAAGAAAATTTCATCTGGGTCAGTCAATGGTTCATCGACAATGTCCGGTCTTGGTTTGGTGCAAAGTTCAGTCACGTCAAGACAATCATGGTCTGCACAATCTTCATCATCCGCATTCGGTATGGGCATCAATGTCGCAGGGTTTAAGACAGAGCACCTTTTCAGCGTCACATTCTCTGCGGCGAGTATGACTTGCTCATACCTCGTTAACCTGTTATTCGTTAGGTGCTGCGTCTTAGTCCTGGTCATCAACAATTCAACCGAGTGTGGCACATGTACAGTCAAAGGATGTCCCATTACAATGCTTTCACATCTTTCAATGCTGACACCTATTGCAGCAACGGATCTTAGACATCCGGGCAACGCAGACGCTACTGGATCTAGAGTAGCTGAAAAGTAGGCAACTGGTCTACGGACACCTCCATGGTTCTGAGCTAAGACTGCTAATGCACATCCTTCTCTCTCACAACAGAACAGTGAAAAGGCCTTGTTGTAATCAGGCATTCCCAGAGCTGGGGCACTACACAACTCCTCTCTCAGTTTTAGGAATGACATCAAGCACTCCTCGTCCCATGGTACCGGATCACTCACCTCCTTGTGCGTAAGCCTCTGTAAAGGCTTTGCTCTCAAGGAAAAACTAGGGGGCAGATTTACAAGCCCCTTGCGCCACTTTAGCGCCGCCGTTGCGTCACTTCTGTGACACAACGGCGGCGTAAAGCCAGCGCCATGCTGCGGGGTATTTACAACGTGACACATCTAGGGAGATGCGTCACGTTGTAAAGCCCTGCGCCACATGAAACCTGCGTCAGGTTTCATGTGGGCGTTCCGGAGCAGGGGGAGGCGTTCCGGCGCAGGAACGCCTCGCAAAAGTGGCTGAGTGAAATCTACTAGATTTCACTCAGTCACTTTTCCGACCCCGGGGGCAGATTTACAAGCCCCTTGCGCCACTTTAGCGCCGCCGTTGCGTCACTTCTGTGACACAACGGCGGCGTAAAGCCAGCGCCATGCTGCGGGGTATTTACAACGTGACGCATCTAGGGAGATGCGTCACGTTGTAAAGCCCTGCGCCACATGAAACCTGCGTCAGGTTTCATGTGGGCGTTCCGGAGCAGGGGGAGGCGTTCCGGCGCAGGAACGCCTCGCAAAAGTGGCTGAGTGAAATCTACTAGATTTCACTCAGTCACTTTTCGACCCCGGTGCGTCTAAACCTTGCGCCTGCATGAAGCAGGCGTAAGGTGTGACGCACCATGTGCAAGATAGGCCGGGTCGGCACAGTGCTGGAGTTGCGTCGCACCCGCGACTACAACTCCAGCACTGCGCCAACGTTACGACGGCAGATGCGACACGCATCTGCATTTCCTTGCGCCATGATGCGCCGCATTGTAAATGCGGCGCATCAGTGGTGGCGCAAGGATGGTGATGCGTGTCGTAAGTTTCCTGGCGCATCCCTGCTGATTTGCAGGGATGCGCCAGGAATTGTAAATCTGCCCCCCGGTGCGTCTAAACCTTGCGCCTGCATGAAGCAGGCGTAAGGTGTGACGCACCATGTCAAGATAGGCCGGGTCGGCACAGTGCTGGAGTTGCGTCGCGCCCGCGACACAACTCCAGCACTGCGCCAACGTTACGACGGCAGATGCGACACGCATCTGCATTTCCTTGCGCCATGATGCGCCGCATTGTAAATGCGGCGCATCAGTGGTGGCGCAAGGATGGTGATGCGTGTCGTAAGTTTCCTGGCGCATCCCTGCTGATTTGCAGGGATGCGCCAGGAATTGTAAATCTGCCCCTAGGTATTCATTGCCGACAATAGCCGACCATTCCCAAAAACATCCTGACTTCTCTCTGTGTGGTAGGCATTGCCATGTTCATTATTGCCTCAATTCGGTCTGGTGACACCTTCCTCTTGCCTTTTTCTAATCTGTGTCCCAAGTACTGTACCTCATTCAAACAGTACTGCAACTTATTTGGGGACACCTTGTGCCCGTTCTCTGCTAAGTGGTTCAACAGGGCTACCGTGTCTATTCTGCAAGCATCTTCCGTTTCCGAGGCAACAAGGAGATCGTCTATGTATTGCACAAGAACTGAGTTCTGCGGCAATACGAGACTCTCAAGATTCTTTTTCAGGATCTGGTTAAAGATCGACGGACTTTCTGTATACCCTTGAGGGATACGACACCATGTTAACACACGATTTTCCAGCCGGAATGCAAAAGAAATTGGCTTTCCTCATGGAGCGGTATCGAGAAGAATGCTTGACACAAATCAATGACAGTAAACCACTCGGCTTCGCATGGGATCTGAAACAGTATCACTGATGGATTCGGTACCACTGGACAACAAGGGACAACTATCGTGTTGACCTTTCGCAGGTCTTGCACGATCCTGAATTTCCCGCTCAGTTTCTGTAGTCCCATAATAGGTGAATTACAGGGGCTACCTCTAATCTCTTTCAGAATGCCTTTCTTTATGAAATTCTCGATTACAGGTTTAATCCCTGCGATCGTTTCGGTCGACAGATTGTACTGAGGCATTCTAGGGAACTCAACGTTCTGTTTCACCTGGATCTGCACAGGTTCAACTCCTTTAATTAGTCCTATCTCTTCTCCTGTGAAGTCCCATACCTCAGGTGACACGGTATCTC
Source organism: Calotriton arnoldi (assembly GCA_963921515.1). NCBI lineage: Eukaryota > Metazoa > Chordata > Amphibia > Caudata > Salamandridae > Calotriton > Calotriton arnoldi. The sequence continues at coordinate 86,580 of CAWUFW010006808.1, read as the reverse complement.
TCAAATCCGGTGGAAGTTCCTCCACTGTCACCATTGGATACAAGTCTATACACAGATGCTGATTAGCAACTTTGAAAGTAGCATCATCATCCCTCGTCTGAACCTCCACTCCCTTAGGCGTGCAATAAATCGTACAGTTTAATTTACATAACATGTCTCTTCCCAGAAGACAAACTGGACTAGTATCGCACACCACAAACTGATGTCTGGTTTGGAAAGCTCCTATCTTTACTGGGATCGGTTCGGTCAGTGGACTGTTTATTCTTTTGTTCGCTACTCCAACAACTTGGATCGATTGTCCCAAGAGGGGTAGGTTGGGGACTACTGCTGATCTTACAGTAGACCGGGTAGCACCAGTGTCGACCAAAAGTGTGGTAGGATGACCATCAATGTCTACCTCCACAAAAGGTCCTCTCTGGTCTACCTCCAAGACGGCTCCAAGAGTGCAGTCTTCCTCCCCCCTCAGGCACCGTCAGGATTACGGGTCGGGGCTATACTCATCAATCCCTTCGAAAAGGGGCATCTGCTGATAAGTTCGTACGATGTGCGGGATCCTTGGTGGCTGTGGGACCTGTACTTGTTGGTTTTGGGCCCCCCCTTTCATCGATCTGGGCCTCATTACAGTATTGACTATCTCCGTCGCGGGTGCCTGAACCCCTTCCGCCTCCTGCTGCACTTGGTTGGCTGGGTTAAAAGGGCACTCGTGCTTACAATGCCCGATCTGGTGACAAAAATGACACGCAGTGGTCTTCTTCAGTGTCGCCACATCCACCCCCGTCTTGGGATCTATGGGTTTCCCCTTTCCCTGGCCTTGCCCATTCTGGTTCCCTTGGTAATTTCCCTGTCTTCTTCCTAAGGTCCCTCCACTAGGCTGGACCTGAGCTGTCTGCATCTGAACGAGCATCAATTTGTCCTTTAGCTTCCGATGCTTCGAGTCCACTTCATCGCTACAATACCTCGCATACCGCAAGATTTCATCTACCGGCTTATTCTGCCAACAGATCAAATGGTGCTGTATTATGAGGCTGACTTCTGGTCTCAGACCCAGCACAAACTTTGAGACAAACTGTCCCATATCCTTGGGATCTAATGCATCTAATCCACTATACTGTTTAAAAGCTTGCAAAAGTCTTTCGTAATATTCATGCACTGTTTCTTTAGGTTCCTGCACAGTTCGGTCTATCTTGACCCAATCTATATCTTGAGGCGAAATCTTCAGTTTCAACCATGTAATCACTTGCTCGAACTTTTTCATAACCAGGGGTGACGGACCATTCGTGGCAGCATCCCTTTAGGTTCAACAGTCGGCCACTCAACGGCGATTTTACAAGCTGTCCACAAATCTCCCGGCACCACTATGTCACACAAGGTGTTCAAATCAGTCCACAGCACCTTTGAGATTTTAACAAACCGCTCAACCTGTTTGTATCACTCTACGGGTTTCTCATTCAACCGAGGAAAGTCATTTGTAAACGCAGCCAAGTCTCCTCTACTCCACGGTACATATACGTACCCTCCGTTCTGTACTTCCCGTAAAGGAAAGTTTCCAACCCCCGTCGCCCCCCCTCCTGGAGGCGGCGTTTCTCCCTCAATTCTCTTGGCTATTTTCTTCTTTGACCACCTCTCCTCCCATTTGTCCAACAAATTCCATATGCGCATCCCTACAATCAGATCTTTGGTGTGCGTCCTTAATCCTGTGATCCTTTTCTCCTCTAATTCCTGATCACTATATTGCAACCTATGTGGTCCTTGCAATGTTTTTGTTTTATTCAAGTCTACCTCATATCTCCTGGCCAATGCCGTCAATTTCTCATGCGCTATCCTTGCTTTCTGAGTTACATCTTTTGCTATGAAAAGCAGCTCATCTGACCCATAAATTTCTATTCTTTCCAAAGGTAGACTTCCACTAATCATTTCGTCTACTTCTGCTTTTAACCTTGCTACGTCCAGCAACCTTGCCTGTACTGCACTCCTTAGTATCTCTCGACAAGCTGCGCCATTCTGCTCATCATAGTCACCACTTTGTTCTTGTGACTTGGTCTCTTCTATTGTATTCCTAAAGCTTGATCTGGTTTCGGACTTTTCTCGTTCCCTGTCACCTGGCATTCTATCACTTTGATTCCTTACTGTCGGTGTCCACATCCTCACAGCTGACTGAGATTCATGCAAAGACCTTGGTCTGACTGGTCTCTCGTCCTCCTGTCTAAAAGAGGAGTCTGCAGTGGCTGGTAATGGCGTACTTGTGTCTAGTGGCCTTGGGAAGTGAATCACTTGTACTCCAAACCCATTCCCACTAGCACTAGTTCCTTCTTCTCCTCTCGTCTGTACTGAACTTCCTTCTCTTACTCGGTCTGGATCATATACCGGTACTATAGGGCCAATGGTAACCGGTACTGTCAGGGAGTCTGGTAATCGGGTGTTCCCTATGGGAGGCTGTGTTGCCGCTCCCTCTGTTCCTGTGGAAATTCTCCCCACTACTCTCATGTTATTCTGATTCTGCGTTTCACCCAGTTCCACTGCTGAAGTTGATTTTCCCTCTTCTAAATCTGGATTAAATGGAGGTGGTCTCTCTGCCAGCAACCTATCTAACAGACTGTCATCGGTATCACTGTCTTCTTCTTCAATCCTTGTTATCTTCCCACCTTTTATTGACAGTGGGTACAACCTATCTCCTTCGATCGTTTCCACTCTCCACCTTTTCTCCAGTGCATCCCACCTCGCATCCTGAAAGGCCCTGATCGATTTCTTCACCCTTTCCTGGCTCTTATCTCTTTTACTGTCATACGCTGCCCTAATCCATGCGTGTATCGCCTCGAACTGTGTCGGTCTAAGCAGTGGTCGTAACGAAGCCATTATAGTTTTTAGCTGGTACAATACCTCTAACCTGAAAGTGCCATAGCGTGGGAAAGTCAATTCTCCTTCCCCTTCTGTCATTTTATGCCAGTTCTCAAGCCAAAATATGGTATGCAATCCTACATTCGTAGCCATATAATGTGCCGGCGTATTTTAGGGAGGGGCTTCCTCTCCACCCCGAGTAACCACATGTCTGTCGCCTCTGCACAGTTCTCTTAAAACTTTAAAACATTTCATGGTAAAGCAGATTTCTTTTCGCGCACAAGATTTCGTTTTACTTCCTGATTTCAATCCACCAATGCCAGCGCGGCTCACACCAACCGGCCTATCACAGCGCTGCACTGTCTGACGTCACTCTTCCTCCGCTCGCAGCAGTTCCCCTTTTTGCTACTTCTCTCGTTCTTGTTCACACATGTCCCACTCACACTCTGAAGCAATGGTCCGTACTCCCGAACAATTACCTCTCTGACTGTCGGTCTTCCAATGAACGATCAGCCTCTCGAAATTGCTGACCTCAATTTGGCAACCGTCTGTCGGCGAAACGACCGGACAAACACCTTTAATCCAATCGATAGGATTCAATCGTTCTAAATTCTGCACACAACAACCCACGACCAGCGTCGGTTATTCACACACTCACACATTTGCTCCCTATCTTCGGTGGTTTGTTCAATGACGTCTCGTGATCCCCACCATCTCTGGTCAACAATCTCTATTCTGGGTGTCTTCTACACCACTATATCTCTCGGTCCCGCGCGCGCTCACGGTCCGATCCTCAATCACACAACTCTCATTCCAACTCCGCAAAACATTACACAACGAGCAAACACCGCAATCTAACAACCATCACTCTTTTCATACTCACTCTACCACGAACTGCTACTTCCGCCGCACCGTCACTCTCCGTCAGTTTTCAGCGACCGCCGACATCCTCCATTTGCGATCCACTGGATCACCATCACTGGGGTTCTATGGGGCAACTAATCTCTTATCCTAATCTAGATCTCCCCTACTATCAGAGATAACCATCCTACTCTGCTACCAACTGATAACGCTGATTCGTATCTTATCTCTTTTAAGAATCTTCAGGTCGCCAGGATCTTTTTACCTGCTGAATAGTGTGAAGGGAAGAAAATCCTTTTCAGTTATACGACAAATTTTAGAATCCAGTTTACCTTAAAAGACCACTGACTCCGAATTCAATTTTGTGGATTTATTACAGCCAAGAATAATTGCAAATGCAAGCACCTCAACACGAGGTTAAAGAAATAGATGGGCACTAATACAAATAGCATCCTACGCAGGAGTCTCATCCGACTCAAGACAAGAAGAATCGTTAGCTCCAGAAGTATTAAACAAGCGATAACTGCTCCAATCTCTATATTATTCTTCATTACCTAAATAAGGAAAACCTATTAACTGTCCCTACTCTATTACTAAGGTGGCATACCTACTTAACAAATATCCCCAGGCAAGAGTAAAAGAAAAGGTGTCAGAAGTGAAGACTTCCTAAGAAGTACACTCACTTAGTACTTAAGCTCAGATTTTAAGATGCTCCTTCACCAAATCCCTCTCTGTCCTTCTCTCTGCTCTCCTCTACCTCTTCTCTGCCCTCCACCCTCGGGGCACTATCCCTAATACAAAACCCAATACAATTGAACACGCCTTTTGTTACGCCTCTTTGGCCATGTCTTCTTTCTTGTACTTTTCCACCGAAATTTTACTTCATCCTGGACGGTTGCGATGACCTTGAGTCCCAGGCACCTTCTCCGCTGGAAGTATCATCCCTAAATTCCATTGCACTCCCATCATCATGCCTCCCATCGCTCTAACTTATGAAACAAAGAGCCAGTCTTTACTAACGAGGCATGTGTCCTTGCACCTGCAACAAAAGATACGTTCAACAGAAACCTTCTATTTGTGCTAATTAAATCTCATTTCGGTGCCCAGAGAGCCTTTCCAAGAGAACCTTCTCTGTCTGCAGAAATAAGCTAACATAAGAACAACCAGGCCTTTCTCTGTCGTATATGCAGTCAGGCCTTTACACAATTTAAACACACAAATCTTAATCACATCTATAGCATTGGTTCATTATATTTCATATACAAAAGTGAACTACACGTACAACTCATATGGTACACGTTTAAACTACTGCAGCTCGATTACACATGGGCTGATTCATTTTATGCATTGGTTTACACATGATTCAGTTAAGCATTTCATTTGCGTGATCAAGAATAGCACAATTACCTTTCTTATTCATTCTGATAACTGAGTTATAACTTCATTTTGCTAGCCATTCATGGATATATAGCTGGATATATGCGGGTGCGAACTATCAGTGATTATGATGCACCCCTATAAATTTCACAAGAACATTGCGCTCTATCACTACCTTCCTGAAAAGCCTGTGACTGCCTGACATCAGTACAGGGCCGGCTTTAGCTCTAGAGGTGCCTGGTGCACCAATGTTTGTTGGAGCCCCCCCATCCATTGGGGAGGAGGAGACCACCTCCACCGCAGATTCCCTCACCAACACCTTTAACAATGCCCCTCAAGTCTCCATGAGCACTCTCTTTCAGATGCATTTAATTAGTTTTATAGCACCACTCATACCACTGTAGGTTGTCAGAGCACTTTGCATTATACACACATTACACAGAGACAATCAATCATACATGTGTAAATCAGCGTATAGGAAATGTTACATAAGCCAGAGGACTACAAGGGGTAGGAGTGACAAGTCATCCATACTGTTAGGCAGTATAGTTTAAGAGTGCTTAGTGTAGAGACGCAGAAACTCGGAAGTGAAAAGGAAACACCATAGTTGGGGGCTGTCTTTAATAATAAGAATCGATTTCTACCCAAATGAGCCCTTTTGGCAACATTAAGCTATGCTCTAATCTGTACCTTGCAGTTTGCATGCAGTTCTTTATGACAGTTAATAATTAATTGTTCTATATTAGGATTCTAATCTATAAACTGCAAATAACAAAAGGATCTCTCTGACAAAAGCAGTAACCAGCTGACCTATTTACATTATATACCCTTTGTGCTCTGCATAGTACACGCTCATTGCAGCAGGCATATTAACCCTCTGCACTACCTGAAGATGAGTCAAAACGTCCACTAGACAAAACTCTGATCTCTCTCCAGGACAAACGTAAATCACTGGAGTTATATTGACATTTTTATGGTTGCCTGAAAATTGCTGGAGGCCAGGAACGCTGGAGCATTTGCTTTTACAACCAGAATAAACTTGCAAACTTGGAACCCTCTGAAGTCAGCCCCGGAGTGGTGGCACCGGTGGCACCGCCCTTGAGCCATCCCTGCATCAGTACCAGTGAGAGTAAAGTGTTGAAGTGGTTGTACCTGGCCCAGTTTGTAGAATCACAGGAGGGCAGACCCTGGGACAGCAGCCCCCATGGCCGAGGCCCAGTAACCTCAAACGGGGTTTGACATGAGGTGAACTCCATCGACTGACCCAAAAGGAATCTTCCCTTTAGAGATCTCAGTTATGAGCTGTGTAAAGTATCCTGGAGGTATTTGCTCAGTTGGGGCCAGATTCACAATGGTAAACTTACACCTTTGTGTAAGTTTACGATTTGTCCCTATTCACAAAGGTATTTTATGAGTAGTATCTTTATGACTGCGTAGTCTCACACTCGTGGCAGAGACTCTGCACATAAACAGATATGACTGTCCTATCTTTGTATGTGGGGAGACTCTGCAGTCGTAAAGTCACTACTAGTAAAATTCCTTTTGAATAGAAAAAAATATAGACTTACATAAAAATGTAAGTTTACCTCTTCAAATTGAGCCCCAAGCCTCTGACATCTAAGAAACTAATCCATATAATATTTAAGTCATTGCTGAAAGAGAAACTTTTCTATATGCTTTGTAGGGTTTATATAGATGGTAGTATAAATTACAGAACTGGGAATGGCCTCAATCCCTGAAGTGACTCATTTGGCACTCTCTAAATCCAGGATGTGATCATATGTATCAAGCAAGCCTTGTTGCCGTTAAATAAACATTTGAAGAAAAATAAATAAATAGCTAAACTTCCACAAGGGTGAACATGTTTGTTTTCCTTTTGGCCAGCACACCATGTTCCACAACATGTGAGACTGACATCTCATTTGAAGCCTAGATTTCCTAAAAGCACAGGACATGAACATCTTGTTTGCTTAAAAGTCCAATTCATCACCTTTGCCCAGTAGCAGCTCAAACCCTTGTACTTTCCATTAAAAGACTGAAAGTTTGTCAAAACTTGTGCTTTGGGAGCAGATTTCCAACATACCTGATAGATCACACATCTGAGGTAAGTGGATGGGAAACTGCTCATGTGACATCTCTGGCTAGCCTCCACAGCCACCATTAGTTGCGACTGCCTCACCATTAAGTAATTCTAACTACTGAGGTGGGGACTAGGCCTGACTCCAGTTCAGTCCTCTCATGGAGTTCCCCTGGTGACCCATCTCCTATAGTGTTGATGGGGTGCGCTCTGGGACAGCTTGATATGTTGTAATCCCAACCAAGGAACAGATGTTCCCTGTCTCTTCCCTGTCTTGCATTTTCAGGTGACAGCTGCAGATCCCTTTTGTTAGTTCCCCTCTGCTTGTTTTAACCCAGTTCATTCCGTCATGTGTGATGCGATATGTTGAATCTTGCATACATACACCAGAAACACCCACTGCAGTAGCATCTGTAGAACTATGGGATGTGTGCGAGTAGGAGTCCTGTGGAGTAGAGGTGTTAGGGTGTTAGGGTGATTGGTGGATGGAGATGCAACTGTTCAGGCAACTGGATTATGCATTGGAGGACAGTGTTGTTCCCTGAGGTGTGGTGTGATGTGAATTCTCTGTGGGAGGTTGAGAATGAGTCTGGCTCTTGATTTTTAGATGGTTTGTAGTCTTCAATTGAGTTGCTTGGTGATCCTGGCATAGAGGATGTTCCCATAGTCCGCCTTGCTGGTAACTAGGGCATGAGTGACAGTTCTTCTAGTGCTGCTTGGGAGCCATTTGAAAATATTCCTCAGCATCTTCAGTGTGTGAAAGCAGGATGCAGGGCTGTCATTGACTTGTACAGTTATATCGAGTTTGCTGTCAATGATTATTCCGAGGTTCCTTGCAGGGGTTATGAGTGTTGGTGTGGTTCTGAGTTCGGCTGGCCACAAGTTGGAGTCCCAAGCTGAGGTGTTCTTGCTGAAAAATCACTACTTCTGTCTTGTTGGTGCTGAGTTTGAGACAGTGTAAGAGGGATGAATGGATGAATAGACAAGGAGGTGGCTGTTTTTTCTCAATGATGATTCCAGTTATCAAAGTAAACCATGATGAGGATGATTCTCCTGATTGACACACATAAGAACGGGATGACAGTGTGACCACAAGTCTCCTTCTCTTTCTTTCCTTTTGTCGGGGGCTTTCACGAGGTGGCACTGGCCTGGCATCTAGGGGAAAGAGAATAGCAGCGGTAAGTATGATGCTGTAGGTATTTCTACTTTGCCACGCATGTACACAAACGTTCAAAAGAAAAGTGCAGAAAGTATGTTTTAATTGTATAATGTGTAGTCCTACATATGCAGGAATGACTTCCCCTGACAGTACGCCACTTAACTACATGGTAGGGGATATTCCTTTGTAAGAACAGTGGGATTAGTAAAAGGCAAAACGTGAAAAACAATTTAAATATCCAACAAAGTCAAAATGGTGGGCAGTGTTTCTCCAGGCCTTTTCCCTTATAACCAAAAAGGGATCTAATATTTCTTTGTCCGGGTCATACCACCTCTTCTTTTATAAAGCGGATACTATTATGTGGTGCCGACAGCCCTCTCTTCGTGTTGGGGGATGAAGAAAGAAGAATGAATGAAGAGTCTCTCCATTAAAGAGGGCGACCACAACCACACGCAAACACAACCCCAATCCCCAAACAGGTGCCTGTCTCTCCCCGAGTAATCTCCTCCCTCCGCCCACTTGAAAATACCTGACCCTGTTATCGCAACTCTCCTGAGTTGCGGCGGACTGTCAGCGTCCTCCGGGGGTAACCACCAATCCTCGCTCCAGACCTCCGCACCGTCCTCCTGGTCTGTGGCATCTTTCTGGACAGGACTCTGTAATTTTATTGGTAATTTATTTTATCCAGGTTTGTATTAACCCTTTCTCATTCTTTATTTTCACAGGTGTATCATCTTCTAGAGTGGCGGTCAAGGGAGCGGACAACATGTGAGTACCAGGAATGTCTAGGGCTTCCTCATAGACAGTTGGCTTTCATTCAGATAGAAACTTCAGTCATGCAGATGGTGAACTTGTTTCTTGCGTTGACGGTCTTGTCCGAGAGGGAGAGTATGAATTGTGTGTCATCTGTGTAGGAGAGGATGCTGATGTTGTGTGCATTGATGGCATTGGCCAGAAGGACCATGTATGCATTGAAGAGAGTGGGGGCTGAGAGATGAGCCTTGAGGTACTCCATAGATGAGTTTGTGGGCTTCCGAGGTGTAATGTGCATTGAGGATGGGTGTTAGTGCTTCGCTGAGCAGTAGGAGTCCCTTGTTGAAGGCGTGGTGGGGGCAAGGTTCAGATGGAGCCCCCGAGTAGACGGTCTTTATGATAGCAGTATTTTTATTGGTGGTGGCAGCAGAGTTTGCTCATTGGCTGTGATGGGAAACTGAGTTGCCATGGTGACGGGGTCTGATTGAGGGTCAAAGTTGCTGTATGTAGCAAGTCGCTGGTAGGCTTGGGCCAGTGCTTGGAGAGGGCAGAAGCCCACTCCTCTTCTGGGATGCTTTTCCAGCAGTGGTGGGCTGTTCCTGTGGTGGTAGGTCTGCAGTGGTGCGGGGCAAGAATGCTGAAACTCATGAGTGCATGGTCTGTCCAGGTCATAGTTGCTCCCTTGTCAACTGTGATGTTGCTCATTGAGGAGAAATTCAGGTCATTGAACATCGCTTACCAGGGCGGTAAATCCACTTGCACGTGACCATGCAAGTTCAACCTGGGTAGCAAAACTGGCCTTCTCTACTTCAGAGGACATCATGTCTGACGAGTGGCTCTAGGTGAAGCATTCTGTGACACCTCAGCAGCATGCAGTTCTCATATGGATAATCGTAGATGAGAGACTGCCTCATCCCGAGATTACTATCCAGGTAACACACTGACAAGTGATGCAAGTGAAAATATACTATTTTCATCTATCATGTACCGGCAGCAGCCGACGGTTGGGCCAGCTGAAGGCAGGGTGAGACATGGCAGGAGCGAGTTTGGTTGGATCTGCTCTGGTTCATTGCTCTCCTCAGTCCAAGTTCAGGAAAACTGTTACCGCATGGTTTTTCTGCACTTTACTTCAACAGGGATAGTGGAACTAGTGTCACCAGTTGTTTGTTGAGGACACATTGCACCAAATGTACATTTGAGCAGGTCATGGGGGTTTTTAAAGCATGCACAACCCTTGATAAAACTGATAGTATAAGGACAAGGCCTAAGGTTTAGAACTGATATGTGATGGTACTTCACCTTCAGCCAAACCCAAGTGTAAAACATTACCCACACCGGTAGGATGGCTTAGCCAGATCTTAACCTCCGGGAGAAGGTTTCTGGGTCAAAAATATGCAGCAATTTGGAGGGAGTGGTCATACCCATTGGTCAGGGGTACCCCTCGCTTGTCGTCCAGGAACACTGGATAAAAATGGAAGAGCTGCTCAGCAGCCCAGATCTCTATCTAAAACAGCAAGAAGAAGAAGGGCACCCTGCTGGAACCCTGGCCTGCACCCCAAAGGATTGCACTCTGGATGAATGCACCTGCTGCACACTTGGAACTACAGTCCTAAAGACTTTGACATTGCTACAGAAAGTGGACTCCCTGAAAGCAACAGGTTAAAAGAGCTCCACCTGCATCATCTCCACCAAGTAGAACCCAGCTGGACAGCATCCAGGGGACTTTTAAGGATTTGGCTAGGTGAATTCTGGGAAATGTAGTCCCAACATCCCAATGACCATCTTAGAGCTTCTAGACCCTTAGTTTTCTGTTGTGGACACTTTGAGACCCAAAGAGGACCTTCTGTAGGAATACTGGGGAAATTTTGTAAAAGCGACATAAGTTGACTGACCCGTCGTCGAGAGTCAAGCCGCCGATAAAGAGCCACAACCTCGTCTGGAATTCAGGTTCATCCCGCTGAAAGCGCCAGTGCTCCTGTCATCGAGTCGACTGCCAGGACTTCACCGAGGCCTTGAGCTGAACCAAGCCGCCATCATCGACTCAAAACCCGGCCTACGAGGTGCTTTGCTCAACGTCGAGAGGAAAAGGTCCAGAAAAAGGCAAAAACTTGACCGAGGCTTCCCGCTCAGTGTATCTGACCCGCGCTCCCTCGCGGTTGGCCTCAAACTTTGACTTTGTCCCTGTGAAGCGCGACCATTAGTCCCAAGTTGGAGCTTTTCATTTTTAGGCACTAGAAAACATTTAACCTTTAAAAATTCATATCTCTGGTTCCCTACATTTGATATTTGTTGTTTTGGTAACATTATAATCAAACATATTTCCTATTTTTATAAATTGTTGTTGGATTTTTATTGTGTGTTGTGTCTTACTCATTTAATGTATTGGTGTTTTTAAATGCTTCACACACCTGTCTCCTACGTTAAGCCTACCTGCTCGCAGCCAGCTACCAAGGGTTGAGCAAGGAAATAATTAATTGAGACCTTGACTGGACCTTTTATTGAGATTGCGGCCTTATTGCTAGGGATAGGTACATACATACCACTACTAATAAACCACCTTTCAACATATATTATACAAGATACTGTAATGCAAAAAATGAGGGGTGAGAAGTAATGTCCGGGTTAACTCACCTTCCTAGAGCCTGACTCTGCAAATGCAAAAATTGACCAAATAGGTTAGTATGTATGACCTGCATGATTTACTAGAGTATCTCACTCCTTGCTGTGCATTAATAGTATTGAGCACAGGATTTGGATCCTTGTTAGGTCCTGAAGAAAGCAAAGTTGCCAGTTGAGCGGTTGGTGTGATGAAACATGTTGACTAAGTGATAAGGAGGATAATAGTTTTCTCATTGAGTGCCCCCAATTTTTTTAACCTTGTCAGACTCCCAACGGGTGTGTGTCCTTTCAAACACCTTAAGGAATTCCCTTAGAAGAGGTGTAAATAAGAGAGTGATAGGCAATTTATGTGACAGGTTCCCTCTTGTTCTTTGTATTGTACAAAATAGCCAAATAAGGCAATGCTGCTCTTTCAATATGTGCAGTAGCAGCTAGGGTTGAACATACTCCAGCCCAATATTGTATGTTACCCTGAGAATTCCAGAGAATATGCAGTATATCGTACCTTATACGGTGACATTATCATTAATTCTAAGAAAAGTGCCTATTCTGTGCGCTGTCCCAAACCAATTGTGAAGGATATTTGAGTATGGTACAAGACAATGAGTGTAGATTCCCTTAAAAGTCAGTGATGGGGTGATTAAAATGATTGCTAGTCTTTGGAATCAAAAAATTCTTTGTGAAGTGAGGTCTTCCAGACAGAACCCCTAGTTCACTACAAATTTCTCAATGTAGGATCTAATTGGAAACTGCAATAAGACACTTGGGAGCTTATTACGATGTCAGTCAATAAGCCTCTCCAGGCTTGTCGGGGTCGGTCTGAACGACCAATCTCACTTCAGAAGCAGTTGTTCCGATCGCTGTATTATTATGCACTACAATGTAGGGCTTACCAACAGACGCAGTTCTTCTGATTCTGGCTGGAAATTCCGAACGCTGCAGTTTCAGAAAGGTCAAATTGGGCAGATCCGAGGGCGGTCCGGCCCTGGAACTGCCCGCCCTATTACGATCTGTATTTCCAACACTCCTTCGGTGTCAGTCAAACCACCTCATCAGCTCTCGTGGAAGGGGAGGCTCATAAGGCCGCAACTCACCACAATATGCTTCCACAGTTCCTCTGCAGTTATGGAGCCCATCGTGCACGTCATACCGCTTCTGTACCTACTCGATGACCAGCAGAACCAGGACCGTTGTGGACGTTGCTGCTGGTAAGTGACACACCTCCCCTACACCAGTGGGCTTCAAAATTATCAATGCTGCACCCCCCCTGTAAAAAATATGAAATCAATTTTTGCACAATTATTCATCAAAATTGGCAATGTGAAAACATGGCTAAACCAGGCATCTGGTGTTGCTGATGCCTTTCAATCCATTGTCTGTCAAAGGGACAAACAAAATGCCCTTAAGTCAATGGTGATGCTGAAAATAAAATGATGAACAGGCCCATGAAGGAAGTCCAACGTTGCATGTGTTAAATTATGACACCATTTCATAATGGCTTCAAATATGTTATTAATTTTATTCTAGCACACCAAAGAGAATATCATTCAATGCAATATAGGTGGATTTGTATTATATAAGCTCTGTTACCCCTTTTCACACATACTCCCAGTCTGGAAATAAATTACCAAAGTTGTCAGTGATGGTACATTGCAAGGCTGGCTCACTGCTGCTCATGCTCCTAACACTATAAACAAAACATGATGCTTCTCTTGGCTAGAGTCTGGTGCCCCCCTGATGTCATTTAAGGCCCCCTCAGGGTGGCACCTCCCCACCCCAATTTTGAAGACCTCTGTCCTACACATAGAAGTGACCACAAAGCAAAGGTGCAGTAATGTGAAAATGTCCTGTAGCATGTTGTGCAGGGGGAATGAGGGAATAGCAGTATCGGGTATCCACAGAGTGAACTGGAAATACATGGACAGACCCAACATAAAGGTAGGAATACAAAGGGTATAGGCACAGAGATATATGCACAGAAATACGTATGGTGAGCTCACCACTGTTCTAAGTGTCACATATCATGGCGACATTACACTAATGCACACCTAAAAGTATGTCCCACAGAAACATATACACTGGCACACTACATCCTCCCTGCACCAATAATCTCATCACCACTGCTGGGAGCAAAGACTGAGGGTCCACCTGATCTCCTGAACTGCATCGTGAAGGAGAGTGTTGCAATGTCATCTACGTGAAAGAGAGTGTCGCAATGCTCTGTCATGCTGAAAACTTATATGTTGAGATCTACCACATGAGGGGGCTTGAAGGTGCATTGGAGGAGCAAGCACTGACAAACGTATATCAGTCTATGAATAGTCATTGGACTGGATAGTGCCTGGCATTACTATGATGACAATTGTACGGACAGAAACTTATCATCCAAACTCCAATGAGTGCAGCAACTTCTTTAAAAAACTGGAAGCAGTCTTTACAGCTGCATCACCTACCAGTGCCCCACAACTAATATCTGAGATATTTGTAACACTACAAGCACATTCTCCTACTTTTTTCACTGACCCAACTACAAATCCCAAAGCATTTTAGTCACCTCTGTGTCAACAAAGTCAATTGACAATAACAGCCTTTGCCAATGTCAAACACCCAGACATCTTAGGTACAATGTAAGGTGTGCATTCACTTATCTAGATCCTGTCATATGCCTGCAGTATTGACATATCACATCTGTAACAATACGTGAAAACCACAATCATGTGGCTCATTTGGCTGAAATACCTAGCCACATAGACACAATACACATCCCTATGAGTTCCCACCCTAATTTCCTTCTTAAACGAAGCTACTCCAACTCATGTTGTGACAAGATAAAGCAGTCACGATGAAAAGAGCACTAGACTTATACACTCTACCACAACCCAGAAGTCCTAATGCTCTGGGCTGTGCCATTCCAAACACTCCTCCCTCCACTTGACCAATGGCTTCTTGCCAGTAAGGGTGAGTGTTGTCACAAGATGGCTGAAAGAGGGGAATGGAGCTTGGCATGAAAGGCCTGCTGGGATTTGAGGTCAGTGTAGAGAAACTCCTCCCGCCCAGCTCCAGCCAGCCCACCTGGGCTTATTGCTCACTACCAGTGAGCGGAAGCTGCAAGGACAGATGGCTTACACAGAAGTCTATTGTTCTTAGGTGAAGTGTGAGTGGCTGATGTTAGGTGTAGTCCTTTCCTTTAGGGAGATCTAATTACTTGATGAAGCGGTTGGTATTACGTACCTAGTAACTACTTGCTCTAGTTAAGGTCCCTTTTTGGGAAATGTTGACAGATGTTCTTGTTGGTGCCATGATGAGGTACATGGTTATACACTGACAGCCTACATATGGACATTTGTAAATGTGATTGTTAGGGTACATTTGGATGTTCAGTGCAGGTATACTGGTTCTCTGCATTAGTTACACATCTACAATACTTTGGGTACTGCTTCATTTCCAAAAAGGCATAATTACAAAACTTGGACAATTGTAGTTCAGTGTGGTAAGGTGTCATGGCTGGCTTGTAGCTGATGTTTGTGGGTCACTTACCAGACTCCAGTCCTTCTGGCATTCTGAAAAAGCTCTCCAGCGGCATGATGGCATACACCTTCTCCTTCCAGGCAGTAAACGGCACAGGTGGCACAGGAGGGCCACCACCAGTCCGCTGTGCGACCCAGTGGTTTCTGTTGACTATTCTTTTGACCCTCCTTCTGACATGGTACCACCTCTTCCTGACATCCTCCATTGTATGTGGGGTGTTGGCTACCGCGTTGGATGCATCATAATCAGCTCGAAAGTACAAGCTATGCATTTACTGAGTCCGATTCACCATAGAACAACCTTTCCGACTGACGCAGTCGGATAGTACTTATTTCCGACCGACGCAGTCGTGTCGGAGTCACCTCCGACTGACACAGTCAGAAATTTGCCTGGTTACATCATAATAAGCAGTTGGAAGGCTCGCGGTTGAGTCGGTCAGAATCTCACAGCGGCCATGTTGGTCGGACGGTTATTCTGACCAACATCATAATCAGACCCTTGATTTTAAACTCTCTCTGGTGCAGAGACAATGGCTTTTTTGGAAATGCTTCCAGCATTGTGCCATGAAAAGATTACATTCCTTTTTCTATGTTGGGAGAGGTTTAAGGCAACCTCTGGTAATCAAGTGCTCTATTAGTGATATGTTCAGGTCATTCCTTGAGTCCCAGTAGACCATAGCAGCACCTACCAGTAAGCCAATGTTAACTCAAAGTTTGGTAGATTTTTGCACCCACAGGTCAACCACTAGCAACTTGTGTGTATATTTCTCGATATGCAAAAAATATATAATGACTGAGTTGTCAGTCAGTGACCGATTGTTTGTATAGGATGTCCAGCGTGCAGCCAAATAGTGGAAGGATATGCGGGGGGCATGTAACTGCTTCATTCAACATGTACATATAACTTTCACATTTCAAATTGTGGTCTTATATTTCACCAAGGCACTTTCTTGATCACTCTCTCGATCTGTTGTAAGAGTGTCTTTTGTATCAGCCCTGGCATCATTCCCAGGACATAAATAAAGTGTGGTGCAACTACAATCTTGACAGTTTGAGCCCTGCCTCATAAAGATAGGGGGGCAGATTTACAAGGCCCTTGCGCCACTTTTGCGTCACTTTTAACATGGGAAAAGTGACGCAAAAGTGGCGCAAGGGGCTTGTAAATCTGCCTCAGGGTTCGCTGAGACCATTGTGAGTAGTCAAGTCAAGTTTAGCTGATTAGCAGAAAAATATTACCCTTGATTAAGTTCTCTAGTTCACTAGAAAGAAGGATGCTCCACCATTTGAGCTGTCTAGGCCATCACTTTATCTGGAAATCAGATATACTTCCCAAGGGAGTATGTAAAAACAGTGGCATTGCTTCACATTTACTCCAATTAATTGGCTATCCAGTAAAGCACAAAAAGTCTTCACTGACATCAGGGATGTCAATGATGATACTTGGTCAAACAATATCTTCAACATATTGATTAAAAGGGCATTAAGTGGTCCCACCTTGATGGGATACCTCTTATCAATCAATCAATCAACTCGGATTTGTAGAGCGTGGCTAATCAGCCATGAGGGTATCCAGGCGCTGGGTTCTTGCTGGGAACAGTCGAAGAACAGAAGGAAAAACAAGAAAAAAGCAATGCAAACAAGGGAAAACAAAGGAGGAAGCACTCAAAAATGGGGGGAAAAGCAAAGAGAAAGCAGTAAAAATGAGGGAAAAGCAAGTAGAACGCACTCAAAAACACAAGGAAAAAGCAAGAAGAAGACAGGAGCAAGAGCGATGCAGCAGCAGGAGAATAGCTGGTCCTGGGACCAACTCAATGGGGTCACTCTGCAGCTTCCATGAAGTAGGTCCTGGGAAGGAGGGAGCGGCACTGGAAGGCTGTGGGTGGGGCTAAGTGGGAGGCGGGAAAACGGGCAGCAGGCGGGAGTAGCAACAAGAGAAAAAACAGGGAAAAAGCACGGAGAAAGTGCTCAAATAAACGGGGGAAAGCAGTGAAAATGAGACAAAAGCAAGGAGAAGGCACTCAAGAAAACGGAGGAAAAAGAAAAGAGAAAGCAGTGAAAATGAGGGTAAAAGAAGGAGAATGCAATGAAAACGAGAGAAAAGCAAGGAGAAAGCACTCAAGTAACCAGGGAAAATGCAAGGAGAAGGCAGTGAAAATGAGGGAAAAGCAAAAGAAAGCACTAAAACACGGAGAATGAATCAATGAAAACACAGGAGCAAAATCGATGCAGCAGCATGGGGAGGGCTGTGCCTGGGACCGGCTCAATGGGGTTGTGCTGCGGCCTCCATGAACTAGGTCCTGGGAGGATGAACGGGTGCTGGGAGACGGTGGGTGGGGCTAGGTTTTGGAGCAGGAAAATGGACAGCAGGCGGGAGTGAAATGAGGGAAAAAACAGGGAAAAAACACGGAGAAAGCACTCAAATAAATGAGCGTAAGCAAGGAGAAAGCAGTGAAAATGAGAGAAAAGCAAGGAGAAGGCACTTAAACATGGGGATAAGCAAGAAGACTGGAACAAGAGCAATGCAGCAGCACGGGGAGGTCCGGGACCTGCTCAATGGGGTCACACTGCGGCCTCCTTTAAGAAGGTCCTTAAGGAGGGATGGGTGCTGGGAGGCAGTCGGAGGGGCTAGGCATGAGGTGGGAAAAAAAACGAGTGACAATGAGGGAAAAAACAAGGAGAAAGCAAGGAAAACGGAAAAAAGCACCGAGAAAGCACTAAAAAAAAAAAAAATTAAAAAGGAAGGAGAAAGCAGTGAAAATGAAGGGGGAGAAGAAAGCACTCAGGAAAATAGCAGGTTCATTCCAATGGATCCCTGGCAGCTACTTGAATTAGACATGGGGTCAGAGACCACTGCATTCAACATGTCCACAACTTGAGGTTTACAAGTATTGTAAAATTCCTCAGGGAATCTGTCTTCAGACAGAAATTTGCAAGTGTGTTAGTCTTAAAGCACCTATGTGATCTTATGCATGGTTATTTCACCATTCAGGTTGGGAGACACACCAATGGTAAAAACGTATCTATGTGCGTACCTATCTTCTGATATTTTTCCACTGCACTTACAGATCCATTTTAAAGCCGAATTCACTAGATTTCTTCAATGACAAACTACAGCTAGAGTTCAGACCTACTCAGGGGACTGTTTTTAGATGTTTAACTTATTCTGGGACTTTCTCCCTTTAATGGTATATTTAATAAACCTGTTCTTGCATGAATGACAAGACCTAGCTATTGGCAGACAAGCATATGGTTGTATTCATTTTTCACTTCAGGTGGAATAAGAATTGAATGATTAATGGGAGATGAAGTGGTCCCTTTAGAGATGCTTATTTGTATGCACACCTGAACCAGTAGGCGGCTAAGCCTTGGCAGTGGAGCTCGGGTCTTGTGTAATGCCAAAAGGAACTTGACTAGGAAATTTTGCGGCCTGTAGTTACTATTCTACACAACTCTGTAACTTCTCTTCACAAAAGTTATGGTCCGCCTTTTCCTCATTTGTCCAATGGTAACATCCACCTTGTTGGATGACGTCTGGCAGGTTGTATATGTAAGGAAAGCCAATTGGTCTGTGATAGACCCATCTTGGTCTACTTCTGCCTTAGAAATGCAACATGTGTTTCTGCAGAGTGCTAGTGAAAAAGGAAATGTTACAAACTTAGGGGCATATTATCAAGAACGACGTTAAAAATTATCGCCGGTTTAGCGGCAGAAAACTGCCGCTAAAGCGGCGATAATGGGCTTGATAATATGCCCTTGAGAGTTCCAATAGAAGCCCATGTTCTGGTGTCAACATGGACTTCTATTGGAATTCTCAAGGGCATATTATCAAGCCCATTATCGCCGCTTTAGCGGCAGTTTTCTGCCGCTAAACCGGCGATAATTTTTAACGTCGTTCTTGATAATATGCCCCTAAGTTCTGTATCATATGAAGAATATGGAACTCACTCCCGCCCGATATTAGAAGAATCCCTTCTCTGGCTCGCTTCAAAAAGGATGCCAAAACCTTCTGAATGGGCATATTCCTCGCCTAAACTGTGCCTCTACTTCACACAGAGTCCTTGCTCTAATTCCGCTCTAATGCATCCCCTGGAGTACACAGACACTATCCTCCCGGCACCTCCGGGCACCCCTACAAGGACCTGGGGATCTTCGTTTCTCGTTAAATGTAAATGTAATTTGTATTTTGTCCCTTTTTATCCCTTTGTATCCAGCCCCCCCCCCTCCAAGTCTTTGTATACTACTGCTTGATTCCTGTAAAGCGCTCTGATACCCTAACGGGTCAAGTTTGCGCTCTATAAAACTCAAAAATAAATAAATAAATAAATATGTGTCGCATGTGCAGAACCATGGCGGTTTTCACAGAAGGATGCACATGCTTCTGTGATGTCTTATGGGTGTGTGGTTAGTGTGCCCTTTTCATCCTGTGTCACCAGAATCCCCAGCTGGGTCTCCGTTGTAATTAGACAGTTTGCATTCTCCTGATGTCTTCTCCCCGTTCACAGCGGGGGTGCCTTCTCAGCTCTGCCTCTGTAGTGGGAGTTGAACATTTCAACATGGTGTCTCAGCGGGTGTAATGTGTGATGGAGTCCAATTATAATAATGGATCAGGGAGGCAATGGACTGCTCCAGTGCTTTGATTTCCTCCATCGGTGGAACTTCATCAGACTGGATTCTCTCATTAGGACTCACAGTCAACTTGCCTTGCCAGTTGCCTATTGAGTCTGAGTCAAGGGGACACAGCCATGGTGTTCTTCTTCTTTGTATATCGGAATGTGTGCACAAAAGGTATTGTTTGTCCTCTTGTGAACTGAATTACCATCTCATTTGTTTGGGCGGACACACGTCCTTAAGATAATGCTAATAATACATGAGAATGGTACATTATGCTGCGGCAGGTGGATATCTGTTTGTACCACGGAATGAAGACAAGCATCTTGCAGAACAAAACTATTAATATGTGCTTGTGTTCCCTACACAGGGGAGAAAAATGTATAGTTTTGCTCAGAGGGACGAATAATGTCCCATGGGCCTCATTTATGGGGAATTGGCATAGGGCAGTGCCACAAGGCTTCTTGCTGCGCTGCCCTACGCCAATGTGAAAGAGCAGGACTGCACCGTATTCATGAAATACAATGCAATCCTGTCCTTTGCCCCTGCACTGGCACACAATCTGCTGCCTAGTGCCAACATAGGGACCCTTGCACCATGGTGCAAGGGTGCCTCCATTGCAGGCAGGATTGTTTTTTTGCAGGAAGGGACATCTTCCTGCACAAAAACAATCCAGAGAGGCGTATTCCTCTTTCTATGCTATGAGAAGCAGGCCTGGTTTATGATGTCCACTAATGTAAGTGGGCACCTTGCACCAGTCCAGACAACCCTTATGGTGATTTAAGAGGTCTTAGGCAACCTTAGAAAGCTCTCTAAGTGATAGCTGTGGAGAGGAACCTTCAGGCTTAGTCCAGAAGGAGGGTAAGTACAATACAAGATTGGTCCCAGTAGAAAGTTATTCAGCAACAACACAACATTAAAAGAATGAAAAACATAATAGGACAACCACGTTGTTTGATTAGAGGTCCAATGTTGTTAAATCACACTGAACACTACATTGGCTTTTGTATAAATGATTGTATCAAAACAATGCCAGACGCAAGTGCCCCGAAAAGGGGGAAAAGAGCAGGGAGGGGGTGATATAGAGGGTTTGGTGATTTGAGTGAGGATAAGAGGGTATATAGAGAAGATATCATGCATATCACATGATTCATTACATGAGAAAAAGGCTCATCCTTAAGCCACATGAGTCAAAACAACATTCAAAAGATGCGTAGCCATGATTGAAAACAATATCACAGTGAAGAATCGCTGTTGAACAAACTGGCGAACAGTAAGAATGTCGACGTTTCGACCCCTAAAAGAAATAGGCTTCTTAATTCCTTACGGGGGGGTCTTTCTCAGGACAGAGGTGAAGGGGAGGACGGGGCACCATAGAGCATCCCTGACCGGGGATAGAGCTTGTTGGGCGCGGAGGCTCCAAAAGGCAGAGAACGAAAGTCAGGCACTTCAAAAGGATAGATGTCTAGTCCGTCCCTCCCAAAGACTGATCGGACTGAGCCAAACTAATTGGCTGGACCATTGAATTATATAAACCACAGTGAATTAATCTTCTGGATTCCTGGGGCACACGAGCCACGATCGATACTTAGAGAGTCGTCTACTTCTGCTGAGAGGGAGAAGGAGGGTAAAGCAGCTTGTTTTACCTGAATGCAATCTTAAAGTATAGATTAAGTGAAAAAGAACCACACAAAGTATTTATAAAAATATGTATTGATTGTATAATACTCTCTAACACATAGAAATATACCCTACCCGGAGATATGCACAATGCACACAATACTTCAGCAAAAAACACAGTAAATAGCACGAAATACACAGTGGCCCCAGGGGGGTACCAAACAATATACTAAGAAAGTGGTATAAGAACCATGACCCGGGTCAAGACAGGGTCGAGAGGATGTAGAAGTACTGGGACCCCAAGGAACCACCCAAGGTGAGTAGATAGGGACCCCACGGAGAGCGTGTGGGAACACAACGGTGTGCTCCGTACAACTCTACGTGTGAGTCACGGTTGGATTTTTAAAGATTAAGGACCCTTCCCAGTGGACCCTGAAGAAACACTGTGGAAGACAAAAGGATGAAGAGCCACCCCACCCCTGGATACCCTAGTACCCACGTTACCTACACCAGGGAAGCCGGGTGCATACGTGTGAAGTGGTGTCGGAATCTGGCGTGGAACCCAATGGAGGACTTCAGTAAAGTGCCGCTGCTGGAAGAGAAGAAAGTGTCCGGTGGAATCCAAAGATGGATTCTTGATGAGAGGTACCTGCAAGCAGAGGGTCCAGAGTCTATGTCACTCAGGAGTGACCAGAAGACTTGGAACACGAATGCCCTCCGATGTTGGGTGTTGCAGGATGGATGACGATGACCTTGACTCTGCAGCTGTGAGGACCAGGCAATGCTGAGGAGGATTAGGAGCCCTGCACAAGCTGTCCCACAAAGGATGCTGAGTGCTGAGGGGTTGTTGTCCGGTGGGAGCACCCACAAACCTTGGCAAAGGCAAGCAACGCAGGAATCAAAGAAGGAGCATAATCCAGGTGACTCACCAAAGGCAGTGGAGTCAGGGCAGTCCTGAGCAATCAGGGGACCCCAAGAGAAGCAAAGGTGATGCTCAGATGGACCCACAGGCCGGAGGCACTGGAGTCGACCTCAAGCAGCTCACCAAAAGATGCAAGCCACGATGCACACAATGTGGTGTGGCTGAAGATTCTAGTCACTGGAGATGCTCGAGGTTGGGGCTACTTGGAGCCTGAAGATCTTTTTGGAAAGAAATCAACAAGCCTTTGCAACTGCAAGTTGATCCAGTGCACAGGAGTTCGGTTATTGCAACCCCCATGAGAGACATTGGCCTCAAACTTGGTGAGAGGGCAGGGCAGGCCTCAGGAGCTGTGGAAAACCACCACCTGTGTTGTAGAGCCCACGGAGTCCGGAGGAGCTCAGGATCTGCAGACTGGTCGACTTAGTTGCAGTGCCTGCAAATGCAGGGGAGTGACTCCTTCACTCCAAGGGAGATTTCTTCAGGTGTCTTTGTTGCTTCACAGGCCTTGGAAGGTTCCTGTATGATGCATAGGAACAGACGATGCAGCAGACTGGAAGGAGACGAAGTCAGGCCCAAACGAAGTCCAGTGAAGTCCAGAGTGCCCAGACGGTAGAAGAGCAGTGGTGTCTAAACAAGTATGGCCTCAACTACTTCAGCAAAAGATACACAATTGATGGACGGAATGCAGAACAAATCAAAACATTCACCCCCAGTCAAGAGATCTGGGTTAAATCCATCATTCTTTTGCTCACCATGCCACCCCAGTTTGGACCTGGCCATATGCAAATCAGTCTTGACCCTGCATTTGTCACCCCGAGTGGGACGGGTATGCCCAGACGTGGGTCCCGTGCTCTCCATGCCACTGGAATCAAGCTATCCTGGCTGAAGAGGGGTGAAACCCCGAAACCGGTCCTAGGATGCTTGTTTCCAGTCCAGGGAGGACCTGGCTTGGCAGTTCGGGCTGGACTGTTCCCATGAGGCACAGGGTCAAGACTGATTTGCATATGGCTGGGTTCAAACTGGAATGGCATGGTGAGCAAAAAAACGATGGATTTAGGCCCAGATCTCTGTACTGGGGTGAATGTATGACATTGTTCTGCATTCTGTCCATCAACTGTTGTTTTTGCACTCAACTACTTCAGGGCCCAGACTACAGCAAAAGCCTCCCTCTCAATAGCTGACCAACTTTTCTCTCTAGGGGTCAACCTTCTGCTGATAAAAGCTACTGGTTGATCCTGGCCCTCTGCATTAAGTTGTGACAACACAGCTACCCCCAACTCAGATGCCTCTGTTTGGACAATGAATGGTTTAAAGTAGTCAGGACTCTGCAGATTGGGAGCAGTGCACAAGGTCTGTTAAGGTCATCAAATGCCTTTTGACAGCTATCTGTCCACTGAACATTCTTGGGCATTTTCTTAGATGTAAGATCATTCAAGGGAGTCACTATAGACCCATATCCTTTCACAAATCTTCTGTAATACCCAGTCAATTCTAAGAAAGCTCTGACCTGAGTCTGGGTAGTTGGAGCAACCCATTCCATTATGGTCTGGATCTTGCTCTGTAGTGGTTGAACTTGGCCTCCACCTACCAGATGGCCCAAGTATACAACCTTGCTCTGCCCTATCTGGCACTTGGTGCCTTGATAGTGAGGCCTGCCTTC
This sequence comes from Calotriton arnoldi, assembly GCA_963921515.1. Taxonomy (NCBI): domain Eukaryota; kingdom Metazoa; phylum Chordata; class Amphibia; order Caudata; family Salamandridae; genus Calotriton; species Calotriton arnoldi. The sequence goes on along the minus strand of CAWUFW010006808.1, from coordinate 62,562 downwards.
TGCAGAGCCTCCAAAACATTCTTCAGGTGGACCAGGTGATCCTCCCAGGTGGGGTTAAATACAGCTATATCATCTAGATATGCTGCACTATACGCTTTAAGGCCTGTGAGAACTTTATTCACCAATCTTTGGAATGTGGCAGGTGCATTCCTCAAGCCAAAGGGCATCACAATAAATTGATAATCCCACTAGGGGCTGAAAATGCTGTTTTTGGTTTGGCATCCTCAGCTAGTCTGATTTGACAATAGCCAGCAGTAAGGTCAAGTGTACTTAAGAACTTGGCTGAGGCCAAAGTGTCAATAAGTTCATCTACTCTAGGAATTGGGTGAGCATCAGTCCTAGTGACTGCATTGAGTCCCCTGTAGTCTACACAAAACCTGATCTCTCTTTTTCCACCCTTAGTGTGAGGTGTAGGTACTAGGACTACTGGGCTAGCCCAAGGCCTGTCTGAGGGCTCAATCACTCCCAACTCCAGCATCTTTTGGACCTCTGTCCTGATGCAAGCTCTGACATGGTCAGGCTGCCTGTACATTCTATTCTTAACAGGTAGACTCTCACCTGTGTCCACTTCATGGGTACACTAGATGGTTTGACTAGGAGTCAGAGAAAACTTGTGCCTGAATTGATTGAGGACCTTCCTGCAATCAATCTGCTGCTGATCAGTGAGGCTGCCTGCCAAGGCTACCAGCCACACACCCACCTCGAAGGAACTGGAGCAAGGTTACCGACGAGCAACTTAACTCCACCATCACCCGAGACAACCACACCTGGGCACCCGATGCAAATGACGCAAACAACGCAGCCAGAGAACTCCACACCTGGATCTTCAACTGCGCAGACGAGCTCGCCCCTCTAGGCAACCCCGACAGACAACGCCCCAGGAAAGCCGCCTGGTTCACCACCGCTCTCCAAGAAGCCAGACGCACCTGCAGATGCCTGGAGAAGAACTGGAGAAACACCAAGACAACCGAAAACCACACCACCTACAAGGACGCCTTGACGAACTACCATAACCAGATCGGAGCAACCAAGAGGAACTTCATCCACAACAAAATCCTGGCCAACTCCACCAACTCCAAGGAACTTTTCAGTGTCATTCAGGAATTCACCAACCCACGCAGCGAAGCCACAGACATCACACCATCCCAAGACCTCTGCGACAAGCTTGGAACCTATTTCCACCTCAAGATCTAAAACCTCTATGACAACTTCATCGACCATCCACCAGGTGCCACAGACGGCCCCCCGCCCCCCAGAAACACCAGCCAGCCCACCATCTCCAACTGGACACCGATCACGGCCGGAGACACCACCTCGACCATGAAAAGCATCCACTCGGGGGCCCCCACCGACCCCTGCCCCCCTCACATCTACCACAGAGCTGCGGCCGCCATCGCACCCGAACTACAACGCACCATCAACACCACCTTCAAAACAGGCACCTTCCCAGACGACTGGAAGCGCGCAGAAGTCAGACCCCTGCTCAAGAAGCCCACAGCTGACCCCACCGACATCAAGAACTATCGGCCCATCTCGCTCCTACCCTTCGCAGCCAAAGTTGCAGAGAAAACAGTCAACATGAAACTGACACGATTCATTAAAGAGAACGCCGTCCTCGACCCGTCCCAATCCGGATTCCGAAGCAACCACTGCACAGAGACTGCCCTACTCGCCGCCACAGACGACAACCGCACCCTCCTGGACCAAGGCCACTCCGCAGCCCTCATCCTACTCGACCGATCAACGGCCTTCGACACCGTCTCCCACCGCACACTAGTCACCAGACTACATGACGCAGGCATACAAGGAACAGCCCTGGACTGGATCCGATCATTCCTCACCGGAAGAAGCCAAAGGATCAGACTCCCACCCTTCCTCTCCGACCCCACAAAAATCACCTGCGGAGTCCCACAGGGTTCATCACTGAGCCCCACCCTCTTCAACATCTACATGGCCCCCCTCGCAGCCATCGTCCGACAACACAGCCTCAACATCATATCCTATGCCGACGACACCCAGCTCATCCTCTCCCTCACCAAAGACCCCATCACTGCCAAACTCAACTTCCAGAAAGGAATGCAAGACGTCGCAGTCTGGATGACCAACAGCTGCCTGAAGCTCAATGCCGAGAAGACAGAAGTCCTCGTCCTCGGTACCACCCCTTCTGCATGGGACAGCACCTGGTGGCCGACCGCCCTTGGAAGCCCACCTACCCCCTCAGACCACGCCAAGAACCTCGGCATCATACTCGACTCATCACTCACCATGAACCGACAGGTCAACGCCGTCACCTCCAGCTGCTTCAAAACCCTCCGCACCCTCCGCAAGACCTTCAAGTGGATCCCCCCTGAGTCAAGGAAGACAGTCACCCACGCACTCATCACCAGCAGACTCGACTATGGAAACGCACTCTACGCCGGCATCAACAAGTCCCTACTCCGCAAACTCCAAACAATACAGAACACCGCCGCCAGACTCGTCCTCGGCATCCCCCGACACGAACACATCAGCCAACACCTACGAAGTCTCCACTGGCTCCCCGTGGAGAAAAGAGTCACTTTCAAAATCCTCACTCACGCCTACAAATGCCTACACAACAACGGACCCAAATACCTCAACGACAGAATCAACTTCCACGTACCCAAACGAAACCTCCGATCTTCCAACCTCGCACTGGCCGAAACCCTGCGCATCCACAGAGCCAGAGCAGGCGGAAGATCCTTCTCTCACATTGCAGCCAAGACCTGGAACGAGCTACCGGCAGACATCAGACGCGCCCCCTCCCTGAACACCTTCAGGAAGACCCTCAAGACCTGGCTCTTCGGCTAAACAGATCTGCGGACCCACCCCCCCTCAGCGCCTTGAGACCCTCATGGGTGAGTAGCGCGCTTACAATTCCCTGATTGATTGATTGATTGAACGCTACTCTATCAACTGATCCATCATCAGGGTTTTGTGAGAGGAGATCAGAGAGAGGGTCACTCTCTTCCTCCTGTCCCTCATCAGTTGCCATGAGCAAGCCCATGCCAGCCCTGTCAACAAAAGGTTTTAGCTTGTTCACACGAAGTACCCTATGGTGACTTCTGGGAGTGTTAAGGTCCACCAAATAGGTGACCTCACCCTTTTGTTCAAGTATGGTGTGAGGTCCACTCCATTTGTCCTGGAGAGCTGCTGGGGCCACAGGCTCCAACACCCATACCTTCTGGCCTAGCTGGTAAACAGTCAGGACAGCCTTTTGGTCATGCCAAGCTTTCTGGAGTTCTTGGCTTGCCTCAAGGTTTTTGCTGGCCTTCTTCATGTACTCAGCCATGCGGGAGGGCAGATCAAGTACTTAGTCCACTATATCCTGTTTGGGAGGCTTGAGAAGTAACTCCCATCCCTCCTTCACCAAACACAAGGGACCCCTAGCTGGATGCCCAAACAGAAGTTCAAAAGTGCTGTAGCCAACCCCCTTCTGAGGGACCTCTCTGTAGACAAAGAGAAGGCAGGAAAGAAGGGCATCCCATTTTCGCCTAGGACATTCTGGGAGGCCCATGATCATACCCTTTAGGGTTTTGTTGAATCTTTCAACTAATCCATTACATTGAGGATGGTACAGTGTGGTGCATTTGTAGTTTACTCCACATTTTTTCCACATTGCAGTAATATAACTGGACATGAAGTTTGTACCTCTGTCAGTTAAAACCTCCTTAGGGAAGCCTACTCTTGAAAGAATTCCTAAGAGGGCCCCTTGCCACCACAGGAGCTGTAGTGGTCCTAAGGGGAATGGCTTATGGAAACCTAGTGGCATTGTTCACCACCACTAAAATATAGCTGTGCTTAGATGCTGTTGGAGGGTTCATGGGACCAATGATATCAATCCCAACCCTCTCAAATGGAACCCCAACCCCTGGAAGTGGAATTAAAGGGGCCTTTGTGGTGCCACCTAATTTGCCACTGGCTTGGCAGGTAACACAGGAGGGACAACACTCCTTTGTGTCCTCAGACATATGGGGCCAGTGAAAGTGAGGGACAAGCCTGTCCCAAGTCTTACTCTGCCCTAAGTGTTCCTGCCAGGGGAATGTCATGTGCTAGGGTGAGCAGGAAGCCCCTAAACTTCTGGGGTATAACCGACCTCCTGGTGGCACCAGGCTTGGGGTCTCTAACCTCTGAGTACAGAAGTCCTTCATCCCAGTAGATCCTATGGGACCCACTGATATTCCCAGCACCCTCAGCAGCAGCTTGCTGTCTGAGGGGTTCAAGAGAAGGGCAGGTCTGCTGCTCCAAACTCAAGTCTGCTCTGGAAGGGCCCCCTGCCCCCAAGAACTCAACCTGATCAGGTTTCAGTTCATCTGGGGCACTTCCTTTACAGAGGCTCTGATCATCTCCCTCAAGAGACTGATCCTCACTCTGAGTCTGGGGGGAAGGTACAGCCTTACCCTTCCTGCTCCTCTTCTTTGAAGGCACCTGGCCTAATATTCCAGGATCCAGGCCCTGTTCAGTTGAAAGTTGCTTTGCTTGTGACCTGGTCACAGCAAGCACAGTTGCAGAGATGCCCAACATTTCTGCATGAGTCCTTAGCTCTACTTCATCCCAGTCTGAAGTCTCCAAATCACTTCCCAACAAACAATCTACAGGGAGGTCTGAAGATACCACAACCTTTTTAGGCCTACTTACCCCTCCCCAGCTGAAATTAACAACTGTCAAGGAATGATCAGTCCTACCATTGCTAGCATTGGTCACTTGGTACATTTGTCCAAGTATGATCTGGTCAAGAGACACAAGATTTTCTGTCACCATAGTGACACTTGCACCTGTGTCCCTGTAGGCCATGGCCTCTTTTCTATTTATCAAAGGCTGTTGTCTGTACTTGCCCAGGTTACTGGGAATGACAAGTAAGGTGTCAAGATCTATGCCACCATCTCAGACCAACACAGTCTGAGCTGGAGTTCTGACTAAGTCAGAACCCATCTCAGAACCCAAGGTTAACCCTACTAATTCCTTGTTTCCTATACCACCACTTGTAACTGTGCTAGGGGGCGCAGTTGCCTAAGGGGCAGTGGTAGTAAGAGTGTTCTCCTTGGCTTTTGGACAATCAGCATCCTTTGTCCAATGCATTTTCACCTTACAAAAGTAACACCAAGGTTTCTTCTTGCCTTTTTGTTAGATTGCGACCCAGATGAAGTTTTTGGGGCCCTTGAGAAGACTCTTTCTTGTCTTTGCCCTTGTCCCCACCCTTATCCTGAGCTTTAGAAGCATCCTTCTTCTTCTGGTCACCACCACTGTTCTGGTTTTTCTGCTTAACCCTGGTTCTGACCCACTTATCTACCTTCTTTCGCAATTCTTGGGGAGAAGTCAGATCTGAGTCCACCAGGTACTGATGTAAAAGCTGGTTCTGACAATTATTTAGGATCTGCTCCCTCATAATCAAATTATACAGTCCTTGATAGTCATGCACTTTGCTGCCAAGTAACCAACATTCCAGAGCCTTAATGGCCCTATCCACAAAGTCTACCAAGTCCTGGGTCTGTGTTTTCAGGGTGTCTCTGAACTTAATTCTGTATTGCTCAGTGGTTAAGCCAAAGCCATCAATGAGAGCACATTTCAAAATGGAGTAATTATCAGCATCATCTTCTCTTACAGGGAGAAGTTTATCTCTACTTTTGTCAGCAAAGAGAGCCACAAGATAGCTGCCCACTGCTCTTGGGGGACCCTATGTACCTTACAGGCCCTCTCTAAAGCAGTTATCCATTTCTGGATGTCATCCCCAACATGGTAGGGAGGGACAATCATGTTCAGATTCCTATGTTCAAAGGAATGTTCTTTAACTCTAGGGACACTGTTGCTGCCACCACGAACTCTAGTACCAATTTCTTCCTAGCCCTCTGGACATCTAGGGACTCTCTGTCGAGGGCCAACTGCTCTTGCCTGAGCCAAAGCCTTGCTTTCTCAAGCTCAAGGAGCTGGTACTCCCTATCCAAAGAGTCCCCCCTTCTATTAGAAATGGAGGTCCCTGCTGACTGTCCAGAGGCATTGGATTCTGCAGAGGAGGATTTAGACCTCCTTGGTCTACTCTGCACCTTCCCAGGAGGATCAAAGAGGGCATCCTCTAAGCCACCTGTGTTCTCCTCTGGGAGGTCTGAATTATCCAGGTGGGAGATGTCAGGCTCCACCTGGTCAGGGTTAGATTCTAGGTCAAAGAGGGGCTCCCCTCCTGTCCTATCCTCATGCCCTGCCTCACTTACTCTTTCCTGTTTATCTGACCCTGTGGTTTCCCTGAGGTCATCTAACAGTACCACTTCTAGGAGGCGTTGAGTGTTGGCTCCTTTCCCTGTCTTCAACTTTCTAGAGGCACACAGGGCTTTCACTTCTTGGAACAAAAGTTCAATGTATCTAGTATTCTGAGAGCCACTGGCATCTCCTCTGGAAGACATACTAAGTGTGGTGTGGTGTTGCACCTACCTAACCTAGTGGGAAATAAACTCTCTGAGGTTGGAGAAAGGGTGTGCTAAACCCTTAACTACTGTTAGACCTGGCACCATTGGCGTGGGTCTCCCTTCCATCTTTCACTTTTGTCTCCTCTGTGTTTGCTGGTGTTAGATGCTCTGAGCACTGTGCCACTGCCATTCAGTGCTACAGCGCGAATGCTCCCTATTGTAAATTGCCTGTATGAATTGGTATTCCCATAATTGGCTCATTTGATTTACCTGTTAGTCCCTAGTATAGTGCACCGTGCGTGCCCAGGGCTGGTAGACCGAATGCTGCTGGTGGGCCTGCAGCGCTGATTGCGCCACCCACAGAAGCAGCTTGTAAAGTGTGTCTCAGACCTGCCATCGCAGAGTCTGTGCGCAGTCCAGAACTGCCATTTTTGACTGTGAAGTAAACCCACTTCCCAGTCCCTCAACCTTCCCTTGGCATCATGTAAGTCACCCCTATGGCAGGGTGCATTGTATGTGAAAGGTAGGACCTGCCTTAGTCTGTGTGGCATGTTCTGATAGTGAATTACACTCCATTTCGTTTTTCACTATTGCAAGGCTATCTGTTCCCTTAGGCCAGAATGGGCAGTTTGATTATTACATCCTATAATCCTAGCTGACCCAAGGAACATGTTTGGAAAGTCGAATTTAGTATGCCTGAGCTCAGAATATTAAAGTACATCTTTTAGTGAGGATTATTTTTATATTCTGTGTTTGAAAATACCACTTTTAGAAAGTAGGTATTTTCTTGCCTAAGCCTTCCAGTGTGCTCTGCTGTTATGTGTATTGGCTGTCTGGTCTTGGAGGGACAGGGCAGGCTGAGCCCGACCTGGATTGAATAGAGAGATCTGCAGTTGGAGTATGGGGTGGGGTGACCCTTTGATCTGAGCAGGGCTGTGCCTGGCAAGGTGAATGATGGCTCCACCTCCCACTGTGCATCTGATGGCAGACCCCCTCTTCCTCAAAGGCAGGATGCAGCCTTGTAAACAAAGTGCTCCAGGACCACACAGAACAAAGACCTGTGGGGTATAAATATCTTTGCCAAAACCCCTACACGGTGTGTTACTTCTGGATGTCAAGACGAACCTCTGTCCGTGTAACTAGAGGGAAATGACTTTGAAACTTTCATCCATCTTGCTGAAGCAACTACCCAAGGGCCTGATTTGAGCTTGCCTCCTGCTGAAGTCTCAGGGACATTAGACTTCACCCATCAGCCTTCTGAATTCCTATTGAGGGGGATTCTACTCTCAGGTGAGGCTTCTGTCGAGAATTCCAAAGCCTCTGGCTCTACTGCGGGGAACGCGGGCTGAGAATCACCGCTATCGCTATTGTGGGCCGCTGCAGCCGAGGAGCTGTTGCCGCTGAGAGCCCACATCTGTCTGTGCTACGAGAATCATCGCTATCGCTATTGTGGGCCGCTGCAGCTGAGGAGCTGTTGCCGCTGAGAGCCCGCAATTGCCTGTACTACAAGAATCATCGCTATCGCTATTGTGGGCCGCTGCAGCTGAGGAGCTGTTGCCGCTGAGAGCCCGCATTTGCCTGTACTACGAGAATCATCGCTATCGCTATTGTGGGCCGCTGCAGCTGAGGAGCTGTTGCCGCTGATTGCCCGCCTTTAATCACCGTCTCAGGATCATCGTGAGTGCACGCCGAGGACTGCTGCAGCTGGGAGCTGTGGCCACTGCGAGTCCGCCTGTCATCATCGCGGCTTCCTCCCAAAGCTGCGTGCCGTGCCCCTTTAAACCTCAGGTACATTGTGCATCACCGGGTCGCGTAGACCCCGGCCTCGAACTAAGGTCGTTTCACACGCTTTTGAGTGCTTGTATTGCCTTTTAAGTTAACCTATATTTACGTGCGTTGTGGCTTCCTGATCGCCTTTGAGCCCTGTGTTAAGCTTATATAAAGATACTCATTTTTTCTATAGCTACTTGTGTGGTGTCCCTTTGTGGTGTCTTCACTGCGTTATTGTGTATGGTCATAAATGCTTCACACACTGCCTCTGAGATAGGCCTGTCTGCTCGTGCTACGTTACCACAGGGTTGAGCCGGGGTTATCAAAGGGTGTAGCCCCCTTACTCTGACTTAGGAAGAAGGGTCCCTACTTGGACATTGGCGCCAGCCACTGCCAACTAGAGATCCCCATTTCTAACATTGGTGGTCAGCGGTGAGGATCAGGACTTGCATTTGTGATCCACATACACTAACTGGTGTACACTACTAGTGAGTGCAGACCTAAACGCAACCACATACGTTTTTGATCTTGTTCTATTTTTGATCGCAATTGCCAGTTATGTCTACAACGGGTAAGCCAACATCCAATGCTTCGGAGGATCTCACCTTTGAGGAAGAGAGGTTAGAAACCTACACTGCCAAACAGCTAAAGTCTTTTTGCAAGCAATTCACAGTCACTATTGCAGGTCTATCTAGGAAGGAGGAGTATCAGAATGCGCTAAAGGCCTGGTTGGAGGTGAGGGAGTCCCCCGGGAATGGGGGAGAGCCTGTGGACGGGGGAGAGAAAAGAGAATGCCAGAGGGCAGCAGGATGACGAAGTGGATTTAGTGGGAGGTAAAGCACTTTCCAGTCCAGGTACTAGTGTGTCCTCAAAGGGCCTGTCTCCAGAAGAGATGGAGGACAGGGAGAGAGATAGGAGGCATAGTTTGGAGATGGCCAAATTAGAAGGTCAGAAGGACCTAGAGAGTAAAAAGTTGGATATTGAGAATAACAGGTTGGCATTTGAACTTGAGAAAATGAAACTGGAGCATGAGAGAGTATTGAGGGAGCTGGAGATCAAGGCTAAGAGTTTAGAGATCTCCCCCTCTGGTGGCAGCATACCTTTAGTACCTACCGAGAGTAGAGTTTATATACCCAAGGATGTCATCAAGGATTTCCATAAGAGTGAGGATATTGGGCAATGGTTTGCCACCTACGAGATAGCAATGGTGTCCCACCGGGTCCCTGAGAAGTATTGGGGAACGGGGTTGTGGGGACGCTTTGTGAGTGATGGGAGGGATACCCTGTTGGATCTGCCTGAAGAGAGCAGGATGGTGTATGCCCATATGAAAGAGGTCTTGATGAAGCGATATAGTTTGACCACAGAAATGTACACGCAGAGATTTAGAACCTGTAAGAAGTTAGAGGGTACCACTTGGGTTGAATATGTGTCTTTTTTTGCAGAGCAATGGATCGCTGGGTAAAAGGTAGCAAGGTGGAAACTTTTGAACAACTGTATGATTTGTTTGCGTGGGAGCATTTAGCTGGTAACTGTTTTCCAGAGCTACGCCAGTACCTTATTGATAGCAAGCTAACTAACCCTAGGAAGCTTGCTGAGGAGGCGGACCGCTGGGTGAGCACCCGGGTTTGCAAGGGTCATGTGGGAGACTTCGCCAAAGGTGGGCAGGGTCCCCAGCAGAGAAGTGGGGGGGACAGGGGTAAACAGAGGGAGTTCCAGAGAGGGCCCCAAAGTAATTCCCAAGGGAACCCAGGAGTGGTGTCCCAGTCTCCTCCTGAGAAGAAGCCAGTGCCCCCGACAGGTAGGCCTGTTCATAGGGGGCCCCTTACTTGTTTTAAATGTGGTCAAGTGGGCCACCGGTATTATGATCCCCAGTGTCCCCAGAGGGACCTCAATGCACCACCCTTTGCACCAACCCGCCAGTTTGCTAGTGTAGCCCTGGGAGGGGAGGAGATGGGTGCCCAAGGTGGGTGGGATCCCGTAGAATTGACCCTTGTCTCACTAGGAGACTTTGAGAAGGTCCCTAACCCCACGCTGCCTGATAACACTAAGAAGTACAGGCAGTGGGTGACCATCAATGGCCATAGGGTGGAGGCTCTGAGGGACACCGGAGCGAGTGTGACTGCTGACAGCTCCCGGTTGGTGTCCCCAGAGCAGGTTGTCCCCCATGCATTCTGCCCAGTAGTGTCAGCAGACAACTCTGAGAGCCAGTGTGAGGTGGCTCACGTTCCCTTTGAGTGGGGGGGGGGTCTCAGGAACTCTTCAAGTAGCTGTGAGACCAGCCATGCCGGTAGACTGTCTGTTGGGCAACGATTTAGAGAATTCCCTGTGGGCTACGGTGGAGAGGAAATCGCACTTAGAAATGCTGGGTCTGCCTGAGTGGGCGTGCGCGACCACTCAGTCCATGGCAGCCAGTAAGGACATTCAGAAGGACCTGGAGCCTGAAAGTATGGCCCAGGCCCCTGCCTTAAAGAGAAGGGGTAGGAGGCGCGGGAAACCGGCCCCCATAGTTCCCACGGTCCAGGAGGGAGCAGACCTTGAGGGGGATGCCCTGGAGCCTACAGGGGAACAAGTAGCCAAACTGGGGGACCTGCCTGGGCTGACCCATTGGCAGCAGGAAGGAGGGCCCACCAGGGAGGAATTTTGTGAACAGCAGAGAACGTGCCCTTCTCTTGAGGGGCTGCGGCGATAGGCTGCAGCCCAGGCAGCAGGTGATCAGTCAGGGTCACATCTGATCTATAGGGAGAATGACCTCCTTTACAGCGAGCCTAAGGTTGCTGAGCCTGGGTCAGCCCGTGTGCTGGTGGTACCCCAGTGCTTCAGAGCTTTCCTACTGGGGTTGGCTCATGATGTGCCATTGGCAGGACATCTGGGGCAGACCAAGACCTTCAAGAGGCTGGTTACCCACTTTTACTGGTCCCAGATGCGCAGGAGCTCGGATGCTCACTGCAGGACATGTGAAACTTGCCAGGCAAGTGGGAAGAGTGAGGGGAAGATCAAAGCCCCACTCCAGCCCTTTCCAGTTGTCAGTACCCCATTCGAGCGAGTGGGCATTGAAATTGTGGGGCCTCTGGACCCCAAGACAGCCATGGGCAACAGGTTCATCCTGGTCTTGGTGGACCATGCCACCCGGTACCCTGAAGCCATCCCACTCCGGACAGTGACGGCCCCCGTGGTGGGACGTGCACTGATGGGGATTTTCTCCCGTGTGGGGTTCCCCAGAGAGGTGGTGTCTGATAGGGGTACTAACTTCATTTCAAAATATATGAAGTCTCTGTGGGAGGAGTGTGGGGTAACTTATAAGTTTACCACCCCTTACCACCCCCAAGGTAATGGGCTGGTTGAGAGATTCAACCGGACCCTCAAATGCATGATTATGGGCCTAGAGGAGTCCATGAGGCGTAAGTGGGACGTCCTCTTGCCATGCCTGTTGTTTGCTTACCGTGAGGTGCCACATAAGTCCCTAGGGTTCAGCCCCTTTGAACTACTCTATGGTCACCCGGTAAGAGGGCCTCTGAGTCTGGTCAAGGAAGGCTGGGAGCAATCTCCCAGGAAACCTCCACAGGATGTGTTTAGTTACATGCTGGCCTTCAGGAACCAGACTCGGCATTTCGGAAAGCTTGCTGAGGCAAATCTGGAAGCCAGCCAGGAAGAGATGAAATGTTGGCACGATCAGAATGCCACTCTGATTGAGTTTCAGCCTGGTCAAAAGGTTTGGGTCATGGCCCCAGTGGAGCCCTGTGTGCTCCAAGATAAGTGGACCTGACCATTTGAGGTGGTAGAGCACAAGAGTCCTGTTACCTACTTGGTGGACTTGCGGTCTCCCCGGAACCCCTTGCGGGTCCTGCATGTCAACCGCCTGAAGCCCCACTTTGAGAGGTCCGAAGTGGGCATGCTCCTGGCCACAGATGCTGGGATGGAGGAGTAGAGTGAGCCTCTTCCTGACCTCCTGTGTGCAAAGGAGCAAGATGGGTCAGTGGAGCGTGTGGTCCTCTCCCCCACACTGACCCCTGAGCAGCAGAGTGATTGTCGCCAACTGTTGGGACAATTCAGTGATCTGTTCTCCCTGGTGCCTAGTGTCACTGATTGGTGTGTCCATGAAGTGGACACTGGGGAAGGTCCTCCTCTTAAGCACAAGGCTTACCGAGTGACTGACCGGGTTAGGGCATACATTAAGGAGGAGGTTTCCAAAATGTTTGCTTTAGGGGTGATTGAGTCCTCTAGCAGCCCTTGGTCCAGCCCAGTGGTCTTGGTACCAAAAGCTGCAGCGCCTGGTGCCACCCCAGAACTTCGGTTCTGCGTGGACTACCGAGGTCTCAATTCAGTCACAAAGACTGACGCGCACCCCATCCCAAGAGCTGATGAGCTCATAGATCGGCTAGGGGCTGCACGGTACCTCAGCACGTTTGATTTGACGTCTGGGTATTGGCAGATCGCCTTGTCTGATGGGGCAAAGGAGAGGTCAGCATTCTCCACACCGGCTGGGCACTACCAGTTCAGGGTGATGCCCTTTGGGATGAAGAATGCCCCTGCCACCTTTCAGAGGTTGGTCAACAGGGTGTTGGTTGGGCTGTAGGATTTCAGTGCCGCCTACCTGGATGACATTGCAGTGTTTAGTTCCTCATGGGAGGACCACATGCGCCACCTCTGGGAAGTGTTGATGGCACTGCGAAGGGCAGGCCTCACAATCAAGGCAAGTAAGTGCCAGATTGGGCAGGGTTCTGTAGTGTACTTGGAACACCAGGTTGGGAGTGGCCAGGTGGCGCCCCTACAGCCCAAGATTAAAACCATCCTGGCTTGGGAACCCCCAAAGACCCAGACACAGGTGAGAGCCTTTTTAGGACTCACGGGTTATTACAAGAGGTTTGTCAAGGGTATGGCAACATTGTTGCACCTTGACTGAGCTGACTTCTAAGAAGCAGCCAAAGATTGTGAACTGGACTGACACCTGTCAGGAAGCTTTTGACGCCCTGAAGACTGCCATGTGCACAGCGCCTGTACTTCAGGCGCCCAACTTTTCAAAAGAATTTGTTGTCCAGACAGACGCTTCAGAGCATGGTGTGGGGGCTGTTCTGTCACAGATTAATGAGAGGGGCCTAGACCAACCGGTAGCCTTCATTAGTAGGAGGTTACTCCCACGGGAACAGAGGTGGAGTGCAATTGAGCGTGAGGCATCTGCTGTGGTCTGGGCACTGAAGAAGCTGAGGCCATACCTGTTTGGGACTCACTTCCGAGTTCAGACGGACCACAGGCCCCTCCGATGGTTGATGCAGATGAGGGTGAGAATCCAAAGTTGTTGAGGTGGTCTATTTCCCTACAGGGGATGGACTTTACGGTGGAACACCGCCCGGGTACAGAACACGCCAATGCTGATGGTCTGTCCAGATTTTTCTGCCTTAGTGATGAGAACCCCCAAGTGGGTGGGTAGTTCTCCCCACATTTCAGCTGGAGGGGACACGTGTTAGACCTGGCACCATTGGCGTGGGTCTCCCTTCCATCTTTCACTTTTGTCTCCTCTGTGTTTGCTGGTGTTAGATGCTCTGGGCGCTGTGCCACTGCCATTCAGTGCTACAGCGCGAATGCTCCCTATTGTAAATTGCCTGTATGAATTGGTATTCCCATAATTGGCTCATTTGATTTACCTGTTAGTCCCTAGTATAGTGCACCGTGCGTGCCCAGGGCTGGTAGACCGAATGCTGCTGGTGGGCCTGCAGGGCTGATTGCGCCACCCACAGAAGCAGCTTGTAAAGTGTGTCTCAGACCTGCCATCGCAGAGTCTGTGCGCAGTCCAGAACTGCCATTTTTGACTGTGAAGTAAACCCACTTCCCAGTCCCTCAACTTTCCCTTGGCATCATGTAAGTCACCCCTATGGCAGGGTGCATTGTATGTGAAAGGTAGGACCTGCCTTGGTCTGTGTGGCATGTCCTGATCGAATTACACTCCATTTCGTTTTTCACTATTGCAAGGCTATCTGTTCCCTTATGCCAGAATGGGCAGTTTGATTATTACATTCTATAATCCTAGCTGACCCAAGGAACATGTTTGGAAAGTCGAATTTAGTATGCCTGAGCTCAGAATATTAAAGTACATCTTTTAGTGAGGATTATTTTTATATTCTGTGTTTGAAAATACCACTTTTAGAAAGTAGGTATTTTCTTGCCTAATCCTTCCAGTGTGCTCTGCTGTTATGTGTATTGGCTATCTGGTCTTGGAGGGACAGGGCAGGCTGAGCCCGACCTAGATTGAATAGAGAGATCTGCAGTTGGAGTATGGGGAGGGGTGACCCTTTGATCTGAGCAGGGCTGTGCCTGGCAAGGTGAATGATGGCCCCACCTCTCACTGTGCGTCTGATGGCAGACCCCCTCTTCCTCAAAGGCAGGATGCAGCCTTGTAAACAAAGTGCTCAAGGACCACACCGAACTGGTTCTGGCTGAGTTCAGTGACTTGTGACTTTTGAGAACAAAGACCTGTGAGGTATAAATATCTGTGCCAAAACCCCTACACGGTGTGTTACTTCTGGATGTCTGTCCATGTAACTAGAGGGAAAGGACTTTGAAACTTTCATCCATCTTGCTGAAGCAACTACCCAAGGGCCTGATTTGAGCTTGCCTCCTGCTGAAGTCTCAGGGACATTAGACTTCACCCATCAGCCTTCTGAATTCCTATTGAGGGGAATTCTACTCGCAGGTGAGGCTTCTGTCGAGAATTCCAAAGCCTCTGGGTCTACTGCGGGGAACGCGGGCTGAGAATCATCGCTATCGCTATTGTGGGCCGCTGCAGCCGAGGAGCTGTTGCCGCTGAGAGCCCGCATCTGTCTGTGCTACGAGTATCATCGCTATCGCTATTGTGGGCCGCTGCAGCTGAGGAGCTGTTGCCTCTGAGAGCCCGCATTTGCCTGTACTACGAGAATCATCGCTATCGCTATTGTGGGCTGCTGCAGCTGAGGAGCTGTTGCCGCTGAGAGCCCGCCTTTAATCACCGTCTCAGGATCATCGTGAGTGCACGCCGCGGACCGCTGCAGCTGGGAGCTGTGGCCACTGCGAGTCCGCCTGTCATCATCGCGGCTTCCTCCCGAAGCTGCGTGCCGTGCCCCTTTAAACCTCAGGTACATTGTGCATCACCGGGTCGTGTAGACCCCGGCCTCGAATTAAGGTCGTTTCACATGCTTTTGAGTGTTTGTATTGCCTTTTAAGTGAACCTATATTTACGTGCGTTGTGGTTTCTTGATCGTCTTTGAGCCCTGTGTTAAGCTTATATAAAGATACTCACTTTTTCTATAGCTACTTGTGTGGTGTCCCTTTGTGGTGTCTTCACTGCGTTATTGTGTATGGTCATAAATGCTTCACACACTGCCTCTGAGATAGGCCTGTCTGCTCGTGCTACGCTACCACAGGGTTGAGCAGGGGTTATCAAAGGGTGTAGCCCCCTTACTCTGACTTAGGAAGAAGGGTCCCTACTTGGACATTGGCGCCAGCCACTGCCAACTAGAGATCCCCATTTCTAACAACTACCCAACCCTAAGCTTAGTAGAACTTACTTATTCTAAGCTTGTATTATTTGCACCTAATATTAGTGATGGTATTTCAATTAATCAAAACAAATATTTATCTGGCAAAACAATGCAGGCTTGAATCCCACCACTGCCACCAATGTGAGAAGCTGGCCCGGTATATGATGTCCACTAATGTAAGTGGGCACCTTGCTCCAGTCCACACAACCCTTATGGTGATTTAAAAGGTCTTAGACAACCTTAGAAAGCTCTCTAAGTGGTAGCTGTGGAGAGCAGCCTTCAGGCTTAGTCTAGAAGCAGTGTTAAGCAGTTTGTTTTACCAGAATGCAATCTTATAGTATAGATTAAGTGAAAAAGAACCACACAAAGTATTTATAAAAATATGTATTTATTATATAATAGTCTCTAACACATAGAAATATCTCCTACCCGGAGATATGCACAATGCAAACAATACTTCAGCAAAGAAAAACAGTAAATAGCACAAAATACACAGTGGCCCCAGGGGGGAACCAAACCATATACTAAGAAAGTGGTGTAAGAACCACGACTTGGGTCAAGACAGGGTCGAGATTAAGGAGAAGTGCTGGGACCCCAAGGAACCACCCAAGGTGAGTAGATAGGGACCCCATGGAGAGCGTGTGCAGTGTGGGAACCCAACTGCATGCTGCGTACAACTCTATTTTAAGTCATATTTGGATTTTTAAAGATTAAGGACCCTTCCCCGTGGACCCTGAAGAAACCCTGTGAAAGACCGAAGTTTGGTGAGCTACCCCACCCATGGATACCCTAGTACCCACGTTACCTACACCAGGGAAGCCGGGTGCATACTTGTGAAGTGGTGTCGGAAAACGCTGTGGAACCCAATGGAGGACTTCAGGAAAGTGCCGCTGCTGAAGAAGGAGAAAGTGTCCAGTGGAATCCAAAGGTGGATTCTAGATGAGAGGTACCTGCAAGCAGAGGGGACAGAGTCTATGTCACTCGGGAGTGACCAATAGACTTGGAAGACGAATGCCCTCCAATTTCAGGTGTTGCAGGATGGATGACAATGACATTGACTGCAGCTGTGAAGACCAGGTGATGCTGAGGAGGACTAAGAGCCATGCACAAGCTGTCCCACGAAGGATGTCGAGTGCTGAGGAGTCGGTGTCTGGCAGGAGCACCAACAAGCCTTGGCAAAGGCAAGCAATGCAGGAATCGAAGAAGGAGCAACGTCGGGACTAGTAAGGTACAGGGGACTCACCAAAGGCAGTGTAGTCAGGGCAGGCCCGAGCAATCAGAGGAGCCCAAGAGAAGCAAAGGTGACCCTCAAATGGACCCACAGGCCGGAGGCACTGGAGTCACAAGAGGACCTCAAGCAGCTCACCAAAAGATGCAAGCCACGATGCACATGATGTGGTGAGGCTGAAGATTCTGGTTGCTGGAGATGCTCAAAGTTGGGGCACCCTGGATCCCGAAGATCTTCTTCTAAAGACATCAACAAGCCTTTGCAGCTGCAAGTCGACATGTTGCACAGGGGTTCAGTTATTGCAACCCCCGTGAAGGATACTGGCCTCAAACTTAGTGAGAGGGCAGGGCAGGCCTCTGGAGCTGTGGAAAACAACTACCTGTGTTGCAGAGCCCATGGAGTCTGGAGGAGCTCAGGATCTGCAGACTGGTCAACTTAGTTACGGTGCCTGCGACTGCAGGGGAGTGACTCCTTCCCTCCAAGGGACATTTCTTCAGGTGTCTTTGATGGTTCACAGGCCTTGGAAGGTTCCTGTATGATGCACAGGCACAGATAATGCAGCAGACTGGAAGGGAGATAAAGTCAGGTCCAAACGAAGTCCAGCGAAGTCCAGAGTGCCCAGACGGTAGAAGAGCAGTGGTGTCTGATCTGAATCTTATCCCATGATGAATCTATGGACCTATGTGTTTATGTTTATGTTTAGACATTTGTAGAGCGCGTGGCTGCCCGAGGGATTCCCAGCGCTAAAGACCTACACCCAGGTAAGCCTTTAAGTACCCTAGGGAAGGGGTTGGGAAGATTCAGGGGACCTACCAAGGGAGGGTCTGGACAGGGGGGAGATTGCTCCCATGTCCTTTGTCCGGTTTCGTGCCAGAACGGGAGCCAATGGCTCCCAGAACTGGTTTGAACTTGACTATGGACAGGAACACCAAGGGGCATATTATCAAGGCGGCGCTATGAAATTATCGCCGCTTTTGCGTCCGTTTTCGGGCAAAAAGCGGCGATAATTTCATCGCCTTATCAGCAAAGACAAGCTATTGTGTGTTTTTCTGACTTAGCGCCCGTTTCCAGCACGCCTAACTTTGCATCGCTAATGAGATGCAAAGTAGGCGTGGCTGTGAAACCAACCAGGGAAAATATCACGAAGGCAGCTTCGCGATATTAACAAGGAAGGGTAGCGATTTTTTTAATTGCGTTAAGTATGCCTTAACGCAGGAATTTAACGTCTGTTGAATTCCTGACTAAGGCATACTTAACATGGGGGGTGGATTCTGTGGCTAAGACCACAGGCCCTATCATCTAGGATATCGCTGTTTTCCACCATGGAAAACAGCGATATCCACACTATCTCTGGAATTTTTATCGCCTCGGCGATGCGCGTTGTTGATA
The DNA here is from genome assembly GCA_963921515.1 of Calotriton arnoldi. Classification (NCBI taxonomy): domain Eukaryota; kingdom Metazoa; phylum Chordata; class Amphibia; order Caudata; family Salamandridae; genus Calotriton; species Calotriton arnoldi. The sequence goes on along the minus strand of CAWUFW010006808.1, from coordinate 44,251 downwards.
ACGCGCTAACCGGGCGATAAATTACAGAGATAGCCGGCGATAAATATGCAAGCGCTTTGCGATATTTATCGCCGGCCCTTGTTAATATGCCCCCAAATGTTCTCCTCATGCAGACTGAGTGGTGCTGGCAAGCGCACCCACCCCATCCCAATACACTAAATCCTGTCTGGGAGTTGGTCACACCTCCCTGTGACAGGATGCCTATTGTCCTACCTTCCTCTGCTTGAGCTTGGCTCAGCAGCAGGTGGGCAGAATCGTGTCTCTGGTCAGCAGCAACCATTTTGTGCTGTCCAGGTCAAGAAGGCTGGTACAGGGAACACTGAGAGCCTAACGGAGGGCTCTTTTAGTGCTTGGAATCATACCTCCCACACCGTTTATGGTGTTGGGGTTTGATTCCAACATGTTTGATACCAAACATGATACGATTAGTTGCAGCCGTTTTCGAGTTGGTCATCGGGTAATTACGCGGTGCCCCTCTATATAGATTATGGCTGCTTCACTGACAACCTGGGAGAATGGACTCCATAGGCTGCTGGGGTGTCCTGCTCATGCAGGGGCACCCTCTCACTTAGAACCAAGCACCCTACCTTCAGGATTGCAAAGGCCTGCTATAGGGGTGACTTATAGGTTTTAAGTGCAGTGACCCTAGATATAGGAAACCTATATCTTTAGTAAGTGGTGCTAGCACCAGCTTACACAGGCTGCAATGGCAGGCCTGTAGTTCTATTTTGAATGGTCTCTCATGGGTGGCATAATACATGCTTCAGCCCATGGAAGAACTCTGGGGTACCTATGCCCTACACACCTTAGTACCCTATACTAGGGACTTACATGGGTACCTCAGTTTCCAATATGGGATGTACTTAAGCACTGAACACAACAGTTTAGGGAGAAAGCAGATAGACTGGGGTCCTGATTAGCAGGATCCCAGTCAGACTAGTCAAAAACAGCTTAGCACCAGGCAAAACGTGGGGGTAAACATAGAAGCAGATCCTACTTTCCTACATATGTGTACTGAAGCATGTAGCACACATGGAAAGAGGAAAAAAATTTGGAGAAATAAAGTTATTTCTCCTTGATACACCTCATCTGGGGAAGCGTAAGGTCTTGGCGATGCCCAAGGTTTATGTTATTAAGTAAATCTGGGGCAGCGTCAAAATCCATGCATGGCGCGTAGGAAAACTCACTGCAATGCCCATAGAATGCCTCCCTAGCACAGAGTAAGGCAAGGCAGCAACTTGCACTGCTCTATCATACTCCATATCTATGAGGCCATGCAAAACCATGCAGAGTGGTTTTGCGTCGCCTCATAGACTTGATTGAGAGGCTTGCGATGCTGGAGCATCAAAAAAAGTGACGCAACGGCGGTGCAGGCTGCTTGTAAATAAGGCCCCATGTGTCAAAAAAATTATGGTTCTCCATCATGTCACGTTAAACAAATCCATCGGAAGCATTGGTCCAATCGAGTGCAGGATCAATGACCAAGTTCCAGAGTTCCCAGATGTAGGGAAATGCCTCTTTCAAGATGCTTAGCCCCCACTTTTTGCCTGATGTGATTTTGAATTGAAAGTGCACTGTGTCCCTGCCAACCAGGTCCTCAGTGCCAGATCTCTTTCCTAAAACTGTACAACAATTGGCACATCTTGAGCAACCCCTGTAGGTCCCTAGTAAGTGGTATCCTTGGTACCTAGGGCATGGGGACAGAAGAGAGTCCACTAGGGTAGCAGCACAATTTGTGCCACCCTAGAGACCCCTCACCAAAGCTATGCAGGCTGCCTTTGCAGGCTGTGTGTCTTGGTGCAGAGAAAACTGAAGAGTCAACATGGTGTACAGCCCTGTGTGCCATGCCTCCCAGTGCCGCATGAGATATAGGTAAATTACCCCTAGAGCAGAACTTAGAATCCCTAAGGCAGGGTGCACTATATCCCATATCCCATGTGTGGACATACCTGCATGAGCAGATATGACCCTCAATATCAAGTACATTCTTGGATATTGTAAGTGCCCAGGGAAGCCATAGAGAGTACATGACCTGGATACTCATCATTACGAGTTCCCTAGCTTCATGATGGCTTCACTGTACTCCAAGATGTTTGGTACCAAACATCTTGTCGTAATGAATCCTCACTGATGGCAGTGTAGGATTTATTAATGAATGCCCCCAGGAGACCCATTAAAGGGTACCCTGAAAAGCTACCAGCACTGGTGTGGTCTCTGAATGCACCTCAGCCAGTCTGTCATGAGCAGACATGTTTCTGACCCCATGGGGTGAGGACCACTGCTCTCACGAGGCCAGAAACAAAGCTTGCTCTGGGTGGAGGTGATAACACCTTCCCCCAAGCAGGAACTGCATTGCAGGGCAGGAAACTTCAAAGGCCATGCCGCCTTTGAAGTCTGGCCCTGGCCATCTGCTGTTAGAAGATGTCCTGCTTCACGTTTCGTGAGTGGAATGAATGAATTTGATTTATAAAGCGCAAACTCTTGCCCCAGGACGTCTTGGCGCTGTAGAAATGTATATAGACTGGTGGAAACATTTGTAAGATTAGATGGTGTGCCCACTCCTAGCCAGCACCACCTCAGGTGGGGCAGCTGAAGTGAACCCCCCCCCAATCAGTTTCCTCCATCTTGCTTTGGAGGAAAATAGGGTTAGGGTTGTGTCTCCTCCCACTGGAGGTAGACACAAACAGGATGTAGACACCCTAAAGATAGGCAGTCAATTGGCCACTACCTGTCACTCCCTTTAACGCCCCTAAATACAGTATTTAGTTTGCTTCCCGAGACCCTGACTTCATATTAGACAGACATACAGAAGAAAAAGTAGAAGACAAAGTGCTGACTCAAAGACTAAAGCCCTGCTGCAGAGAATTGGTGCCAAACCCTGCCTGCTGCCTGAAGGGCTCAACAATCATGGCCTGCTGTCTTGACTTGAACCTGTGAGGACTCCAAGAACCCCGGAGCCCCTCCAGCCTTCACCAAATTGCCAAGAAACTCCCTTGGAGTAGAGGAACTTCTACCCTGCTGTCCACACGCACCGATTCCAAGAAGTCCAGTTTGTCGACATGCTGCTCCATGGTGACTCTGAAGCAGCACCCACACCAAACATGGCACACCAGCTACTTCAGACCAAATCTGTCTCCTCGCCAAGCTTGGAGACACCAGGGTCCACCAGCCGTGTTACAGTAATACCTGCGGTACCAGAATCCCAACTGCTCAAAGCGAGATAAAGAATCCAATCCGGACTCCAACTACCCAAGAAGCAAGCAGCCGTAGAGGGCCAACTCACTGAGTGGCCCTGCTGTCCTGAAATCACGTCTCCAACTGCCTGCCCCTGACCGCGAAGACATCTTGACTCATGCCGCCCTGCTGAACAAACTGCTCTGCACCCGGCCCCACCAAACCTGATAATGATGAACCAGCTGTGCTCTCATTCTCCTGAGACCCTTGCGACCTGCTCCCTTGAGTGGGACTCCTCTGACTTATCTTTAAGTCCCCCTGTGCAGTGTGTTTTCAAGTGGCCACCTTCCCCATAGAGCATCAGGTACCCACAATCTCATCACCTCGCTCCCAAACAAGTCCGGGTTGCTCCCGAGAACCAGCTGGTAGGAAACTGGTTCTGACCGTGCCGCAAACCTAAATCCTAAAGAAGAGGCTTGCAAGCCAACTGTACGAATTTTTATGCATTTTTCTTTTTCGTCCTTTCAACTTCAATGGTGCGTAATTGCGCACAAAAGTATTTCTTTTGCAAACTTTGAAAATTGCTAACATAAAAAGTTTGCAATGTAGAATGAAGTTCTTGGTCTCAAAAATTACTTAAAAATTGGTGTTATTTTTAAAAATTGGTCTCTGATTCATTCTTGAGTGTGTGTCTCATGTATTGCCTCTGTGAGTATAACAAATACATAGCACTACCATCTGATAAGTCGAATTGCTCACCCACACTACCACAAATAGAGCGTTAGTATAATCTAATTTTGCCTCTATACATCAATAAGATACGTTAAACCCAGTATTAACGTGTGCACTGGTTTCTAAATCGTCATGAAACTATACTTACCCTCTAGCTCATTTCACATGTGGAGAGGTTTGGGTGTTTTCAGTGCACATTTTCTGAATGGAGTGTAAATTTAGCGATGTACCTAGAGCTTTTAAGGGACAACTGGGGGGCTCGTCATGTGTTGTAAGGGCTGGTTGCCTCCTCTAGTAGAGGGTCTTCTATGTATAGGGAATCAGTGTCTTACTGCCAGGAGGATTAGTAATTAAGAAAAGTCAGCAAAATCAACAAAAAGAAAAAACTTTAGTAGTGGGCTTTCACTGCTCCCCTGTCCAACTATCGGGTAATTTGCCATTCAGTCAGAAGTTTTGAGACTGGGGACAGGTTTGTCAGCAAAAATTCACTGTGGAGTAGGGCAATATACAAGTTGTGGTGTTTCAGCTAGGTAACATGCAGTTAGTAAATGTCCTAACTAATAAACAAGAAAGCCAAGAGATATATTATGTTATAGCATGATTAACAAGTCATTGGAACTTAGTTGTTATGTTGAGCAGGTCAACAGTGAATAAAAACATATGGTCCAAGCTAGGTCTGAGTAAAACAATTAAAAAACACCTTCAACCTAAATGTGAAGAAGCCATTTTATTTATCTAAAAGAGTGCTATGAAGGAAGCTACTATAAATATCCTAAAGAGGGTAAACCTCCATACCCTCTAGTTCTGGGGTTGGTCTTTCAGTGGTGACCTTGTCTTGGCACAGTGCCTCCACTGCTCTATTCAGACCCTCTTGATCTGATCTTCAGTGGTGGGACCCATGCCCTGGGGCCTGGTGTCTGCCTGTGCATATTATCCTACAATGTATCTCAGTCTTGTCCGTGCCAACTGGATCACTATCTTCCACAAGTAGAGGCAGGGCAGGATCCAGACAGTCTCTGAGGTCTTCTGGTTCCCTATATTCTGTGGTTTTGACTTGAGATAAAGACCCACCAGGTAGAGTCCCATTAGTGAGGCATTAGTTTTGTCTGTGGTGTGCGTGAGGCAGTTGGTTTTCATCCATCTGGTGACTTTGGTCACTCATGGAGAAATTGATCTGGGTGTAATGTTGGACAGGGAGTGCATGAGCCGGGTGTCGTTAGCATAGTGCATGACATTGATTCTGTGGGCAAGGATGATGCTGGCAATTTGGGGTCATGCAGATGTTGAACAAGATGGAGCTGAGTGAGAATTCTGCAGATTAAATTGATGCTGCCTTAAATTAAGGGGGCCAGGCTGACTGACTTGGTCTGTTCTCTTTCTACCTTTCTTTCTTTCATTCTTGCTTTCTTTCTTGCAAGAGACTTGCCTTTTAATGCCCGACTGACTGATGTTTCAGTTCTCTGTTAGCAAAGACATTTGATTTTGCTAAATTTACTTATACAACATGGTCATTTATAGGGGTTTCAGCCAGACTTCATTTATGAGTCTGTGGTTGGTGTTCCCATGTTCGTTCCACCCATACCAGCATGCATTAAGGGGCAAAGCATCAGCCCTCTTCAGCCACTGGCTGATTTCACTATGGGTTACAGCATGCAGCCCTTTCACAAGGAACTCTGGTAATGTGTGTTTTTTTGCAAGTAAAACATTTTTGGCTGTAGCAAATGACTTTTTTTTTTTTTAGACTGATGAGGGTTCAGTATATTTTGAAACATGAATGTTTTGCAAAAACCATAACAAAACAAAATAAAAATTGCCAGAAAGCTGGAAGTCAACACCAGACATATTGGCTTTGCCAATGCTTGTTTTATATAGTTGTCCTTTGGCGTAATGTGTTTGCAAACTTTCTTTGCACAGATTTCCGTACCTCAACACTACATTGAAGTCAAGGAAGGAGTCCAATACCTGAGCACTGCAAGCTTTTCTCTTATTTTGTTCGCTATGATTCTCCGTGCCCAGCGTTTGTCTCCCTAAAATTGATTTAATTAAATTATGCCATTGTTTATTTCCATTTTGATCAGACCCTGCGTGCACTGGTATTTTCAATATAGCTTTGAATGTCCTTCTTTGGCCACAGCTCCACCTAGTGGCAGTTTTAACGGAAGCCTTGTGATACTGCTAAATAATTACAAAACATTTCTTCTAGAGACATATTTTCTAATGGCAATACTCCTAGTTTACAGGGCAAAACCCTAAATACAGGCATTGTCGACAGATCTGGCTTTAAAATAATGTTGTAGGGCAATGTGAAACATTACAAGTAAATAGCAAGGGAATTGATATGTATTTGTGTGGAAGCAAAGAACTGTAGAATAATATTGGTGTAGGTTCAATGGTCTGGTGGCAGTTGCAGTGTCAAGCCAGACCTAAAAAATCAATTTAGGTTAATGACTGCCCTCCTCCTATATGTGCTGGTGCCAGAGAAAACAGGCCTAAATTGTCTAGTGATCTTAGACACTTTATTAACATCACAGTGTCATGATTGTGCCACTGGAAATTCACTCAAGCTCAGGCAGCTAGATAAATAAACAAAATGATTGCAGGATTGTAGGCACTTTTTTGTGGAAGCATACAACTTGTGCCCAATTAAAACCTGACCTCCTGGCTTCAAACATGTGGGTGGAACTAAAGCCCCTCTCTAGTAATGCTCACATAATTGTCAAGCCAGACCATAATAGGTCTGGCTATTTCATAGGAGAAAGTGCTTCTTCATTGTTTACAGTTTATTTATGTTTGTTACATGGGTGAGTGAGTGGTGGAATGTTAGAAAGAGACAATGGCTGAAGTGATAAGAGTGGATGAATGTATGGATGGATGGAGAGACAGACGATTGCACATGAAATCACCCCTTGCACTCATCAAATTCACTCAGGCACTACCAATGCATTCATCCAATTACCCAGACATTACCCATGCACTCTTCCAATGTGCCAGGCACTACCCTTACACTAATCCATTCACTCAGGCACTTCTCTCGCCTCTTTACAGGGACGTCACAGTTAGGAATTAGCATTTAAAAAACCTTAGGAATTAACTGAAAAAAACACAGGTTTCACGGACTTTATAGTTAGAAATTAGCAAATAAAAAACCTTAAAATTCACTGAAAAAACCACAGGTTTCTGGGACGTTATTGTTAGTAATTAGCATTTAAAAAACCTTAGAAATTCACTGAAAAATCCACAGGTTTCAGGGACGTTATAATTAGAAATTAGCATTTAAAAAACCTTAGATATTCACTGAAAAAACCACAGGTTACAGGAACGTTATAGTTAGGCTGACATTTCGCTCGTACAAAACTAGAGAAATTCAGCCGTTAACTCGTGCCCCCAATGCACTGCTGATGACGTCACATATTATATTACAACATGGTCAGTGACATCACTGATGACATCACTGATGACATCTCAAATGACATCACTCATGACGTCATCCAGTGACTGCGTGTTTCTAAAAAGTAAAATTTTATATATAAATATATATATATATATATATATATACAAAGCCCCGGGGAGGTGGTGGTCCCTGGGGCTTGTGGGGGCCTGCGAGGCTCACCCTCATTAAAGAAGGATGCCCCGGGGAGGTTGTGGTTCCCGGGGCTTGGCGGGGCCCGCAAGGCCCCCCCCATTAATTAAAAAGCCACGGGGGCCCCCCCACCTCAAATATATTAAAGCCCCGGGGAGGTGGCGGCCCCCGCATATAATTAACTGAGCCCTGGGGAGGTGGCGGCCCCCGCTACATAATTGCATATTGCCCCCGGGACCAGGCCCACCCGGGGGCTTATAGAAAACGAACGCGGGAGACCGTGCTTTGTTGTTTTTTCATTTTCTCAGCCGGATTCGCGCACCCAGCGCAAATTCGGCTGATTTTTCTTTTAAATGCTTTTATTGGCCCTGGGGGTCCTTGTGGGACCCCCTGTGCAGGCATAGGGGGTTAGGGTGTTTCTACCATGCCCCCTTTTCTTGTTTTTCATCTTTTTTTCACCTTTTTTCTTGTGACTCGGTACCGAGTCACAAGATGGCTGCCAACACTTCCTGGTTTGGAGTGTTGGCAGCCAATCAGAATGAAGCTCGTGCTCGGCAGTATTTGCGAATCCTCCTCGGGGGTCGGATATCGATATTTTTATTTTTTGAATTTTTCAGGAACTACTGAACGGATTTATACCATTTAAAAAAAAGAGTGCTTTCTGAACCAAAAGCTACCTTTTTGCCAAATTTGGTGTAATTCTGTACAGCAGTTCGGGCTGTAGCCTGTTCCGAAATTCCTATGGAAATTAACATGGGGAAAATGCATTTTGGGGCCCCCCTTTTTCTCTGCCTCCACTTGACAAATCACCCCCAAACTTTCAAGACCGGAGCTTTGAAAATTTTGTGAAGATTCATCAAACGGCGCCAAACATATTAGCAAAAGAAAAAACACTTTTTGAATAGAAACAAGGTCCTAACTATACATATGTAGTTATAGTTAGGACCTTGTTTCTATTCAAAAAGTGTTTTGAATAGAGTTCAACTAATGAGACTGGGGGGCATTTTTTTTTCTCTCGTGTCTGGAGTCCATTGTTGCTCTCAGCTCGACCCCCCCTTGTAACAGCGACGTATTTGCGACTCCACAAACAAACAAAAAAAGAGTATGTATGTTGTTAAAAAAAAAAGAATTACTGTTGGGTTATAGGGTGGCTCTAAAAAGAGCTCTTGTTTTCATTATGACTTTGTTGAAGCTACATGTAAGTGCGGATGCACAGCTTAAGGTTGTTGAGAAATGCTCTGTTTCCTTCATCTGTGAAGTGAAGGGGAGCCTTATCTTTAATTACAGAGAGGAGCAGCTTTGCACGTCACTGCCACAAGCTGCCGCAAGCAGAAGGACTTCAGCCTCCAGCCTGCCTAGCGGCTGCCACGTCAGGGGACGCGCCTGGGGGCGCTTAAGAGGCCCGCTGGGCTCCCGAAATGCGGGACGCACGTGGGCGTGCCCATCCGAGACCGAAGGAGGCTGGGTTGGGCCTACCCTCTTGGTTGCCTTTGGATGTTTTCCTTTTATTTCTTCTATGACAACACCTTTGTGCCTTGATACAATGAGTTTGAGCATTTACAGTGCCATCTCCAGTGACAGTGGCAGAGGAGCAGGTAGGTAGACAGCTTGCCTTATTTTAATCATTATTGACATCGGCCCCATGTATGCCGGCTATAGGGTCTTTGTAAGTTATGGTTTAAATATTTTTATTGAAATTTATCAACAAACAACATACCTGGCAGTTCAGAGTGTGTAACATAATGTGGCAACAGGGCCCCAGTCTGATTGAATACATAAGCGACAGAAACAGTGCCTACGAGGAATGCCTAGGCATAAAATGAAACTTATTTTAATCCCCCGCCCCCCTCCTCTCCCTCCCCAACCCTCGTCCACCAGGAGAACAAAAAAGGGGAAGGGAAACAGGAATACCACTCTGGATTTGGCATATGAATGACGCTTTAGGCCGCTTCCAGTTGTGGGTCAGAAAGTCGTAAAAGACGCAAGTACCTGGGACATGTAACCTCTCGGAACTCGGTAGCCAAGATGGATATGAACGGCTGCCAGAGCTCAACAAATGTAGAGCCCTTTCCTGCTAGTGTGAGGGTCAATTTCTCCATCCCCAGAACATGCCACAAGCGATACAACCAAGCTGTGAAAGTAGGGACCTGGGCGGTACGCCAGTGTGTTAGTATGTTTTGTACCCCCGAGCCTAGGGCAATTGCTATCAGGCGGCCCCTGCGAGATTTAAGCGGGTACATCAGTGGGTTTGGGAGGCCCAGCAGGGTGTATGCGGGGAACCGTGGCAGTTGGGTGTCCAAGTGTGCGTCCACCTCATCAAGTAGTTGAGTCCAGTATTCCTGTATGTGTGTGCAGTCCCAGAGGAGGTATACCAGGGTGCCCAAGCTCCCACATCCCCGCCAGCATTCAGCACTCTGTCTTGGGTCCGCACGATGGAGGCGCTCAGGTGTGTAGTACCAATAGGTAGCCAGCTTAGTAAACGTTTCCGTCAGTCCCATGTGATAGGCAGAGTGGCGAGCCCTATAATACACCCCCTCCCATTCCTTATCGCTAAGTGACCTACCCAGATCCCGCTCCCACCGGGCCCGGCCGGCGCTGTACTCGTGCGTGTTCCTAGTTAACAGCATCCTATATAGATACGAGATAAGCTTTTTATCGGATGTGCGGGTGAGGAGCCATTTCTCATACACAGAGAGACGTCTGTCAGCCGACGGCCGCACCTGAGGGTGCAGCGCCCAGTGTCTAATCTGCAGATAGTGTAGCCTTTCAGATTCAGGGAGCCCGTAGTCCAATCTAATCTGTGGGAACGGTATGATCCCGTCTACATCGAAGAGGTGCCCCAAAGAGCGGCACTCCGACAATCGCCACCTTGAAAAAGCTGCCTTGTCCATGCCTGGTTGAAAGTCTGGGTTGTCGAGTATCGGGGTGAGCGGAGAGGGGAAGGAGGTCAAGCCGTGTTTAATATTGGTTCGGTCCCAGGTCTCCAAGGTGACGCGGGTAATATGTGACGCGTAGAGATTGGGCGGTCGATGCGCCTTGCGAAGGAAAGGGACCCTCTGTAAGGGTGTAGCCGCGACTGCTTGGTCCTGAAAAAACCAATGCTTCTCCGATTCCAACCTGTTCCATTCAACAAGGTGGCGTAGCTGTGTCGCCTGGAAGTATAGCTGGAGATCGGGGATGCCGAGGCCGCCCTCCTCTGGCGGGAGAACCGTCAAAGTACGCTTCATCCTGGGTTTACGGCCGTTCCATATGAACTGCGCGAGGTCAGATTGGGTTTGTTGGATCCATCCTGGAGGGGGTTGAGGGGCAGGGTCTGAAACAGGTACAAGATCTGTGGCAATATGGTCATTTTTATGGCTGCCACTCTACCGAGCCAAGAAAGCGGGTAGTGCTTCCATTGACCCAGTTCCCTGCGTATTTTCGCTCGCAGCCGAGTGTAGTTGACAGTGGCCGTTTCTAAGACAGAGGGTGCAAGTTGGATCCCCAGGTAGGAGACAGTACCGGACGACCACTGGATAGGGTGTTCCTCCTGTAGCCACGCCCGGGTGGATGGAGACAGGGAGAGATCAAGCGCGACAGACTTATCCATGTTAGCCTTAAACCCCGAGGCTTGTGCAAAGGCGTCGAGTTCTAGAAAGCAGGCCTGCAGCGCGGGTATCGGGTTAGATAATGAGATCAATACATCATCCGCGTATAAGCTGATGGTGTGGGTATCCCCTCCGAATTTGATCCCTGTGATCTCCGGGTTGCGTCGGAAGCGTTGAGCCAGAGGCTCCATATATAGCGCAAAAAGGAGGGGTGAGAGAGGGCACTCCTGTCTGGCCCCTTGGCCTATAGGGAACCGGGGAGATGTGTGGCCATTCACCCGGACCGTAGCAGTGGGGAAGCGATAACAGTTCAATATGTGTGTTCTGAGCTTCTCCCCCATCCCGGCCCGCTCGAGGACCTGCTCTAAGTATGGCCAATGGACCCTGTCAAAGGCCTTCTCGGTGTCGATGGTAAGCAACATATATTCTCCCGGAGTCTGGGAAGTCTTCTCGATAAGGTGGAGGGCCCGTTTGGTGTTGTCGCTCGTTTGGCGCTGGGGAATAAAACCAGCTTGGTCCGGGTCTATAAGCCCTGGCATGTAGGGGCCCAGGCGTGCGGCTAGGATACTGGTGTAGAGCTTAAGATCGACATTAAGGAGGGAGATGGGGCGGTATGCTCCGCATGCCGCTCTGCAACGCCCCGGCTTCGGGATAACCACTATGAATGCTGCAAGCATCTCCCCCGGGATCGCTCCTTGTGTACCAAAGGAGTTAAAAAGGCCGGTCAGGACTGAGGCCACTAGTGGGCAAAATGTTTTGTAAAAAGCAGCGGAGTATCCATCGGGCCCTGGGGCCTTGGCCAGCTTAAGGCGCGAAATGGCTGCAATAACCTCCTCTACTCGTATTTCTCTCTCCAGGTGATCGGCCTGAGCCTTGGTTAGAGTAGGGAGATCAGTCTCCGCGAGGTATGCAGCACCATCCGCAGTGTTCAGGGGTTGGCTTGAGTATAGACGGGCGTATAAATCCCGAAAAGCCTCAGCAATCTCGGAATCCTCCATGACCCGCCGACCGTCCCCCCTCCGGATCTCCTGGACCCCTTGTTTCTGCCTAGCCTCACGCAGTTTGTGAGCGAGAAGTCGACCACACCTGTCTCCACCCGTATAATAAGAGTGCCGCAGCCGTAGAGCGGCATACTCCGCCCTGTCTTGATCTAATGCGGCAAGTTACTGTCGCACAGCCTTCAATTGTCGCCACACCCGTGGGGCCCCGGTGCGTTGATGCATCTGCTCTAGTTCTCTCGTCCTCTGGGAGAGGTCCTCCCTCTTGCGTCTGCGCTCCACATTGTCTGCTGTGGAAATGGCCACAAACTCCCCGCGTATGACCGCTTTAAGTGCCGCCCACTGTGTAGAAGGAGACGTGTCGTGGTTTGCATTGTGTAAGAGGTAGTCTTTAATAGCGCGTTGGATCTGCTCCACGGTCGCTGCGCGGTGCAAAAGGGTGTCGCGGAGGCGCCAGTGGCGGGTAGGAGACTGCACAGGGGGGAGCGCGAAGGTAGCAACCACCGGGGCATGGTCGGAGAGCGAGGCAACTCCCATCTCCACCCCAGTCGCGTGCGCGTGCATAGCTGAGGAACCTAAAATGTAGTCGAGCCGAGCATATGTTTTGTGTGCACTGGAATAATAGGAATACTCGCGCTCAAGGGGATGGAAACAGCGCCATAGGTCATTAAAACCCAAGTCCTGCAGCCGGGCAAGGCCGGTTGCTGAGATTGCACCCGCCTGGCTCGTGCGCTGACATGACCGGTCTATAATGTTGTCAAACACCAGGTTCAAGTCACCCCTCAGTAGGATCCTACGTTCTGTCATCGACGTAGCCTCCGTGAGTGCGCTGTGCAAGAACTTCTCATGACTCTCATTAGGCGCATACACCGACCCAATTGTGAAAGTCAAACCACCCAGGATAAAGCGGTAGGTAAGAAGGCGCCCCCTGATCTCTGCCTCTTTCTGAAGAACCCTCCCCTGGAATGTGCTAGACACCAAAATAGCGACTCCAGCGGTTTTAGTGGGCCCGGAAGAGAACAGCTGAATCGGAAACGCGCGAGACCTGAGGCGGTGGCAGTCCTTGGTCAGGAGATGCGTCTCCTGCAAGAGGCATATGTCAGCTTTGGCACTTTCTAAGCAGGAGAGGACAGCCTTAGGGTTATTAAGTCCTCTCACATTAAGGGAAAGGACTGTAAGTGTAGTTGGGGGCATCTATCCGATGGGAAGTTGGTGGGGTGCAGTACCGCGGGGCAAGGGCCGTCTCTCCCGTAGCGGGTAGCATGTGATAACAGTGGAGGGGTTCTCCCCCTGTGACGCCCTGTGTGGGTGCGAAAGGAGGGTGGACGACGGACCCCAAAACCCAAAAAATAACCCAGAACAAAAAGCCCAAAACAAACTATCCACATAAGGCGGATTCAAATAAAAACAAAGTTCGAGATTGCATGATAGTCCATCATCCATAGACGATCGGTGGAGGTCTTCGTGGGGATCGTGTCATGGCCAGGGGCACGTCCCCGCCCCCCCGTCGGCCACTTATCGAGAGGAATGGCATTGGAAATGCGTTTCTTGAGCAGGTGCCCGTCAGGCGGGCTGCGTTGTGGCCAGCGCCGCAGGCATGGCGTCCAAAGCTGCTTTCTGTCCTTGTGCGATCGTTGCGGGGTCTGGTCTCCGAGGGCGGCGCCGACGTCCCTGTTGTCTCCAGCGTGGTCTGTCCTCCTCTGCTCCGCGGCCTGAGCCACCCACGCCATCTTCCTCCTCCGGGATGTCAACCCCCAGCAGGCGGCCCGCCTCTGAGAGTACCCTGTGTGCTCTGTCCAGTGTGATTGCTGTGTCGGGGGGGTTACCGAGTACGTGGTTAGAAAGCTCCCTGACGTACTTGAAAATGTCACCCGCTTCCTCGTTGGCCTTTACCCCCCGAATTCTAATGTTATGGCGGCGGGACCGATTCTCCAGGTACTCGAGATGGGCCTGAAGGTCCACTTGTTGGTCGTGTATCCAGATGACCTCTTGCTGGAGGGTCGACAGCTCCGTGTCCCTCGCGTCGCTCTTTTCCTCCAGTGCAGCGACCCTCTCGCCAACACTGTCCACGTCTCTGCGTACCTCCTTAATTTCAGCGGTGAGGTCGCGCTTGAGCGTCTGCAAATCATCCCTTAAGGCCATGAAGAGGGACTCGAGAAAGGCCCTGGTGACCGGTTCCGCTCCGTCACCGCCCGTCTGTGAGGAAGATTCGTCACCTGGGAGAACAGAACCCGTCTGGCTCCCGCTTTGGGCGCGCGCAAACAGGTCCTTCAAAGTTTTGTCCTTCTTCCCACGCGTGGAGGACATGGCTCGATTCTCCCCCGTGTGCCCGGGTGTGCTGGGGCAGGCCGGGTTGGGGGGCGTCTTGGACCTCCGGGTCCGGCGCTCACGCCGCGAGCCGATGGGGGGGCCCCTCTGCTAGCGCTGTGTGTCGCAGGTGCGTCCCCTCCCTCACGGCGCTCTCGGTGTATGCTCAAAGGTGCGGGAAGACCAATACCGGACACCCATAGGTCACCGGGTGCCGTGCTGTCACACTGTCTCCTCCTTTGGCCGTTGGCGGGGAAGGTGGGCCCCGACTCTACTCAACGGTCTGGGCCCAGTGCGAGCGCCCAGTCCAGCACGAGGCTCCCGCTGCTCAAGCGTCCCAGGAGCATTCAGGCCCTCCCTCCAGGCCGGTGCAGTCGGGGATGGCCGTGCTCCACGCGGGATCCCTCCGAGCACCACCACCCCAGGCGGCGTGTGGCGGCTGCGTCTCTGAGCCTCAGGCCCCCAGTGAGCATCCGACTCAGTGCCCCCCCCCCATAAGGTGGATGGGCGGCATCTGGACTTTTCGCTGGAGGCAGCAGTGTTTTGGTGCGGCGGGGCCTCTGGGGAGTGTCACTAGGCCCGGTCTCAGTGCAGGGGGAGGCCCCGTCTAGTCGCAGCCGCACCTCGGGTCTCTCAGCAGCCCACGGGACCCCCGGGCCTCCCCAGCTCTTCGCCCAGTGCCGATCACGCACTGCGAGTTTCCCCCGGGAGGCGCTCACCTTACGCTTCTGGTGCCGGGCTCACGGTCCTTCCTCCGGGTGCTCGGGAGTCGGTCCGCCCTCAGGCACAGGTCCACCAGTGGGGATCCTCTTCCTCTTCCGCGATCGCGGCCCCGACAGCTCCCCGCCACTGGTGGGTCACAAAAGACACACAATTGGGTCGGCGGCGACCTCGAGGGAATCAGCAACGGGCCTCGTTGCCGGCCGCTGGCCGATGCCGGAGCCGCCGCCACTCGAGCTCCGCGGCCGCGGCAGTAGGCTATGCGTCGCAGGCCCAGACCTCGCGCTCTCGCTGTCAATGGGAGGCCAGGCTCGTCGCCGCGGTACGCTGGCTTCCCGACGGAGCTTAGGGCTTCCTGCAGCTCTCGGGAGTCATCGTGCCAGATTCCAATGTCTAAGATGGCTAAAAAGCCAGTGCTTTACTGGGTTGCCGACGGGAGAGACGGAGCAACGCGTCCTATCTCGCCGCCATCTTGGCCACGCCCCGGGTCTTTGTAAGTTAAAGGACTTTGCATTTTGAACACCGAGGTACACCTGCTTAGTCTCCCCCTTAGCATAAGTAGTCAGTCAGTTATAAACTTTGCTGCTCTATGGATCAGAGAACTGTTATTTGGTGCACAGATCTGGGTACAACATGGGAAAGTGCAAGGTGAGCCTCTCGGAGGGTCCCGGCAGGCACTACAGGCTCAGTGGTAACCATGGACTCGTTTCTGCAACGAGCCGCAGCAGTGCTGGACAAGGAGATTGAGCTGGTGAACCGGCGCCTTTCTAGGTCCCCTGTTAATGCTCCATCTTTCATGCCCATAGATACACAATCGTCTCTGGCCAGTGCTGATGATTCTTCAAATAACCTCGGCGTGCAAGAGGTTGCGCAGGATCTCGTTGGGTTAAATAGTCATTCAATCGCCCAGAAGTTCCCCTTTCTCCCACCATTATGATTAACAATTCTAGGGCTGACAAAGTACACTCAAGCAAAGGGCACGCGGCAGTCACCTCTAGTAAGCATCCGGTCAACCCAATTGCTGCCGGTTTTACCACGCGAGGGAGATCAATAGTTGTTGAACCCGTCAGCCTAGGGTCAGGCATAAAAAGAGAGACCCAAACTACGGGTGGCAAGGCCAAAAGATCAAGACCTAACCTGACACCCCAGGAGTCCCCGACTGCTCAAGCACTGACCAAGGCAGATTTGATGGGCATATTGGAATCTTTTCAAGACTCTATGAAGAATTTGTTGCGCTCCAAATTGGGCTTGTTAATTCAACATCTGACCTCAATCGAAAAGGGTCTATCGGACCTCAAAAGCTGTGTACCAACAGGAGGGGTAGCCGCCAACTCAGAACCAGGACCATCAATGGCTCCCCCCGTTACGGATCGCTCCATCTTGACAGTCCCACTCCCAAATATCGGGGAACAACCACAGCCATCAGGGGGTCAGACACCCGCTCGCCATCCAGCGTCAATTACGGGTGTAAACCATGGACATGTGGATAGGCTGGCCACGCGGGATCAATCTGCCTTGGAGAGTAATTTACCTGGGGGGCAATCACAGGGGGGAGGGGAGGCTACTATGCAGAACCTACCTGTTATTCATTTGTCAGCAGAATCAACTCCCTATGTTTTGATATTGGGGAATGTGCCAACTCTCCCTCAGGGCACTAAGGAGGACTTCTCCCAACTGAAGAATAAAGTCCTACATTGGTGTAACACCACTCTAAGAATGAGGGTAAAGAAAAACATCAACATGGTGCGAAGGGTCAATTGGATCGGCAGCTCCCTTAAACGCTGTAAGGGCGATTGTGTCATCATATATTTTAATAGACCCCATATCACGGAAAGGATCCTGGTTACAGACTTGCATCCTGCCCCTTTTGCTCTTAAGTCCTCCATTATGGCGTTACCTCTCGGCTTTTTTTTTATAAACCAGGGTCCTCGGGGCGATACCATATGAATAATGTTAACAGGGCCCCACTCAACGGACTGACGCCATTAAATTCACCTATTAGGAATGCTTATTTAAATCTGTCTCCTAATTCAACCCACTTGAATTGGAAGGCCCAAGGTCGACAGGATCCTGGTCCACCCTTTCTGAAGTTGGCAAACCGTTTTTCCTCCTTGGTTGCTATGGACGCCTGTGATTGACTTAGTGGACCCTCTTTCAGGGATCTAGAGAAACTTAACGATCAGCGGGAATCTTTACGGCAAAGCTATGGGTCTTTGGGTGAACATGATAAAAACTTTATATCATGGAACATCGCAGGATTAGCCAATAAATTTGCTGACCCGTCGTGGATTGCATTTGTGAAACAATTTAGTGTGATATGCTTGCAGGAAACATGGCTGATGGTTAGTAGCTTATTTTTAGAAGGATATAAGTCCTTTTTGTCCCAGCCTCCCCTTCTCCTGTTGACAGACCAAAGGGTGGTCTTGTAATTTACATCTCTCTGGCAGTAGAATGCAAGATACTGGTTCTGCCCACATTGAGTCCGTGTATACAGTCCCTGGTACTATGTAAGGGGTCGAATAAATTGGGTCTTATTCACTTTTATACCTCAACATCATGCTCCAAGGGCGGGTGTAACATTACTATGTAAGGCTCTTTTATAAGGCAACATTGTAATGCTGTTCTCGAAAATCTCATGATTGCTGGGGATTTTAACATCCACCCATGTGAAGATCCCAGGGTCTTAAGATTGGCAGACTTGGGTTGCCCACGTGTGAGGGGAATTCACTTTGAACACTCCTTACAAGGAGACATGTTGAACGATCTCCTTCATGAATTGGATTTATTGTCTCTTATGTCTTTATGTGCCCCCTGCAGCAAGGCAACTGTCCCATCTTTCAAAGGGAGGGGTGGTGGCTCATTTATTGATTTTATATTCATTTCATCAACTTTACAAGTTTTATTTGCAGGATTCACCATAGAAGCTAGTGTGCATAGTGACCACAACCCTCTGTGTGTTGATCCCTGCGGTCCCTTGCTGTTGCCCAAAGGAGGGGCTGGGCGGGGTGGGGCAGTGAGACCAACAGACGGTAGAAGATGGCTAAAGTGGACCCAGATCTCTCCAAATGCATTTTACGAGTCAATAATTGGTTCATGTGCCAGTGAGTTAGCCTTGTGCACCTCGCCGTTTACACCCCTGGGGGAGGTTATCAGTGCTTTTAAAACCATTTCTGTTAAAGTAGGTGATTTTCTAAGCATCCCGGCCCGACGAACAGTTACCCAGACCCCTAGATGGTTTGATTCTGCCTGCTCTCGGGCAGCAAGGAAATAGCAGGAAGCCTTAAATAGGAGCCCAAGAAACCAGATCTTGGTCAGATCGTGTCGAAGAGATTATAAATTAGAACTGGCCAAACGTAAGTCCTATTTGAAGGAGGAAGCCTGGGGGGGGGGGGAATCGAGGCTAGTAAGTTGAGAAATAGCTCTAGATTTTGGAGCATAATTAATAGCCCTTTTTTAAATCATGAGGAAGGAAGCGCAGTAGGCGCACATATCACAGAGGATGAGTGGGTGCTCCACTTCGAAACCATGTTTGAGAGCCCCCCTGAGCTAAACTGCCTACCTGACCGTGAGGCAGTCACCCCTGATTTGGTCTTCTAAATAGAAGAGATCAAGGAGGGTATTGTCGGGTTGACAAGTAACAAAGCCCCGGGACCTGATGGCATCCTGTCGGATCTTTTTAAATCAGATCCAACTTTTTGGGCTCCGGTTCTTGCTGCAGTAATCAACGCTGCAGTAAAAAACCGGTTGCCCCGAGTCTTGGGCAGCCTCGACTATAGTGCCTGTTTTAAAAAAAGGTGACCGAGATAGCACACACTGCTATAGACCGATCTCCTTATTGGACTCGGTGGTTAAGGTGGTGGGTCGAGTACTCCTTTATAGGCTGCCTAGCTGGGCGGCGGAACATACCATCTTATCAGACGTTCAGTATAGGTTCCGCCCAGGGCGGTCTACCGTGGCCCAGTGCCTTAATATATCTATGATCCTTAATAAATACACGGTCGCCCGTCCTCGCACTATCTACTTAGCATTCATGGATCTGTCTTCCACATTTGATCGCGTGAACAGGGCTAAACTTTGGCAGTCCATGTTAGATATTGGGGTAGATGGTAATATTGTTTACTTTTTAGAAGATCTTCACCGTGCAACTAAGGCCCATGTTAGATTCTCGCAGGATTTAATTGTCTCACGCAACTTCGACATAAGGAGAGGAGTACATCAAAGGTGTATCCTAGCCCCCTTCCTGTTTAACCTATACATTAATGATCTGGATAAAGCCCTATTGACGACAGGGGTAGATTATCCGCTGGTAGGCCGACGTGGTCTGCCAGTTTTATTATATGCGGATGACGCAGTCCTTATATCTAGGACCGCCAGGGGGCTACAAACTCTGCTTGATGCCTTCTCTGACTTTATGTCGGATCGGGACCTATCAATAAATGACCCTAAATCTTATGTTATGCAGGTGGGTCTTCGCTCAAAAAAGTCCTTTCAGTTTAGGGTAGGATCTGCTCAGGTTCCCCGCACTGATATTTTCTCGTATCTTGGGGTTGTAATGGACGAGTAGATGGAATGGGGCCCCCTAAAGCAGAGAAAGAGGGGAGACCTGGTGCAGTTGATTACATCTATTTTTAATTTTGCTTCGAAATTTGGTAAGAGACCGATTTATCAGGCCAAGTGTTTCGCGACAGTCTCCTATGGTAGTGAAATATGGGGGCATGTTACCATAGACGACCTACAAGTAGCTGAGAATGCATTCCTGAAGCGCTTATTAGGCATCCCTCATGGTACTTCTAATTTAGTGGTACATGAAGAATTGGGGGTGCCTTACCTAAGTGACATATTGGCCCTCCGCCCTCTAACTTTTTGGTTGACAACTTGGCTGAGTCAAGGATCATCGAGTCAACTGATATTGAAAGAGTGTATGAGCCTTGACTACGCCCTCCACATACCTTGGCTCAGATACATTAAGAGTAGCTTTGAAAGCTTAGGAAGAGCTGAACTGTACATCAATCCCGAATCGGTAGCCAAAAAGGATGTGGGGTGGATAAGGGAGTCTTTTAGCAGTCTAAGGAAACTAGAGAGGGAAGAGCTGGAACTGAGGAAACCGAGTGTCCATAAATTTTTAATGTTGAAAACGACACTATTATCCGAACCATACCTCCTGGGGTCTTTTAGCACTTATGAACGCTTTTTACTGACCAGGTTTCGCCTGGATTTTTTTCACTTTTTGCTGGCTATGCCACGGGGGAGTAGTAGAGGACAGTTGTTAGCACCCTGTGGCTGCGACGGTGAGTCTCCACAGGATCTGCTACACTTCCTATTATTTTGTAAATTTTATGAGGTCTCCCAGAAAACTTTTATCGCCCCTATTTTAAAGAGGTTGAATTTCAAGCAGGCCCGTCCAGCTCTTATATATTTACAACTGTTGCATGAAGAATGTATTCTTTTTGTTCTTAGTTTCCTGAAATCTGCGGTGAAGGCCAGGGCCTGCCTTGATTAAATGTTAGCAATGGTCAGGGTTTACTTTTACTCTGACAATATATACACATTAGACAAGACCTTGGGATCCATTCCTTCAATTGTTTTAATTTTTAATTAAGGGTCAAGGGAATATGTATTTAACTTTGAACTTCCGGCTTTGGATTACAGATTACAGATTCTTGTGGAACCTAGTTTATTGTGTGATTAAATGTGCAATTATTTTATGAATTCTTTTATGTATTGATAACTTTTATGGTTTTATATGCTGAAACCGAATAAAGTTGACTGATTGATTGATTGAACTCCATCACTTCTGTAAATGTCATCCATATCAAAACGTAGATTGTTGTTATAGAAGGAGCCCATCCTATGGCCTCTGAGGTATGCAGAAACAGCTTTATTGACATTCTGTCTTTGGCATATATGAGAGTATACAAAGACAGTTTGAGGCAAAAGCAACATCAATTGTGCAAAGGTGTCCTTCATTAGCATTTCGAGACCTACCCCAGTCAATGTGCCTAGGTCATTGCCACCACAGTGCACAATCATGAGGTCAGGGGGTTGGAGATGCAAAAAGGTTTTAACCAAACGCAACAATTGGTGCCACTTTAATCCTTTCTGGGCAATCCATTTAATATCCACATTTTGCAAACCTAGGTTTTTGTCAATACCTCTGTGTTCAGCTTATCTTTTGCACCAGAAAACATATAGCTGTGCCCTACAATCCACACTGGGCGCATCTTGAAGGGATGTCTGGAAGGAATGTAAAGATGTCTGTAGATGAGGTAGTCAGTTGGTAGAATGAGAGGTATCTAAAATGGTGGAGAACATGCTGTTTTTTAAAAAGCTGATTAGTTATTGGCTGTTCATCAATATTGTGCACTCAAACATAGGATGCATGTTAGTTCTCTGAGGAATCATGTTTCTGATTGGTTATTAGAAAATGTTTGAAAGGTACAGTAGATAGGATAAGGTAATATTTTGCAAAAGTCAACCACACCTGTAGTTTACATTTGTAAGTTTGTGTCCTGAACTTGAAACTACTTTGAACTTGTGACCTGCCGGTACAGTTGAATGTTCCATAAACTGTTACTATGGAAACTGGGATTAAGCAGAATGGGGGAAGGGTTGAAACTTAACTGTGGATTTAAAATGTGAATTGGAAACTTGAATATACGTGATATGGTACTAGATTAAGGTTTTCTAAGTCAGTAGTTTGTGTAGAAGTAGTGTGTTGTTAAAAAACGATACTAGTATTATTACAAATAGGTTTTTGAACTCCTGTTGGGGTTTGCGACTCCATCGCGACACTACACTGTGGCACCGCAGTGGAGTCGCGACTCCAGAAAATTACAGATCCACTTTGGGCACTATTTGAAGACAGTTAGAAAGGGTTATTATGTGTAACCAATAGACATGTGTTTCACAATTTGAAAAAAAGTACAAAGCAATGTGATTTGTTACTTACATTTATTTGTGTGCAGAAAGGGAGGGAAAGTTTGCCATTTCTGGTTTCACCTTGTTGAGAGTGGTGTATTACACTTATTGTGTGGATAAGAAAATCTTTTAAGAGTTTCTGATATTTGATATTCTGCAATACTATTTCAAAGGTGAGTAACACATTTGTAAGTTGTGTTATATATTATGCAGCACTGCTTTATTCTTTCTAGTGATATTTTTAGATTAAAGAAAGAAAATGTCAAAGTGTGTAAATTGTAAGAGAAATGGGATGTTTGAAATATGTTATGAAATGTACAGATGTCTTTGTTTTATTGCAATGAAATGATATTTGAAATAGTTTATGCATAGTAACGTGTACATTGGCAGATGGATTAGTGATTATGGTAGTTTGTATGAGTGTTTAAAAAAGTTACAGATGTAGTACGCTGCATAATTCAAAGTCCATTATGGTCTAGTGACTGAGGGATCTCTCTACTTGCACAGGTATTCTGACATGTGTTATGTATATGAAGATGGTAGAGGTATGCTTTCTGGAATATGGTGAGACGTTTAACAGACTCATTGTAAAAGTTGCTGCTTTGTATTTGGCTAGGCCCAATACTCTCAGTGGTTGCTGAATAGCGAAGCTACAGCACAAAAGTGTGGTTTAAGACATGTTGGTAGAAGGATTATTGGTTAGGTTAGCTCATATTGGTCTATGGAAATGTACACTTCAAGTATGCCGCATAATTTTAGGGGTCTCTTTGAAATAGGAAGTGCAGTCTGTCAAGATTAAGGGACTTTTTAGTGTTATGATTGAGGTATGTGTCTTCTTGCACATGTGTTCTATCACGAGTTATTCCAAAAAAGATGGAAGAGGTATAAAACTCTGGTCTACATGTATTTGTATGTTTCTTTTATATATGAAGCCACTAGGAAAAGGTATAGACACATGCATGCTTGCTTTGTGGAATATAGTGAGAATTATCTCTAGACTCAAGCACTAGCTATGCACTCATGTAAAGAGGCACATATCACTCTTGGACTCATGAATTCAGATGGGCGCTCTTATTCAGTTATGCAATTAAGGAGGGACTAGCTATACACACTTGAAATCACTCAGACATTAACCATAGATTTGTGTAATCAGCCAGGCAGTACCCATGCACCTTTTCATTCTTTCAGGCACTACCCATACACTCATGCCTTAAACCATGCATTAGCCTTGCACTCATAGTTTCTCTAAGGCATTTCCCATACACTGATCTAATCACCCAGGCAGTACTGCTGCTCTCATGCAATCACCCAGGCACTACTCTTGCACTGATCTATTCTCCTACACAGTACCCATGCACTCATCCAAAGACCCAGGCATTACTCTTACAGTTATCCATTTACTCAGGTACTACCCATGCACTGATGTAATCACCCAGACATTAACCTTGGAGTCATAGACTCACTCAGGCTGTTGTCAGGTATACATGTATTTCTATGTTTCTTTTATGTATGATGCCACTTGTAAAAGGTACAGACACATGCATGCATGCTTTCTGGAATATGGTGAGCCTTTTAACAGGCACATTGAAAATGTTGCTGCTTTGTATTTGGCTAGGCCCAACACTCTCAGTGGTTGCTGAATAGTGAAGCTGCAGCACAAAAGTGTGGTTTTAGACATGTTGGTAGAAGGATTAATGATTAGGTTAGCTCGTATTGGTCAATGGAGATATACACTTCAAGTATGCCACATAATTTTAGGTGTCTCTTTGAAATATGAAGTGCTGTCTTTCAAGTTTTGGAGACTTTTTAGTCTTATGACTGAGGTATGTGTCTGCTTGCACATGTATTCTCTCACGTGTTATGCTAAAAAAGAAGGTAGAGGTATAAAACTCTGGTCGACATGTATTTGTAAGTTTGCTTTATATATGAAGCCACTAGGAAAAGGTACAGACACTTGCAGGCTTGCTTTCTGGAATATAGTGAGAATTATATCTCTAGACTCAAGCACTAGCTATGCACTGATGTAAAGAGGCACATATCACTCTTGGACTCATGAATTCAGATGGGTGCTCTTATTCAGTTATGCAATCAAGGAGGGACTACCTATACACAATTGTAATCACTCAGACATTAACCATTAATTTGTGTAATCACCCAGGCAGTACCTATGCACTTTTTCATTTTTTCAGGCACTACCCATGCACTCATGCCTTAAACCATGCATTAGCCTTGCACTCATAGTTTATCTAAGGTATTTCCCATGCACTGATCTAATCACCCAGGCAGTACTGCTGCGTTCATGCAATCACCCAGGCACTACTCTTGCACTGATCTATTCTCCTACACAGAACCCATGCACTCATCCAAAGACCCAGGCATTGCTCTTACAGTTATCCTTTTACTCAGGTACTACCCATGCACTGATGTAATCACCCAGACATTACCCTTGGAGTCATAGACTCACTCAGGCTGTTGTCAGGTATACATGTATTTCTATGTTTCTTTTATGTATGATGCCACTTGTAAAAGGTACAGACACATGCATGCATGCTTTTTGGAATATGGTGAGACTTTTAACAAACACATTGAAAAAGCTGCTGCTTTGTATCTGGCTAGGCCAAGCACTCTCAGTTGTTGCTGAATAGTGAAGCTGCAGCACAAAAGTGTGGTTTTAGGCATGTTAGTAGAGGATTAATGATTAGGTTAGCTCGTATTGGTCTATGGAGATGTACACTTCAAGTGTGCTGCATAATTTTAGGTATCTCTTTGAAATGGGAAGTGCAGTCTATCAAGTTTAAGGGACTTTTTAGTCTTATGACTGAAGTATGTGTCTACTTGCTAATGTTTTCTCTCACATGTTATGCCTAAAAATATGGTAGAGGAATAAAACTCTGGTCTACCTGTATTTGTATGTTTGCTTTATATATCAAGCCACTAGGAAAAGGTACAGACACTCGCATGCTTGTTTTCTGGAATATAGTGCAAATTATATCTCTAGACTCAAGCACTAGCTATGCACTGATGTAAAGAAGCACATATCAAACTTGGACTCATGAATTCAGATGGGTGCTCTTATTCAGTTATGCAATCAAGGATGCACTACCTATACACACTTGTAATCACTCAGACATTAACCATAGATTTGTGTAATCACCCAGGCACTACTAGTACACTCAAACATTCACTCAGGCCCTACCCATGTACTCATGTATTCACTAAGGCACTACTGATGCACTCATGCAATGGTCTATGCATTACCCTTACAGTCATATTTTCTCTCTGGTATTTTCCATACACTCATACAATCATCCAGTTACTACCGCTGCAGTCATAGAATCACTCAGGAAGTACCCATGCACCTTTTCATTCTTTCAGGCACTACCCATACACTCATGCCTTAAACCATGCATCAGCCTTGCACTCATAGTTTTTCTAAGGTATTTCCCATGCACTGATCTAATCACCCAGGCAGTACTGCTGCGTTCATGCAATCACCCAGGCACTACTCTTGCACTGATCTATTCTCCTACACAGAACCCATTCACTCATCCAAAGACCCAGGCATTACTCTTACAGTTATCCTTTTACTCCGGTACTACCCATGCACTGATGTAATCACCCAGACATTACCCTTGGAGTCATATACTCACTCAGGCTATTGTCAGGTATACATGCATTTCCATGTTTCTTCAATGCATGATGCCACTTGTAAAAGGTACAGACACATGCATGCATGCTTTCTGGAATATGGTGAGACTTTTAACAGACACATTGAAAAAGTTGCTGCTTTTTATTTGGCTAGGCCCAACACTCTCAGTGGTTACTGAATAGTGAAGCTGCAGCACAAAAGTGTGCTTTTAGACATGTTCGTAGAAGGGTTAATGATTAGGTTAGCTCGTATTGGTCTATGGAGATGTACACTTCAAGTATGCCGCATAATTTTAGGTGTCTCTTTGAAATGGGAAGTGCAGTCTGTCAAGTTTAAGAGACTTTTTAGTCTTATGACTGAGGTATGTGTCTACATGCACATGTATTCTCTCACGTGTTATGCCTAAAAAGATGGTAAAGGTATAAAACTCTGGTCTACATGTATTTGTATGTTTGCTTTATATATGAAGCCACTAGGAAAAGGTACAGACACTGAAATATAGTGTGAATTATATCTCTAGACTCAAGCACTATCTATGCACTGATGTAAAGAGGCACATATCACTCTTGGACTCATGAATTCAGATGGGCGCTCTTATTCAGTTATGCAATCAAGGAGGCACTACGTATACACACTTGTAATCACTCAGACATTAACCATAGATTTGTGTAATCAGCCAGGCAGTACCCATGTACTTTTTCATTCTTTAAAGCACTACCCATACACTCATGCCTTAAACCATGCATTAGCCTTGCACTCATAGTTTCTCTAAGGTATTTCATATGCACTGATGTCATCACTCAGGCAGTACTGCTGCTCTCATGCAATCACCCAGGCACTACTCTTGCACTGATCTATTCTCCTACACAGTACCCATGCACTCATTCAAAGACCCAGGCATTACTCTTACAGTTATCATTTTACTCAGGTACTACCCATGCACTGATGTAATCACCCAGACATTACCTTTGGAGTCATAGACTTACTCAGGCTGTTGTCAGGTATACATGTATTTCTATGTTTCTTTTATGTGTGATGCCACTTGTAAAAGGTACAGACACATGCATGCATGCTTTCTGGAATATGGTGAGACTTTTAACAGACACATTGAAAAAGTTGCTTCTTGGTATTTGGCTAGGCCCAACACTCTCAGTGGTTGTTGAATAGTGAAGCTGCAGCACAAAAGTGTGGTTTTAGACATGTTGGTAGAAGGATTAGAGATTAAGCTTCCTCATATTAATGTATGCAAATGTACAGGTAGAGACGCATTCTCTTTCTGCATTTCTGTTCTTCCTTTCTGTACTTTTTTTTGCTTGTTTCTGCAGTACTCTTGCCTATTTTTGAACCTCTGTTTGTTCTTTCTGCACCTCTCTTGCCTCTTTTTGTACCCCTCTCGCCTGTTTCTGCACCCCAGCAGCATCTTCTTGCACCCCTCTTCCCTCTTTCTGCACCTCCCTTGCCTTTCACAGCACCCCTGTTCCCTCTTTTGGCACCTCTCTTCCTGCACCTGTTTTGCCTCTTTTTGCACTTCTCTTGCCTCTTTCTGCACCACTGTTGATTTTTCTATCTCTTTCCTTCTCTGTGAGCCCCTTTTCGTCTCTTTTTGCAGTTGTCTTGCTTCTTTTTACACTTTTGTCTTTTTATTACTTAATAAATGCAATAGCAAAGTAATTGTAATTATTTGCTTACTTGTTATTTTCAATATTAAGATGTCATTAATTTTAAATTGAAAATTGGTGTAACAAACTAATCAAACTATTCTTTGTTTTTTAGAAAAATATTTTGATTGAATTATAAATTGAAGATGGCAAGAGAACTAAACAGTTTATTTAACAAGTTGTAGAGAGATTAAAGCAAGACAATAGGAATGAAAGTAAAAATAAATGTTTACAACAAAGCAGAAGCAAGTAAAGAGAAATGGAAAAAAAATATTCACTTTGGGGAAAAGAACTCATGTCACAAATAGACAGAAATTATTTAAAGTCATACGTGTCCGTATGTTTAGAAATAGAGTAATTCAAAATGTATTAAAAGATTGTAAAAAGTATAAAAGAAGATCAGCAGCGTATAAGAAGAAACAACACAATGAGATACTGCTTTTGAATTGAAACGAAAATTATTTATATTGGTATTGAACAGAATGAAAACAATGAATAAAACAATGCACTTTATGAAGGAGAAAAGCAAAAGAAAAAGACTTGTTAAAAGAAGTAACTTTTGCAAAACTTTTTATGGTGAATGGAAGCACACTTCTAGTACTGAGCATTTCTTTAATGAAGAAAGCTATTTTCAACAAAATACATTAGTTCATGCCGTTGATACTAGTGGTCGATGCTATGAGATGAAAGATGGTTGTCCAATTGAAAAAGAAAAGATGGTTCCTAGGAATGTAGAAGAAGTAATAGCTGAAGAAGTACAATAAAGGCGCACACAAGCTCCAGTATATAACTGGGATTGTAGTAGTATTTGTAGTATTCAACAGGAATCGATTGACATATTAAGAGTTTTTTTACGAGAATATGCCCAAAAAAGTCTTAAACAGAAGATTAAGATGTTACAAGGACTAGATCCATGTAAAGTAAGAAAATATACTAAGTTGCAGGGTCATTCTCTGGCTTGTGTTTCGAGAAATGTGTGTAAAAGTACATTTCATCATTTAAGAATGTTAGCAGTACACCACTCAGAAATTCAGAAGCGAGTAAGGAGACTTTACTATGTAAAAAGTCCTGCATTATGTTTAAGTGAAATGAACACAGCTCTTTTGCATGGTTCAGTTTCAGATGTAAAAAAAGTTTGTGATGAAATACAGTTTCGATTTTTCGGATCAGAAGAAGAGAGTAGAGTAACTGAGAGCTTGAAAACTGTAGGTGTTGAAGAACAGGTAGAAGATATTTTTATTGAGAAGTTTGCAGAAGAAATTACAGAGTTTAAGATAGTTTCATCTGAAAAACCAAACTATGGGGCACATTACGATGACGGGCGGACAAAGTCCGCCCGCCACCGTAGCGGTGAATGGGACCGTCCGCCGTAGGAGCGGCGGTCCCGCCGCGAGTATTAGGATGCTACCGCCACCGTGGCGGTGGCACCCCCTATACCCAACTTTGTGGCGGGCGGTGTTCACAGCACCGCCCGCCACAATGCTGGGAATGCACGTCGTGCATTGGCATGCACAAGGTGACAGGCACCGCGCGGTGCCTGCCACCTTGTCCATGCCAATGCAGGGGGGTACCATAGGTACCCCCCATGTGCACCCCCAACCCCCCCAACACTCTGGGGGCCCACAACGGGCCCCCAATAGCGAAGACCGTATGACTTTCATGGCGGCATTTCCGCCATGGAAAGGCTGCTCTCCGCAACCATCCTAATATGGATGGCGGTGTCTTGCAGACACCGCCACCATATTAGTGCCCTTTTCTGCCCAGTCACCTGTGTGACCAGCGGAAAACCGGCCGACGGTCTTTCCATCCGCCGGGCTCCCCCCGCCATCGTAATATGGCGGGGGAAATGGCATGCGGGCGGAGGGGAATGGCGGGCGGATCCGCCCGTCATCGTAATGACCCCCTATGTTTGTATTTGTTGTCGACGTGTTCACAATAGAAGTCAAACTAGGAATGTTGATTTATATTTAAAAAGTGAAAAGGAAAACAATGATAAGTGGCAGCAATGTTGTACTCATTTGTTCGTTGAAGTTCGGTTTGAGTTGGATACAGATCAACGTATTTGTAAATATTGTTACAACACATTAGAAGAGAACAAAATGCCAGTAGAGCAATATTTAACAACTTAGAGTTGGTAGCTATTCCTTTGGAACTGGCAGATTTAAATACATGTGAGTCCATTCTTATTCAATCTCTGCACCCTTTTCAGGCCATAGTTTGTATGGAGCATAACACAGGGAAGTTGCCTCCAACAGATTTACAAAGAGGTTTGGAAAGAAGAGTTGTGTACTTACCTTTATGTTTTAAGAAAAATATTGAATCTATTGGTGTAGACAGGGAGAAAGATGAGCCAGTAGTTATTTTAGTAAATGGTGTCCCAACAAAGAGTTGAAAAATTTGGCAAGAGTTTAGTAGATGTTAATAAACTTCAAAAGGCTACATTATATCTGGTAGAGAATAATATTTATTACAAGAATGTAAATATTGAAGAACAGGAAATATGCTTAGAAGATGAAACAGAAATTTCAAGTGGCCAAATTGAAAAAGTGGACAAGTCTAAGACTGAAGAGATTTATGAGCACTACAATATACATCTTCTACATTCCAAAGAAGTGATAGGAAACAGAATTGAATTATTTCAAATGAAGAAAGCAAAGCGAACTCCCATGAGTGTGTGGGAAAAAAGTTTAGAAGCACGTTGTTTTCCACAACTGTTCCCCACTGGAGAAGGTGGGCTATTTGAGGAGCGAGCTGTACAGATTCCAGCTTCAGAATACCGCTCGACAAGATTGTACTCTGAAGATCCAAGATTTCGACAATCAATTCCATACATATTTCATCTTCTATTTTGAAAGTGATTTGTCTGCACTTCCATATGCAGTGAACCACATAATAAAAACAGGAATTCATCTTTAACATGTTTCTGCAAAAGAAATCATGGAGAAAGTTCAACATAAAGATGAAAATTTAGAGTCTCACTTAATTGATGGCATGTCAAGGTGGTACCAAAGAATATTGGTTTCGACGTCACGGAGAACTTAAATGTATGTTAAGGAACTTAGGTACCCCTACATGGTTTGTAACACTTAGCTGTGCTGAATTTGCGTGGGATGATTTACTTGAATTTCTACGAGAAGCAAATTCAAATGTAAAAAATATTGAATTGAAAACACCTGGAGAACTATGTTCGTTGGATCTATTGACCTTCAAATGGATACCCCCCGAGGCAAGGAAGACAGTCACCCATGCACTCATCACCAGCAGGCTGGATTACGGAAACACCCTCTACACCGGCATCAACAAGTCTCTACTCCGCAAGCTCCAGACGATATGGACCACCACCACCAGACTCGTCCTCGGTATCCCTCGACACGAACACATCAGCCAACACCTGCGCAAGCTTCACTGGCTCCCCGTCGAGAAAAGAGTGACCTACAAGATACTCATCCATGCCTACAAATGCCTACACAACACCGGACCCCAATACCTCAACAACAGAATCACCCTCCACGTACCCAAAAGAAACCTCTGCTCTGTCAACCTCCTCCTCGCCAAAACCCCGCACATCTGCAGAGCCAGAACAGGAGGAAGATCCTTCTCCCACATCGCGGCCTAGACCTGGAAGGAGCTCCCCAACGACATCAGACGCGCCCCTTCCCTGAACTCCTTCAGGAAGGCTCTGAAAACCTGGCTCTTTGACTGATACGGAACTGCTGCCCCCCCCAGCGCCTTGAGACCCTCTTGGGTGAGTAGTGCGCTTATAATTCCCCTGATTGATTGATTGATCCTGTCAATGTCTGGTTTCAAAGTATGATGTCATTTATCTGCAATAAAAATATTCCTCCTCTTGGAGAAGTAACTGATTTCTTTTGGTGGAAAGAGTACCAAGCCAGAGGTGCTCCTCATATACACATGCTATTATGGATCAACAAGGCTCCGAATATTTGGATTTGATACTGATGAAAGTGTTTTGTCTTTCATTGAACAGTACGTTTCCTGTGCCATACCTAGAGAAGGAGGAGAAAACAGCTTGAGACAACAAGTTTTACGGTTTCAAAGTCATCGATGTAGAAAATACTGTCGACGAAAATATAAGTCTAAAGGAAAATTTTATACAAAATTTCATTTTGGATTCCACGTCCAATAATTTCAAAAGGAAGACAAAATAGTTTTATGTCAGCAGTAAAGCATACATTAACTCGGAAATCTCCGAAGAATACATACAACTTAAAAAGAACAGAAACCTTAAAAAGAACAGACGCTTCAAAGTACATTAATGACTACAATCTAGTGATTTTGACAATGTGGAATGCAAACATGGATATTCAATATGTTGCAGATAATTCAATTGCCTGTTGCTCGCTATGTCACATCAAATATAACTAAATCTGAAAAGACAGAGATGAAAGAAATGTGGGAAGAAATTTCACAGGAAAAGAGTATTAGCAAGAAATTGTAAAGTTTTAGTATGAAAATGCTTTCCTATCGAGAGATTGGATCGTATGAATGTTCGGATCACTTGAGCTCAGCCAGTTTATATTCAAAGTCTGCCTCCACATGAAATAAAGTATTGAAAACATTATAAGAAATAAAATACTTAGCACTGAATGAACCTGAAAGTACAGAGATTGTTAAAAGTAATATGTTGGATACATACTATCCCAACAGGAGTCCACATCTGGAAAACCTATGTCTCTATGAAATTCTTCGTGAAGAAAAAAGGGAGAGACCCCACTGACCAAGAGACAGGGTACCACAGGTAATTAAAATGAGAGAGCTCTCTTGGACCTACACATGATATTTCTCAAATATCATTCAGTTGTAATATTATCACCAACCATCAAAACACTCAAATACCTTACAATAATCACAAACACGGGCCCAAAGAACAATTACAAACACATAGATATAGACTATATCTAGTATTGTAAAATAATTGTATTTAAAAAAATATATTTTTTCTTTATAAAAGATTCCTAGTAGAATCAAACAATGACACAAATGCAATTTTATACAACAAATGATAAAAATCTAGAGTACACGAGAGACAACAAGTATGTGAAACATTAAAAACATCATGATACGGTTATTTCAAGAGAATCAATCAACTTGGTAGAAGCCCATCGCTTAGTTATTTAATTGGACATAGAAAGTTCCTTGAATATAACCCTCAAGCAAAACATGTAATTGTATTCAGCGATCTACTACAACTTACTCCTGTAAAAGGGCAACCTGTTTTTAAAACACTTGTCCATGAAGATACTAGAAAATCTTTGGGAAGTATTGGAAATGTGAACATTTGGTCACATTTTGAATATAAAGAACTTATTAAGAATATGCGACAAGCAAGTGATGAACATTATGGAAATATTCTTCAAGATATAAGAATTGGTGTATTGACAAAACATGGAAAACAAGCTTTAGAAAGTCGGCTAATAAGGAACTTGTTTACACCTGGAAATACAGCGGCTGAAATAATGTACAATAACCTTGAAGAAAAGAAATCTATAGTTTACCTACTGCCTACACTGCAAGAGCGTTCTACTTTTAATGAAGACCTTTTAAAACTGGAAAAACAACAAATAGTTAAAATTGAAGCTATTGATAAAATTGAACATCAAGGAGTGACTATTCTTCTCAGAGAGAAACTACAGTAAAAGACTTGTATGTTCGCAGAAAATAGTTTCCTTTGTCTTAGCATATGCAGTAACTATTCATAAATCTTAAGGTTTAAGTATAGACAGTGCTTTGGTAAATATTGGAAGTACAGTGTTCAAAGAAGAAATGGCATACGTTGCATTGTCTCAAGTAAGAACATTATCTGGTTTATATTTGATTGATTTTGATGAGAAAAAGGTTAGTGCTGATACAAATTGTGTAAGAGAGTACAATCATTTAAGAAGACTTTATACTCCTCATTTAGGTGAATATCCCAAATATGAGAAACGTTTAGTGTATCCAAAACGGAAATATGTCGAACATTCAATTGAGGTTCAAAAAAAGAAAAAAATTGAAGAGAATCATGAAGGTGTAAAGAAAATAAAAAGGGAAACTGTTGATGAGATTGTAGGATACCAGTTGGAAAATAGTTCAGGTGTCAACTGCTATGCTAATGTGATTTTGAACGTCGTGTTTTATCTAGAAGAGCATCATTGTGAAATTATGGGAAATCATAAAAAAGATTTTGTTCTTTATTACGTCATGTATTTCAACAGTTGGTAACTGACAGAAGTAAAATCCATACTTCTTCTGGTGTTCGACATCTTTTGGATATATGTACTGGTTCTTTGACATTTACTCTTAATGTACAACAGGATGCACAAGAATTTCCAATGCTTATGCTTGGAGTATTAGAACATGAAGGAATACAGATTGAAAAGTTGTTTGGAGTAAGTTAGAGATGGGATCATAAATGTGAAGAGTGTTCATTTACTTCCAGCACTGAAATAGACACAGAACGATTAATTTAACTTGACGATACCAGATAGCAAATCAATACCTTTTAACAAATTAGTAAAAACAACCAATCAGGATATGAAATGTTAGCATTGTAAATCAGAGATGTTGTCTACATTACATATAGAAAGATCTGGAAAATATCTAATTTTAATGTTTCAACGTTGTAGAGCAAATAGAAGAAAATTGGAGACCAAAATAAAAACAAATTGCAAGTCAAATATCTATTTCAGGAAGAACTTTTATAGCAGTGGCTATTATTTTCCATGATGGACCTACTACAACATCTGGACACTACACTGTGTAATTAAAGTGTAATAAAGGATGGACACATTGCAATGATGCCCACTTGCAATTCAAATCTAGGTTGCCTTTCAAATTACCAAATTCATATTTGATACTTTGAAGCCAAAGTTTTGAATACATTATTCGGCCAAAGGGAAGATGTGAACACAAATTAACTAATTTATATTGGATTTTTTCAAAGCGAAAGTTTTGAATACATTATTCAGCCTTTTGGGAAGATGTGGACAGGATTGAAACAATTACTATTTATAATTAGTGTTTGGGTTATTATTTGTGCAAATTGATATTGCATTTGGAAATTTCGTTTAATAGCAATAGTTTATATATTTGTTGTCTATATTGTACCAGATGTAAATGAGAGTGTATATTTTAGCAAATGTACTTGAGAGTAATAAAAGACTTAGGGGCCGATTCCGATCTCGGCCGGTAGGGCACCGAATCGGATTCGGCTTTACCGGATCCGATTCGGACGCCCTGTTTCCGACCGATTCGAACACCCGTCCACGCGAGCAAGTACGATGCGAGCGTACGCGAAATCCCCGACCGACTCGTTCCCTGCTCCGAACCGCTCCGACCGACTCGTACGGACTCGACTCGCACCACGCAATGGAGACGTTCCCCGACTGGGCAAGTACGATGCGCGCCTCGAACAGTCCGACCGACTCGCACCGTCTGGCTCGAAAGAGCAGTCGGAGCCAGACTTCGGGGGTCCATGTCGGACCCCCCTGTACGCGTAGCCGCGCGAGTCGCACACAGGGGGGACCCATGGGTCCCCCTACACATGCATGTACGGCGCGAGTCGCACCGACGCGTACCCGCTGTAGGGGGCGCCCTTGTTCGCGATGCACCCATTGAGTCAATGGGAGCCCGTGTACGCGGCGTACGACCGGCTCCCATTGACTTCAATGGGAGTCCGACCGAATCGAGTCCGATAGCAGCATCGTACTCGTTCGATTGGACTGCTAGAGTCCGGTTCGGTCGGATATCTCTCCGAATCCGACTCGGTCGGAGAGATTTCCGGCCCGAATCGGAATCGGCCCTTTAATGTACAAGTTGGACGTAATTAAGAAACTGTAGATAGGTAAATATATGGCTACACATAATCGAAATAATGCTTTGCTGTAAGTTGTTTTTTTTCTCACAATCGCGTTCATTGTTTTTTTCCTCGCTGTTCAAAGATGATACTACATTGAAATCACTGTGTATGGTGAATTTCAGTAGAATCTGAGAACAGCATAAAAGGGAAACTTAAAATGTAATGTAAATCTGAAAATATCTTGTGTTCTTAAAAGTGTAATATTTTAATTTCTGTAATACATTACATTATATAACATTTCTTTTCTTCTTCCTTACTGTAGGGAATGGTGAAGTTTGAAAAGAGTTTTAATTCAGTTTACGACAGTACTATTTTAAAATAGTTCCACAGAGTTATGTATCTAGATTACTAAAAAAGGTAAGAACACATAACATAATATGCATGATAACGTTCATTTATGTGTTATTTATTTCTGATAAAATAATGTTGAACCTTTACACTATTTAAAAACTTTCAGATATCATCAGACAGGTACTACCCCTGCACTCATGCAATCAGCCAGGCACTACCAATGCACTAATCCAATCACTCAGGCACTACTATTGCACTCATCCATTCCCTCAAACACTACCCATGCACTCATCCTTGCACTCAAGCACTACCCAAGCACTCCTCCAATCACCAAGGGCCTACCCCTGCACTCATGCAATCAGCCAGGCACTACTCGTGCACTCCCCCAATCACTCAGGCACTTCTATTGCACTCATCCATTCCCTCAAACACTACCCATGCACTCATCCATGCACTCAGGCACTACCCCTGCACACATGCAATCACTCAGTCTCTACCCATGCACTCCTCCAATCACCCAGGCACTACCCATGGACTCATCCATGCACTCAGGCACTACCCAAGCTCTCCTCCAATCACCTAGGCACTACCCCTGCACTCATGCAATCAGCCAGGCACTACTCACGCACTCCTCCCATCACTCAGGCACTTTTATTGCACTCATTCATTCCCTCAAACATTACCCATGCACTCATCTATGCACTCAGGCACTACCCCTGCACTCATGCATTCACTCAGGCACTAACCATGCACTCCTTCAATCACCCAGGCACTACCCCTACACTCATGCAATCACTCAGGCACTACCCATGCACTCCTCCAATCACCTAGGCACTGCCACTGCACTCATGCAATCACCCAGGCACTTCTGTTGCACTCCTCCAATCACCCAGGCACTATCCCTGCACTCATGCAATCAGCCAGGCACTACTCATGCACTCCTGCAATCATTCAGGCACCACTATTGTACTCGTCCATTCCTTCAAACACTACCCATGCACTCATCCATGCACCCAGGTAGTACTCCTGCACTCATGCAATCACTCAGGCACTACCCATGCACTCCTTCCATCACCCAGACACTACCCATGCACTCATCCATGCACTCAGGCACTACACAAGCACTGCTCCAATCACCCAGACACTACCGCTGCAGTCATGCAATCACCCAGGTACTTCTTTTGCACTCATCCAATCACTCAGGCACTACTATTGCACTCATGCAATCACCCAGGCACTACCCATGCACTCATGCAATCAGCCAAGAACTACTCATGCACTCCTCCAATCACTCAGGCACTACCCAAGCACTCCTACAATCACCCAGGCACTACCCCTGCACTCATGCAATCAGCCAGGCACTACTCATACACTCCTCCAATCATTCAGGCACTTCTATTGCACTCATCCATTCCCTCAAACTCTATGCATTCACTCATCCATGCACTCAGGCAATACCCCTGCACTCATGCAATCACTCAGGCACTACACATGCACTCATCCAATCACCCAGTCATTACCCCTGCACTCATGCAATCACTCAGGCACTACCCATGCACTCCTTGAATCATCCAGGCACTACCCCTGCACTCATGCAATCAGCCAGGCACTACTCATGCACTCCTCCAATCACTCAGGCACTTCTATTGCACTCATCCATTCCCAGAAACAGTACCCATGAACTCATCCATGCACTCAGGCACATCCCCTGGACTCATGCTATCACTCAGGCACCACGCATGCACTCCTTCAATCACCCAGGCACTACCCCTGCACTCATGCAATCATCCAGGCACTTCTGTTGCACTCATCCAATCACTCAGGCACTACTATTGCACTCATGCAATCAGCCAGGCACTACTGATGCACTCCTGCAATCATTCAGGCACTACTATTGCACTCATTCATTCCCTCAAACACTACCCATGCACTCATTCATGCACCCACATACTACCCCTGCACTCATGCAATCACTCAGGCACTACCCATACACTTCTTCAATCACCCATGCACTACCCATGCATTCATCCATGCACTCAGGCACTACCCAAGCACTCCTCCAATCACCCAGGCACTACCCCTGCACTCATGCAATCAGCCAGGCACTACTCATGCACTCCTCAAATCACTCACGTTCCTGTGTTACTTCTTCACCTGAAATAAAGAGAAACAAATCTTCAACACACAGGGTTTCAGAATTCAGAAAGTTCACCATTAAGTTTTGGGCAAAACTAGCTCTCAGATCGCATTACTGTGTCATGCCTATGTTGATTATCCCACATTTTCACACATCCGATAGGAGGTGAAACCATATGGAGTCATATCTGAATGTGAATATAATGTGAAGCTGTGTGTAGTGGGCAACTGTAGGCGCAGTAAATGCTTGCAATATTCGACCAATCTTCTTTGGTTCATAAAGATGTTAAAAGAATAAAACATGTTCAACATAAAAATATATTTTGGAAATGTGATTGTCCTTGTTGGGAAGTCTAGATGCCCAAGGAGGAAAGGAAAATTAGGTAGGGGTAGCCCATGTGACGGAGCCGCAGCCGCGTAACTACGCTTCAAGTGCAGTGGACGCCGAGGTCCCAACCGGGCGCTTAATGGTCTAACTGAGACTGGCTACCCTTGCTGCCCCCTCTCACAGTCCCCTTGCTGGATGTACCAAAGCGGGCAGACTGTCATCTCTTCTGTAAGCCAAAGCAACGAGAGTATCAAGTATATCAAGAGTAACAGGGGTCAAATCAACCTTTGGCAAAAGTAAACAGGGGAACGCCCCTCACACCACCTTGGTAGTGCAATATCATTTTTGATTCTCCTTTCATAGGATTTAATCAGACTATGGAGAAGCAAGTATCCCCTCCTTGGATCATCAGTCACAGAGGATAACTTGCAACAGTCTAACTTTAATGCTATCTATTGTGCATTGCGCCAGTCAAAATGATAAAAATGCTAAAGTTGCTGGTGGAAATCTCATTTCTCAATTGGAGAAGAATGACTGTTGCCACCCTTCATCCTAGGAAGGGGCCCCAATCACCTGCATAGAGGCTCTTAGCGATGAACTAAAAAAGGAAACCTCTCCAAAGAGAGGTCCGACCTGCATAGACACTCAACATTATAAATTTGGTGGCTGTGGACCAGTTGACAAAATCTCCATGGCCCCTCTCCTGAAAATAAAATTGTGTTGGTCGCAACACTCAAGCCTCAAGCCTCAAGCCTCCACAAATGACTCTAGTGTCAAAGGCAGAACTTTCCCAGGACAACATGGAACTCCCTCCCTTTGTCAGTGGCAACAATGATCATGTCTTGATTGAGTGGGATACTGACACCCTTAGCTCCCCCAGTGTTACCAACGGAGAGCTACTCCAAGCCACAAAGCCTGTGACACATATGCCTCCATCCTTAGCGAACACAACTAGAGAGCATCACACCAAGCTAGAGAAGCACTACATCGGGGATGAGGAGATCCTTAATGTAAAGGGCACATCAGATCTTCTACCTACAAATCAATCCCTGACTGATGCAACTGAAGGCTCAAATGACCCAGGGGCTACAGGTAGGTGCCAAGTCAACTGCCCCATTGCCTTTAAGGCTACGATGCTCTTTGAAAACTGTCCGATAGACAAGAAAAGCCATCCGGAGAAGTCCGTCGAGGACTCCAACAGAAGCAACACTACGAAGGCAGATGAAACTCTATGGGTCAATGCACTAAGCTGGTGGTCTGCTGTAGACAACACATTGACAACTATGGGTCAGACTGGCATTATAGATGCGGATAAATTGGATACACAAATATTAATTTTACAATGACTCGCGAATTATGTCCAAGCCATCAACACCCATCTAAATTCTCTCATTGT
Organism: Calotriton arnoldi; assembly: GCA_963921515.1. Taxonomy (NCBI): domain Eukaryota; kingdom Metazoa; phylum Chordata; class Amphibia; order Caudata; family Salamandridae; genus Calotriton; species Calotriton arnoldi. Next base: position 4,919 of record CAWUFW010006808.1, on the reverse strand, counting down.
GAGAGCTCAACAATTTGCAGACAAATCACCCACCACATGCATTGTACTCAAAATGGACCGCCAGATCAATGCCGTCTCGTCCTCCTGCTTCCACACCCTCCGCCTCCTACTCAAGACCTTCAAATGGATCCCCCTCGAACACAGAAAGACCGTCACTCACGCCCTGGTCACCTGCAGACTCGACTACGGCAACGCACTCTACGCCGGAATAAACAAAAACCTCACACGCAAGCTACAGAACATCCAGAACGCTGCCGCAAGACTGGTCCTCAACCTGCCAAGACACTGCCACATCTCCCAGCACCTGCGCACACTCCACTGGCTCCCCATCGAAGCTAGAGTCACCTTCAAGATGCTCACCCACACTCACAAGGCCCTCCACAACACCGGACCAGCATACCTGAACAGCAGACTCAAATTCCACGCACCCCAAAGGACCCTACGATCAGCCCAGCTCTCCTACGCCGTGGTCCCCCACACCAGAAAGACCAGATCAGGCGGCCACTCCTTCTCCTTCCTCGCGGCCAGAGCCTGGAACGCCCTCCCTCTCCACCTCAGACAGACAACATCTCTCCCCATCTTCACAAGAAACCTCAAAACCTGGCTCTTCGACAGACCCCCTCCTTGATGGACTGGAACCTGCGAAACCCCCTCTCCCCCAGCGCCTTGAGACCCTCACAGGTGACTAGTAGCACTTAACAAACGCGTGATTGATTGATTGATTGTTCACTTATCCTGGAATTTGTTTGGGCATTCACAGGGGTTATGTCAGATCTAGTAAAAGAGTGCAAATCAAGTAATCTTGACCTAAGGCCAAGACTCATCCCTGGCATCAGAAAGATATTCCTTGCGAACATCTGAACCCCAGGGCACCCTATCTAAAGAGGGCAAAGCTAATTCCTCAGTCAATGAATCTTTAAGCTCGAACACTGGTGAGCCATCTGTGAACAAGATATCGAAAAAGAACAGAAAACATCTTAGGGAGTTAAACAAAAGACAAAAACATCAGATGAAACTAGACCAAAAGACTTACCTCATATTCAAAGACATAGCCCCAGTGAAGGAGAAACCACTTGTAGATGGCAGCAGCTCACCAGATGGATTGCAGTCTTCTCTTGAGGATTTAGAAACCACCTCCAGTTGTGGAAAAGCCAAGATGACTGAGACCTCTGATCCGGGTGGTGCTGCCATCTGTCACTCAGCACATATATCCCAAAAACAACAACTAGTTTCACAGCCAAGACAGAGGAACTCATGCCTGCCCCAGGCATAGGGTTCAACTGCAAAAATATGGACACTGCCAAACAACGGATTGTAGCGGAAAAAGTAACCTTGCACCACAACATCGAAGAATACAGCATGGATCAATTTCTTCAATGTATTCACCCAATCAACATGGATGGCATGTATCAAAACCCTTATCTGACTACTCATACCAAAAGTAAACTCCAAACAATGGTCACTCAATCTCCTGTAAAGCTGTTCATCAGGTCTAATAGGGGGTTTCCAGAGCCAGTCTTGGATGGCTCGATAGTGGGGGCTTCAATGTCTCGCCTGCAGCAGCTCCTCAGCACCATGCCCCGAATAAAGGAAATCCAGATCACATTCAGCTAGTGTGATTTCAGGAGCATAGTCCGGAAAGGCAAACATGGTCATTGCACTTCCCTTGGGAAGCACAACCCAGATTACCAGGAAGGAGAGAGCCTGAATTTGAATATACTTCTTGTGGTTATGAAACAACTTACTCAAATTGTGCTCAACTCTCTCTGGATTGGATTCACTTGAATCCAAAGATCTGGATTATATTGCATTTATTCAAGGGACAAAGAATTGCCTGAAGGAGACAACTAAAGTGCTATGTCGTGACCCTGCAAGATGTGCGGAGGGCCACTCCATGATTTTAGCAGAATGGGGAATCAACATTAATAAATTATCAAAACCAAAATATCCATGGGGCCTGGCCAAGTCTAGTTGCCATCGCGGGCTGTGGGACTCCGCCTTCCCTGCTCTAAAGGTCCACAAATTCCAAGATCTGGGATGGAGCCAATTCGGATCAATGAAGAACGTGGGGCCTACAGAGCATGCTGTTTTGCCCCCAGTTCTCATTAAAATCTAACAAAGCAATGAAACACCATTAGTAATAGCATTACGGCTTCCACATTGAGGTGTGGTTTGTAGTTTTGCTCATGGAACATCTGTGGCCTTAATAACCTTACAACCAATACTGATGAAATGGAAGAAATTAGTAAAAGGGACATTGTTCACTTGCAAGAAACTTGGCAGTTGGCTGTTTTCCATGGCAATATTTCCTCAAATTCTTCTTAGCAGAGGAACCATCTGACAAAGTGGGGCACTCTTTGGGAGGAGTTTCCGTCCTGATGCACAAATCCCTGGAAGTGAGTTAAAAGTGCTCATTATCGGCCTACCTGCGTATATCTTTGCGATAGCAACTGCTCCAAAAAAAGCCAACTGCAGGAAGGCACCCCCAATTGTCATTGGATGTATCTACACAAACAGGCAAGAAAAAAACAGGAACGAGCAAGGTCTTAACAGCTATCAATATCTCGCAGCCACATGGGTAATGGTAGGGGACTTTAACATGTACTTACTAGGATCAGCAGAATCCGCCATAGGGCGTTATGCAGACAGAATATTGAGTTGGAAATGTCGACTTCCACAAATATCGAGTTGGAAATATCGTGACACAGAAATATCGGCAGCAAGAATATTGTGGTCAATAATATCGACTTTAAGGTAAGAAATATAGTTTTTGAAATATCTAAGTCATTAATATCCTTTGCAAAAATATAGATTTTTTAATTAGTGTTATGTATTTTAGTATGTATTTTAAATGTATGTGATCTATTTTTTTGTATAAGTATTGTTTTTGTTTTTCAATATATGTGTTACATTTTTAGTAGTTATTTTATTTTAATTACATTTTGCGTTTTTTAGTTCCGTAGCGGGTTGTGGGTTTATAGGGGAATAGGGTGGGAAGTAATTTAATTATAATAAATTAATGACTATTTTTATTTAGTAATATTTATTTCATTTAGATTTTATAGTGTTAATTGTGGGAAATAATGTATTATTAATTAATTATTAATTGGTTGTTAACTAATATTAATTAATTAATTGGTAATAAATTATGGTAATTGTGGGTTTTTTGGAGAGGGTTGTGGGGTTTATAGGGGTAAAGGGTGGGAAGTAATTTATTGTTGATTAATTAATAATTATTTGTTAATTAATGCTAATTAATTATTTAAAATGTAAATATGGTAATTGTGTAATTAACTTTAGATGTGAGTTGTGGAGTTTATAGTGGTAAAGGGTGGGAAGGTATTTATTTTTAATTAATTATTAAGTAGTTGTTAATTGATATTGATTTTTTATTTAATTATGGAAATTGTATAATGATTTTTAGGTGTGGGTTGTGGGGTTTCTAGGGGTAGAGGGTGGAAAGTAATTTATGTTTAATTAATTAATAGTTAGTGGAGTGGGAATAGTTAATTTTATTCCTCAGCTATCCAACACTTTCCCTACTGTTGCACTCACTGGAGTGGGAATAGTAATATTTGACCCCTCCGCTATCCAACACTTTCCCTACTGTTGCACTCACTGGAGTGGGAATAGTAATTTTTACCTCTCCGCTATCCAACACTTTACCTACTGTTGCACTCACTGAAGTGGAAAATTTAAGTTAAAAGGCTTTTAAATAGTTTAATGTTTTAATTTATAATATAATGTTTTTTTATTAGATTTTTTGTTATTGGTGTAAGTATATATATATGTTTATTTGTAAATTGTCATATATGCAATTATAAAATAAATTAAAATTAATAGTTTATTAAATGTTTTAAAGTAAATATATATATACATCACATTTCATATACGTATGTTTAATTTTTTTTTAATTAAATTTATTTGTTATATTTGTTAAAATGTATATTAAATCTAATTAATTTTTTTAAGTTAATGTTATTATTGAATATATTTAACATTATTTTGTATACATATATTAAAATCGATATTTTGTACAACTATATTTTTGACCTCAATATTTTTTTCGGTATTTTTGTTCTTACCATTATAAATATAGGATGTCGATATTTTTGACAACGATGTTTATAACTCGATATTTGTGTATGGGGATCGATATTCTATGAGTAAACTCCATAGGGCAACAGGAAGAAGACATAGCTTGCCACATTCCAGAAATTATCCTGTGGAAAATCAATAAGGACAAGGCTGAAGACAAATTTGCCACTACTCTCAATTCACTGGGCTACAGAACCCTAAATGGCAAAGGTTCCCTTGGTCAACTGCCTTTTTGCACACAGTGTTGTATTCCTCTTAGGGTATCCATAAACGGGCTTTCCAGTATCATGTCCTTATATAGGCACAATTCGCCCTGCCCTTATATAGGCATAAAATCCCAGCCCTTATTTAGGCATTAAACCATGCACTCCAAATACAGGCATGGTCTCTGACATCCGTCCACCCTAACGTCACAACGAATTCATGAAGAACAGACCCTTAGGCTGCGGGAGTTTCCCTAGTCCAGGACTATTGATTTCTTCAAGGACTCATATATTATGCATGAACCATTATTCCTTGCTAACATTCTTAGGTGCTCTCAGGTATAAATATACCTTCCCTAGCCCCTGTAAACCAGAGGAGACCTCGACTTCAGAGGAGCCCGTTTCCCGGCCTGACGCACTGAGAAGACGCTGCCTTCCCTGCACGCAGAGAGCCCAGCTTCCAGCTTCCAGTGATCTGACTTCCCTTGCGGGGTGTTGGAGTTCGAGTCTGGCAAAGAGATTCCTACCTCTCTCATTCTTCAGGTATGGAGCTGACTAGAACCTAGAGGGACTCTTGGCATACTAGGCATACTAGACTTAACATACTCTTAGTATACC